>CM060905.1:304122605-304750105 GCA_030737815.1 Allium fistulosum | reverse complement strand
CCTCTGGCTTATCCACGCGAAACACAATAGTTCACGTGAATCCACATCCTCTTCGAAGTCGCGAGCAACCCATCAATCGACATCTACCCTGAACCACTGACGTCGAATACGGAGGCCGGAGGAAGTATGGATGCGTAGTGTCGTTATCCCCACCATTTGTGAGGTTGCCTATCACTCGCGTTCGATTTGGTTTGAACGAGAATTAGGAAGAGGACCCATTTTTTTTCTTTCCGTAAGTTTCGATTTTCGTTTGATTTGTTGGAGAACTAAAGTTAGAGGAGGATGCGTGTTTCAATTAGATGAAAGAGAATAGCATACGCGGCCATTATTTGTTTTAATTCGAACTGAAGGCTCTTTTTTTCTTTGCGTCAGATTTGTAAAGAGATGGGGAGACAAAAGAACGTGATTAGGCAGAGAAAAAGTAAGTCGGTATTGAAAAGTTGATTAAAAATTTATATTTTTATATTCAAAAATATCCCATTATATTATATCAACGCGTTTGCTTATCGTACGATCACACGACAGCTCCAATCACCACGAAAATTGAAATCCGATAATAAAACAATATTACGGATCCAATGGAACTGGTTTCGTCGAATTCCGAGACTGTGCCCCGAAACGCTATTTTTAAATATCGAATTAAACGATAAAATTCAAAACTGAACAAAACAGTCCCAAATTCAATTCTGAAGCTTTTATTATCTTCAGTATAATCAATATGAATTTTCCGAGCCTTCAGATTAATTTTAATCAGCTTAAAACTGAAGATTCAAATTTTTACCCAGTTTCAAAAATTAAATTCAATAATTTAATCGCTAAATTCATTCTGATATTTGAATTTCAGATTAAACCATCACTCGAATATTTAAACTAAATTAAATATTCACATTTCAAATGTCAAAATTTCAGGGTCGTTACAATCTTCCCCCCTTAAAAGAATTTCGTCCCGAAATTACAAGTAAAGAAGAATGCTCCAATACCCGTTTATCATTTTACCAAAATCAAATTGTTTTATCAAAATTTCAAAACAGATCTTTTTATTAAAGATTTGTTATCACTTCAGTTAACTTTCCCAACACTTTCATAGTTTCCAAACAACTTCATTTTACTTAACAATTCAAATTTAAATTGTAAATTTCCAAAATTTTCTCAAAATTTTCTAACACTCTAAATTTTCAAAATTTTTTGCCAGCGTCTCCTTTGCGCGGCTAACACGATACAACTACAAAACATCCTTACGGACACTCAAATCCCAATAGAAAGCAAAATGCCAAGTGGCAAAATCAGAATCACATCAAATCTCATACTGGAATTTTAAATACATACCTTTGTCGAGCAAATTCAAATTCATCTTCGAAATCAAAATCCAATTCCGTTTTTCTTTATACCCCTGTATATTTTACTGAACAATAATGTCCAATTACAACATTCAAGTTAAAATTTCATTCACTTATTGGATTTCCAAATACCCATTTTACTTGAGAATTTCACCTTTCATTCCTTAAGTTCAATATAAGTATTTATGTACTTCTTATATTTATTTTCACTTCACAAACAAAGTTATATATTCATTTCCATTCAACTTTTCATTTTTGATTCCATTTGAATTCAATTTACAATTTCAATTCTATTTGAATTTATTTCAAATCTCAATACTTTTATTTCAAAAATTTCATTCAAATTTTCATTTCGAATTTTACTTGAATTCGATTCATCTTCTATTTCCGAATATTGAGTTTCATTTACCTTTATCTCAAATTCAATTTGAAATCACTTGTCGTTAAGTGAAAAAATTTCAAAATTTCCAAATTTTTTCTAACTCCCAAAATTTTCGGAAAATTTTGGCGGAGTCTCCTTTGTACGGAGGAGCTTTTGCAATTTGACAAAAGATATAAATATATATACATCGACCCACTCGGTCGGAAAAGCAGAAAACAGTTCATATTTCCTATTTTTATTGCGTAGGCGTACCTTATTAGCATTTTAAAGCAAAGCAGCTTATTTATTTAGCTATTTGCGCAACAAAAACCAGCCAAACGGCTTCCCTGCACCTGTACTTACTCAATTTAAATAGGTAAGTGACAAATATAGGAAATTCATTAACATTTCACTTATTTCAATAATAAATATATAGATTTCATAAGCAATGCATTCAAAATAAATTCCATTAGCAATTTATAAAATTTCAATACAACTTTAGTTGCTTACGACCAATTCACATACCATTTTTATTCAATTCAACGGTTTACAATTCACTTTCTTCCATTCTATTCATTTTTAAATGAATCTAACTCATATCTATTTCAATTGATACAAAAATCAATTTCTATTTGCTTTTATTAACTCATAGAATTTATATAGTCTCGTTTTTGTCAAACGATAATTCTTTCTATTCAGCTTTGTTAATATTCATGCAACTAAATGATTACTTGAGCTAACAATAATTTAAATTGATTCCATTTCAATTAAATTTACATTCCATATTCTCATTCATTCTGAATTTACTTTATCAATAACAAGGGAATTTCAAATTTATTCTCTACTAGTTACTTGAATTTATATACAAATTCAATCCATTTTAAATTTAGCTTACAACTCAACTTTAGTTTAACCAATTCAATCTCCAATTCATTATTTCGTGAATTAATAATCTATCAAGTTAGTTTACTTGAATTTAATTCATTTCATTATTCAATTCCGATCCATTCATTTACAAATGTAGCTTCATTTGTTTACTCACAAATTCATTTCTTTTCAATTTGAATTTCATTCCAAATCAATTTTCACTTTATTTAATTGATTCACTTATACTCACTTTAATTTAACTCCATCCTTTAAGTTAAATTTATTCTATCAAAATTCAATTTATATTCCATTAATGAATTTATTTTCACATATTCTCTCTGGAATTCTATTTCAATTATAAATCTCATTACAATTTATATTTACAAATTCTATTTGTATATGAATTCAATTCCTCATCTTTCAATCCATATTTATAAATTTCATTTGTTAAATGAATTTATCTTCAATCTTTGGTTATACATTTTATTTCTTATTCAATTTTCATATAACGATGATAATATTTCAATATTATCACTTCCTAACAACCAAACATCCATATACAATAATAATTCACAGAAAAATGATTTCTTTTCTATACAAAAATAGTTTTGGGCAAAATTATTCCATTTACCCTATTTTTAAAACAATACTGTGTTAGTTTATCTTGTTTAAGAGTTTAGAAATCCCTATCGATTACAGTTGGCCAGACTGCACCGACCAGAATCTATAAACAATCAAACGATAAGTCAACACAATACAAAATAAATTTTTGTATTCACTAACAAATACGCGCTCATATCTATTATTACACTCATACTCATTCTAGAGTACTACTGACTTTATCTCTAATGAGTAACACCCAACAGAGCTAAGGGTTATCGCATAACCGGATGCTCTGATACCACGTTGTAAGGACCCGATTCTTCAACTTCTGAAAATCGACATCGATACGTCCACTGTATCAACTGCCGAGCAAACGAATGCCGGAAAACCGAATTCTTAGGGTTTAAAAGAAGAGGTAGAAGGAAAGATAGAAGAAAAAGAAAGAAGAACAACAGAACAACATCAAAAACAGAAACAATATCAGAATCTCACATATCGCAATGGAACAATATATAATAGATGAATCAATAATCTTTTAAACAAAGAACTATATCAGTTTTATACAATACATAAATCAGAGTCAATATACAACTCAATACAACAATGGACAGTTATATAAACTTGTCCTCATACAGAATACACAGTGGAAATAATAAACAAGTACGAGAGTACGCTTCGCCATCCAGCTTGCTTCCAATGCTCCAGAATATCCAGAATATCCTGATAACATAACTCAAGGCTACCTGTGTGGAAATTTATGGGCACCCAGAGTTTAGAAGGGAACAATAAACTCCGAGTCAATCATGGGGACTGGTGTGAGATCGTAAAACAGTTATTTTCACAAAGAAAATAAAACATATTCGCAATGCTTTTGGAAAATGAAACTACCATAAGACCTCCCGCCACACACACAATGCAAACGCAGAATTGGAGGAGATTTCTTCTTATGATAGTCAAAGATGCTTACTACGCAAATCATTGGATAATTATTATTAATGTCTAGTGTGGAAAACATTTTGAAAGTATAATATTAATCTTAGCCAGCATAGGCATTTCACGTTATGCCTACTATATCTACTATGTTCAATAGCAGGTTATCGCCACATTCCATAGCAGGTAATACAACTAAAACCGTATAAGGTTCGTATTGTTTCTTTGGATTTTCCAACAAATGGTCAGGCTAAGGAACTTCCTTTCCTACTGCCGAATGGGATCACCTCTGGCTAGACGTCCCGAGAGACAAACTGCTCTCTGCCAACAAAGCCGGGTTACCCTTGTAACTAGGTAACTCATGAATATGTCATCCCCCGGTCCTTTGGGACCTTTATCCGAGCGCTCGGTAACCAACATCACACATAATAAATAAAGTGTGTCCACATGAGTAAGTATCTGGGCTCCATACCATGATACCACCCCTTTCTAGAAGGAAATGACATACCCTAAAGGGCGTGACCCTCATAACCTTGCCGCAACATTCCTGTTTCGACCATTTCCGGGTTGTTGAGGCTCTGACGAAGTCTCGTCCACAAAGCTACGCTTTTTCACAAAGCCACGCTTTGATGACAAATGATCAATAAATGATCATCATCACAGCAACACTCAGCATGCCACATTACCAAAGTGGGAATATATCGCTGATAAATTTCAACTACATAACCTCTGAGCTCGTACGTCTCAGAGAAGGGTGTTAAGCTAAGAGAATAAATTCTCCGCCACCAATAGAAATGTATTTGAAAGAAATCAGCTTTATATCTCAAAACGTAATGTCAGACACGTAACCATACAAGTCTGTTCCGGGTTCGAACAGAACCGAAGGCACTTCCAAAGAAGCCCTTGCAAATTCGGATATTCACAATCCCGATAAAACTTCCCATCACAAAGGAAATCTCTATACCGTAGCTAACGGTGCAGATACGATTGATAGGTCATCCTATCGTTTTCACAAATACCTGGTCTTCACCACCGGTCTTCAATACGATCCATATCGTCGTATCATTATTCGGAATGGGTTATCTGACACAAAGGTCCTTTCCCGGCTAAACCGAATAATAAGCGTTTGTTTTAAAAACAATTTCAAGTGCCATTTCAAAGGCAATATTGATAGTCGGTGATTTAACTATCAACAATATTCACAACAATCATCAGATTCAAATAATTTTCCCAAATTATTTAATTTCAAAATATCTTCACAAGATATATATTTCCCCACACTTAACATTTGAAAACAGATTTCAAATCACATTTCACCTTTCAACTTTTGAAATTAAATTTCAAATCAATTTCCTTACGCGGAATACATTTCCAAATATATCTTTTCAAAAACCTTTAATTTATATTTAAAAAAGGTACTTTAGAATATACTCGGTTTTTCAAGGAAAATACACTTCTATTTCAAAATGGTCCATTTAAACCAATTTAATAAATCCTTATCGATTTATTTTAAAATGTACTTTCACACTTTAAAAATAATCAACGTTTATTTTTAAAACAAATTCCGTTTTCATTTCATAAATTCCATTTTGAATTTACATTCCCAAATTGTAACAACCCTATATTTTGCAATTATTTTTAAATTGAATTTCCTGATTTAAAAACTTTATTTTATTTATTAAATGGAAAATGTTGTTATTTTAAATATTAATTATGATTTGTATGTGAATTATAATTCCAAACATGAATAAATAGAGTTTTTCCAGAATAGTGAATTTTGGTCAATATGGTCAAACTTTGACTTTTAATTTAAATTTTAAAAGTTTGAAATTTTTGAATTTTATCTTTTATTATGAAAGTAAATAAAATTTCAAGAATACCGCTTTTTGTTTCATTGAAATCTGATTTATAATGTGAAAGTTATGCCATTTTGAATATTGTGTGTAATTTGCTGTATTTAACAAAATTGTTTATTTTAAATTATATAAATAATATTTTATTTGGTCATGTAATGTTCTAATATGGGTAAAATAACTTGTTATGTATATATTTTGGTTTTAAAACATTTTTTCAAAGTGTAATTGACATTTTCCAATGTCAGTTGTATTATGTTTATAATTTCTAATTTCTAGTTTCATTTAATAAAAGAAATTCTTTATTTATCTTTATATTTTTCTTAAGAACTCATTTATTCTCATTCCCACTTTATTTTGTTTCTCATTTTATTTTATTTATTGGACTTTTATTTGTTTTAAAGTGAAATAAATTTTTTATAAAACTAGTGATGTTTTATTTGTAATTTTTAAGCCCTGTTTTAAATTAATGAACTATTTCTTTAATTCTTTTTCTATTTTCCATAAAATTATTTATTTATTTTCACTTTATTTTTCATTTTCACTTTATTTTTCATTTTCACTTTATTTTGTATCTCAAAGATTTATTTTAAACCATCTTAAGTGAAGTAGAAATTTTCTAAAAGATAGTGATAATTTATTTGTAATTTTTGGACTCTGTTTCCAATTTTTAAGCTATTTCTTTTATTCTTTCTCTATTTTCTTTAAATTGAATTATTTATTTTTATTTTCTTTTACTTTGTTTTCAGTTTTAAAATTTTTTTACTGAAATTTATTTGTTTTATTTGATTTAATAGAAATGGAAATTTGAAGGGACTAAAAAGCTCTATAACGTGTGACTTTTCGGCTGCTGGTCTTTTCATTTTCTTTGTCTTTTCATATACTTTGCTTGGCCATACCCTACCTGATCTTTAGCCGTGAGTTTCTCAGTCATAATTCACAAGAAAAACTTCTTTTTCATTTTATCTTCATGGCCAAAGGAAGTGATAATGGTTTCTTCTCTCTTTTTTCTACTTTTCTCTTCATTTTTAATGATTTTTGCCATGTTTCTCTTGCTTTGCTTGGCCTAACACCTCCACCATTTCCTCCACCGACCACCACCACTTCCTTTCCCACACCATCCATGACCATACCCCCTCCTCCTCTGACCATGACAGGCCATGCACTTCTCTTGACTAAAAACCACACAAAACCTTGCACAAATCCCTTAAAACAATGCATAGCCACCACTAGTTGCAACATACCTTCGCCCACCACCTTGGCCACCACCTCTAGCCGCCACCACCACCTTGCTACCACCACTACACATCACCATCTCCTCTGTCCAGACTTGTAGCAAGTCATGGCCGAGCCTAGGACCTTGTAGACCGAGCCAAAGATGAACCAAAACTCCACCATATTGCATAAAACTCTTCACATGCCTATGTTGTAACTTCCCCATCATCTCTAGCTTGTAGCCGTGCATCCCTTGGTCCAAACCAGACCCAAACCATGTCCAAACCTGAACCAAAACATTTCCTAGGCCATGCAAAAGGATAGAGAAAGCAAGGCAAAAGTCGTTGTATTCATATTTGTTTTCATTTCAAAGTTATTCAAATTCAATGTTGTATTAAATTTTGATTTATCTTGGTTTTGTTTTAGGTTGTAACACGTGTTCTTTAGCTTGGTTCTCTTCCACTTGAATCCATTGTTGTGTCATCATGCTTTCTGGTATCCGTTTGTATCATTTGAATTGATAACTCCAGCACAAAAGGTGAGTAAATCTCACTAGACATTTATACTTATGCAATTGTGAAACGACAACAATTGAATGTGTAGAATTTTATATGATGTTATAACTGCCTGTGATGATTTAATTATATGATGTTAAACCTATTAATTTACTTGTCATCTCATCTGTTACTGTTATATTTTGTATACTGTTCATTTTATATCTGTTTATCACACTGCAAGTTCCCTGTAGATTAGATTCACTATGGGTTGAAATGATACATACCCGAACGGACTTTAGAATAGGGAAAAATCGTTATGGGCTGAAATGATAGGCCTGAACGGTTTTTATTTAATTTATCTTAACTTGGGATTGCGGGTTTGAAATGATAGAACCCGGATTTTTCTTTTTAAACTGCGGATTGAAATGATACATATCTGTATCACTTGACCTAGGCTAGAAAACTATATACAGGCCCATGGTTATTTTATAAAGTGTTTTGGATATTTTTAAGTATTTTAAAAATATAAATTTATGAAATTTGATTTAAACAGATTTTGAAATATTTTGAATTAAAGAAATTATGATTTTCCTATGTGTTAAAAATGTAATTAATGAATGTTTTAACTAGATTTTTGAAATATAACTTAAGTTGGAAATTTGGAATTTTGGTTAAAAATGATATTTTAGTTATATAAATAAAATGGATATTAAATTCTATTTGGAAATGGTAAATATGATAATTTTATTAAATTTGAATTTAAGTGATTTATTAAAGTATTATTGATTTTTCTATGAATTTAAGTGGTTAAATAAATGAATGTTTAAAAGTGATCTTTTAAAATATAACTTGACTAGGAAATGTGAAATTTGGTTTTAATTAAAGGTTTAAGTTAATTAAATAAAATTGGAAATTTAGTTAAATTGTGAAATGGTAATTTAAATTTGAAGTGTTAAGTTTATTTGTTGAAAAGTGAAGAATTGGACACTTTTACACTTAAATTTATTAAGTAAATTGTTGAAATTGGATTTTATTATAAGGAATTTATTGTGAAAAGATATATGTTAAATGATATGTAAATGAACATTTTAAATGCTAAAATATGATTTTTAAAATGTTTATGTGTTTTAAATTAAAGTTATTTAATTGCTGGAAATACACTAACACCTGAAATTAACTTTTAATAGCATTCAGAAATGCTATAGATTCTGTTTTGAACTAAAATTATGTAAAAAGGAGCTATTACAGCATTTCTGAAATGCTGTAGTTGATGTATCTGAACTTATAGGCTAATATTGAACTCAGGCCTATTATTCTCTGGAAATGCTATAATGGTCTGCAGTCTTTGTTGAAACCAAATTTAACCCTTGTTTTGAAGTCTGAACTACCGCAGCACTTATGAAATGCTGTCTTTTCTGTTTTGAACTATAATTCAACTAAAACTGAGTTTTAACAGCAGTTTTAAGTGCTGTCTTTGCTGAATTAAAAATGTTTTCAAATATAACTTGTAGCAGTTGTTTTTAAATGCTGTGAAATGCTGAAATTTTAATAATTAGGGTTTTTGACTTAGTAAACGAACTCAGAATGGTTTGAAACTTTGGAAATTGAATACTTGATTTGAAAATATAATAATTACACTTTTAAAAGGTTTAAATGAATTATTTTGATTGGAATATAAACTATTTAAAGGTGATTTGAAATGATAGTAAATGAACGATATCTTTGGATTTAAAAGGTATTTAAAGTTGAATATTTGGATTTGTAAGGATATGATATTTTATTATATTAAAATGATTTGAAATGAAGATTTGGAAAGATTGATATTTGATATATTAAAATGATTTGAAATGAAGTTTTGGAAAGATATGATATTTTGATATATTGAAATGATTTAAAATGAAGTTTTGAAATGATATGATATTTTAAATATATGGAAATGGTTTGGAATTGATTTAATTTTTATTTTGATAAATATATGGTTTTGAAATGATATTTTATTTCGAAGTAAAGTATTGTTTTAAAAGTTATAACCATGGGTTATAATAACGATTGGTTGTTAAAGAGACCGGGATCGGATATGGAGATACTCTCTGTCGATACCGAAAACCACTTTGACAACTGTGTACGCGGTGGAGTTTCCAGAATGAAGTAGGATGGTGGCGACGATCCTAAGGTATATACGTGGACCCAACTCCCGTGAGTTGGCATAAGGTGGCTAAAATAGGAGCGATTGACGGACCAAGGAGGTAGCACCTCTGATCGGACACACTTCTTCGATACCATTCTATTACTTGTGATTGATTTGGTGGCCACCCTTGATTTGGGAGTGTTGTTCGAGGTGGGCGGTAGTGGCTGCTATGCGTCACCACTAGTCCGGATGCGTAATTGGTATATCTACCCTGGCATTGCCTAGTTGTGCCGTGTCACCTACCATATTGAGCTTTACTACGATTATGATTTTAAGATCCGACCGCGTTAAGGTTCTCCATCCCCTTAACGCTATTTTCTATATGATTATACTTTACTAATTAGACACTACTGTATATAGCGTATATTACTACATAGTAGATAGTTTAACGGATCCTTAAAGAATGGGCGGTCCCAAGCTTTCTTTAAGTTACTTGTACCTTATTACAGTTCACTTGAGTTGGTTTACATTATATAAGTATATATTGTCCTGACTCGAGTGTTTTGTATTTTGCATTACGCTCGGGTCAGCCTGAGTTATTCACAGATTTGGGTTTCCACTCTCTTGGAGATTTGAATCGCTGGAGATTATCTGCTTGTCTTGTCCTATCTACTTCAGTTCCGTTGTCCTACTCAGCTTGTACTTGGTTATTTTATTGAGACTTCTGTTGTTCTCTATTTCTTTTGTTATATCTTATGTAACTCTGATATATTTATATAGTAGCTTCATGAACTACTATTTCTTTTACTTCCACTGCATTATTTTACTCTGTGTCTGTGATCTGTGATTATATTTATTTACTGTATATTCTGAGATTTGCCAAATTTTATTTACAACGCGGTATTTTGAGCAATTCAATTCCGGCATGAGTGTCTACCTATACACTTATAATGGATGCGAATGGTTGAAAATATCGGGTCGTTACACAAATAGTCACTTTTAAACCCAAAATCAAATTCCAAATTGATTTCTAATTTTATTTCAATATCGAATCAATTACAATTTGATTTCTAAGTTTTATTTCAATAGAACAAAACATTTCAATTTATTTCTAAGTTTATCTCTAAATAACAAACCATTTGCAAATCTACTTCCAAATTTATTTAACAAATACTAAATCAATTTCAAACAAATTTTCTAATGATTTATTTTCCATCACCAAATTAATTACAAATTTGATTTCTAAATTTATTTTCAACTCCAAATAAATTTCCATATCAATTTCTCAAAGGTTCATTTTCCAATACCAAATCAATTTCAAATTGATTTCTAAAAGTTTATCACTTTTAAATAAATTCCTTTGTTCTTTCCAAATTATTCAAAACTCATTTTTTCCATATTTTGGAATTTATTCGGTAAGATTTCGAAAATCAATTCCAATACTTTAAAATTCCTTCTTTCAAATAAATTCAATTCTCAAAAATAAATTCACTTAATGTTTTCCACTTTAATTTCAAAATCCAATTTATATTCATTTCTGGTATCCAAAGATATCAAAAATACATTCGGCTAAATTTTAGCCTTCAACAATTACAATTATCAATAAATCATCCACAGATTATCAATAAATCACATCATTCACATATGAAATAATATTCAAACAATTTAAGGAATCCAGTTGGATCCCTCCAACCTGTTTCCCTGCATCCACAGATGTTAGCACAATACCAATTCCACTTCGAGGTGGAATATCGCGGTATATGGGATTTATAAAAATATCATCCGCTATTATGCGGCGCAATAGGGTCTCATCCGCTATACAATGCAGGAAATCACAACTGCAATATATACATATGCCAATATATATATTGCTATATACATAGATATATCCTACTATATATAGTATCACATCAAAACAGTCAATCAAATCAATAACTGAAAATTCCACTTTCATATTTGAGTGAGAAGATCTCACCTTAGCTTTTATTTTTGCAATCCATTTCCATTCTTGACTCGATTTTCTTGATTTATACCTTGTATAATTATTTACACAATTCATTAATATTCGAATCAACCGAATAACAAATTTTTCATTTGGTAATTTTAATTATTCAATGAATTTATTTCAAACCAATTTATTTTAATAAAATTATTTAACAAGAAATTAAATTTAAAACTAATTTCTCCTTTAACAAATTATCTTTATATAAAACTTTATACTTCCAAAAATATTATATATATATATATATAATTTGAAAACTGCTTATGTATACATACTTAACTTTTGCATAAATAAATAATAATCTAGCTGTTTAATTAATTATTTTTCTTCCTGTCTATCTCTACTGTAAAATCATAATAGTATTTATTATAAAACAGAAATTAATTTTACAGTTAATATTTTCTAACCTATATAAACTTTACTTTAATTTTCAAATGAACTGTAAATTTCAAATAATGTTATATATATATATATATATTCTTATTCTAAAGAAATAAATTCATCTTCTTAACATAAAATTTTAAAATTTTAAAACAGATTGACAATTATACCTCACTGACTGCTCGCACTCGAGATTTGAGATGTCACAGCACTCAAAAGATCGAACGATCAAACTTCACCTCCTCTCGCCTGCGCGCGGTAGAGCCACCACCGAACACCAGCCAACCCTTACTCGAACGCCTCACCGACATCCCCAAATCGCCCCCTCTGGCTTATCCACGTGAAACACAACAGTTCACGCGAATCCACATCCTCTTCGAAGTCGCGAGCAACCCATCAATCGATATCTACCCTGAACCACTGACATCGAACTGGAATCTTGGCGGAGTTCGAGTGTCTTTATGGAGGCCGGAGGAAGTATGGAGGCGCAGTGTCGTTATCCCCGCCATTTGTGAGGTTGCCCATCACTCGCGTTCGATTTGGTTTGAACGAGAATTAGGAAGAGGACCCAATTTTTTTTTCCTTAAGTTTCGATTTTCGTTTGATTTGTTGGAGAACTGAAGTTAGAGGAGGAAGCGTGTTTCAATTAGATGAAAGAGAATAGCATACGCGGCCATTATTTGTTTTAATTCGAACTGAAGGCTCTTTTTTTTTCTTTGAGTCAGATTTGTAAAGAGATGGGGAGACAAAAGAATGTTATTAGGCAGAGAAAAAGTAAGTCGGTATTGAAAAGTTGATTAAAAATTTATATTTTTATATTAAAAAATATCCCGTTATATTATATTAACGCGTTTGCTTATCGTACGATCACACGACAACTCCAATCACCACGAAAATTGAAATCCGATAATAAAACAATATTACTGATCCAATGGAACTGGTTTCGTCGAATTCCGAGACTATGCCCCGAAACGCTATTTTTAAATATCGAATTAAACGATAAAATTCAAAACTGAACAAAACAGTCCCAAATTCAATTCTGAAGCTTTTATTATCTTCAGTATAATCAATATGAATTTTCCAAGTCTTCAGATTAATTTTAATCAGCTTAAAATTGAAGATTCAAATTTTTACCCAGTTTCAAAAATTAAATTCAATAATTTAATCGCTAAATTCATTCTGATATTTGAATTTCATATTAAACCATCACTCGAATATTTAAACTAAATTAAATATTCACATTTCAAATGTCAAAATTTCAGGGTCGTTACACTTTATGCCGTGAAAAGGATTTGAAATGAAAAATTCCATACTTCCATCCTTTTTCCCTTATGTACCCAACTTCCCAATGTACTTTGGAACCTTCGCTTATGCCCTAATATCTCCTTTCAAAAAATTTCAAGCATAGTTCGCAAAATAAAATTTTATTTTAAAGTTTTAAAACAGGGTTTATTTCAAAAATCAACTTTTTGTTCGCCTATCGACAAGGTATATAGAAAAGGATTCCATAGCAAAACAACTTCCTTGTCTCTAACCGTAGTTTATTTCATTGCTCTTTTGTTGCGCAGTAAAATCTACAGTAGCCAACATATCGACTATTCCATCATATCAAGTATGTGGCATTTTCAAAATCTGAAAATTTCTTTTTTTTCGATTCAAAATATTTTATATTACTCTTTAAAATATCAGTAAAAAACATGATTTTAAAATTCCTTTCTTCGCAAAATTTTCAAAAAGTTTTCAGAAAGGTATTTTTATTTCCCAAAATTATACATATATATTTTTCAAAATAAATTATACCGCACCTCATGAAATCGAGGTTTAGTTAACAGTCTAATGTCCAAAATGGACTTCATCTATTTACGTGTTAAAATTTTAATTTATAACATTTCCTTTTATTTATAATACCAACCGACACACAAGTTCATTTGTAAATTTTAGCTTTCAATGTACAAGGACATTAACCCTTGGCTTCGTAACAACTTTTCCCCTGTCCTTCGCTTGCAAAAATTTACTTCTAAAAGTTTTCTAAGTTTTGTGATTTAGATCTTATTTCTTTTACTTTAGTAGTTAATTAAATAAAATTTCCTTAATTTATTTTATACTTCCAGCCTTTTACTATTTTCTTTTCTTTTGCATCAGTTAAGTGTCTTTCCTAAAATTTCCTTGTCTTATTGTTTCCCAATAATATCGCGGTCCACACAGAAAACACATAAAAAGGAACATTTCCATAAACATCATATGCGTTTTTACACAACAGAAACAAATAATGCTTATAACCCAACAAAAAGAAAAACAACTGCTAGAAGGAAATACAACAACTACTACATATGGACTTTCTAACGTGCCACCATTCTCCAACCCACATGTCTTAACTTTTCCTCATGGCTTTTGATGAATTAGGTCTATACATTACTTCCATCCACATACCTAATTATGGAATAAATGGTGCATCCCCATACTGTAATGGATAGGAAATACAAACTATGCACATTTTGAATAACTCATTGGCAATTGACTTGGCGGAATAACTTATCCCATCCTCCATCTTGTCTTCCTTAACTTTGAGTTTAACAATGTCCTCTATGTGTGTTTGCCATCTTATTACCCTTTGTTACCATCTCTATATAATCCAATTTCTTGATGGTATTCTCAAACATTGGCATTTACCTTCTTTACCTTGATTTTTCATACGAGTATACCCTAGAACTCGAAGAAATGTACTTTAATACCATTTGTCATTCCTTTGCGGGTTCTCCTTATGGCTTGCACATATGTCTAACAAAACATTACTAAGTTCCCACCAATATTCTACAGTCTATGAGGATTTCTTATTCCTACTCGATAAGTAGTCACCATTATCTTCTTCATAGCATTACATTTTACCCCGTCCTACCTAGCCACTTATTCCTATATATTCCATATTAAAATTTTGGTTTGGTCTTCGTCAAGTTTTCTTCAAACATTGAAACTTAAATTTTTTGAAGTATTTAATCCCAAAGTTTTTTTATTTAAATGTACAACTTGGAAACTTTTTAGCAAATTCAAAAATAACTTAGTGTCTTAATTTTTAAAATAATAATTAAATTTTTAAAAGTTCTTTTCCTTTAAAGACCCTTTTCAACTTTTACTTCTTAAAAATTGGGATTTTTAACTCAAACCATTTATCAAATTTTCTTTTAAAATTCAATTGTTATACTAAACCATTTCTTTTCAAAAATGCACTTTATAGTGTTTCTAAAACATCTTTTATAATTTTAAACGATAAAAACTCGAGTAGGTAAGAGCAACTCTCACTTTGTCATTTTCTTATCACTCATACTATCTCCACTTCTAATCCTTAGTGGAGTCTCTTATATCATGTGAGGTAGACTTTAAAAGATACTTGTAATAAATACGCACAACGATGGAAAATTTCCATTTTCCTTGGTTTTGCCTTTGATTTCCTATATTGCTTCTAATTAGACTGCTAGCATTATTATTTATTACACAATCTCATAATGCTATTTCTAATTACTAACATTATTTTATACAAATTCATAACTTTCTTTCTATTTTTATTTCATAATGTGTGACGCCCCACCTCTATGCTCACAATAACAAAGAGTATTAAAAGAAATACTGTCTGTTATTATGAAGAATAAGGCTGGATAGGAGCGACCATCCGTAGTTGGGCCTTACACTAGTATTGGTTACCTCGATAGGAGTGGTATATATTTTAATTTTTCATCTCTTATTTATTTACTCCCATCGACATACCCAATTCCAGTATAAAACGAACTACGATGGTCCATAATAGTTTAGGAAAATATATATAATAATAACACAGATACTAAAAATGCGGAACACAGATAACAAAAGTCTCATATATATATATATAACCGATGTCGGTTACAATACATTTGACACAATACATATGATACAACTACAACTGTCGACTTTGGAAGTTATATATACAAGTACATTATCGACTAATATACATGAATACATATCAACCTAGATCAGACACATTGACTACAACAAAAAGACGAAGACCACTTCAAAAGATACGAAAAGACTTCATAGCTCAAGCAGCAACCCAAAGCAGAATATCTACAACCTATAATATGTCGGTCTGACCCGAGTATTAAATTCAAAAGAAAATAATACACGGGTCAGTCTAATTCAAACTCAGTTATTAATGCACAGAAACAATAATAATCAAATATCAAATAGACGACAGTCACAGAAATCTCGTATATCCAACTCCTCGATAAAAGAATCGGATAACGGCAGATATAACACTAAATAGTGTTAAACAACAAATCAGCAAATCCAAATCATCAACAAAGATAAAATAAAAGGATTATCAGTGAAGATAATTTAGAAAACAACAGAATTGTCTAAACGACAATTAACAACAAAATCCAATTATTAAATAAATAATTAGAAACTCAGAATCTAATTATCAAATAGATAATTAGACAAATCTCAAAATGATCAATCAAATCAATGTTCTGTGTGGCTGCAGTACACGCACGCATGCACTGCCTCGCCACTACAGTACGTGAAATAATCACAACAGTGAACACTAACAGCAATCAAAACTGCAGAGGTCAAGTCACGACTATCGTGACTCAACTCAACTACAAAGAAATGAACCAGAGGAAGTCTTGATATAAAGCAACAACAAACTCAATACACACAAAAGTCCTCAAAATTCAACAAGACAGTAAGCATCAGTGCACAAGGGCAATGACACGTACGTATACATGAACCAGCAGAAGCAATTGAAGTGCAACAGTGGAACAACAAGGCACAAAGGCTACAAGTATGAACTGAACAAAGCAAGGCTACAGAGCTCGAGCTTATGCAAAGTCAACTTCGCAGCATAAATATACCTTGAAGCAACTCGAACTCAAGTCAATGAAACAGCGTAAATAACCAAATCAAAATAAACTGAACAAGATCTGGCAACAATGATGAACCAACAAATGCTCAGACAAGTTCAAACAGCAGAAATCATGTAATCAAGCAGATTCGAGTCATGCCAGAGATTCCTGGAACTCAAAAATGCTTAACACAAATGTACTAAGAGCTAACTATGATGAGCTCAACACAACATCATCAAAGACCAGTGAACAACAAATGATGGTAGCTGTTTCAAATCATGAAGCATGCAGCAGTCGATAGTGCACACAATTGCACAAAGAACAAAATACAACAGAGTGACAACCAGCACATTGCAACCCAGAGCTTAAAGCAACTAGATACAAGTCAGAAACTACAAACTGCATGCACATGAACTACATGACTTGAAGTTCAGTGGATAGTGCAATGAAGGCCACAAGGATACAAGGGCAACTGCAACTAAAAACTACAGCCACCACAAGATCTCAATGCAACAAAAACTGTCACGAAGCAAAATAGTCGAGAGTATCAGAGTTCAGTAAAATCAGAAACAAGCTAAAATCAATACATCAAGAAACCAAATCAAGACAGTGACAATAAGGCACTGCAAATACAAGGCAATGACAAGTCTCAAGACAGTGCAATGTACAAATCACAAATCTCAACTAAAGCTCCAAAGTACACATGAAGTATCTAAGCAGATAACAAAATGACATAACAAGATATACAGGTATGCACTGTACAGCAATGCAAAGGAACCAGAGATAGTTTTAGTCAAATATTAGGAATTCAACAAAGTCACGGCAAGGTGTACCCAAAGTCACAGTGAACAAAGCAAGGTATAACCAAAGTCACAGTGAAATCAACATCATCAGAAAAGGTCAAAGCCGTGGTCACCCCAGAGACCAAATTCAAAACAAAGTCGACAACAGTATAATCAGACATGAAGCCGAGGTGAACTATGTCAGTGTCGAAGTCGGGGAAGCATACCAATTTATCAAATCAGAGAAAGTCACGAAACCAAAAATCAATTGTCACAAGTTCAAGCCGATATGTATATACAAAAATCATTATCGTGCCAACCAAGAAATCACAACATATACGAATGGCCAGAGAAATCGATGGACGAGTTCAAACATAAATACACGAACTAGAAAACAGGGATTCAAACCCTACAACTTACGAATTGAACTAGATGTGAGTAATAAAATTATTCACCTTCTTCGAAGAGCACGAATTGAAGAAGGCATCGATCAACATATCATACTCGCGGCTTCAAAAATCTCGAGCCTTAATTTGGACAAGCGAACAAACGAAGAAAATCGTGGCCGCCATTTTTTTCTTCCTTTCGTTTGTTTTGTGTAGGGTTTCGAAATGGAAAAAGAAGAATAGGGAACGGGTTAGCTTGCTTGTTATCATGGCAACAAGAATCAAACATGGGCCAAGGCAATTTCAAAGCCCACAACTCTCAACAAATATTTAAAATAATTTAAAACCCGATTAGAAATTCCAAACAGCAATTTGTTAGCAATTTTAATCGTCTAATGATGATAACTAACTTTTACAAAATCCCGGGTTGTTACATAATGTTACAATTATTTATCTTTCTCCTACCTAAACTACTCTTATTTAATGGTTCCTCTTCATTAACTTTTCTCTCCATTATAGTCTTCTCTATTGAACCATGGCATTGTGTTCACGAACTGCTTTTATTTTCGGGATCTAGCCATCTTTCCTGTACTATTTACCCTATTTTAAACTAATACCACTTCCTATTGTCCATCCCTAAAATTAGTTTACCAACTTTTTTCATCTTAGAAAAATTAATGAGCGAATTACGCTCTACTAATTTTTCAAAAGAATTAACCTTTTTATTTAAACCCATTTACTGTTATTTTCAATCCAACAAATTTTAAATTTTATACCAAAACTTTTTATTTAATATAACATAGTTATTTATGTTATATATTCAAAAAATTTATATTTACTTACTTTTCAAAAATAGGGGTTTTCTACTCCAAATAATTCCTTCGAAAATCATTTCAAATATATTATATTTTTTTCTCAAACTTTTATATTTTAAAATCATTTCAACTTTTATATTAAATTCTTTTATATGCTGTTGGGCACAGAGTGGATTTTATTCGTCCCTTCTTTTGGACTTCTCTACTTTTTTGCTTACTTTCCAATATTAAAATCTGGCTGCCATCTTGGAGTGATTACTTCACATCATCCTAAGAGAACTCATTTGCTTTCGGATATTTACAATATATGAATTCTTATTTTCCCCTTATTTGGACCTTATGTACATCATTAGCCGCCATTATATATGGATCTACAATCATTGGGCTATCGGGGTTCCAACTAGGGAGTAACATACTATCTAGCTTCAGGGTCCTTCCATATGCTGCACTCATGCTCTTTTTAAATCAACGCTTTTCCATACGACCTATTTCTCGTAGGATAATCAGCGTAGGTGTACATCTTCAACCTTAACCATTGTTCCGACTCATAATAAACATATCCATATTTTAGTGTATGGTTGCAGCTACTCGTAGTTGGAATTTATAGGATTCAGCGTATGGTATAATTATAT
Organism: Allium fistulosum; assembly: GCA_030737815.1. Classification (NCBI taxonomy): domain Eukaryota; kingdom Viridiplantae; phylum Streptophyta; class Magnoliopsida; order Asparagales; family Amaryllidaceae; genus Allium; species Allium fistulosum. Next base: position 304,730,445 of record CM060905.1, on the reverse strand, counting down.
TTATAAGAAAAATAGAAATACATTCACTTAATGTTTCCTAATTTTTCAAGATCGACTAACCTAAGCTCTAATATCAAATGTAACAACCCATACCCCAATAGGCCCAGATTTTCGCTAAATCATAATCCCAGATCCATCAAAGGCCGATTGTTGGTTTGGTATCCTACAAATAGAAAAAAGAATGCATATCAAAGCACTAAGGTAAATCACAGCGGAATAATAAATTATAGTAAGTCGCATATTACTAACACATTTCAAATATTTAGTGTCCTTGTCAGCATCGAGCATGGATAGGGACCCTGTCCTTCAATTGTTCCCGCCTTGTACTAGCACCTGTCCATCTAAGACATCCATGGGTTGTAATCACGAGGGATCATAACAACGTTCTGGTGATTGGTAAATTATACACTTTGTACATAAATCTAGTTTATGTCGACTATCTTCTATCTCTTGTTTTGTCTTTCCATTTTCAATTAGTCATCTCGACTTTACATACGCATACGATACATCCCATTTACCCATAGTAGACTATAGCTATGTACATACATACATACATATATATATATATATATATATATATATATACCACGGTCCCTTACTGGACCAAGATACTATCCCCTCTAGTATCCCTTAATTTAGCACCCCCGTCAGGATCCATCACCCTCACCATATCATGCTGTAACGGCCCAGATATTTTTCGACCCCGAAAATCCGACACTAATACGTCCATTGTATAGAGTGCCGAGCAATCGAGTGCTGGAAATTCCAGACTATTAGGGTTTAGAAGAAAATTAAATAGAATAAGAAACAGAAAACAACAGCACAGAATCTCACAATTGCAGCGGAGCAAATATAATATAAAATAACAGCATTTATACAAAGAAAAGCTGTAACTGTCAAAATACAAACAAGATATCAGAGTACAACAAATCTAGACAGTTATAATAACCTGTCCCAATATACTGACTATACAGTCTATAATACACGGCGGGATCTAATCAATATGTCTTCGCCATCCAGCTCGTCTCCTGAGCTCCAGAGCGTCCTAACCTGAAATTTTGTAATACTCGGTCTGACCCGAGCATTACAATAAAGTAACACCCGAGTCAGGTTGGAAACCAGCATGTGTAAACCCATTTAATATGAAATACTGGAGTTATCAAGATCTTTGGAAACGAAGGTAACTCGTACGAGCTACGAATTTTCATCTAATTATAACCAAATTTTTACAGAAATTCACTAATATCACAGTGAGGACCAAGTACAGTTACTTATTTAAAATAGTGGGATCTATGAAATTAACCCAATCCCATCATATTAAACTCTATAATCAAAGCCGTAGAGATTTTATAGTAGTTCAAAAGTTGAAGTGGTTTCGGATAATGCTGACATCCGATCCCGATCTCTTCGAATCCAAACGCTATCTTTTAAGACCAAGTTGTTTTTAACAAAATAATTCAATTTTCAGAATGTCACATTCACATAGAAATTTCATCACAGACATCTATTTAAATAAAACGTCTCATGTTTTTATTAACTGTTCAATTCAGGGTATTTTATCATAGAATAACGGGAATTACATACTAGAGAAACAGGGCAGTCCAATGCACTTAACCATTTTTAAACTATTCATAGACTAGATTAACCAGCACACAATCATCTCTTTAATTAATTAAATAGAATTAATTATTTTCAAATCCTGTTTAATTATTATTAAACTAATTACAAACCATTTTATTTTATTTCAATTAAATATTTGGAATTAATTAATTATTAACAGGTATAATTAACTTAAGACTTTTGATTAATTAAAAGTTTAAAACATTTAATTTTACCTTAACCATTAACTTAATTACAACTATTTATGTTATCTTAATAAACTTTAGGAATTAATTAAATAATTAACATATATGTATATAATTATCCTAAGCTTAATTAATTTAAGTTTAAATCATTTTACTTACATTGACTATTTAATAACCTAAGGTTTTGAGTTAATTTAAGTTTTACATTACTTTATTTATATTAACCATAAACTAATTTGAAAATTATTTTCAAATTTATTACTAAACAATTGTATTAGTAAGTGGTTAGAGTGCAAATCAACTTGGGTTCCTATATTTATAAAAAATCAGGGAAATTTGGTTTTAAAAATTCTAAAAAATATTTAACTTCTACTTTTTATTTCATTTTATAAAAAAAATTTAAAACAAAAGGCCCAAAGCCCAAAACCTTAACCCAAAAAATCCATTCCCTTTCTTCTCTTTCTCTTTCTCTTAGTTATTTCCTTATCCAAATTTCCTTTATCTTCCCATACCACTGTCACTGTCTGATACCCCATATCCATGGTGTGCACGTGCACACGCGACCAGAGAGCGTCGACCTCCGCCGCCTCCTCCCCCAAGTCACCTTCGCCACCCTTGCTCTTTTCGGCCACCCAAAATCCATCGAAAATACTCGAAATAAAAAACGAACAAATTTCCCATCACTGGAAAGAAAGCCGACCCCTATTAGCACCTCGTACCGCCGCCCTCGACCACCAGTGCCCACGCCCTCGCACTTGGAGCTGCGCCTTGCTCCCCTCTCTCTTTTCCCCCTCCTCTGAAATACTCTGATGCCACCACGATGCCGCAATTCCTATGACAACCACACCTTAGCCAAACGAGCCCTAAAACCCTATTTCACCTCCGACCCGCCACCACAATGCTCTAAAACTCGCACCTCTATTTTCCCAATGACCGTTAGCTCTCCAGCCTCCTTCGACCAAAACCCCGAAGCCTAAAACCCACACATTCGCCAGAAAAACCCCTACGACCTTTTTCCGTTCATCTCCCCTTTCCTCAACGAATACCCAACTAAAAATCATGATTTAGCTACCAAAAAACATCATTTTCCAAGTTGAGTCCAGTTATGTATGTGAAGACATGAATTAAAATGTTTGAATTTCATGAAATATTATATCATCCACTGTAACTCTTTTTCCAGTGACATTACTTGCTATCTTTTTCATGAAATTATTTTTAAAAATAAGAATACTCAAATATGAACACATATCCTTCAAACATCACAGCCTAAAATTATTTAGATAAAGAGGGTTCGATTTTTGAAGGGTTGAATATGATGGAAAGCAAGAACATATGTATATATATATAGGCATTCATACATTCCATATACGTGCATCTATAGTCAATTTATTTTTATGCAACACATCTTTAATAATGATATCTTCATTTTATCCTTAACAGAAACATAATATAAAGGAGATTAGATTTGAAAAAGAGTTTACTCACTTGATTTGTTTGAACAGAAGACACTGGCTTTTGCACTAATACTTGCTTTTGATTTGGTTTTAATCTTCTTTTGTTTTAGTTGAGTTTGTTTGCTTTAAGTTTTTAAGATGCAGCGATGTTTTTATCTCTTTGTTATACTTAGTTCAAATGAAAGAAACTGAATAGAGGGTGGAGGTATAAATAGAGAAGGGTAAGCTACCTCTTCATACAGTAAGATTGTTTTTTTACTTCTTTTTTTAATTTTATATATTCTTTTCTTTGTTGATCAGAGATTCCTTTTTAACCATATCTGATTTCAGATAAAAGTTTTGATTTTCTATTTCATATGCTTGCCTTGATTTTTGCTGTTGACATTGTTTTTTTTATGTTTTTTGTATGCTTGGATTTGATGTTTTATGTGCTTGAGTTGAAATGTGCATTAAATGCTTGTCTCCCTATGTTCATGCATATATATACATACATTTCATATGTATATTTGTTTTTACCAAATGCATTCGTATTTGTTATCATATATATACTTATACATTCCCATATTTACAAAGCTATATGCTTCTCAACTTATGTATACATATATATGTATTATTTATTTTATCATATTTATATTTATGCCTTCCTATATATATTTTACTTTATTTATATAAATTTGCATACCCATTACTCCATATGGCCCATGTACATTTATATATTTTCCACTTTCTATATACTTATGCATATTTTATCATTATATATTTATATCTAAACATCACAAAACTTGTCTATATATATATATATTTATGGATATTTTATCTTGAATTTAAATGGTGAAGTATATAATATTTTATGTAAGATTTTTCATATCTAGAGATTTTATAATTCAATATTTATTTTAGTTTCCAAATCAATTTATATATATTCAGATATTTTTAATTACCAAAAATTCATTTGTCCGACCCATCAAAATTAATATTCCGATAATTTAAATCAATTAATTACCCAATTATCAAACGTCAAAAATCTGGGTCGTTACACATGCTCTCGTCATCGTGCGTATCGAGGAACTCTCGTAGTGCCTAATAAAGGCTTTACAATAATTAGCTATGCTCTATATTTCACTTTTGGGGATTTTCTTGTCTTCTTTCAGTTGTAGATTCATATAGGGTTAATTTTACACCCCCAACTCTATATGCGTACTACTCAAAAGTATTACTATGTAATGCAATTGAGTAATACAGAGAACAAGGCGATATAGGGCACGACCCCTACCTCTCTAATTGGGCTAACACTGGTACGTATTTAAACATCAAATAAATAACTTACCTTTATGTACACCGTATCAACACAAATCAAAAAACACGTGGCCTCCAGGATAGAACAATAATTGATATATAATAAATACTGTGAGAAGGCATACTCAGAATCATAGTGATAATATATATTAGAAATTTATACATATGTCCAAATTATACATCAAATATACATTGACATCAAAACATCTAATACATGAGTTAAATTATATATATAGTGTATACAATGACTTTATATGATAATATCCTAGCCTCCATCTATGCCCAACATCAATAAATCAGTTATCTCAGCCCTGAAACTAAAATGTCTCGGATAGACTCGAGTATTATAAATAACACACGGGTTAGACTATGTCTATAATGATAGGCATTATTATAATGTACAGTAGTAATATGAAAAGTATAACGATGATGGCATAATAGTTTCAGAAGATCTCCAAAACAACACTCATAAGAATACTATACAAAAAAGTGTCATCACCCATCTAAAACAAATCGATAGAAATCAAGAATACCAAATCCAATGGGTGAGTCATCCATATAATAAAACATCATCATAGGAAATTAAATCATTAGATGATCGGGCTAACACATAACAATGCCCTAAAATGAATACATATACATAATGGACATTCCCGGATCTACCATAATCAAAGTAATAAAATGAGCCATCATCTCAATAGATAGATGACCATACATGTCAAAGAAGGATACGGGGTTGACCATACTCTAGACACTGTCTTGGGAATAATCTCTTCTTATATATGCCTATTTACCATACGTAACCAAAACCGGATGGGAGACTAATGGTCGTATGGCCACTCCAGGAACCCAGGGCCTACTAGTCATATGCTATATAGTCGGATCTGTCCCTACAGCCTTAGTTGCCTTGACGGAAATTGTAAGTTATCCACCAATGGTTCATTAATGTGCAGCCTCGCACGATCCTGCTTTGCCCCTACAGGTAACAGACTACCGGCCAAAGTGACACAAGGGGCTATGCGCACCTACCCATCTACTATAATGCACATCCAATATAATATATAACAACTGTGTCACAGATCTGGGGCACGACCCAACAATCATGCCGCCAGGATGGATACTGGCCAATCTCGTATACTCTCGGGCCATGAAGGGAAGTTGGACAAAGGTAAACAGACACATTGAATATATATACAATAGCCATCACATGGCTCTTCTTATAAATCATCATGTGATTATCAAATACTCAACACAACAGGTACCACATACAAAATATCCATGTATTGAGTGTCATCCATGAGCAAAAGAATAACTGAATAAATATCACAGTGGCGTCCCATACCACCGCGTGTCACTTGTCCATTTATTCAGTACCTACACATCGCACTCTCTCTTCTTTATATTATATAATGAGTCCAAAGAATAACTGGAAAAGTGTTACCAAAACTCTCATACCAGACAGTACCACTAATTTGGTCATTCAGATTTCTCGTCACACAGAATAAATATCAATAAATCCAATAAAAAGATGTCATCACTGTATCATCCTAATTATATCACAAATCAATATCAATGGTGAATCATTAGTAAGTATCTCCATGTGAAAGGAATAAGAAATAATAATAATAATGTTACAAAAAATTATTTAAACTAATATAGATATAATAAATACATACTTTAACTTCCAAATCACTTTATAAGTCAAATATAAACGTAGAAATCATTTTTTAAATTTTCTATAATTAAACTCTTCTTTTAAATAAATCGAACAACTTCCAATATAATTCCCATACCTATGAAATCACTAGCATATTATAAATCTCTTTATATAAATATTCAAAATCATTAAATATTATAATAGAACCATTAGATAACATCTGGAAATAATTTCATAATCTATTCACAAACATAATCTAATTTTAAATGAATATATATATTAATAATAATAGATGTCTAAAATAAAAGTTATAATAACATTTTAACTATAATAAATAAATTCCAACATTATAAATATTTTTAGGAAATATTTATACAATGTACATTTTTAAAAAGACATCAATAATCATGCTTTTAAATCCAATAGAAATAAAATTTAAAAAATAAGAAATCATAAGAATATAAAATTCGCAAAAATTAAAATGTTCAAGATCAATCGACTGAATGATGCACTCAGTCAACTGACCTTAGTAGACTAAAATTATATAGCGAACCAACTAAGTAGAGTTTTGGTTTCTAGATTAAATTTTGTACTAGTTCAGTCGACTGAATGATTTTCTCAATCGACTGAATCTAGTCGACTAAAACAACCTAACGACTCAACTGAATTTGAATGTTGCAGATTGAAATTTATGCTAGTTCAGTCGACTGAATGAAATGCTCAATCGACTGAATTCCTGAAGCACAGAAAATGACTATTTTGGAATTGGTTTAAATTCTACTACAACTCATTGTTAATCAAAATTGATCAAAGCAAAAGCAATATATGCTTCAAGAGAAGTGTATATACATAAAATTCATAACATCAACTTCAACAAGATGCAATTCAAAGAATTTGACATAGTTATGAGTGTAGATGCACTCACCTTGACCATAGCTTATCTAATTTGCTTCCAATCCCTTCATTGCCTTATTCATGAAAATCTTTGCACTATAAATCTTGATCAAAACTCAAACTTCTTCATGAATATAGGTGTATCTTAATGTTGAGAATAATATACTTTAATTTTGGGATTTATTTTATTTTATTTTGATTAATTAAAGAGGAGGGTTTTACTTTTTCTTTGGCTACATGAAGCAAAAGTAAAAGGGAAGAATGACCTAGAAATTTGTAAACATGAATTATTTTTGATGTAAATGAAGATAGCTTTAATATAATTACGGAACGAAGACAAATTTAGAAAGAAATGTAACGATCGCCTTTTCAACCCTCAAATGTTGACACTAATACATCCATGGTATTTATGTGCCGAGCACCCAAATGCTGGAAAGATAGAACGTTAGGTTAAAATAAAAGAAGAAAAGAAAACAAACAAGAGAGAAGAGAACACAATATTAGAATCTCACAACAGAACGATAACATATAATATCAAAATGATACTTTTACAAAGGAAAACTGTATATATATAATAATCAGAATAAACTAACCTATCATCAGCCTGGAAAGTTATAACAACCTGTCCTCACAATTGCAGATAAAAAAATAAACCAAGTAATGCAGCGGAAATATAATCTATGATAGGGAACCATCCAACTCCCCTCTCTAAGAGCTCCAATGATCATCAATGAAATCTGGAATATAAACGGGGCTGCCTTGAGCATTATAACAAGAATAACACCCAGATCATTTTGGTAAACCGACGTGAGAAAACTCAAGTAATTTGAATTATATATTTGTAAAAACCTTTTAAAGAATAAAGGTATCCCGTAAGACCGCGCTGCAAATAAACATGGACGGGTTATTATCTTACGATAACCGAACCACTTTATAGTGATATTATAATAATGTATAGGGTGTTCAATATAAATATAAATCATAGTTGAAATGGTAACATTGGTTACATTTGATAGCATATTTAGGTATACAAACAAAAACTGCTGAGGGACGTTCGTATAAATGGATTTTTCCATTGGAGGGTCCTCAGTACCTCGATGCAAGTCTCCTGGCAAAGGTCAGAAAGTACCTTTCGAGCACCGTATATCTCTAGATAAAATATACCATATAAGGAAGTCATAGCTGGTTCATGTAGAGAACGTATCGCGAATACGAACAACTCTAGCTAGTAAAATTGATGAGCATACTCTAGATAATAGAGTTGATCACTACCCTCTGAGGTTAGCTAAACACCATTGGCTATGGGCCTACTCTGGTTTTAGCCATTTTCCATGTCGAGGTCATGTCCGACATCTTCACATGAGTTTTCAACAAAACTCGATCACAGAATGAATCCCATATTGATTCCATCATCTCAATAGATTCCAAAACCACACATGGTTTCCATCATTTACTTCCAAAACGGAGAATCCGTATGTCAGCCTCAAAGTGGGTTTCGATAAGTAGAATACTTACCGATCCCGGTCTCTCCAAGACTGAATCGATGAATTTGTTATTATTCAACAATAGTGTGAAAGATCGCATAAGGGAACTATTTCCCTTATACTCTTCAAAAGCAAGTAAACATACAAGTACTATCAATTCATCCAAAGCACGATCAAGTCACATATGCAACTTTTAATCCCATTTTAATTAATTTATTCTTTATTAATTAAAAACCCTTTTTATTAGTAAAACTCCTTTTTATAAAAAAAAACTTCTTTATTTAAATCAAGACTTCCTGTATTAGTTAATACTCTTTTATTAATCCTTTATATACTTGTATAAATATATTGGATTTCTCTTTATAAAAGATATAAACTTGTGCTTATAAATTAAACATACAACATATTCCTTTAATACTAAAAAAATCATTCATATACTTATTCCAACGGTATAAGTGTATTCACAAATCGTTTAACAAGTTTTACTTACTTGAAATATAATCAAGGAGATTAAAACAATTACTACCAAAACATTGTTATAATAAACTCCTTTTCTTTTATAAATTAAATATATAACATTTTCTACCTCTTTATAAAATATTTCAAAAGTTGATATTATCTTTAAAATTCTATTGTTAAAGACTTATAACATTTCTTCCAAAATATAATTCAAGTTTTTAAAAACAAATGTTGCTAAAACATTGTTTACTACAAGCTCAAAATCATTTCATTTAATCATTATCTTTAAAACTTTCCTTTTAAAGAGTTAATTATATTTAAGAGTCAAAGACAAGTGTTGCTAAGAACAATTGCCACAACAAACCAAAAATTATTTACTTGTATTTTTCTACTAAATATCCATTAGTAAATATCTAATTATATTCCCAAGTATAATTAATAAAACAAGTGTTGCTAAAAACACTGTTTACAACAACCCAAAACTATTTACTTATCCATTAATAACTTTAAACATTTATTTAAAGATCAAAGCATATCCACACTCATTAATTTAGGCAATATACTTTTAGGTAATTCCTCAAAACCATTTATTTTATCTCAAGTATTAAAATCTAAACTTCCTTTATTATATTTATAAAATACTTAATTTAATATTTAAAACCTATATATATATATATATATATATATATAGAAATATCTTTAAAATACTTATTATTATGTTTAAACAAATTTAAAACTACTTAAAATATATGATAATTATTTATATAGAATACTATGTAACAATAAGGAATTTAAAAATAAATAGAAAAACAAGTTTTGTTTTAACAGCAACTTAATTTAAAAATTCATAGTTAATTGTTAAAAATATATTTAAACTTGAAATTAATTTAAAACACTATATTATAAGTTAGAAAACAACCCTAAAAATATTAGATAAAAATACATAATTTAAATATCAGTTTTAAATAAAATATAGTTTCAATCAGCAAAGATAGCATTTCAGCAAATGCCCAAAATAATTCGCAACAGCTCAAAAGTGTCTCATAATCAAAGACAGCACTACAAAAGTGCTACTAAAAGTCCTGGGCTGTTGTTTAATGTGAATTTGCTACAACTTTGTGCCTAGATTTCGACGTTTTAACAAATGATTTTAGATCCATTCTTTTTACAACAGTTAGTATACTTTGTGTACTTGGAAACCTTGGAAAAAAATCCCAAAGAATATCTTTTAATTATTTTAGAGAATTTCCTAAAAGTAGGGTATTTTACTGAACTACACTTATAGCGACTATTTCGCTATAACTTTTTGCACTTCGTTCAACTAGCTATCAAATGATTTATGCTTTAAAACTTTCCCAATAAGAATAATATATTATTTACTTGATTAATTGCTAAATAAACTCCTAATGAATTTCCACAAAAATGCACGTCATTTTTAGAGGCGGACTATTTTTAAAAGTGTCATTCATTTTATACACATATATGATTTTAAACTCAAACCATATCACTACTAAACATGTATTAACATATGTACTAATAATCATGTCCATCTTAGATGTTTAAATGTGCTTAATTTAAACAACATAATTCCATTCTCTTTAATGTAACTACTAACACAATCATAATGTTTTGGAAGTACATAATAAAAGGTTATAACTTTAAGTAGTCAGTATTTATTATTATATATAATAGCAAGCAATTTCAACAAGCATTAATGTCAAGTAATTAACTTAATTCAAAGTGATAATAAATCACTTTTATTCAACTCATACACTTCCTACCAACATTCAATCATCGTAACACTTCCTACTTCCACCAAAACTCAAGTCAATGGCCTCGTCCTCCTACCTTATGCACACCGCCATCATCTTCCTCCCTCCTCATCATGCTCATGGCCATAGACCTTACACCACCTTTCTCCATCATTCTTTGAATTTTTAGAGGCTAAACTATGTTCTAATGATGATATAATAACTATGGCAAAGATTAGTGGTGATTGGATATGATTTGCAAAGTTTTCTAAATAGAAAGAGAGGAGATAAGAAAGGGAAGACATTAGTTTAGACATGAATTTGTTGTAGAGAATGAAGTGGGACCTCTCATCTACTTACAGGCTTAGGAAATGAGTGGAAAAGATTAATAAAACCTCTCCATACCCATGAAGTAAAGAGGACTCAAGCATGTAAGACCATGCTCATACATAAGCATGCTTTTCTTAAATCAAGGAGTGATTTAAGGGTCCTTTATGTACTCTTGTTTCCTTAATTAATACATGCTTACTTTAATTGTTTGATTTGTATAAGAGAGGTTTTAATACTTATCATATGTTAAAATTTGTTAACTATTCAAGTTGCAAAATATTTACACATGTATTGATTAAAAAGTTGATTTTTAATGAAATGTTTTCTGTAACAACCCGAATTCCAGTGGGTCCGGATTTTTCGCAAAAATGCTAAAATCCAAGCCCACCGAAGCCCGAGTTGGGTATCTGGTGACCTGCAAATAGGCAAAGATAAATATATCAGAGCTCAAATAAATATCTCACAACGGAACTGACTAAAATATAATACTAAGTAAATACTCACCAAGGTAATAACACTTTCTAAACAAGTGTCACAAAGCTGGAAAATCTCTGCCATCTATCTAACCTGTGGGATGATACGAGAAGGGGGTCAGAACTGAAGTTTTGGTGAATGGAAAAATTATACACTTTTAAGCATAATTCTTCATATACCATTCTATTTCCATTTTCTGTTATATTAGGTTTATTGGGTTTATAATACTCTCGCCTTTGTGTGTGAGTCGTACCAGTCTACTCCCTAGTAGATTAAGACCTAATAACCAATATATATATGTAGCTACATGCCCAAAGACCGCATTGGTCCTAGGTACTACCTATAATACCTTCCGTATCCTCCTCAAAAGGACTCCATCGTCTCGCTACTAGAGCGTACTATAACTACATCTATAAAGGACAGCGTCGTGAGGCCTACAATACAGATGTTCCATCGTCTACTATGAAAATGTGAAACTGTATCCGCACTAGCTTATACTAGTGCTCGGACATCCACAATGTACCACCCAGTGCGTACCTTGAGGACTACACGTAATCGTTCTGTCTACTCCCTGAATTCCACCAACAAGGTCTACCTTGTACGGAACTCGCTCGAGGATTTTCTATATTAGTAAAGGTCCACTTCGTTAGGCCTACAATACAAATATTCTACTTGGTCTGTCTCTTTTCTCATCGTGGCTATGGCCCCACGCAGCCCCCCTCAACTAATCGAAAGACCTTTCAAAAGCTAAGTGGATGTGCCTTACTGCAAACAATCTAAACATCCAATTGGTTGTGCCCCTCATCCAATGTCTTGATAGTGAAAGAATCATTGACCTATTGGTTTAACTCTAGTCTTTCCCGAACTCGCTCTGACTGATGATGGCTGATATCCGCAGGCGACTATCCTTATGGGTCCTTCCCAATATAACCTACTCGCAAACTAGAGTACAGTGTCATACGAATATCCTACTCCATCATCAACCTTTTGACTGCCTACAAAGGTCAGCTTCGTTAGGCCTGCAATACAAAAGCAGTCAAGGCATACTCTCTTGATGGAACACCTACAGACCTGCCTCCGGGAGTGCAGCTTCATTAGGCCTACCCTAGAGGGCCATCCTAGAGTATCCTCACATCCCGTTGAAGTCTCGTAATTCCTTCTAGCTCAAAATAACTAAGTTGGGCGTGCTCTTTCTGTACTAAAAATCTACGATAAATTGCTTCGTTAGGCTCTTTATCCAGATTCTCTTTCGGGCTGCACCAAATGAACTTTACCATTTTATTAGACCCTACATCTAATCTTTTATTATGCGTTTAGTTTACTTTTCTTATTCTGTTGGCTACTTATTTACCCTAATCAGCATGCCTAGCCCTACCCATGTGTGAGACCATCTGTCCTAGACCTGAAAAGCAATGTTGCCGGTACGGGCCACTGCTATTATTTTTGCTTATTAACTTAATCCAAGATTTAAGTTTGATAAAATAAGCCTCTTCTATTTCTTTATTTTCAGTTATAACCTATGTGTTACAATTACACTTCCAATTGTCACTTTTATATTCTTTTCTTTCGTTTAAAACCTACATGTTATAAATGTAATTGCAGGTGTCTCTTTTTTATTCAAGCCTATCTTCTTTTATTATGATACTAAATTTTCTTTAGTTCTCTTACATTATATAATAGTCTTAACTTGGGACTATGTCCAACTATCATAAGTTACTTATCATAATAACTGCTTTACTTTTACTCTACTATCTGCGCAATCAATGCAGATCTAGTCACATTTTCTGTTTATTATTTCCAGTCTTGTCAAATAATTAACTTGATTATTTCTTCTTTATTTAATTTCTTTAATGCATCGAGTTATTCTCTTTTATTGTGGGAAGTAGTTCTATTATATTTGGTTGGTTACAAAAAATGTGCTAAAAATCCATTTCCATATTTTAATACCAAATAATGCTATAAACAATAACTCGTAACTGCAAGATATTTCTTTTGTTGTTTCTTTAATTGTTGGGTAATGCAAAATGCCGTAATGTTTCTATTTTGCACTAATTCCATTTTTCTTGCTTTTATTCTTGCAATTACGTTTATCATTATTCTTATAATATTAAACTATGGAAATGTATTCACTTTTCTGAACCAACCAGCTAATCTATCACTAACTTCCAAATCAAGTTAATAGATTTTCCCCATTTTAGTTCATTTCTCCGTTTTAACATAATTTACTGTAAATTTCTCACTTTAAGGATTGTGCCTTTCTCTATAATTTTTAAGCCTAATAGTACTTATATTTAATTGGATTCCTTTCTTTTTCCATTTAAATAACATTTAAATATAAGTACACTTTTCTTACAAAATTTACAGTTTTAACATAACTAGCTAGTAGAACCAATTACTGAAATTAGTCCAAATGCTGAATTAAATATTTAACGGGAATCTAACGATATTATATATCATAAACATAAAAGAGATATAATTAAATCCACTCACCTGAAAAGAAAACACTCCAAATTCCAAATCTGATTTTTAGTCCAGTTCTATTATCCATAGTCTTCCCCTTTGCAACCCTATTTGGATCCACAAACCGGAATTTGTATGGATTTATAAATTTGGATCTAATTTAAGAAAACTAAACAGATAAACTAGAAAACCAGATCTAAAAACTCACCTCATACGGACAGCTTAATTTAGACATCTCTTCTCTAAATCTAAAGTTTCTACCTCCAAATTGCAAATCAGAAAACCTAAATCTAATATATTTGATTTCTGAAGAATTGGAGGAGAAAGAAAAGTGACAGGGCTTTCGCGCCCATTCAGAAAAATATGGGTTTGAAGGCTAGCCCTGCACGTTTATTTACAGAGAGCCAAAGCAACGTCATCCATTCGTTTAAAGCGATTGAAATCTAGCCGTTAAAAACAAGCAAAACACATCAGTTTTGACGTGTCTAGCCTTTTTGTTTTATACGTATTAATTTATTTCCTCTATTTTTAAACGTTATAAATTATTAAACGTTAACTTTTAACCGTTGCCTATTCTAATTAATTTCCATCAATTGCAAATTTAACTCCCTTTATAACACATGTTTACTTTGAAATTCAAACGTTGCTAATTAATGTAAATTAATTTCCTTTAATTGCTGATTTGATTAACATTGCCTACTAATGTTAATTGATTACATCTAATTGCTGATGTCCATTAATTTCCTTTATGACGCGCATCTATTTTGAAATTCAAACGAGCGTTATTTCTGGAATTTATACGCGCATATATTTAAAAACAAACATATTCACGCACATTTACACGTATAATTATTTTTCGATACGGAACTTCGAACGTTAATAACTTTTTCATACGAAGTCCGTTCGACGCATATTATATATGTAAATTAATCAGAAAATCGCCACGAACACAATGGTATAAGTTTCGAGGCCATATTCTAACAATTCCAAAAATGATCATTTTCACTGTTTATAATTATTTTGGTTATTTAATTATGTAAAAATGCGGGGTGTTACATTTTCTAGTCTCAATTTCAGTATTTATCCAAAGTGTATATTTTTGTAAACACATTTTAAAAATAAGTTTTCTAACATTAGTTATTAATTAAAAAGTATTTATCAAGGTTATACAACATATTTAATCACATTAAATCTTGGATTCAAATATTTAAATAATTCCAATATTTAAATACGAAGTGTTCAAAATTCCGGATCGTTACAGAAAAATCTAGACCCTTTGCTTCATGAAAAGAAATTTTGGGCCTTACACAGCACTTAGCACATTTATTTCTCTTTTCTTTTCTACTTCTCATAAACTATTTTCTTATTCAATTCAAATCATGACAAAACTTTATTTAAAAATTATTTTCATGTTATCCAAATGTCTACTCAAAATTATAAAATTTTATAGAATTTATTTCCCTTAAATTTCTATATTTTTAATTAATTATATCCAAATCATCATACTTCGCCCACTTTCATAAAATTGTTTATTAACTAAAATTAGCTTAAATCACCACTTAAAATTATTTCATTCTCAAATTCATATTATTCATGCATTATATAATTTTCAAAGTATTATTTACATATTTTAACTCACTTTACTTTAAATTATTCCATAATTACATTTCAAACCCAATTACTAAATTATTTCCAAAGCCATTCATTTGAATAATATAAAACTTATTTTCTTTTAAAAATATATTTCTAATTACATTTACTAATAATACTAGATTTTTAAAATTATCCAATCACTTTTACCATATTTAAAATCATTTTAAATCCATAAATATACACATAAATCCAAATCTTCCTTGATAAATATTTTAAAATTTAATTTAATTAATTATTATCATTATTTAATTATTGCTCAAAACGAGGTTGTTATAGTTAACTAGCCTTGCATCTTAACAAATAAACTAGAAAACAACGTGGCGATGCATGACCTAACGTAGTCCGTACACTAGTAGGCAGTGTAGCTCGTTAGTTGTAAACCTTGTCTTCCCTTTTGACTGCTAAGGACTGATGACGCTTTTGGCCTAGGCACAACCCTACTCCTTTATTTAGTAACAACACATGCATGCATTGTGCCGTTCTACGCTCATCATCTTTTTAGATTGCCTATTGTAATCAAGGCAATACCCTCCTTTCCTATTTTTGAAGCAGACTCCTCTATCTGTTGGGGGTATTCATTAAACTATAATCAAGCATATTTACTTAGTGGTTCCTATGGTTGGATATGTTTCACATCAGTATAAATGTATAATGTATACACAACTACTAGTAGCCCCTTGCTATGACGACCCGCTATTTGAACGATTTAAGTTGACAATAAACCACACAAGTAACAACCCAATTTTCCATGCAGTTCAAGCAGAAAATCAACCACACATGACCCACTCAAATTGAACGGAAAGGAGGATAGTTAGGATAAAAGAAGAAGGAAGAAAGAAGACAAGAAAACTAACAACACAGAATCTCATAGTGGAACAAATAATATATATAATATGAAATAGATCTTTGCACAAATAAGAAATGTAGTATACATACATCAATCAGAGTATACTAACCTATTTCAGCTCGGACAGTTATAACAACCTGTCCTCATAATTGTTGAAAAATACAGCAATGGATATAGCGGGAAAATGACCATATGCGGGAATACATCTCTAGGCCTCCAGCTCGTCTCCTGAAGCCCTAAAGCATCCTAAATAAATCTATAATATGCTCGGTCCGACCTGAGCATTATGATAAAATAACACCCAAGTCAGTCTGGTAATCAGCGTGATAAAAATACACCTACTTGAATTTTAATGTTTCAAAAATCTTTTTAAAATAAAGGTATCTCGTAAGACCATCCCGCACATAAACACGGACGGGTTTTTACCTTACGATAACCGAAACATTTTCTATAGAAAATCCATTGATATTATAATAATGTCTAGTGGTCAATGTAAAATATGAATATATCTGAAATGATTGCATCTCACGGTTCAGCATAGTTGGGCACAACTAAGTCCGTACGGCGCTTATTGGAGAATGGATTCCATATAATGACTGGGCTACTGGGGTACCACCGGTCACGTTGCATTTGTTGATAAAATAACACTAAGGACCTTGTCGGGATCCCCTGCCAACACAGAACCGGCCTACCACTTGACTGGTAGTAACGAATATGATCACCCCTCCGTTACTAGACCTCGAAGCATACAAATGAAAGATAATATCGACTCTAGATAGGTATGATCATATCCTACTTGGAAGCGACCCACTTAGCCATGTCGCATCTCCCCTGTTTTAGTCATTCCCAGTTGATAAGGCTTGAGGCTATGTTTTACCTTTTATATAGCACTTCCCTCTTGGAATGCTAACACTGCCCTCTAGGCAATAATACAATACCAGCATTCATCCATACAAGTTCTTTCTGGGACTGAACGAAACACTTAAGAGCTCCATCTTTAATTCCATCATCTTCAAGATGTCTTCACTTTGAAACGCTTGAGTTGGATCGAAGTGGTTTTTGGATAACATATTCGATCCCGATCGCTTCGAAACAAAATTCCATAATTTCCGGTAACGTTTCTTTAGGAAATAAATAGTAAAAAAAGAGCGGAGATCACCTCCTAACCGTTAGTGGATGAATTCCCTTATCGTTTATCCTAGGAGTACGAAACGAGATTTATACGCACAATACAGCATCATCAGATATGACTGTGCCATATAACTCACGTATTTCTCCTAGACATTTCCAAAGTTATGTTTTGGGTCCAAATTCGATAGTTTGTTATTTAACGATCGAATAACAAACATTCAAATCAGGAATTAAATTCCAAGGGAGAACCAATAATGGTTAACACATAAGTAACTACTAACCTCTTTAATTAATCTTTTCGTTAATTAAAATCATTTTGTAAAATATTTGCATCAAAACCCTTTTACAAAGATTCATTCACAAACCCTTATATTTCAATATTTGGAAAATATCCATATACTTATCTCAACGGCGTAGGTATATTCACCAAACTCTGAGGAAGATTCCCTTTATATACAATTCTAAACCATTTATAAACTCCGTTATAAACTTCTAAAACCATTTATAAACTATTTTATAAATCTCAGGAACCATTTATAAAACTCTTTTATACATTCCAAAAATCATTTATGACCCCTTTATAAATACATAAAACCTTTTATAATTCCTTTTATGAATCTATAAACCAATTTTTAAAACTCTTTTATAAATATCTAGCCATTTATAAAACTCTTGTTGCCCATTTCAAATCTTCCTTTAAGTTTTCCAAACCATGTTATAAGATTCCTCTTATAAAACCCACATCTGTTATAAAACCCTATTTATAAATCTCGAAAACATTTATAAATAAATTCTAATCATTTGCTTTAAAACACTATTATATAATAATAAACAGTATAAGTAAATAGTAAGTAACTTCAAAACTTCTTAAAAATAATAATTTACAATTCCAAACATTCTTAATAACGCAATAATAATTTATCTTCAACATTATGATAAATAATAATAATTAATTTCCAACCTTATTGATAAATAATTATAATTAATTTCAAACCATATTAATAATTTAAATAATTAACTTTTAAAAAATATTAAAATATTGATAAACAACTTTAAAAAAATATTAATATAGATAAAAACTTTTAAATATAAATATATTTCCTTAATAAAAATCTATACTTAAATTTCAACATATTCATTTCCACATTTAAAAATATATATTTATAAATATCTTTCTATTTTATGACATATCGTTTAACATCTTAAAATCTATCCTTACGTTCAACTTTCAAAATAGAATCAACTATTTTTCTAAAGCAATATCCCACATATTATCATAAATCCCCAATTTGATTTATTTCTCTAATCTATCCAATGATAATAGTTTCCTTTTATTTATAAACACCGTTTATAAATCTATCATTTTATTAATAAAATATGATTTTGCCAATCTTCACTTTATTTATAAATCGCCACATTTATATATTATCACATTTATATTTCTCACATTTATAAATTAACCTTAATATATGTATATATATACATATACATATACATATACATCACTTTATATAAATGGTTAATAAATATTTATACCAAATTATTTCCATCTTCTTTTTAAACCATATCCTTTTTTTATAAAAGACGAACTTATTTTTAAGATTTTAAAAATCTTTATTCAAAGTTCAAAAATCTCTATTTAAAATATTTCATAAAACTCTTAATTTATAATATCCAAAATCATTCCCTTTATTTTATTTAAATAAATTCCTTCTTTTAATAATTCAAAAATAATTTTTAAAACAAAATAAAATTTTGAAATCACTTAAAATCCTTTTTAAAAACTATATATTCCTTTTATGGTATTTCAAAATACTAAAAATATGGGCCCGTGCTACTATAGCGCTATATTAAGAAAAAATTACCCATGTCATCAAATATGGCATTTAACACATCATATATAAAATTATATGAACAATAAAATCAGCAGTGTGAGGAATCCTATTGGATCCCTCCAACATGTCCCTCTTGCATCACATACAGTATATAATCATAAAATATGAATCAACCGCTTCGAGGCAGGATCATACAAAGGGTCATCCGCTCTTACACGGGAATGTAATAGGGTCTCATTCGCTCCAAGGGTGGGAATATATCCAAACCGATAATATGAAATAGTAAATCATCCAAACAGTCAATAATAATCAATAATAAAATTGACACATCCAATAAATAATTTTTATCACTATATAATATTTTTGGTTAACCAAAAAGGTGAGTTTAACTCACTGAAATTCCAGTTGTCGCCGAGGCATTCCGGTTTTCATCTAAAATCAAACAGGCAATTGATTAGAGCATGAAATTCAACTAGTTCCAATTCCAACCAAACTAATCCCATGACGTAGTATTCGCTGATACGAGTACAGCGCAACTCGTTGCGCTTGATTCCGACCTAAGATGCATAAGATATTCAATTTACAAATATTTGAATTTAAATAATATATTTATTCAATAATTTCTTCATTAATTAAAAAACTAATCTAATTAACACCTAATCTCTTATTAGTTATAAAAACCCAGGTCCGTGTTTCCAAACTCACAACCCAACTTCCTCGCGACCTCTCCCCCGCTGCGCCACCTCTGGTGACCCCTGGCCACTACCGCTATCTTTAGTTGCTAGCCCACGTCCCCACGAACTCAACCAACCTTGACTCGACTCTTCCGTCATCCCAAGCACCAAAAACAAGCTCGTATAGTGGAAATAGTCGAACTCTGATCAACTTGCCTTATCTTCAGTCATCGACCACCTGACGACATGACACTACCGCCAATCGAACCATCAGCCCCTCCCGCATTATTTTCCTTCATAATCCATCGATTGAAATGCATAGGATAGTCGGATTTTGAAAAAAACTACCTCCGTTAATCACGACTTTCTGGCCAACTCCTTCTATATCGGTCGATCTCCACCGTTCATCCTCCACGTCATCCCACCACGGACATTTCCTTAGTTGGGGTCAACACCTAACTTGCACATAAAGGCTTAGATGAACGTGGATCATCGGATCAGAGGTGATTTTCTTCTCTGGTTTATATGGAAGGAGGAATGGAAATTAGATATGAAGGAAAAAAAAGAAAAAATAATAATTATGAACCCCATTTATACCCAATTACAAAAAAAAACCCTAATTCCATGCCAAAGATCAAGGAGAGCATGTTTTGAATAGTTTGAGTATGGGTTTGGGCATGATCTTGAATAGTGTGGGTATGAGCTAGGCAATAGGGTGCTGTGAGAGTACAATATTATTTAATTCAAAAATATCTAGTACGATACACCCAAAAATGCGGATCTCCAATAGAAGCGTGCCGCCTGGCATTCTATACTAAATACCCCTATTCTGAACCCAATAGAACTAGTATTAGGACTTATTGATTATACACAGAAGTTAGCGTTTCAAAATTGAATTATATTATTTAAATTCCTGAAATTAATTTCTTTGCGTTTCGAACTCGCACGATCACATGTTACGTCAAATTGTTATGACATTCGACAGCATACAATAATTTATTAATACAGTTCTAATGACACTAGATTTGTCAAAATCCAAGACAGTGTCCCGGAATGATATTTCCACACGTTAATTAAAAATGAATTATTATCACGAAGACAAAATCACTTCTAAATCTAAATTTAAAAGTTCATTATTCCATTCTTATACAAATTGAATTTAAATAAAATTTCCGAAATCATTTTTATTCACATTAGACCCAAGGTTAAATTATTTAAATATCCTAATTATTTAAATTCACTATTCGAATAAATTACTATATATGAAATTCAAGTTGTTTGGTTTATAAAACTAATATTTCAATATTTAAAATTAATTCAATATCTCAAATTCAAATTACTAAAATTCTGGGTTGTTACATTCTTCCCCCCTTAAAAGAATTAAGGTAAGAAAAATGCCACAATCCAGTTTACTTTTCAAAACCAATTATTTGAAACCTTTTATCAAATTTTCTAACCCTTTAAATTTATGGAAACTGTCGACAGCGTCTCCTCTGCGCGGCTAGATCGGAACAACTACAAATCATCACAGCGGGTCTAAACCATTAAAAGAAAACAAAAGCCAAGCGGCTGATAACAAAATCATCAAATAAAACAACAACATAAACATGTACCTATTTATCGGGCAACCAAATTCTACTCGTTAAACCAAAGGCATCAAACTCGTTTTTGCTTCCATAAATCTGCATCTTATTTACAAACATTATCCAATCATATAATTTCTGACCATATCATTTGCATTTTTGAATGACAAACATTTAACTATGATAAGCCAATAAGATGTACATATTCCATCCGTACGAAATATCAAATCTGATCACTCGTTCGATCACACAATTTCACTTCCAAACTAGTATCATCCAATCGACTTCTTAAGTGCGGACTCCGATCCGGTTCCTTGATTAAAAACCGTCATTCTCCTTGCATAGCCATATACTATGATAGATAACTTCCAAGTCAATCAAAAATCCATACCAACGGTTCACCATCAAGAATCGAGTGGAAAATCCTTGTTCGGACCGGTGTAATCACCTTGAATCCATGCACTCGAATCTGGATCAAACAATTATGCAAATAAAATGATCTACGTACAACCTACGTATTTATTATTATTGTTGGTTCAACCATACCAATTACCCTAATATTCGCATTTTTTATTACTTGGTATAGTTCCTTTAATGCTAACATCCCTTATGATCCATTTTCTAAAATTTTACTTAAGTTTATAACATTATATAACTCAAGTTCAAATTAATATAACAATTCCCTATATTCAAGTTAGAAGTTCGACTGTCCAAAATCATTGGAAACTTTATTTCTTTGCAAAATAAAAATATATCAAAATGAGATGAAAAACAAACCTACTCTAATGCATAGGCTACATGCACCCACATAAATACTTAGTTGAAAATTTCAGAATTAAACACCCATATTTGTTTCAACTCTATTTGAAAATAATATATAATATATATCTCTTTTTGTATAATAAATTATATTTGGGATTAAAATCAAAATTGGTTTTACCAAAAATCTCATATGGTAGCAATTTTTCTCTTGGAAACCTGAAAATGAATGTCGATGATGCTGTGGTCATTATTGAAATTATTTTCCAATGATCGAAGTGAGTTCGGTGCCTTTTATCTCCTTTTTAACACTCATTTGAATATTTCTATTTCCTTCAAAATGTTTTAGAATAATTATATTCCAAAATACTTCAAAATAATACTACTATTATTCTTCCGAAAACCTTGGAATAATAATTTCCAAAATTTTGAAAACCCATTTTTACAAACACCGGGGTTTTAGTTCTCAGATTCTCAACTTAAATATTTTTAATTTATAAACCGCATTTATAAACCATATTTATATATTTTCACTTTCTTATATAAAATCATTTCCCAAATGTTACTTTGTTAAGTTATAACAAACAATAGTCAATGCTCCTAAATGGATGAGCATGACTAATCAAAAAATAAATGATAATAATGGATTATTACCATTTTCCTACCAACCAAGCATGCAATATATAACTATAATAATTTTAGAAAAATCATCCTTTTATATATAAAATATAATTTAGGTAAAATTATTTCATTTACCCTATTTCAAAATAACATTATGTCGATTGGCTAGTGTTTAGTGATTCCTATCAATAAAGTTAGCTACTCGTATTGACCAGAATCCATAAGCCACTCAATAAATCGATTAACACAATATAAAACATTTTTACATCAGAATCAAATACGCACTTAAATATATATATATATACACACATATATATACACTCAAACCCATTCTAGGATGCTACTGACCCTATCTCTAATGAGTAATCCCCTACCAAAGCCACGATTCTTGCTTAACCTGGCTCTGATACCAAGTGTAACTACCCACTTTTCTGTACAGTTTAAGTGGACAATCAACCACACATGACCCAATCAAATTGAATGGAAAGGCGGATAATTAGGGTAAAAGAAGAAGGAAGAAAGAAGACAAGAAAACTAACAACACAGAATCTCACAGTAGAATGAATAATATATGTATATGAAACAGATCTTTACACAAAGAAGAAATGTAATATACATACATCAATCAGAGTATACTAACCTATTTCAGCCCTAACATTTATAACAGCCTGTCCTCATAATTGTTGATAAATACAACAATGGATACAGCGGAAAAATAACCATGTACGGGAATACGTCTCTATGCTTCCAACTCGTCTCCTAAAGCTCCAAAGCATCCAAACTAAATCTGTAATATGTTCGGTCCGACCCGAGCATTATGATAAAATAACACCCAAGTCGGTCTGATAAACCAGCATGAGAAAAATACACCTACTTGAATTTTAATGTTTCAAAAATCTTTTGAAAATACAGGTATCTTGTAAGATCACGCGCACATAAATACGGAAGGGTTTAAACCTTACAATAACCAAAACATTTTCTATAGAAAATCCATTGATATTATAATAATGCCTAGGGGTCAAAGTAAAATATGAATTAGCTGAAATGCTTGAATCTCACGTTTCAGCATAGTTGGGCACAACTAAGTCTGTACAGTGCTTATTGGAGAAAGGATTTCATACAATGACTGGGCTACTGGGGTACCGCCCGTCATGGTGCATCTCTAGATAAAATAACACCGAGGACCTCATCGGAATCCCCTACTAACATGGAACCAGCCTACCACTTGACTAGTAGTACCGAATATGATCACCCATTCGTTAATGGGCCTCGAAGCATACAACTGAGAGATAATATCGACTTTAGGTAGGGATGATCATATCCTACTTGGGAGCGACCCACTTAGCCCTGCTGCATCTCCTATGTTTTAGTCATTCCCGGTTGATGAGGCTTGAGGTTACGTTTTACCTTTTATATAGCACTTCACTCTTGGAATGCTAACACTATCCTCCAGGCAACAGTACAATACCAGCATTTATTTATACAAGTTCGTTCTGGGACTGAACGAAACACTTGAGAGTTCCATCATCTTCAAGATGTCTTCACTTTGAAACGCTTGAGATGGATTGAAGTGGTTTTCGAAAAACATATCTGATCCCAGTCTCTTCGAAACAGCATTCGATAATTTCCGGTAAACATAACCCTAGTTCTTTAGGAAATAAACAGTTAAAGATAAGAGTGGAGATCACCTCCTAACCATTAGTGTGCAGATTCTCTTATCATTTCTCCTAGGAGAACGAAACAAGATTTATACGCACAGTATTGCATTATCGAAGATGGTTGTGCCATATAACTCACGTGTTTCTGCTAGACATATTCAAAGTTACGTTTTGGGTCCAAATTCGGTAACTAGTTATTTAACTGTCAAATAACATTTAAATCAAGAATCATATGCTAACGGAGAACCAACATTGGTTAACACATAAGTTAGCACTAACCTCTTTAATTAATATTTTCATTAACAAAAACCATTTTGTAAAATATTTGTATCAAAACCCTTTTACAAAGATTCATTCACAAACCCTTATATTTCAATATTTAGAAAATATCCATATACTTATATCAATGGCGTAAGTATATTCACCAAACACTGAGGAATATTCCCTTTTTATACAATTCTAAATCATTTATAAACTCCGTTATATATTTCTAAAACCATTTATAAACTACTTTATAAATCTCAAGAACCATTTATAAAACTCTTTTATACATTCCAAAAATCAGTTATGACCCCTTTATAAATCCATAAAACCTTTTATAACTCCTTTTATAAATCTATAAACCCATTTCTAAAACTCTTTTATAACCATTTAGCCATTTATAAAACTCTTTTTACACTTTTCAAATCTTCCTTTATGTTTTCCAAACCATGGTATAAGATTCCTCTTATAAAACCCACATCTGTTTATAAAACCCTATTTTTAAATCTCGAAAACATTTATAAATAAATTCTAAACATTTGCTTTAAAACACTATTATATAATAATAAACAATTTAAATAAATAGTAATTGACTTCAAAACATCTTTAAATTAATTATTTATAATTCCAAACATTCTTAATAAAATAATAATAATTTATCTTCAACATTATAATAA
Source organism: Allium fistulosum (assembly GCA_030737815.1). NCBI lineage: Eukaryota > Viridiplantae > Streptophyta > Magnoliopsida > Asparagales > Amaryllidaceae > Allium > Allium fistulosum. The sequence continues at coordinate 304,704,682 of CM060905.1, read as the reverse complement.
ATAAATAATAATTAATTTCCAAAAGCTTATTGATAGATAATTATAATTAATTTTAAGCCATATTAATAATTTAAATAATTGACTTTTCAAAAATATTAAAATATTGATAAACAACTTTAAAACAATATTTATATAAATATACAACTTTTAAATATAAATATATTTCCTTGATAAAAATCCATATTTAAATTTCAATATAATCATTTCCACATTTATAAAACTATATTTATAAATCTCTTTCTATTTATGATATATTGTTTAACATCTCTAAATCTATCCTCACTTTCAAATTCCAAAATAGAATCAACTATTATTCTTAAACAACATCCCACATATTATCATAAATCCCCAGTTTGATTTATTTCCTTAATCTATCCTATGATAATGGTTTCCTTTTATTTATAAACACCATTTATAAAACTATTATTTTATTAATAAAATATGATTTTTCCAATCTTCACTTTATTTATAAATCGCCACATTTATATACTATCACATTTATTATTCTCACATTTATAAATTAACCTTAATATATGTATATATATACATATACATCACTTTATATAAATGGTTAATAAATATTTATACCCATCTTCTTTTTAAACCATATCCTTTTTTTTACAAAAGATGGACTTATTTTTAAGATTTTAAAAATCTTTATTCAAAGTTCAAAAATATCTATTTAAAATATTTCATAAAACTCTTAATTTATAATATCCAAAATCATTCCCTTTATTTTATTTAAAATAAATTCCTTCATTCAATAATTTTAAAATAATTATTAAAACACAATAAATTTTTGAAACCACTAAAAATCCTTTTAAAAACTAAATCTTCATTTTATAGTATTTCAAAATAATAGAAATACGGGCCAGTGCTACTATAGCGCTAAATTAGAGAAAAATCACCCATGTTATCAAATATGGCATTTAACACATCATATATTAAATTATATGAACAATAAATCAGCAGTGTAAGGAATCCTGTTGGATCCCTCCAACCTATCCCCCTGCATCACATACGGTATATAATCATAAAATATAAATTAACCGCTTCGAGGCGAGATCGTATACAAAGGGTCATCCGCTCTTACACGGGAACGTAATAGTGTTTCACCCGCTCCAAGGGCGGGAATATATCCAAACCAATAATATGAAATAGTAAATCATCCAAACAGTCAATAACAATCAACAATAAAATATCCACACATCCAATAACTAATTTTTATCGACTAAATAATATTTCTTGTTAACCAAAAAGGTGAGTTTAACTCACCGAAATTCCAGTTGTCGTCAAGGCATTCTGGTTTTTATCTAAAATTAAACAGGTGTGAATTCCAACCAGCACTAATTCCAACCAAACTAATCCCATGATGTAGTATTCGCTGATAAAAGTACAACACAACTCGTCGCGCTTGATTCCGACCTAGGATGCGTAAGATATTCAATTTACAAATTTTGAATTTAAATAATATGTTTATTCACTAATTTTTTCATTAATTAACAAACTAATCTAATTACCCCTAATCTCTCGTTAGTTATAAAAACTCAGGCCGTGTTTCAAAACCCGCAACCCAACTTCCTCTCGGCCTCTCCCCCGACGTGCCGCCTCTAGCGACCCCTGGCCACTGCCGCTCATCTCCAATTGCTAGCCCATGTCCCCACAAACTCAACCAACCTTGACTCGACTCTTTAGTCTTTCCAAGCATCGAGAACGAGCTCGTATAGCGGAAATGGTCGAACTTCGATCAACTTGCCTTATCTCCAGTCACCGACCACCTGATGACACGACAGTGCCGCCAATCGAACACTCATCCCCTCCCACATCATTTTCGTTCATAATCCATCGCCTGAAATGCCTAGGATTACCAGTTTTTGCGAAAAACTACCCCCGTTCATCATCCGTCTATGTCAATCCATCTCCATCGTCCATCCTCCTCGTCATTCTATCATGGACATTTCCTTATTTGGGGTCAACCCCTAACTCACACTCTAAAGGCATAGATGAAAGTGGATCGTCAGATCGATGGTGATTTTCTTCTCTGGTTTATAAGGAAGGAGGAATGGAAATTAGATATGAAGGAAGAAAAGAAAAGGAAAGGAATTATGAACCCCATTTATATCTGTTGGGCGTGTTCTCACCCAGAAGACCTCGAGACCAAGGAGCTTGACTCATCCATCCAGGCTCGCCTAAACTTATCCGGCATTCTCGTTCTCCAGAGCCCATTCGGCAGGAACTCATCCGGCATCCATGTCTCACAGAACCCATTCGGCAGTCTCATGCAACTGCCGAACCAACCTTCTTCCATCCCACCGGACCAACCTACTGCCACCGAACCAACCTTCTTCCATCTCCACACCGGACCAACCTACTGCCACCGAACCAACCCACTTCCATCTCCACACCGGACCAACCTACTGCCACCGAACCAACCTACTTCCATCTCCACACCGGACCAACCTCACCATCCCACCACCGGTCCAAGCAACTACCAGTCCACTCTACACTCCAACCACCTCCGAACCAAGCGATGCCGAACCAAGACGTACCAGGCCAGATCGCATCAGCCCAGGCCCATCAGCGACTATACACATCCTGGACCCCTACCCCTAGCCTCACTCTATAAATAGAGGGGCAGGGGTACAGCAATGGGGACAAGTTTTGAGAGCTCAAGCACGGAGAGAACTTTCAAACAACTTTCTTTTACTTGTATCAAAGCTTTGTACTTGTAATCAAAACAAGAGAAGAGAAATAACATATAAAGTGGACGTAGGCACATTCTGGCTGAACCACTATAAATCTGCGTGTCTTTTTACAGTTTAGCCCCTGTTTTTCATATATTTGCATAAATCTCCAAAATCACTAAGAACAACCTAAGATCTACTAAATCATATAACTTTGAGGTGTTTGTCCATTTTTTGTGCAAACATTTTTGGTGCTTTCACTGAGAACTAGAAGCTCGAAGCTTCAGTTTCATCTACTTAACAGTTTTCCTAACAACATCATTCGACAATTGGAAAACATGCCTCCCAAACAGAGAAAATATGTTAACAAAGGAAAAAACATCGCATCCAGCAGTCTTCCAGATCCAGCTGTCACGAATCAAGTAAATCGTCCTCCTCCAGCAATAGTAACAAATGAAGGACAGGCTAACCCGGCCACTCCTGCCACAGAACAGCCTACAGCAATTACTAGGGCAGATTTGGACAGAGTTGTGGTTGAAGTAACTAACCGCTTCACGTCCCAGCAGGAAGCCTTGGTGGACCATCTCATGTTACGCTTAAGGGACGCTGAAGGATCCAACCGCAACACTGAATCATGGGGCGAGTCCCAATCTGGAGGATCTCAGAGACAACAAAGATCTTCCTTCTTCGAAGGAGCTAACGGCAGAAGTAGCCATGGTAGGAGCCAAGACCGAGCACAGCCCGAAGTTAGGCCTGAGGAAACGTTCGGTACCGAACCCAACGGGGGAGGTACCGGGCGAAGGTCAACTGTAGCTGAGCCTGTCATGCTGCCTAACCACAGAAACGCCAATGAACGGGGCCGAGCTAGAGTCCAACCCAAAGTTGGACCCGAGGAAGTGCTTAGATCAGAACCCAGCAGGGGGAGATCAAGGCAAGGGCCAACTGTAGCTGACCCGAGCATGCTCCCAGAAGATCAAAGGCAGCCGCTGGAAAATGTGAGGAATGATAGACGATACCATCCCTACAGGTCATCTGGACGGAATCAATCCCATAGAACAGAACCAAACTCGTTTCTATCTGCTCCAAATTCTAATGAAAGGATGGCGTGCTTATTCAGAGAGTGTGTCCAACGGGAGCAAAGAGATCGAGGGATAGGCACTAGGGTGACCAACCCTTTCGCCCGCAACATTGAAATCGCTATCACCCCTCGAGAATGGAAGATGCCAACAATGGAACCGTACAAGGGAACCTCCGACCCCATCGTACACTTACAAAGATACACACAACACATGCTCATGAGTAGAGCAACAGAGGGAGTACTGTGCAAATGCTTTCCACTATTCTTAGAAGATCTAGCTACCTCCTGGTTCTGTCATTTACCCCAGGGATCCATCAGCTCGTGGGAAATGTTGAAAGAAAAGTTTATCAGTCAGTTCCGTATTCATGTGGAACAACCCAAAGACGCTTATTCCTTATCCAGTATCAAACAGAAACCTGGAGAGAAGCTACAGCAATACCTAACCCGATTCAATGCCGCAGCTGCCGCAGTACAAGATGCCGATGGGAAGCTTATCTTAATGGCCCTCTGTAGTGGTGTGCATCCGGATACTAAATTTGCTAGAAGGCTGACAAAAGAGAAACCAGCTACTTTACCCGATTTCTTCCATGAAGCTGGGAAATATATGAGGCTTGAGGATGCTGCCGTTGAGGGGCAGTCAGGACAAGAGAATAAGGCAGCTCACGACGACACGCCCGCTGTAGCAAAAGACGTTCGAAGATTTGACTCTAGGGATAATGCTGGGGGCAAGAAGGGAGAAAAGCGTCCATATCAGCCAGGACCAAGATTTGACGCTTACACCCCTCTAAATGAAACGATCGAAAACATCTTCCTGGCCACTCAAGACGAAGTTGAATATAAACGCCCCCCGCACAAGAAGGAATCAGGACTTGATTGAAGAACACATCAGAAGAAGGAGACTGGAACGCTATGTAAATGATGCATTGAACTAAGTCAATATGATATTACCTACCATCCTCGCACCGCCATCAAGGGGCAGGCCATGGCCGATTTCATCACCAAATTCACTACCAACAACTGAGATTACTCAAATGACCAGCCCGTGGCCCTTTGCTGTATGGGGAATTGACTTAATCGACAATATACCAATGGGCCGAGGTGGGGCCAAATATGCTATGGTGGCAGTCGACTATTTCACCAAATGGGTGGAAGCAGAACCCCTGAATAAAGTATCTTCAGCAAAAGTTATTAACTTCTTGATCAAAAATGTTCTGTGCAGGTACGGAGTCCCACTCAAAATCATATCAGACAATGGACTTCGGTTTGACAGCGAGGAATTCGCCAACTGATGCCAAAAGCACGGAATTCACAAGAGCTTCTCATCCGTAGTGTACCCCCAAGCAAACGGACAAGTCGAAGCCGTCAACAAAATTCTGAAAACTCTAATCAAAAAGAAGCTCGAAAAGTCAATGGGCGCTTGGGTGGATGAACTTCCTACGGCACTATGGGCCTATCGCACATCTTTCAGAACATCAACGGGGCACACTCCTTTCTCTTTGGCATACGGATCGGAGGCTATGCTCCCAGTTGAAACCATTGTGCCATCCCACCGTAGGATCCACTATAACCCAGAGGAGAACGAAGAACTCCTTCACATGTCTTTGGATCTAATCGAGGAGAGAAGAAATGATTCAGCCTCAAAGCAGCAGCCCACAAGCAAAAAGTGGCAGCACCATACAACTCCAAAGTCAAGCATCGCACCTTGATCCAATCCGGGATGGACCATATAATGATCTCCACAACGGAGCTTATATTTTGTCAACAGTGGACGGAGAGGTGTTCCAGAGGGCATGGAACATCCAACACCTTCGCCGATACTTTTCTTAACTCACACTGCCCATATGAAGTGAATTAACAAAGAGAATCGGTGGACGTAGGCATTTTCATGCCGAACCACTTTAAAAAAACTTGTCTCTTTTTAACTTGTTCCTTCATATCTTGGCTGCTTGTTAACTGTATCCTTTTCTGTTGAACAAAATCCTGTGCAAATAGCATTTTCATTCAAGGCGCTCCACAGCGCAACTTCTCCTGGACAAGACCTAACAGGTACTATGCGAATCTATGCCCTTGCCAATGAGACACTTTCGCTCCGGCATCCCTCTGCTGCGAGTTAACTCATTGCTCGCGACGGCCCTTAAAGCCAACTGTAATGAGCCGATTATAAGCCACCGAGAAGGCCGACTATAGCCGAGGCAGCTCATTACGGCGTTAGGCTCGCCGGCAACTGTGAACCGACTATAAGCCCCAACATAAGGTGTGGCCAGCCAGGGGCAGTTCACGGTTGACGATCGGCACCCACGCTAGCCGACCATAGTAAATCGAATAATACCCACGATTACGGGCCATAATGGCCCGGGTATTTACTGTGCGCGATCTCGGCTCCGATGTGTCTTAAGTGCGGCTGTGGTAAAAAAGAATTAACTCCCCGCGGAGGCGTAAGATGGGTGACCAATGTCTCCAAGACCCACAGCTAGGGAAAGTGACTACAAAACCCGTTTGCCACGAACTTAAGCACATCGAAGGCCTTCCGTGATTGGAAGTTTTACTTTTTCACATATTTCAATTTTACTTAAAAAGCTTTTCTCCTATCCTCTGTAACGGTCCCTAAAGTACAGGATGCAGAATAGGAGATACTAGCCAATGGGTGTAGGGACTCACGATTGGATGGCAGGGCACTCGACTGCATTCCATGCTCGGTCATACAAGATATTGAAAACTGCCATCTACGATTAAAACATGAAGGGCGGTATTTTCTTCTTTTGTGTACAAATACATGACTATAATTTGTTCACACCACACGCTAATATTACAAGTCATGAAATTATGTTTTAAAACCAGAACCTGACATCAAACACAATTTAATTACAAGAATATACACAGCTATATTTCTCATACGACATGTCAAAATAACAGCAAACATTCAAAAGACGACAAAATCAGCTTAAGAGTTACACGTCAGAAATAGGACTATTTATTACAAGTGGCAAAATATTACAACCTAAAGGCTACTTTTCTGTTTTGAGACTAACATATACAACCCTGTCAAATCCACAAAAAGAGTTTTTCCAGGTATAATCAAGGGGCCGGCTGCATTGGAGTTTCATCCTTGTCCTGATTGACCACCTGTCCAGTCAGAGAAAGGGTTCATTAGCAATAAGCAATCAAGTTAATGGATAGACAAAAAAGGAAGACTTACCAGCACCTGCTTCTTGACTATCCTGATCGTCATCCTCTACTTGCACGCCTACCTCCTCAGCAGCAAGCAACCGCATACCCTCCTTCACCACCACCTTCTCCTCCTTGGTAAACTGGGCAGTGACCACATCCATGCTGAAGGCCACACCACCCTCTTTATCCGCATCCGCCTTAGCTTCCTCCAAAGCCCGAAGATAAATCTTAGCCATGACCCTAGGATAATCGTCCATCCAGGATAGGTTGCCCTGCCTCCAAGTTCGGAAGTACATGTCCTGAAGCATTTCATCCATCATCCCCTCATTCTCCTCAAACTCCCTCATCCGGGCCTCGGAAGCCGACAACCTTCCAACAGCAGTTTCTCTCTCCAAACTGTATCTCGAGCAGTCAGCCTGAAGGGATTTCCGCATCGCCTCCATCTCCTCCTTCAGCCTAACCTGAGCAAGCTCTGCGGCTTCAAGCTTCCCCGACAGCTCCTCTACCCGCACAAGATCCACCCTCCGAACCTCATCCACTGTCGAGATGGCCATATTTATCTGCTCCTTGCTCATCCTCCATAGCCTTCCTCAACCGCCCGGAGGCCGCCTCATGCTGAGAAATCTGAATGGCCTGATCAGTGAGCTGTTTGGCCTGGTCCGAAACCATCAATCTTAGTCGGATGTTGGCACTCCCAATCTCCTCTCCAGCCTTAACTAACTGGGCATGATGCCCCATCAGCTTCCTAGTCTCCTCCGCCACCCGATCAATATTAGCCTTGGCCTCGTCTCCCATGATAACTATCCGAGTAGTAAGTAGATCGAGATCTAAGGACTTAGCCTCATCAAGCACCCGTACCATGGGATTGCGGGGAAGAAGGTGCTCACCAGTAACCTCGTCAAAGGTAATATCATGGGAACTTGGATCCAGATCAGGATGACCCACAAATGGATTACGAGCCAAGTCAGGACGATCAATCTGAATAACGGTAGGGTTTTCGGACGGGTGTGGAGAGAGTGCAAACTCGCTATCCTCCTCCGTGATATCATGAAGAGGCTGAACTGGGGGCTGAGGACCAAGTGAAGGTCCGGATGAGGGATGACTCCTCTTTCTCTTTTGGATACCCTCTTCAATAACCCCGAGAAGGGGACGGTAGCCGACTACATCCCCGGAGCGGTGGGTCGAAGACTTTGGCCTGGCGGAAGCTTTGGAAAGCTTGTACTGTTCAAGCCTGTGCCGAAGATCTGAGGCCTTGGCCGTTTTACCTGCTCCTGATATGAAGAACAAGTGTCACAAGCTTACATTGATCCATCATTCGAGAAAACACGATAAACTAAAAGTTAAAAGAAGAAAGAAAACACATCTGTAGTTGTACAAACCCTGAGGAGGAGTAGGATACTGCAATGAGTCCTGGATTTCATTCCAGGACGGGAGCGGATCATAAAATATTCCTAAGTCCCTATCATAAATGGAGCCCGCAGGAGTCAAAAGTTCACCTTGAGTCGTCGGAGCCACCTTGGCTGGAATAGTCCGAGAAGGCTCGCTTGCACCAGTCCCAGCCTTGTCAGCTCTCCCGGATTTCTCTGTCAAAGCCATTTCCCCGTCCAGCCCCTCAAAAGCTTGGTGGAATACATCATCCGTCCACTCCTGAGTCTCGCCTGCTGGCCCAGGAAGCAGGGCCCCGATGCCATCACCACCATCGCCACCTTCCCGGTCACCTCCACCCTCGCCTCTTTCCTCCTCTATGTCTTCCTCCTCCTGAGTAAGAGGACATGTGCTAGGAGAGGGACCGTCCGACTTCTTAAGTTTCTTACCTCCGACGGCTGGAGGTTTTGTGAAAGGTTTCCTCTTGCTACTCTCCACCGTGACACTTCCCTTAGCCTGAGCAGCCGCCCTCTCCTCCGCCGTTTCCCTCAGCTTGACTACTGACTGCTGTGGAAGAATTAAGTTATACTCCAGAAGGGTCGAGTTTCTGATCAGGTAGGCAGATGACCTATATCTCCCGAGAATAGCTTCTACCTCAGCCGCCATCTGAACCAGGTGATCAGTCTCCACAACTGCAAAGCCACCTGTCGCTAGCAAAAAATGACAATGTATGCGGAGAAGCATCGCAGCCAGAATGGAAATTATAAATAAAGCATCAACTTACATCCAGAAGTAAAACGCCGAATAGAAACGGAGTCGTCTTTGACGAAGAACCACTCCTTCTTGAACATACTGAATTTGGAATACAGATCCAAGACCGGCTTAAAGGTTACAGCTGACTCCAAGCTGATGTATGGGGATCCCTTCTTATAGTCCCTCAGATTATATAAGTACCGGATCTCCCGGTTGGAAGGAGCACGACCGTACTTCCTCCGGAAAATGACGAAGAGGCTCACCAGTATAGCATAGGAGTTGGGTTGAAGCTGGAATGGGGCCACCTTTAGATATGTGAGGAAGCTGGCTACCCAAGCATTAAGAGGAGGAATGGCACCACACATGCAGTGGTATCTGTTGTAGGCAAAGTACCCTTCAGGAGGGTCGTATGGCATAACTTCTCTCCCTGGCAACAGCATTTGCGCCCTATCAATTTCGAAAGAACGGGAGATGACGTCAAGCTGCTCCTCCTTGAGGGAGCTAGGAAAGCAATCGGGCGGGGAGTTCAGAAGCTCCTGAGGGCCGTACCCGTCCACTAGTGATCTCGGGGCAGATCCGTGACGTTCTGGATTCGGCCGAGCTGGGGGCACGGTAGAGGAACCTCCTTCGCCCCCGGATTTCTTTTTGTCTGATCGAGTTTCCGCTTTACGAGACATTATCTGCAACACCGGAAAAACACATTGTTAGAACAAGAGGATGTAAACAAGTATGTGTGTAATATGAGATTTCACTCATAAAATCAAAATGCTCAAACTCCCATTATCATTCGGTAAACTGAATATAAAATTTCATTCGGCATTCTCATCTGGAAATTTCATTCGGCATTCTCATCTGGAAATTTCATTCGGCATTCTCATCTGGAAATTTCATTCGGCATTCTCTTCAGCCCATTCACCAGTCTCGTCTCAAGGAACTCGTTCGGCACTCTCAACTAATATTCATTCGGTACGTATGGCACGCGCACTTCATTCGTTGGACACAGACAAAAAACCATTCGGCTAAGGGAAATTGAGTACCTGGTTCGGCAAGCTGAAATGGTTCGGCAGAGGATTAGAATTTGATTCGGCTATGTGACTAACTTGGCTTGGTTGTTCGTTCGGTAAAAGGTAATAGAGGCCCTGGGCCCTTACTTATAGGCAACTATAGACGACCGGACCGGCTGATTCGGCGAAAGCATCCAAGCTGACGTCATTAGTTTTAAAAACAAAGCGCGGCACATTCCGGCATATGCCCCACTTTGGGGGGCAAATGTTGGGCGTGTTCTCACCTAGAAGACCTCGAGACCAAGGAGCTTGACTCATCCATCCAGGCTCGCCTAAACTCATCCGGCATTCTCGTTCTCCAGAGCCCATTCGGCAGGAACTCATCCGGCATCCATGTCTCACAGAACCCATTCGGCAGTCTCATGCAACCGCCGAACCAACCTTCTTCCATCCCACCGGACCAACCTACTGCCACCGAACCAACCGTCTTCCATCTCCACACCGGACCAACCTACTGCCACCGAACCAACCCACTTCCATCTCCACACCGGACCAACCTACTGCCACCGAACCAACCTACTTCCATCTCCACACCGGACCAACCTCACCATCCCACCACCGGTCCAAGCAACTACCGGTCCACTCTACACTCCAACCACCTCCGAACCAAGCGATGCCGAACCAAGACGTACCAGGCCAGATCGCATCAGCCCAGGCCCATCAGCGACTATACACATCCTGGACCCCTACCCCTAGCCTCACTCTATAAATAGAGGGGCAGGGGTACAGCAATGGGGACAAGTTTTGAGAGCTCAAGCACGGAGAGAACTTTCAAACAACTTTCTTTTACTTGTATCAAAGCTTTGTACTTGTAATCAAAACAAGAGAAGAGAAATAACATATAAAGTGGACGTAGGCACATTCTGGCTGAACCACTATAAATATGCGTGTCTTTTTACAGTTTAGCCCCTGTTTTTCATATATTTGCATAAATCTCCAAAATCACTAAGAACAACCTAAGATCTACTAAATCATATAACTTTGAGGTGTTTGTTCATTTTTGTGCAAACAATATCCAATTACAAAAAAACCCTAATTCCATGCCTAAGACCAAAGGGAGCATGGTTTGAATATTTGAAATATGGGTTTGGGCATGATCTTGAATAATGTGGGTATGGGATAGGCAAAAGGGTGCGGTGAGAGTACATTATTATTTATCTCAAAAATATCTAGTACAATACAAACAAAAATCCTGATCTCTAATCAAGGCGTGCCGCTTGGCGTTCTATACAAAATATCCCTTTTCTGAACCCAATTGAACTAGTATCGGGACCTAATTCGATTATACATAGAAGTTATCTTTTCAAAATCGAATTATATTATTTAAATTCCTGAAATTAATTTCTATGCATTCGAACTCGCACAATCAGACGATATGTCAAATTGTTATGAAATTTGACGGCATACAATAATTTATTAATACGGTTCTAATGACATAGTTTCATCAAAATCCGAGACTGTGTCCCAGAATGATATTTCCACACGTTAATTAAAAATAAATTATTATTAAAAAGACAAAATCACTTCTAAATCTAAATTTAAAAGTTCTATATTCCAGTCTTATCCAAACTGAATTTAAATAAGATTTCTGAAATCACTTTTATTCATATTAGACCCAAGTTTAAATATCCCAATTATTTAAATTCACTATTCAAATAAATTACTATATATGATATTCAAGATATTTGGTTTATAAAACTAATATTCCAATATTTAAAATTAATTAAATATCTCAAATTCAAATGACTAAAATTCTAGATTGTTACAACACATGTCTAACTCAAATAGTCCAAAAGACAGATTGTTGATAGGGCTTGTAAAAAGAATCAAAGAAGAGGAGAGAGAAAAACACAGAATCTCACAGTAGAATGACAATATATGATAATTACATAAACAGTTCGTGAAGTTGTTTTACAATATACATTTTATTTCCATTTACAATAAAATTAGAGTTATACATTTAACAAACAAACAAAATAATGCAACGAAATAATATTATTAAATACGGTCTTCCAAACTTTGTCTTCATCTTGAAGAACAAACATCTTCAAAACACTGAATAACTTAGGCTGACTCGAGCATAAAGAAAAACAATACACTCAATTAAGGATCATACATTCTTATGTATGTAAATTTGAATCAAGAAACAAAGGTATAATAACTTAAGAGATGTTACAAAATTTTCCATCTCCTAAGGATCCGTTAAACTATTTATATGTAGTAGATACGGTATATATGTAATGTCTATCAATAATGTAAATATTAAAATAGCGTTAAGGCTTTACACTAATCCCTCTTAACACATTTTAAACATGTTGTTTATGTAGGTCCTGTAACAACACTAGTAACATCGGTAGCTGCCAATGAGTCCACTATAGGTACAATACTAAAATAAAATAGTAGTGGTCCCGTATGGAATACTAGTATGACAAGGCACATGAGGCAATGCCTAAGGTAGGATTCTACCACTTTACTTTTCTCAACTGGTCATAAACCCTAATGGCCGACCGCATTCATCAATCCAAATCAAGGATGCACCCATCGAGTTCAAAACACAAGATAGTAATATGAGGGAAAGATGTCCACTGGAGGTAGCGATCCTCATTAGCCAGGTGTAGCCCCTGTTTTAGTCATTTCAAATTTGGCACAAGTGTCGAGGTCATCCATTATCGTTCTCTTGCTTCATTCTAGCAAATGTTCGCCAATTCAACCTCTAATTTCTGAATAACATCCACCGCATACACATTTATTAAAGTGGTTCCGGTATTGACAAAGAGTATGCCAATACTCGGTCCCAGTCTCTTTACTAACCAATTGTTCAATTTATTAAAGTATGTTGTTTTGTCCATCTTAATTTTTATAGAAAAATCTGTTAAGAATCTCAGAAAGTGTTCAACATAAAAAGTCCTTGATTTTACTTCAGGAATTAACATAAAATGTTTCAAAAGTTTCAATTTATTATTATTATTTTCCATGGAAAAGCATCAAATTTTACACTAATCAAATTATCAAAACCGTAAATTTTGCAAAAAAAATTTCAAATTAAATTTTAGCATTCTTAAAATACTTTTCTATAATTTCTAGTAAATTTCAAATTTTTCCAAATTGATTTAATAATTTTCCCAATTTCCAAACGCATAATTCCAAAGATTTATTTATTAAAATTAATAGATGGCTGAAATAAATATATGTCCCATTATTAAATATTCTCTAAATAATATTAAGGTGCTACAAAAAAGTTTCAATTCATTTTAATGTTTTTACAATCCAATAATCCTATTTTCAAAGAATAAAATATAGAAATTATTAAATAATAGAATTTGGTGCAAGTTTCTATATAAAATATTTTAATTATGCTAATATGGAGTTAAAGAAAGTTTTTAAAGTTAAAATGATACCATTTTAAAAATGCCTATTTATTCAAATTTAATTAAATAATTTATTCTGAAAATCTACACGTACCCAATTTTAGGTTATCCTATTCAAAATATCATATATCATAACATATCAAAAATTTATAATTAAACACATTCATTAGTGAAAACATTTCAAATGAGGACAAAACAACATTAAGTTTAGATTTCCTATTCCAAGGTCAAAACAGTAAAATTTTAGTTTCAAATCCTTTTATTTCAATATCAAATGTTAGTGGTGTGTAAATTATATCATTTAGCAATATAGTTAATCAACATAACATTCATATAAATCAATGATGATAGGGTATACTACAATGTCAATAGGGTGTCATAATAATCAATTAAATGGAATGACACAAGATAGTAAATTTAAAATCAACAATAGATTCATAGCAACCATTTAACCATACAACCATATCAACCAACATTCAATTCAATTCATTTTGGATCTTAATCAATATAACTACATATCTAATTTCCAAATAGTGAAAATTCATTCTTATTATCATTGAAATTTCATTCCAACTTTATTTTTATCATAAAATGTTAAATTCAACCATTTATTCCAAACACATAGATTTCGAGTTTTTTCCATTAAATTCGTTTCAATTGATTACTATATGTCAATATTAAATTCAAATCCAATATTTCAACAGTATGATACAATATTCAATTCAGATTCAATTTAATAGTATAATGTCAACATTAATTTCACATTTAATTAAATTAACAATATATGACAACAACAATAAAATAACATTCAAATGAATCAAACCAGATTTAAATTTAATTGCATAAGAGAAGATAGATCGTGAATTATAAAACTCACACTTGATTTGGTGCACTAGGATTTCAAAACAAGGGCAAGTGAGACAAGAGTGCGAAACACGACAACGATCAACCTAGGCACCAACATGTTTTTTCCAACTATCTCTAACTCATTCAAATCTGTTCTAAGTCATCCGACATTTCACCATGAATCCAATGAAAGAAACCGAATGCGAATCAAAGTTCATATGTGGAAGATATTCAAGTTACAAGAATATTAATAAAATAATAAAGTGGCACACATTTTGTTATAAAATATTCAAATATTAATACTCATGTTCGTAAATTAAAGCTCCATGCAAATGAAGAATGGTGGAGGTAGGCACAAGGGGTGTTGACGTGGGCCGGGGTATGGGAGGCGGTTGTGAAGGGAGGTGAAGGCAAGGTGGTGCAAGAGCCGACGGACGTGTAGGGACATGAGCAGACTGATAGAGGGTGAAGGCTACATGAAAGATAAAGAATGCTTCAGGAAACTGACATTATAAAAAAAATGAAACTTGGATCTCACATTCGGAAAAGATAAAAGAATGCTTTGGCGGAGGAAACTCATGAAACTCGCGTTTGGAAAAGAGATTGGGAAGGGAGATAGAAAATGAAGAGGCATGAAACGTCTAGAAAGGCTTTCGGCATTTGATTTTGTAAAAAATGAAAAAGGGAATTGAGGGTAAATAGTGACAGCTGAAAATAAATACACAGCAATGAAGGTACCATCTGAAAACTGTAAACCATTTGGCATTCAAATTTCAAACCGTTTGCACCACTCCATTAAATTCATTAACCTCAAATATACACAAATTTACACCCATTTAATTTTTATTAATATACAATAAAATTGAACACACCAATTAATGTAACGGAGACCGCCGCTACACACAATAAAAGATGAACTGGGACTCCAAATTCAAATATAAAAACGATGTTTTTCTCGGCGCGCAATCACGAACTCAAATAGTAAGTTTATTTTCAAATCTAAGCTTAGCGTTAAATCACTTCTGTACGGCCTCCGGTTGATATAAAACGACTATAAAATGTTGTTTCAAAATTTTTTTTTTAATAAAATTATACTTACCTTTAAGATGAAAACATTTGATTTATTTTTCTCGAAATGATATTTTATTTTAATTAAAATGAAAAAGAGAGAATGACAACCCCACAATCGATTTACACCCAAATTCAAACCCCGATGTCTGTCCGTCGGACGTCCAAATGCCGATATAAAAGTACCGTGGCGATCAATGAGAGGAGATGAAAAATATTACAAGCTAAGATCTGTGCTACAACAAACACTTCAAATATTCACCGTTGCCGCTAATTACACTACCGCAAAACGTAAAAACAATCTTCAAATCGCGATAAACAGATCTAGAAACATCAGAATTTGACGAAACGAACTTTGAATTTTACTCATAAAAATCTCTAGAATACTTTTATGTAAAAATATTCACATTTCAAAATAATATTTTTTCATTTAAATATTGACCGGTTTTGTACTAAAGTTGAAAACATAATAGATTTTCAAAATAAACAAAATAAATTATTTTCTTTTCTTTTCTTTTTATTTTAAATAATATTAAACTTTTTAAAATACATTTTTAATCATAAATTTTTATATACTTTCACTCAGAACCATGATTTAATTCAATATTTTAAGTGATTAAAAAGACAGGTCGATACAGTCTCCCTCACTCAAAACTTTTCGTCCTCGAAAAGGAGCGAAGTAAAGAATCTAGCATTTTGATATATTTTACCAAAATAATCAACATATAAAACATTTAAACATACTTACTTAGTTTTACTATAAATTCGAAAATAATCAAAAAAAAATTATTATTTTTAAACACATTTCAAAATACTTTTATATATGCTTGATGTCTTAACAGTTTTATTATATATTTCTCACTTTTAAGACCCAAAAATAAACGTTGGTGATGCTGCAGTTATTACCATAATTATATTCAAACGACAAGAGTGAGATCCGTTAATATTAATAGTCCCTTGAAGGATGTTACATCTATCCTCGTTCCTACAGAAATAGTCCATACGTTGGCCAGAGGCATGCCTAAAATCTCTAAGTACTTGGTAGATCGGTTTTAACACTAAATGAAATACTTGAAAAACTTTTCTTTAAAAAAATATTGTTTTTCAAACATATCATACTATAAAGAATAACTTTCCCAATCATTTCTTCCATACCATAAAATTTCAAAAAGTAAATTTATATATAACACTTTTATATAATATCTCTAAATTTTATAATTGAAGAAAACTTATATAATCTCATTTATACCAAAATCGATAATCTTTAAAATTTGAATACTCTATAAAATTCATTTGTAAACTTCATCACTTCACATAAGGTAAATCTCATTTATAAATACCACTTAAATATTCACTCTAGACATCATTCTAAATATATGCAAAATATTTGTAAATAACTATACACATCATCACTTATATTTAGAGTGATGGCTATTTAAGTTATCAAATCAATTATTAGAAAATTTGGGCAAAATTCTTTTAAGAGAGGGGGAGGACATAACGACTCAGAATTTCAGCACAACAATCAACAAGGAACAAACCAACATTTAACATTATTTAAGATATTTATTGACTAATCAATACTTAATGTTTGTTGGGGTTAACAATCTTTTGGATTACTCAAAGATAGAGATAACCTCCTAAGCATACCATTACGCTCATCTGCCTTTGGTTATTACTTATAGGATTACCTAAGCTACCTTAGAATAAAATTGAAAGTTATTCCCCAAACTTTCCTAGGACAATACCTTAAATCTCTTAAGCCATACGATGTGCATGAATTATCATTTCGCAATATCTAGTCTGATTACTTGCTCGAATACATACATTTCTTACCCAAACTAGTACAGATCACTTTAACTTCTCTAGTGCGAACTTCGATTCGATTTCTTGATTTAATAACATTGTTTTCCTTACATAGTTGTAATAAAGATAGAAAACATCTGTATTAACTCAACAATTCGTCTCAAGTACCCGCCGTTGAGAATCTAGTGAAAATGCCTAGCCCAGACCAGTGTAAGTCACCAAGAAAGCATGTACTTGAACTGTATATCAAGGGTGATCATGCGAAAAATAATTCAAGTCCAACTTGCAGCACTTATCCCATAGGATAACTTATTTATTCAATCTTGACCCTAACTTTTTTACATCCCTTTTTCACATTTATTTATACAAAATGTTTCCCTTTTTCTATTAAAATCATTTATGGAAACACTTCATAAATATAACTAAAATTTAGCCTCGTATAGTACTCTTTTATGTCCAGAGAGTATATACCAAATATCAATTCTAATACTTTTTTCTTTTAAATTCGAATAAAGGCCCAATATAAATCTGGGTTTTATAATTGAGTCTACCTATTCGACTTCTTTATCCGTCGGGTCTAGCAAGTAGCCAGAAAAAGTAGGATGCTGGTATCCAAACTCCGGTCTATAGTCTACTTTTCCTTAGACAACCCTAAGGTAAACCTGTTTGTTAGTCGATGCAATAATATCTAATAGTTTATACAATTTAGATGTAAACAAAGGCATGGTTTTAGTAGGACAATGTTTATTAAAATCTTCTCACTCAATTTCTTGAAATTTAAATCTGGTTTAAACTATTCATCCTAAATTTGAGAATTTACATAACCTATATCAAAAAAATTAATAACACATTTTATCAAATTATTTTTTTTTCAAGAACTTTTAGAATTAAATATCCGAGTTTTATTTTATATCTTTTGAAATACTACTGTACATATTTATATATAATAGTTTTAACAATTTTCTACTACCATTTGCTTTAGGTCCATTCGGATTCGAACTCGTGTAAATTTTACAAAAAAAAATGAGAATAATTTGCTAAGTCCACTACAATGTTTGCCTAGGCAATCATCTGATCATCGCTTAGAAGATTATTCAGATTATCACAAAACCAATCGAGCTATTTTCCCCGAATTATTCAGTGCAAAATTTCCTTAAAAATATTTGTACACACAAATATTTATAAGTAATGCCATTGTATATTTTTTTATAAAAAATCCTCTTTATTTTAAAAAAACTTTATATCATAAACCCTACCTATATAAAATCACCTTTTATATAAAACATTTCCTATTATAAATACATTTTTTGTAAGTATTATATTTTGTCATTCCGTTGTGAGATTTTGTGTTTTTTCTCTCTTCTCTTCTTTGATTCTTTTTACAAAACCCATTGATAATCTGTATTTTGGACTGTTTGAGTTAGACATATGTAGTTTATTGTCGACTTAAATCGTTTAAAATGGCAGGTCGTCAGAGTTGGTATTAGAGCTTTGGTTGAGCGAACACCTAAGCCAATTGGGGTAAACTCATTAAGAGATAGGTAATGGAATGCCCTATTATGAGTTGAGTGTATTATATATATGAGAGCGTACTTGTTATTTCTTATATAATAGTTTTAAACGTTATAAACAATTTTAAAATGATTTTTATATACAAGATTTGTAAATGTTTTGTAATATAAAGAAGAAATTTCTCTTTTGAAAATTGTTAAAGGAAAAATAGTTAGCTTTTATGGACTTAGTTTATATTTACAAATAGAAAGTATGGACTTAAAAATAATTAAAAGTGTAAACTTTAAAAATGTAAGCTTAAAGGAAAATAAAATTAAAAGTGTAAATTTAAAAGAATGAAATTAAAGTGTAACCTAAGTAAGTTTCAAATATATGTTAAGAAAACCCTATAAACTATATTTTGTTGACATTACTTTGTATGAAATCTGATTGTGTAAGTTAATTCTATCTTGAAAAAAGTTGGGAAATAAATAAAGAAAAGGCATTTTGAATATGATAGTCTAAAATTGGGTAGGAAGTTTACATGTAGATTTTTCAGAATAAATTATTTAATTAAATTTGAATAAATAGGCATTTTGTAAAATGATATCATTTTAACTTGAAATTTTTTATGTAACTCCATCTCAGCAAAAGAAAAATATTTTTTAAAGAAACCTGCACCAAGTTCTATCATTTAATAATTTCTATATTTTATTCTTTGAAAATGGGATTATTGGAATTTTGAAATTTTGTAAAAACATTAAAATGACCTGAAACTTTTCTATAGCACCTTAATATTATTTGGAGAATATTTAATAAAGGGACATATATTTATTTCAGCCAACTATTAATTTTAATAATTTAATCTTTGGAATTATCCGTTTGGAAATTAGGAAAACTATTAAATTGATTTGGAAAAAAAGCTGGGACTTTACTGGAAAATCTAGAACTTTACATGAATTTAATAGTGGTGCAAACGGTTTGAAATTTGAATCCCAAAAGTTTGGTTTACAGTTTTCAGATGGTAACTTCATTACTATATATTTATTTTTATTTTTCGTTGTTTACCCACAATTCTCTTTTTCATTTTTAAAAACTCGAATGTCGGAAGCCTTTCCAAATGTTTCATGCCTCTTCATTTTCTACTGTCAGATCTCCATTTCCAATCTCTTTTCCAAACGTGAGTTTCATGTGTTTCCTCTACCACAGCATTCTTTTATCTTTTCCAAACGTGAGATCCAAGATTCAATATTTTTATAACGTGAGTTTTCCAAAGAATTCTTTTATCTTTCATGTAGCCTTCACCCTCTCTCTGCATGCTCCTACCCTTTCACGTCCGCCAGCTCCTGCACCACCCTTTCTTTACCTCCCTTCATAGCCGCTTCCCATACTCTGGCCCACGTCAGCACCCCCTGCGCCCACCTCCCCCATTCTTCATTTGCATATAGCTTTGATTTATGAACACGAGTATTAATATTTGAATATTTTATAACAAAATGTGTACTACTTTATTATTTTATTAATATTCTTATAACTTGAATATCTTCCACATATGAACTTCGATTCACGTGCGCTTTTTTCAATTGGATTCGTGGTGAAATTCGGGATGATTTAGAACAGATTTGGATGGGTTTGGAGACTGTTTGAAAAAGCAGAGTGGTGCCTAGGTTGATCATTGTCGTGTTTCGCAATCTTGTCTCACTTGCTCTAGTTTTGGAATCCTAGTGCGCCAAATCAAACGTAAGTTTTACAATTCACAATTTATCTTTTCTTATACAATTAAATTAAAATCTGGTTTGATTGAATTGAATGTTAATTTATTGTTGCTGTCATATTTTGTAACATCCCCTATCTTTAAGCCCGAAGCTAAGCGCTACAGATGTTGCAGTCTTCCATAGTATTAACTTCTGGTGACAATATGGTAATGTTAATGGTATCCATAATATCAGAAGCACATGAATAAGAAATAAAATCACAGATTTCAAAAACAACTTTTCCGATTACATTTTAAATTCATATTTTATATTCAGTTACATAATCCCAAAAAGAATCCCAGGTTTTGATCAAATATAATTATTACAAATTACGCCAAGAGCGACATTTGAAGATGCCCCATTGGATGATCAGAGTACTAGATAGACCTATCAATCATAAATACATCACAGTGGAAATAAAACCAAATAGCTCCTGCATAGCTAACTTTTCCCCCTACACATCTTCAGAAGCTTATTCGTCCAATCTTCTAAACATGAAAAACCTTAACTCTCAATCTACTCAAATTAAATTTTGAGCACTCGAGAGTTTAAGGGAAAAACATAAACTTCGAGTCATACATAAAGCCTGGTGTGAATTATACTGTCATATCTCGATTTACTGATATTAAGTGAGACCACGCCGCTTAGCGGAATGGGTTTCCCCTCATTGATATCCTTTTAAAAGAATATCTTTTGCAGATCAGAATCCTACAATCAATTTGATTATAATAATAATAGCAAATACATATATGCATAAAAATTAGGAAATCAATGGACCATCTTTCCACACTATAGTTTTACCTGGCTAACTATTAAACATTGACTGACTCGGGCCTACCAGATATAATCAAGAATCTAACTTCTATTAGACATAATACAAGGCTGACTGCCCTTAATTTTTTTTTCTAGGGTCAACTAAACCTAATGGTTTTACGGGCTCACCAATAACCTATCTTTACTCTGTATATTCCCTTCGGTGTGTAACCTCATTTTGGTCCCACCCGTGACAAGCCTTACATATTGGAATTTTGGACTTAATTTAGCTAGTGGCTAATAGCTAAAATATAGGGCACGACCTTACACCAGTACCATCTGGTCTCCTAATATCCGAGTCATAAAGTTAGGGTTAACTTCCCTATTCATGTTTCATTTCCTATCTTAAGGTTAACTACCCTGTTAAAATTTCATTTCCTTGTAAATAGTCTTTACAAATAATTTATCCCTAAAATCATACCTTTATAAAATAAGGAAATCATATACATTGCTTTGCTCAAAATACTTATGCCATGATATATACTTTACACAAAACAATGTTGGTGAGACCTTATCAATGGGATTATTTGTCTCTTTAAAGTAAGTTAAAACCCTTTTTAACTTAAAAGATTTTAGGCCATGAAGCTAAGGTAAAACCTTCGAAACCCTTATTTAAAGACTTTAAACAACGCTTTTTGAAATCATTGAGAACAATCCTTTCGAAAGCTTTACTAAAACCTTAGACATCCCCTTTTAAAACCACAAACTTGTCTTTCGAAAGCATTGGAAACCGTCCAGTCAAATACTCAAAATAAACCTTTCAAAAACATTGGCAAGCTCCCCTTCGAAACACATATTATATACCTTTCGAAAGCATTGGTTCAAGTAAAGAATCATGGAAACATTGCTTCGAAACCTTTAATAATTATTCCTTTCGAAACCATTAGGTTTAACTTTTAATATAACTAAGGGTCATAAAGAACTTGGGTGAAAGCATTAATTTCGAAAGCATTTATCCTAAGTAAAAGAAAGAGGATAGTTTTGAAACCAACCCTTTCAAAACCATTTCCTCCGAAGCCATTTAAAAGCGACTATGTGACCCTTTCGAAAACATTGAGAAGGCGGCTTCAAAGAAAAAGGCAAAAGCATTGTTTTAAATGCATTGATTCGAAAGGTATGAATGCGGCAGCATGGTTTCGAATAGGTTCAAAATGGCTATCCTTTCGAAAGCTTCTTTTTAATATAGAAAGGCGACAAATCTTTCGAAAGCTCTTTTCTAAAAAAAAGCAAGTTGATTGGTTCGAAAGCTAATACAACCCCTTCGAAAGCATCATTTATAAACAGAAATAACTCAAAGTTAATAAGAGTAGATTTTACCCCTTCGAAGGCATGGTTTCAACACTGTACCTTCCGCCTTTCTCCAATACATTACATATCAATTATTTGGTAACATGTGCTTTGGTTTCAAATGGGTTAGCGGAGGTAGGGCATCGAAAGCTAGTATATGGAAGTGGGGAAGTAGTAATTCCCAACAAAACTGATCTTTAGCTTTTAATAGTAATTTCTTGTCACCTAACTTGCCTTATTTGTCAAAACATAATTGGTTTCCATTTCTTTATAAAATCCTTTTTCTAAAAGTGCTGCCGAATTCAGAATTATTAATTAAAAACGTTTAACAAATAAGCCTTCTTCTTGATAAAACATATAAAATATTTAAGCCCCTTAGCTTAAATAATTTTATTATCATATTAAAATACTTAGGAAAATTCCTCAAAAATTACCATAATTCACTTCTATAATATTTTCTAACATACTTAAAATTTAGACCCAAAATCAATATATAATTGCCGTAATTAATTTAAACCCAATATTAGCTATTTTCTTTAAAAGGAAATTCATAATAAACCCACAATTGCTTAGAAAATTCTGAAACTTGAAACCCACTTCTAAAATAATGTTTTCAACCATATATTAAAAACGCAAGTCATTTGGATGTCATTTAGTAGTTTTCCAATCTAAACTTATCATAAAATCTATATGAAACACCATAAATCATCAACAAGCACATATCCTTTCAAACAAACATAACATGGCATATTATTTGCAAAATTAATTTAGGTCAAACCTTAAAACCGAAATTATAAACAAAAGTGAGATGTAAATCAAATTATTCAACTTAGCTTGGTGTTAAGAAGGTTTAGATTTGCCTTTTGATTAATACCTTCAAGCTTTCTACTTGTTTCCTAGTTTATCTTCCTTTTGATTTCTCTTAATGGTGGTCGGTCGAGCTTATAAGTGTTTTTGGTTTGTTCGTAATTGTTGAAATGAATAAAATATTAAGGGTAAAAGGGTTTAGGGCATAAGAATAAAGACTATTCCCATTTTTCCCTTATCATACACCTCCTATTTACTTAATTTTAATTATCCTTTGCTTATGTTGATTAAAGCACAACCCCCTTACTAATTTACAAATCTGAATCCCTTAACCATATACATTATTTCATTTAATTTATCTAATTAAATGTTCTTAATAATGTTTGTCAAAATTATGGTCATTACCGACTCCCCTCCTTAAAGAATTTCGTCCTCGAAATTACGATAAAGTACTCACAACAATCAAACATAAAGGTAAACATACCATGAAACAAGTCAGGATAAGTATCTACAATCCTACTCTCAGTTTCCCAAGTACAGTCTCTATCGTTGTCACTCCATTGGACTTTGACTAATCTGGCCGTCTTGTTTCTTAGTCCCTTCTCATCCCTCGCAACTATACGAACTGGTTCTCTAACTATAGTCATATCCGGTTCCACTACTAAATCATCTAATACAGTCGGTGTAATAGTATTTTCTGGATATCGAATACACTTCCTTAGATGAGAAACATGAAAAACACTGTGGACTCTTGCCAAACTATTTGGTAACTCTACTCTATACGCGAGTTTCCCAATCCTTTCTATAATAGGAAATGGTCCAACGAATCTCGGTGCCAGTTTTCCTGATTTTCCGAATAGGATTACACCTTTCATTAGTGATATCTTGATGAAGACACGGTCTCCGACTGAGAACTCTATGTCTTTTTGTTTCCTATCTGCATAACTCTTCTGCCTAGACTGAGCTTTCTTTATTCTAGCTTGAATTTTCTACAGCTTCTCTAGCCAAATCCGGACCAAGAACTAACATATCCCCGGTCTCTAACTAACAAATGGGAGATTTTCTTGGCCTTCCATACAAAGCTTCAAATGGTGCTATCGCTATACTAGCCTAATAACTATTGTTATACGAAAACTCGACTAAGTGCAGGTGGTCTTCTCATGATCCACCAAAGTCTAGCACACAAGCTCTTAACAAATCCTCTAAGACTTTGTTAACTCTTTCCGTTTGTCCATCTATCTGCGGATGGTAAGCGGTACTCATCTTAAGCTTGGTACCTAAAGTCTCATGTAGACTCTTCTAGAACTCGCTAGTGAACAAGGAATCTCTGTCACTTACTATACTACTAGGAATTTCATGTAGTCTAACTATATTCTTCATGAATAATTTAGCCAAAATAGGTGTTGTCCTGGTTGACTTAACTGGAATGAAATGAGCACTATTGGTCAACCTATCCACTATGACCCATATACTTTCATTTCCTTGATTTGACCTTGGCAACCCGTTTATAAAATCCATTGAGATAGAATCATATTTCCAAACTGGAACATCCAAAGGCTGAAGTAACCCACTTGGTTTTTGATGTTCAGCTTTTACCTATTAACAGTTCAAACACTGCTTCACCCATAAGCCTACATCTCCCTTCATACCCTCCCAGAAGAAACTCCTTTATCATATCCTGATACATCTTAGTTCCTACAGGATGAATGGTGAACTTTGAACAATGGCATTCTCCAAGAACTTCCTTCCTAACGTTTCCCACATTCGGAACAAACACTCTTCCTTTCTTCCTTAACCACCCATTCTGGTCAAGGTTGAAATCTTTCAAGTCATCGCTCTCCATTCCATTCCTTAGTTTTCTAATCCTTTCAGCTAATAATGGATCCTCCCTTGCTTAGAAGCAATCCGTTCGATCATCACTGGTCGAACTTCTAAACATGACAACATAGCAGTTTCCTTACTAGAACTAGCTTCAGATATCCACTATATTGTACATGTAGTCAATGCTTCTAAATCTTTCCACTCATCCATCATTTCCAATACTGCATTCTAATGTTTCCTGCTAAGTGCATCTGCAACCTTATTGCCTTTCCCCGGTGTGTACTTAATTCCAAAGTCATAAGCGGCTAAAAACTCTATCCACTTCTGCCATCTCATATTCAATTCCTTCTAGGAGAATAAATACCTCAGTGACTTATGATCTATATACAATTTGAATCTTTCTCCCAAAAGGTAATGTCTCCATGCCTTCAATGCGAAAACTACTGTAGCAATTGAGTTGGATATCTAACTTCATACGGTCTAAGCTATCGTGAAGCGTAGGCAATAACTTTACCTCTTTGCATTAACACAGCTCCTAACCCGGTTCCACATGCATCCATGTACACTACTAAGTCCTGATTCCCCTCTGAGACAACTAACATAGGAACATTAGTCAATAAGTGTTTCAATTTCTGGAATGCTTCCTCACACTTATCAGTCCAGACAAACTTCTCATCTTTCCAAGTTAGCTTAGTCATTGGTGCTGCTATCCGTGAAAAATCCTTCATGAATCTCCGATAATAACCAGCTAATCCAAGAAAACTCTTTATCTTAGTCACTGTCTCGGGTCTCTTCCAATTATTCACCGCTTTGATCTTAGTCGGATCTATGGACAACCCTTTCTCTGAGACTACATGACCAAGAAATTTTTCTTCCTTCTTCCAGAAATAACACTTCGAAAATTTCTCTTTCAGTTGATGCTGCCTTAACGTCTCAAGCACCACTCTAAGATGAATTTCATGCTCTCTTTCATCTTTGGAGTATATCAAAATATCGTCTATGAACACTAACACGAATCTGTCCAGATGCTCCCGAAAGATTCTATTCATCAAGTCCACAAAAAATGCTAGCACATTGGTTAGTCCGAACGACATTACTAACTATTTGTACGATCCATATCTTATTCTAAACGCCATCAAAGGAATACTATCCTCTGCTACTCTAAGCTGATGGAACCCTTTTTCCAAATCCAACTGGGAAAATACTCTGGCTCCACTTAACTGGTGCAACTAATCGTCAATTCTAGGTAACTGATATCGATTCTTCATCGTCTTCTCATTCAACTTACGATAATCGATACATAGCCTTAACGATTGGTCCAGTTTATTTGCAAACACTGTGGCTGCTCCCCAAGGTGAACCACTTGGTCTGATAAAGTTCTTACCTTCTAAATCAACCAACTGCACCTTTAGCTCCTTCATCTCGGTAGGTGTCATCCTACTTGGTGATCTACTCACCGGTTCTGCTCTAGGTACTAAATCTATCTGAAACTCAATGGCTCCTTTCGGCGGTAGTCCTACTACGGGCTCAAAGATGTCTGCGAACTCTCTAACAACGAAAACTCGGTTTAACTCATCTTCTTCCTCCATAACACCCAACAAAGCATTTACCCCAAAACTTGGGTTTTCTATGGAGTATTTAATTCGATCACTACAACTAGGGTGCCTAAGTATTATATTTCTATCGTGGCAAAATATCCTAGCTTCATACTTTCTTAACCAATCCATACCCAAAATAATTCCGAACCCTACGAAATCAAATACATGCTAACTGCAAACAAATATATGACCTAACAATTCAAACTCTAATTGGTCACATCTAATCCCAAGAGCCGAATACCCTCCTATCAAATTCGCAACCCTTAAAGAAGTAACTAGGTATGAGGGTTCTAGGTTAAGCTTATCTACCAAACAATGAGATATTAAAGAATGCGATGCACCAGTATCAAATAGAACTCTAACTGATACACCACGAATTTGAAGAGTACTTCCCAATATATCTTTTCCTTTCTCCTCAGCTATTGGTCTTGAGGTAGCTAGTTCCAATGCAAACATCTTGCCTTTTCCATCCTTGGCTGGCTCCTTGCATAGGTTCTTATAATGTCCAATCTGATCACAGTTAAAGCACCACGCCTCTTTCTTATCAGCAGCTTTCTTCCCTTTGCTTATCCGACACTCGTGAGCATAGTGTCCCTTCTTGTCGCACTTATAACTAACTACTTCAGCCTTCTTTTTCTTGGCCGGTCCTCCTTTCTGAGCGCCTTTCATATGAAAAAAATTCTCTTCAGGTTCTGCATACATTAAGCTTCCCCTGCTTTGTTACCATCATGAAAAGCAAGCATCTCCTCCTACCTCAAAGTTGTAACGACCTGGCATTTCGAACCAATCAAATCGACAATAATCCACACATTCAGACTTGAATTGCTCAAAACAACATATTGTTAATTTATATTTGGAAAAACTTAGCATATACAGTAAATAAATCAATCACAGAATCATAGACATAGAGTAATATAACAATAAGCAGCGGAATAAATAAATAGTAGTTCATGAAGCTACTACAGAACATCAGAGTCAGAAACAAATACAACAAAAATCTCAAATACAATAGAATCTCAAATACATAAGCAAATGTCAAGTCTGGACATAAACAACTGGAAATAACTGAACAAACTGAATATACAAGACAGATCTTCAAGCAAAGCTCCAAGCTCCAAGGGTGAGTCTCAAATTTTGTGACACTCAGTCTGACCCGAGCATAAAGCAAAACACAAAACACTCGAGTCAGGATTAACATTCTTACACCAGTAAATCAACTCAAGTGAAATGTCAAGTTAAATACAAAATAACTCAAACGATGTTTGGGATTCCATCCTTTAAGTGGGCGCGATAAGGCATGTGACAAGGCACGCGAGGCAATGTGACAAGGCATGCGAGGCAATGCTAGGGTAGGATTCTACCGTTTGCACTCTCAGACTGGTGGTAACGCATAACAGCTACTACCGCCCACCTCGAGACACACTCCCATAATCAAAGGTGCACCTATTCAAATCACAAAGTAATAGAATGGTATCGAAGAAATGTGTCTGATAGGGGGAGCGACCCCACTTGGCTCAGTATAGCTCCTATTTTAGCCACATCAAGCTGACTCGCGGGAGTCAGGGCTGCGTTCATACCTCATATAGACGTTCGCCAAACCTTCCTACTTCGTTCTGGAATCTCCACCATGTGCACAGTTGTTAAAGTGATTTTCGGTATTGGAAGAGAGTATGACAATATCTTATCCCGGTCTCTTTAACAACCAAACGGTTATTTCACACTGTGGTCGTTTATAAAATCACTTTTATAATCATTCCAAACAGTTCATACTTCATATCAAAATATCATACTCGAAATCATATTCACTTTAGAAATCATATCCCTTTAAATCATATTCGTTTTCAAAATCACAACCACAAAATAGTTTAAAACATCATATCAGAATATTTGCATTTAAATCCATTAAATCTAAATCATAACAGTTCCAACTTAAATTGTTTAAATATTGAAAATAGTATATATATATATATTAAAATAGTTATAAATTAAAATAGTTTATATTTAAAATAGGTTATAGATTAAAATAGTTTATATAATAAAAATAGTATATATATTAAAAGAGTTTATATCGAAAATAGTTTCAAATTTGAATTGTTTCTTCCAATTTCACAAATCAATTCCAATTTTCATCAAACCCTTTTTAATTTACATCGATTTCAAATCTAGGGTTGAACTTCAAATTTAAACCACTCCCAATTCAATAGGTTTCAAAGTTTAAATTTCAAACAATTCATAATAACTCAATTTGATAAATTTCATTTATATTTCAAAAATTCACTTTAATTTTATTTGAATATGAAATATTCACTTAATCATTTTAATAACCATTTAAATAAAATCCTAGATTACAAATTTAAATCAAAATTAAATATTCAAATTCAATTTTATTTAAATTTAAAAATACCCATTTAATCCTCTTTAATCAAAATCAAGTTATCAAGTTATAAAATCTATCTTTAAAATCTCAAAACCCAATACGTTCCAAATCAATCTTTATCTAAATTCAATTATAAATCGATTAAATTTCAAGTCAACTTTAATTTATCTTTCCAACCTCTATTTACTAAAGTTATTACAAAACCCATTTAAAAATATTAATATAAATTTTAAATAAATATTTAAAACATATTATATATATTAGTTAAATTAAATTCTTATTAAATTTTATTATATTAATTAATTATTAAATTAAATATTATTTTACTATATATACTGTATAAAATCTTATTTATGTATTTAAAAATAATAAAATTATAAGTAAAATCTAAAAATTTATATTTTCAAAACATAGCTTATAATTTTAAAATTTCCAAACATATAATTTAAAAATCTAAATTTTACACATATATTAAAATAAAATCTTTATATTATATTTAAAAACCAATATTTATTAAAACCTATATATTTCCTTTCAAAACTTTGGAAATCGTTTTTCAAAAATAGACTGACGGTCTCCGTATATAATTTTTTATCCTATGGTCAAGTGATATGGATATTTATCATTTCAATACGCAATTATTTAAATATTTACGGGTATATATTATTTCAACCCGCAATCCCAAAATTTCAAAATCAATAAAATCTCTTGGGTTTATCATTTTAACCCATAACGATTTCCCCTAATCTACAAGATCGTTCGGGTATGTACCATTTCAACCCATAGGGATTTTCCTATCTAATAGGGAACTTGTAGAGTGAGAACAATAGAATAATAATATAACATATCAACAACTGGCATATATCATAATTGACAATTAAATAATATATATATATATATATATATAATAGGTTATTGGTGTCCATATTGTCAATTAACATAAGTGATCTATTTTAAATATTAACATAACAAGCTCAACGATTGAACTACTAACAAATTCAAGCTTAACAAAATATTTCAATCTCCATTTAATGTGAAATCAATTCACTAATCATAAGAATGTCAATCGTCAGTGATTGCCCACCTTTCAAGACTAGAGAAATTAGACACACAACAAGATACGAATCCAAGCACAAATTCCAAAGCACACCACGATGAACACAAACTCGACGAACAAAGCAAAGCACGACGGACTTGACTCGATGAAACAAAATATATAATTTTTAAAAGTCTAAAATTTGCAGACATATTTAAAATAAAAAATTTATATTATATTTTAAAATCAATATTCCATTTACAACACATATCAAAATAAAATCTATATATATATATATATATTTTAAAATCAATATTTAATTTTAAACACATACTAAAATAAAATCTTTATATATTCTATTTCAAAACCATTATTTCTTAAACCACATATATTTTAAAATCAATATATACATACTGTTGGGTGAATTCTTACCCAGAAGACCTCAAGACCCAGAGACGTGATTCATTCGGCAGCTCTCCCCCGAGTCCATTCGGCATGACCCATTCGGCAGCTCTCCCCCGAGTCCATTCGGCATAACCCATTCGGCAGCCCTCCCTCGTGTCCATTCGGTAGACCTTCATCCGGCAACTGCCACCGGTCCAACCTCACCACTCCACACTTCACCGGATGAAGCCCAACCAGACCAACTCCATACTTCACCGAACCAAGAGAATACCGAACCAGACTGCCAGGCCAGATCACTTCAGCCCAGGCCCACCAGCAGCTGTATACATCCAAGACCCCTGCCCCCAACCTCACTCTATAAATAGAGAGGCAGGGGTACAACAATGGGGGACAAGTTTGAGAGCTCAAGCACGGAGAGAACTTTCAAACAACTTTCTTTTACTTGTATCAAAGCTTTGTACTTGTAATCAAAACAAGAGAAGAGAAATAACATATAAAGTGGACGTAGGCACATTCTGGCTGAACCACTATAAATCTGCGTGTCTTTTTACAGTTTAGCCCCTGCTTTTCATATATTTGCATAAATCACCCAAATCACTAAGAATAACATAAGATCTACTAAATCATACAACTTTGAGGTGTTTGTCCATTTTTTGTGCAAACATTTTTGGTGCTTTCACTGAGAAGCTAGAAGCTCGAAGCTTCAGCTTCATCCGCTTAACAAGTTTTCCTAACACCATCGTCCGCCGCTTGGAAAACATGCCTCCCAAACAGAGAAAAGATGTTAACAAAGGAAAAAACATCGCATCCAGCAGCCTTCCTGATCCAGCTGCCACAAATCAAGTGAACCGTCCTCCTCCAGCAACGGCAACAAATGAAGGACAGGCTAACCCAGCCACTCCTGCCACAGAACAGCCTGCAGAAATTACTAGGGCAGATTTGGACAGAGTTGTTGTTGAAGTAACTAACCGCTTCACGTCCCAGCAGGAAGCCTTGGTAGACCATCTCATGTCACGCTTGAGGGACGCTGAAGAATCCAACCGCAACACTGAATCATGGGGCGAGTCCCAATCTGGAGGATCTCAGAGACAGCAAAGATCTTCCTTCTTTGAAGGAGCTAACGGCAGGGGTAGCCATGGTAGGAGCCGAGACCGAGCTCAGCCCGAAGTTAGGCCTGAGGAAGCGTTTGGTGCCGAACCCAACGCGGAAGGTACCGGGCGGAGGTCAACTGCAGCTGAGCCGGTCATGCTGCCTAACCACAGGAACACCAATGAACGGGGCCGAGCTAGAGTTCAGCCCGAAGTTGGACCCGAGGAAGTGCTTAGATCAGAACCCAACAGGGGAAGATCAAGGCAAGGGCCAACTGTAGCTGACCCAAGCATGCTCCCAGAAGATCAAAGGCAGCCACTGGAAAATATGAGGAATGATAGACGATACCATCCCTACAGGTTGTCTGGTCGGAGTCAACCCCACAGAACGGAACCAAACTCATTTCTGTCCGCTCCAAATTCTGATGAAAGGATGGCACGCTTATTCAGAGAGTGTGTCCAACGGGAGCAAAGAGATCGAGGGATAGGCGCTAGGGTAACCAGCCCTTTCGCCCGCAATATCGAAATTGCTATCACCCCCCGAGAATGGAAGATGCCAACAATGGAACCCTACAAAGGAACCTCCGATCCCGTTGTACACTTACAGAGGTACACGCAGCATATGCTCATGAGTGGAGCAACAGAGGGAGTGCTGTGCAAATGCTTCCCGCTCTTCTTAGCAGATCTTGCTACCTCCTGGTTCTGTCATCTACCCCAAGGATCCATCAGCTCATGGGAAATGTTGAAAGAAAAATTCATCAGTCAGTTCCGCATTCATGTGGAGCAACCTAAGGACGCTTATTCCTTATCCAGCGTCAAACAGAAACCTGGAGAAAAGCTGCAACAATACCTAACCAGATTCAACGCCGCAGCAGCCGCAGTTCAAGATGCCGATGAGAAGCTTATCCTAATGGCCCTCTGCAGTGGGGTGCATCCGGACACTAAATTTGCTAGGAGATTGACAAAAGAAAAACCAGCTACTTTACCCGATTTCTTCCATGAAGCCGGGAAATACATGAGGCTTGAGGATGCTGCCATTGAGGGGCAGTCAGGACAGCAAAGTAAGACGACCCATGGCAATGCCCCTGCTGTGGCAAGGGACGTTCGAAGAAATGATTCCAGAGACAATGCTGGGGGCAAGAAAGTAGAGAAACGCCTATATCGGCCAGGACCAAGATTCGACTCTTACACCCCTTTGAACGAGACCGTCGAAAACATCTTCCTTGCCACCCAAGGCGAAGTTAGATACAAACGCCCACCATACAAGAAGGAATCAGATAGCGCACAGAAATCTGGAAAATTCTGCCGCTTCCACGAATCCCACGGACATGATACCAACGAATGCCATCATCTCCGAGATCTGATTGAGGAACACATCAGAAGAAAGAAACTGGAACGCTATGTAAAAAGTCAAGGCAGGACTCCAGATCCTGCCAATGAAAACCCAAGGCTACCCTCACCAGGAACCGGCAGAGGCGACCGCAACGCTAGCAGCTCTAGTCAAGAGAAGATAGTGGTCCATACCATCTCAGGAGGTCCACACATCGCAGACAGAAGTTGGAAAGAGATGGAAAGATATGGGAAGTCGCTCAGAGACAATAGAGACTGTGTCAATACGGTTATAGAAGAGCGCCACCCAAAGCGGAAAGAAAGTGATGACATCACATTCAGTAAACGCGACCTAGAAGGAAGACAGTACCCTCACATGGATCCCATGGTTATCTCTGCCCGACTCGGTCCCGCCGAAGTTTACCGAATCCTGGTAGACACTGGAAGCTCTGTAAATATCCTGTTCAAACACGCATTCGACAAAATGAGGTTGTCAATGAAGGACGTATATCCCTGCGATAAACCGCTACACGGTTTCACTGGAGATGCGAAAATGCCCATCGGGCGGCTGGACCTCTTCGTTGAAATCGGAAGCCATCCCCGCTCCGTTGTAAGGAAACAGACGTTTGTGCTGATAGAAAACCATTCGGCCTACAACGCCTTCCTAGGAAGACCAGCCCTATCTGACTTCCAGATTGTCCTAGCCCCGTGGTGCCTAAAAATGAAATTTCCAACAGACAGTGGGGTAGGGGAAGTGGAAGGAGACCAAGATATTGCACGAGACTGCTATGTAACCGAACTTCGCAACAACCACAGGAGAGATAAAGGGAAAGGTGTAGAGATTGCTCTCTGCACAAAAAGCCTTGAAGCATAGCAACTAAAGAAAGCCCCTCCTCTTCGATACACCAGCGACCCTTTCAATGAATTAGACCCGAGGGACAAAGAGGAGGAGGCCACCGCCGAGCCTGCAGAGGCTATGGAGTTTATATCTGTAGACAAGCACGACTCAAGTAGGCTACTGAAAATTGGGTCGCAATTGAAAACCGAATTGAAGGAACAACTCGTTGATTTTCTCCGCCACAACTTAGATGTATTCGCTTGGTCACACGCTGACATGACCGGAATCTCCCCCAACATAGCGTGCCACGTATTAAAAATTGATCCTACCAAGGCACCCGTAAAACAAAAGAAGAGAAGTATGGGGGCAGAGCGATCAGCAGCCCTCGATGAAGAAGTAAAGAATCTACTCGCCAATGACTTCATACGAGAAGCTATTTACCCAGAATGGATCGCCAACCCGGTACTAGTAAAGAAGGCTAATGGGAAGTGGCGGACCTGCATTGACTTCTCCAACCTAAATGACGCCTGCCCAAAGGATTGCTTCCCGCTTCCCAGAATCGACCAACTTGTAGACAGCACAGCCGGGCACGAACTCCTGTCTTTTATGGATGCATACTCAGGATATAACCAAATTCCTATGCATGCTCCCGACCAAGATCACACTAGTTTCATCACCGACCGGGGTTTGTACTGCTACAAAGTGATGCCCTTCGGACTTAAAAACGCAGGAGCCACCTACCAGCGCCTCGTCAACAAGATGTTCGCAGGGCTAATAGGACAAACAATGGAAGTATATGTAGACGACATGCTGGTAAAATCACGGAAAGCCAAAGATCACGTAAGCCACCTGGGCGAGATGTTCCAGGTACTTCGACAGTATGGAATGAAGTTGAATCCACTAAAGTGCTCCTTCGGAGTGTCATCAGGAAAATTCTTAGGATTCATCGTCCATGCCCGAGGGATAGAAGCAAACCCTGAACAAGTCCGAGCATTAAGAGACATCAAGATACCTTCCACCCGAAAGGAAATGCAAAGCCTAAATGGAAAAGTGGCTGCCCTAAGCCGATTCATCTCCAAAGCAACGGACAAGTGCGTCCCCTTTTTCGAAGCTCTAAAGAAAGATAAAGGAAAGTTCGAATGGACGGACGAATGCTTGACCGCTTTCCTTAACCTAATCGAACACCTCCAGAAACCACCAGTACTCTCGACCCCAAGCGAAGGCGAAGAATTATACCTATACCTTGCTGTGTCATCTCACGCTCTAAGCGCTGCCTTGGTAAGAGAAGATAACCGTACGCAACGACCAGTTTACTTCGTCAGTAAAAGGTTTACTGGGGCAGAAGTCAGATATCCTAAGCTCGAAAAGTTAGCATACTGTTTACTAATCACTTCACGAAAGCTACGTCATTACTTCCAATCCCATTCCATCAAGGTTCTAACCAATCAACCACTGAGGCAGGTACTCCATCGTCCCGACACTTCCGGGCGACTACTTAAATGGTGTATTGAGCTGAGTCAATATGATATCACCTATCACCCTCGCACCGCCATCAAGGGACAAGCCATGGCTGATTTCATTGCAGAATTCACTACCGACGAGGATAAGGAGCAACTGGAAATAACAGAAGATATCAAGTGGAATCTCTTTGTGGACGGTGCATCTAACGAACAAGGCTCGGGGGCAGGTGTGGTAATCATCACTCCCAGGGGAAATAAACTGCACTATGCTATAAGGTTGGAGTTCACTGCCACCAACAACGATGCAGAATACGAAGCAGTAATAGCCGGATTAGAAATTGCTATCGAGATCGGAGCCAATTCTTTGTGTCTTCACAGCGATTCTCAGCTTATTGTTAATCAAATACTAGGGGAATTCCAAGCTCGAGAAGAACGACTCATAGCATATCTAAAGAAGACCAAGTTACTTCTCAGCCGATTGGACCACTACTTAGTCAAACACATCCCTCGGGAAGAGAACCAAGAGGCCGACGAATTGGCAAAGCAAGCAAGTATGAGAGACGTCGCCATCTTCGGGGCAGTAACTGTCTCAAAGCAAATGATCCCGAGTTTTGAACAAGTGAATCTGATAGCTGCAACCGAAGAAGCAACTTGGATAACTCCCATCCGAGACTACCTACAAAATGGCACACTACCCGACGGGCGTAACGAAGTCAAGAAAATCTTGAGGAAAGCGTCCCGCTACACAATACAAGGAGACATCCTCTATCGGCGTGGGTTCTCTAACCCATTATTAAGGTGTGTCGCCGGAAGGGAAGCCAAGGAAATCTTATCCAACATTCATCAAGGAAGCTGCGGAGATCACACCGGAGGGCAAACATTAGCAAAAAAGATACTCCGATACGGATATTTCTGGCCCACCTTAGGCAAGGACGCCTTAGATTTCGTCAAGAAGTGTGACAGATGCCAAAAGTTTGCTAAGGTCCCTCGGCTACCAACAACCGAGATTACCCAGATGACCAGCCCTTGGCCCTTTGCAGTATGGGGAATTGACTTAATCGGTGAACTGCCAATGGGTCGAGGCGGCGCCAAATATGCTATAGTAGCAGTCGACTATTTCACCAAATGGGTGGAAGCAGAACCTCTAAATAAAGTATCTTCAGCGAAAGTTATCAACTTCTTAATCAAAAATGTTCTGTGCAGGTACGGAGTCCCACTAAAAATCATATCAGACAATGGACTTCAGTTTGACAGCGAGGAATTCGCCAACTGGTGCCAAGAACACGGAATTCGCAAAAGCTTCTCATCCGTAGCATATCCCCAAGCAAACGGACAAGTCGAAGCAGTCAACAAAATTCTGAAAACTCTGATCAAAAAGAAGCTCGAAAAGTCAAAGGGCGCTTGGGTGGATGAACTCCCTACGGCACTATGGGCCTACCGCACATCTTTCAGAACATCAACAGGGCACACTCCTTTCTCTTTGGCATACGGATCGGAGGCTATGCTCCCAGTTGAAACCATTGTGCCTTCCCACCGTAGGATCCACTATAACCCAGAAGAAAACGAAGAGCTCCTCAACATGTCTTTGGATCTAGTCGAGGAGAGAAGGAATGATGCAGTCCTAAAAACAGCAGCCCACAAGCAAAAGGTGGCAGCACAATACAACTCCAAAGTCAAGCATCGTGCCTTACGAGAAGGGGATCTTGTCCTCAAGCGAATCTTCCCTCGCCCCGGAGCACTAGACCCAATCTGGGATGGACCATATGTAATTCATAAAGATCTCCACAACGGAGCCTATATTTTGTCAACAGTGGACGGGGAGGTGTTCCAGAGGGCATGGAACATCCAACACCTCCGTCGATACTTTTCTTAACTTGTATTGCCCATATGAAGTGAATTAACGAAGAGAATCAGTGGACGTAGGCATTTTTTCGTGCCGAACCACTTTAAAAAAGCCTTGTCTCTTTTTAGCTTGTTCCTTTGTATCTTGGCTGCTTGTTAACTTTATCCTTTTCTGTTGAACAAAATCCTGAGCATATAGCATTTCTATTCAAAGCACTCCACAATGCAACTCCACGTGGACAAGCCCCAACAGGTACTATGCGAATCTATGCCCTCGCCAATGAGACACTTTTGCTCCAGCATCCCTCTGCTGCGGGTTAACTCATTGCTCGCGACGGCCCTTAAAGCCAACTGTAATGAGCCGATTATAAGCCACCGAGAAGGCCGACTATAGCCGAGGCAGCTCATTACGGCGTTAGGCTCGCCGGCGACTGTGAACCGATTATAAGCCCCAACATAAGGTGTGGCCAGCCAGGGGCAGTTCACAGTTGACGATCGGCACCCACGCTAGCCGGCCACAGTAAGTCGAATAATACCCATGAGTACGGGCCATAATGGCCCGGGTAGTTACTGTGCGCGATCTCGGCTCCGGTGTGTCTTAAGTGCGGCTGTGGTAAAAAAGAATTAACTCCCCGCGGAGGCGTAAGATGGGTGACAAATGTCTCCAAGACCCACAGCTAGGGAAAGTGACTACAAAACCCGTTTGCCACGAACTTAAGCACATCGAAGGCCTTCCGTGACTGGAAGTTTTACTATTTCACATATTTCAATTTTACTTAAAAAACTTTCCTCCTATCCTCTATAACAAACCATAAAGTACAGGATGCAGGGTAAGAGGTACCCGCCAATGGATGCAGAGATTCACAATCAGATGGCGGGGCAGTCAACTGCTCTCCATGCTTGGTCATATAAGATATTCGAAACTGCCATTTACAAACAGAACATGAAAGGCGGTATTTTCTTCCTTTATGTACAAATGCATGACTATAATTTGATTTTTCCACACCACACGCTAACATTGCAAGTCATGAGATTATGATTTAAAACCAGAATCTGACGTCAAACACAATTTAATTACAAGAATACACATAGCTACATTTCTCATACGATATGTCGAAATAGCAACAAATATTCAGGAAATGACAAAATCAACTTGAGCTAAAAAATTACACGTCAAGAATAATGTTATTACAAGTAGCAAGAATTACAACTTGGAAGTTACCCTACTGTCTTAAGACTAACAGATACAACAATGCCAAGCCTACAAAAAGAATTTTTCAGGTTCAGTCATGGAGCTGGTTGCGTCGAAGTCTTGTCCTTGTTCTTTTGCCCGCCTGTCCGGTCATAAAAAGGGTTCATTAGTGATGAGTAACCAAGTTAACAGAAAGACTAGAAAGGAAGACTTACCAGTACTAGCTTCTTGACCATCCTGGTCGTCATCTTCTACCTGCACACCCGCCTCTTCAGCAGCAAGCAGCCGCATACCCTCCTTTACCGCCACTTTCTCCTCCTTGGTGAACTGGGCCGTGACCACATCCATACTGAAGACCGTTCCACCCTCTTTATCTGCATCAGCCTTAGCCTCCTCCAAAGCCCGAAGATATATCTTGGCCATGACTCTGGGATAATCATCCATCCAAGAGAGGTTACCCTGCTTCCAAGTCCGGAAATACATGTCCTGGAGCATGTCATCCATCATTCCTTCGTTCTCCTCAAACTCCCTCATCCGGGCATCGGAGGCCGACAACCTTTCCACGGCAGCATCTCTCTCCAGTCTGTATCTCGAGCAATCAGCTTGAAGGGACCTCCGCATCACCGCCATCTCTTCCCTCAACTTAGCTTGAGCAAGCTCGGCAGCCTCAAGCTTCTCGGACAATTCCTCCACCTGCTCGAGATCCGCTCTCCGAACCTCATCCACCGTGGTAATAGCCATATCAATCCGCTCTTTGCAAGCAGCTTCCATTTTCCGCAATTCGGCCCGACTAGCCTCTTCCATGGTTCTCCTTAATCGCCCAGCGGCAGCCTCATGCTGAGAAATCTGGATAGCCTGATCCGCAAGCTGCTTGGCCTGATCCGAGACCACCAATCGAAGTCGGATATTGGCGCTCCCTATCTCCTCTCCGGCCTTAACCAGCCGAGCGTGATGCCCCATCAGCTTCTTGGCCTCCTCCGCCACCCGATCAATGTTGGCCTTGGCCTCGTCTCCCATAGTGACTATACGAGTGGTGAGTAGATCGAGGTCTAAGGACTTGGCTTCGTCAAGTACTCGTACCATGGGGTTACGGGGGAGAAGGTGTTCACCAGTAACTTCGTCAAAATTAATATCCTGAGAACCCGGATCCAGATCAGGATGACCGGCAAATGGATTACGGGCCAGATCGGGACGGTCGATATGAACAACAGAAGGGTTTCCGGATGGGTGTGGAGAAGATACAAACTCGCTGCCCTCCTCAGTAATATCATGAATAGGCTGAGCCGGAGGCTGAGAACCGAGCGAAGTTTCGGATAAAGGATGACTCCTCTTCCTCTGCTGAATACCCTCTTCGATGACCCCAAGAAGAGGACGGTACCCGACTACATCCCCGGAGCGTTGGGCTGAGGGCTTCGGCTTAGCAGAAATTTTGGAAAGTTTATATTGCTCGAGCCTGTGTCGAAGGTCTGAAGCTTTGGGCGTCTTGCCTGCTCCTGATATAAAGAACAAGTGTCATAATCTTACATTACAATATGATTCAAGGGACGCGGTAAATTGCAAGATTAGAAAAGGAAAAGAAACACAGCTGTGGTTGTACAAACCCTGGGGAGGAGTGGGATACTGCAATATGTCCCGGATTTCATTCCAGGACGGGAGCGGGTCATAAAATATTCCTAAGTCCCTATCATTAGTGAAGCGTGCAGGGGTCAAGAGTTCACCTTGAGTTGTCAAAGCCACCTTGGCCGGAATAGTCGGAGAAGACTCACTTGCACCAGTCCCGGTTTTGTCCGCCTCCCCGGTCTTCTCTACCAAAGCCGGATCATCACCCAACTCCTCAAAAGCCTGACGGAGAGCATCGTCCGTCCACTCTTGCATCTCGCCTACTTGCCCAGAAGACAAAGCCCTGGAACCATCACCACCCTGTCCATCGCCACCCTCGTCACCAAGACGCTCAACGTCACTCCCGCCCTCCGCCTCACCTCTTTCCTCCTCCGCGTCTATCTCCCCCTGAGTAAGTGGACAATTGCTGGGAGAAGGACCGTCTGACCTCTTAAGTTTCTTACCTCCAACGGCTGGAGGTTTCGTGAATGGTTTTCTCTTTCCACCCTCTGCCGCAACGCCTCCCTTGGCCTGAGCAGCCGCCCTCTCTTCCGCCGTTTCCCTCAACTTAACTACAGACTGCTGCGGAAGGATCAAGTTGTATTCTAGAAGGA
Source organism: Allium fistulosum (assembly GCA_030737815.1). Lineage (NCBI taxonomy): Eukaryota > Viridiplantae > Streptophyta > Magnoliopsida > Asparagales > Amaryllidaceae > Allium > Allium fistulosum. Next base: position 304,664,131 of record CM060905.1, on the reverse strand, counting down.
TCGCATTTCTAATCAAGTAAGCAGATGATCTGTATTTCCCAAGAATGCCTTCTATCTCCGCCGCCGTCTGAACCAGGCGGTCAGTTTCCACAACAGGAAAGCCACCTGTCGCTAGCAAAAATGAGAAAGTATGAGAAGAAGCATCAACTTACATCCAGAGGTAAAGCGCCGGATAGAGACGGAGTCGTCCCTAACAAAGAACCATTCTTTCTTGAACATGCTGAATTTGGAGTAAAGGTCCAGGACCGGCTTGAAGGTCACAGCAGATTCCAAGTTAATATATGGGGACCCCTTCTTGTAGCCCCTTAAGTTGTACAAGTACCGGATCTCCCGGTTGGAGGGAGCGCGACCATACTTCCTCCGAAAAATAACGAAAAGGCTCACCAGTATGGCGTAAGAGTTAGGCTGAAGCTGAAATGGGGCCACCTTCAGGTACGTGAGGAAGCTAACTATCCAAGCATTGAGAGGCGGGATAGCACCACACATGCAATGGTACCTGCTATAAGCGAAGTATCCTTCGGGAGGACTGTATGGCATGACTCCTGGACCCGGCAGCAGCATGAGGGCTCTATCAATCCCAAAAGAACGAGATATAACATCGAGTTGCTCCTCTTTGAGAAGGCTAGGAAAGCAGTCAGGCGGGGAATCCAGCAACTCCTGGGGACCATATCCATCCACTAATGACCTCGGGGCGGGCCCATGACGCTCCGATCCTGATTGAGCTGGGGGCACAGCCGATGACTCTCCTTCACCCACGGATCGCTTCTTGTCTGATCGAGTTTCTACTTTGCGAGACATTATCTACAATACCGGAAAAACACATTTAGAACAGAGGATATAAACAAGTATATGACTTCATTCGGTAAAAACATATTCAGTATCATTTTCATTCGGTGGTTCAAGTATGGGTTCATTCGGTGTCTCGAGTGTAAGCAAAGAAAGTTCAAAGTGCTCAAACTCCCATCGTCATTCGGTAAAGACAATGGAAATTCTCGAACTCTCAAGGTCCATTCGGTGGTTCAAGTATGGGTTCATTCGGTGTCTCCCGTTCTCGTCCGGTAATACGAGAATAAGATCTCATTCGGCAGAATAAAATCTCACCTGATTCGGCAATGATAAGGGTCTAGTTCGGAAAAAATGGGAGTCAAGTGGTTCGGCTATCTCGAAAAGTGAAGAAACAATAGTAGAGTGGCGCCCTTATTTATAAGCGAAGCACATCGACCGGACCAACTGGCTCGGCGCAACCAAGACCGAACGAAGGAAGACAAAGCACGACATATGTTAGACATATGCCCTACTTTGGGGGGCAAATGTTGGGTGAATTCTTACCCAGAAGACCTCAAGACCCAGAGACGTGATTCATTCGGCAGCTCTCCCCCGAGTCCATTCGGCATGACCCATTCGGCAGCTCTCCCCCGAGTCCATTCGGCATAACCCATTCGGCAGCCCTCCCTCGTGTCCATTCGGTAGACCTTCATCCGGCAACTGCCACCGGTCCAACCTCACCACTCCACACTTCACCGGATGAAGCCCAACCAGACCAACTCCATACTTCACCGAACCAAGAGAATACCGAACCAGACTGCCAGGCCAGATCACTTCAGCCCAGGCCCACCAGCAGCTGTATACATCCAAGACCCCTGCCCCCAACCTCACTCTATAAATAGAGAGGCAGGGGTACAACAATGGGGGACAAGTTTGAGAGCTCAAGCACGGAGAGAACTTTCAAACAACTTTCTTTTACTTGTATCAAAGCTTTGTACTTGTAATCAAAACAAGAGAAGAGAAATAACATATAAAGTGGACGTAGGCACATTCTGGCTGAACCACTATAAATCTGCGTGTCTTTTTACAGTTTAGCCCCTGCTTTTCATATATTTGCATAAATCACCCAAATCACTAAGAATAACATAAGATCTACTAAATCATACAACTTTGAGGTGTTTGTCCATTTTTTGTGCAAACACATACATATACATATATATATACACACACACACACACATTATATTTTAAAATCAATACTTAAAACCAATATTATATTCTTAAAACACATATACTTAAAAATCAAAGTGTGTGTGTTTGTATTTTATATTTTAGAAGAGGGAAGGCTGCAAAACAAGGAGAGGTGGATTGTTGCGTCCATGTTATGGTCATGCTGCTCTGAAGGTCTTGACATGGTGAAAACTTTATGTACATAAGAACTTTATTTTTTTTTATATAAGCAGAGAGGCAAGGAGGGTGGCAACTAGCAGCAGAGGAGGTCGTGAGGGCTGTCACATTGGAGGTGGAAGGGCTGTGGTCTCGGAGGCTGGATGGATAAGGCTGGCTAATCGGTTCATGGTGGAGGGTGTTGGAGCTGCTGGCGGCTGACAGGGAGGACAAGCCGCTTGGTTGCTCGGCAAAGTGGAGGGGCGTTGCTACTTGGCTGTGCATGCGAGATGCAGGCTGTGTGATCGGAGCTGTCAGGGGAGATGGCGGCGGAGCAATGGTGAGGAGGCGAGTGGGCAAAGGTTGACAGTGGGTTGAAGGCAAGGGCACTTCGGGTTGAACTGCTGGATGCGGGTTGGTCGGAGGCGGTGGAAGTTTGGATGTGAGGTCGAGGGGGAATGATGCGGCTATGCACGGCGTTTAGTGGATAGCTTGGTGGAAATCTCGGCAGTGGGTGGCTTTGGCGAGGGAGAGAAGTGAAAGGCGGAGATGGCTGTGGGGCTGAGCAGGCGAATCTGGGTAGGTTGGGGCGTGGAGAAGAAGACGGTGGTCGAGCATGGTTCCGCTCCTGGTAGAAAAGGTAAAAACTCGGGCACAAGCGGTATTTTCTTCGAGAAAATAATGAAAGCAATAGATATTATAAAACTTAAATATAAAAAAAAATTTGAAGCAAAAGGAATTGTAACCCAGAGAGACGAGTAGCTGGTTCAAGTAATATATATACAAGCTTCTCATTATACATTATATTTAAAAAATTTTGCCAAGCAATGAACAGAAAGCAAGAGGGGAGATGAAAGAAAATGAACGATATATAAACATGAAAAGTGTGGATAAATGAATGGACACAAGAAACCAAAAGGTTCAAAACGGGTACAGGTACGACTAATTGTTTCACCGATTATGCCATGCACCGGACGCCAAAACACACAAATGAATATACTATGGAGATCAGCACGACGAGGCGAACAAATTGGTACACAGATATCAGCGATACGATCATCCTATCAAAACTCGATATTTCGCTGCTAAACTGCTGCTTATTCGCCGAAAATAAGATAAATGGGGCTATAGCAGTCCAAAATTTACAAAACGAAATACGACGTCTCACTCAGAAAATGATTTACATTTTTTTTCTTATATAAAAGTATTCAGATTTCAAAAATATTTAATTTTCATCAAATTTAACTGATTTAAAAATTAAAATTGAAAATTACACAACAGAACAAACTTTCATATTTTCCAATAAAAATCTGCCAATAGCTATGTTTAAATAGACATATTCCAAATATCAAATTTTCATTTCAAAATTATATTGTTTATTTTCATGAAAAATTCAGTTGATTACTTTATTTAAAATCGTTAAAATTTCCAGGTCGTTACACTCTCCCCCACTCAAAACTTTTCGTCCCCAAAAAGGAACGAGATAGAAGAAAAGAAGCAACCGAAAGGAAAGATAGATTCGAAATACATAGCAGATACAACAGTTAATTCAAAACCATATAAATTTCTTTAGCATTTAAATTGGTTAATATTCAACAAATTTATTTTTAATCCATTTTATTTAATCAATAAATATTCGTTGTATTCACATTTTGTTGATTTCAATTGAAGGTAATTTCATTCAATTGATTTGATTTCAATTTATTAACATTTATTGCAAACAATTTCTTTCAAAACAAAATTTATTTTATTTAACTCGTTTATTTAATATATTTGACTTTACCTAAGTTAGTTGAACATAGCATATTTTGCAACATGGATTAATTATGTAAACATTTATAATAACCACTTTTTTTTATAAATTTCCCTAACAAAATTTCATTTTTTTGAACATCTTATTTCTTACATTTATATTGTATATTATTCAATTACATGTTCTTATTGCATTCAGGTAAGTTTTATAAATGTTTTTGAGTGTAATTGAGTACTATACAAATTTACCATTTATTGACAATGTTTCTATTAAGAAAAAATTTAGTTTGAACATTTTTATTACTTAAGTTTCTCTTGTATAACCTTCAATTACATATTTACATTACATTTTAACTTTTTGAATATTTCAGGTAAGTTATATATGTTTTAAAATGTAATTGAGTATTATACAAATAAAATTTTCTCCTAGTTCAATAGTTTCAAGTTGTTTCAATTCCATTACTCATTTTAGACACTCTAATTATTTAAAAAAAATCTTCATTTCAATAATTGAAAACCGTCACTTAACCTAGAACTTAAGAGTTAAATTTCCGATTTCACTTCAAACCATTTTTAAAGAAATAAATATATACATGTACATATATATATATATATATATATATATATTATACATCAAATCACACTTGTAACGACCCTGAATTTTGAACAATTTGAATTGAGAATATTTAATTAATTTTAAATATTTGAATGATGATTTGACTTGAATTTCGAATTATCAGAATGAATTGGCGATTAAATTTTTGAATTTAATCTATTGAAAGTTGAATAAAATTTGAATCTTCAATTTTAAGCCGGTTAAAAATAATTTAAAGGCTTAGAAAATTCATATTGATAATACTGAAGATAATAGAAGCTTCAGAATTGAATTTGAAAGCGATTTGTTCAGTTTTGAAATTGTATCGTTTGAATTGAATTTAAAAATAGCTTTCCGAGGCACAGTCTCGGAATTTGACGAAACCAGTTTCATTGGGTCCGTAATATTGAATTATTACTGGATTTCAATTTCGTATTTATCGGAATTGTTTTATGAACATACGACGTATAAACGCGTATAAAATTTAATTGAATTCAATTTGAATTTCTGTAACAACTGGGGTTTTGCCCAAAATTTTAATCATCAATAAACGATTAAAGTTGACAGGTATTTGCTGTTTATTGTTGGAATTTTTATAACAATTAAATTTTCGTCAATTGACAAACTAATACTGGTTGTTAAATTTGAATTGGAAATTGTAAATCGATTGAAATTCTTTTGTTAAATTTTATTAATACAAAAATAAAATAAATACACATAGCTAAATTTTAACATGATAATTTAAAAACAAAACAAAGTAAAGAAGGTAAACAAAACAAATTTTGAATAAAGAGAAATAATAAAAACAATAATATACCCCATACCCTATACCACGTCTAACCCATATCTCAGCCCATACTTCAATCACGTACAACCCATACCCGTTTCCCTTATCTTCTGTAAAACCCACGCCCCCCTCACTTCACAAATAATCGAAAAAAAAAAAATACGACGAAAGAAAAAAAAAATGGCGACTGGCGAATTTAGGGCTTCGTTTTAAATCAAAGGCGCCGGCTTCGTCTTCCTCTTCGCTCGTTCTTCACCGCCGCGGCATCAACCCCATCTGCTCCGGTTCGTCGACGAAAGGTGAGTGGTTTTCGCCCCTCACATCTAATTCAATCGACAGTTTTTATATGACTTGAGATTATTCTGCTACTTGAATTTCGCGGCATTGATTTCGTATAAATTAGGCTTCGGCCATTTCTGTTGTTCTCGTGGTCATCTTTGTTCGAGTGCCAAACTCATTTTTATTGGGTCTTTCGAAGTGAATTCGTTATGCCAGGTTGTTTAGAAATGTTCGTATTCCTTTGATTTCGTTTTTGTTTAACTCGGTTTCGAACTTGAAGTGTTTGATTTCCATCCTTTTGACTTTGGGTTGTGAGGAGGTTTATGGATGATTTCTGCTGGTTTCAGCCTTTGATTAGGATTTCATTTAACTGTGCTTACCTCAAAAGCGCTATTTCAATTGTTATTGGAATATATATATATGTATTCATACATATATATACTTACGAGCGTTCTTGTTTGTGTTGTTAGCCGCCTCAGTTTTGGGTTTGTTCGAATCTGTTATCGTTGGATGTTGCATTTTTGGGTTGGCATCGGCTTTGAGTTGTTTTGAGTCCCATAGATTTGGCACTGTCTTGACTCTGATGATGATTTCTTTTGACTTCAGCCATTTGGATTCTAATTTGAACTGCTTCTTTGCATTCTTCGTCGTTTCTGACTTGAAGTCTCGATAACACTTTGATTTTTGTAGACTTGTTATAGTCTGCATTATATCTGTCCAACTTCGTGCATTGCAATTGAGCATCTGGTCTCGTGTTGCCTTTGTCTGTGCCTGTTCACTGGACGCCATACATGTGATATTTGTTGAGTCTGGGCATTCTTGTATTACTTGAGTACTGTAATTTTCGATTCATCATTGTTTCCAGGTCTTGTCTCTGTTCTTTGCGTACTTGAATATGGTCTTGCACTTAACTTTGACCTGTCTGCATTTCATACAAGTAGCTTGCACATATTTGAAGTTGTGCATGTGTTCTGTCTTCTTTGTAGTTGCACTGTACCTTGGGGGCTGATCATTTGTATACTTACATCCTTGTATGTATATATGTGTATGGCCATTCTTTGTACCACCTAGTCCTGATTGCATATGAATTGATTCATTGTTCCATTTGATATTGTAGTCTGATATTCATTGCTTGACCTGTCTGGTTCATCTTGTTTGCCAGTGGCATTGCTTTGAATTTGTGTAGTCTGACCTTTTGTTCAGTATAGTCATTGTATACGTGATGGACATTTGCTTGTGTACATGTAAGTTTCGAAAATCTGGAAAAAAAAAATTTGGTAGCCTGACATGTTTGAGTTTTTAAATTTTTGGGCATGTTTCATAATCTTAAACCCGAAAAAAAAAAAAAAACTGTTTCGAAGTTGATAACTCCTTTGTCCACGGCTTGACTGCTTGGTTTTGACCACCTCTGTGACTTGTTCATTCTTGATTCAAAGCACGGTTTTGAACCCTGACTTGTTCGAATTTGCACTGTTGCACTTCCTTTTTGATTTTTACTGTTGCTTCACTTTGTTGCATTCCAGTCTGCATTTTCATCATTGCTACCTGGTCGACACTTGATGTTTGTAGCTTGGGATTGCCACTGTGTTGCATTGTTTAAGGACTGCACTGTTCACTATACATGTATCTTGCTGCATCATGTTGTTTACTGTGGATATTGTCATTTTGATGCATTCGTGTTGGTTCAGTCTTGATTTGTTGTGTACATGCCTTCACTGTTGTACTTCACTGTGTACACTTTGATGATCTTGTATATTGTCCAGTTTGTTAGACCTGTCTGCATTCAATTTGTTGTCGTGGCACATCACTGGTTCATGCCTGAGTTCACTGTGTTGTTGTAGCTATTGTTGATTGGTTGATGTACTTCTATATATGCTGTTCTGTATTGTCACTTTGGTGCATTCCTTCCAGTATGCATTGAGGCTAATCTTTTGTTACTCTGTTGTCGAGTTGCATCCATGTGTTGCTGTGTCACCATACATGTATATTCATGTTCGAAGTTTCATGTTGCCACTTGAACTTGTTTCACTGTGTTGAGCTGCACTTGTACGTCTGCATCCATTGCATACAGTTTGGACATATTGATCTTGTTGCAGTTTGGTTATGTGACGTTGTCTCTGTGTATTTTGTAGCAGTTGCATGTTGCACCGTTATCTATGCACACGAGTTGGCGGGGCAGTGCACACGTGTATGAATGCACACGTGTGTACGGCAGCCAATAACACTGTTTATCTCTGTTGATGATTTAAATCTGCTGATTTATTGTTTAACACTGTTTAGTGTCAAAATTTTCGTTATCCGGTTTCTTTGTTTAAAGAGTCGGATAGACGAGAATTATTGTGACTGTCGTCTATTTAAATTATTATTGCCTCTATGCACTCGTAAACTGGTTTGAATTAGACTGACCTGTGTATTATTTTCTTTTGAATATAATACTCGGGTCAGACCGAGTATTTTACAGCTTGAAGATTTTCGAGCAGCGAAGTTAGAGAGAGAGAGTAAAGAATCACTTTAGTTTTCGGAAGAAAATTGTATTTTAAGATATTCCGCTGTATTAGTATTAAATTGTATAAACTCTGATGTATTCTAAAAGATTTATAGTAATGAAATAAAGATTCATTTGTTTTAATTCAGTGTTATTATTCTGTGTTTCTGTGGCTGATTCTGTTTAAACCTTATAAACTAAATAACAATTCGTCTTTTTGAACGTTTTTAGTTGGTTTAATTACCGACTGGAGACGGTCAAAAAGGGGGAATGTTACAGAGTGGTATCAGAGCTTTGGTTTACACAAAGCTTAGTTTATGATGTTTAATATGAATAGTTACTAGGAACACTTTAAAAGGAAACGTTTTTCAAATCCAAAGAAGTATAAAATTGTTTTTGAAAATGAAGATCTTTAACTTAAGAAAAGTTAAATTTGAATTGAATTGGTATTAATATATATGGATTTGAAATTTAACTAAAGGAAAGTTAAATAAATAAATTTGATTTGATAAATTATTGAGATGGAAAGTTAAACTTAAAAGATAAGTGATTATATAATATGAATTTGGAAAGTTTAAATTAATAAGTTGTTTAACTTATAAAATGAGAAAATTTAAGTAAAACCAGTTTTTAAATGGTTAAACAGTTTTGTTAAGTAAAACAAAATCTGAATTTTGAAATGTGATATGAATTTGACTTTAGTAAAAGTTAAATAAAATAGAATTTCAAATAAATTTGAGACGAACTTAAGTTGTGTAGTGAAAATAAATGCAAGTGAAGATAAAATGAAACATGGCTTAAGTAATATTGAATCAAATTGAACTTGACATCAAAATGAATTAATAAAGTGAAGTAATGAATATGAAATTGAGTTATAGAAGGGAAATTCAACTTTAATTGTAAAAGTGAATTAGTGGATATGGTGAGTATAAGAATTCAATCTGAATTAGAATATAAACCAATTGAAATTAAGTGTGTTGAACCAAATTGAACGTAAGCAAAGTAAACAAATTTGGTTAAGTTGAATGTGCATTGGTTGCTAGTTGATTGTATGGAAATTCATTAAGTATTAATGAAATTGTATTAATGGAATTTGGAAGCTAAGTAATTGGATTCAAATTGAAAGATAAGTAAATCAAAATAGAATTGATTTGAATTGAAAGCAAACTAACTTGAATATAAATTAGTGAATGTGAACTAATTGGATATGAATGAATGTTAGTAAAATCCAATGTGAATGAATCAAATGCGGTTAGATTGAAAATCAATTCGATGAATGATTTACAAAAAAAACTAGTTGATTATCTTGGAAATAGAAAATTGATAAAATTTGTATAATAGTTTAAAATGGAATTTTGAATTATTATAAACGGTTTAAATAGAAAATTTGAAAAGGCTGATATTATATTGGAATTATAAAATGATTTGTATAAGTGTTAAAAATGAAATATTAGTGGATTTCGTAAGTGGATGAAAAATTTCAGAATTAAAAGTTTTATAATGTGAAGTTATAAAATGAATCGAAGTTGCGAGATAAAAGGAATTTATAAGTAATTTACTTATAAATTAAAATTCGATATAAAATTGAGTTATAAAGGAATGGTTAATAAAGCAATTTTTATGAATTGAAGTCTTTATGAATAGGAATAAAATTTATGAACGTTGTTTATAAATCCGAAACTGACTTATTTTGATAAGTAAATTCTTATAGCTTGTTAAAAGTTGTATATTCACAATTTTGGACCGTGAATATATTATTGAATAAAATGGACATGTTTTGGGAAAGTAATATTTTAAAACGAAGTAATTGTTTTAAAAAGATGTTTTCAAAGCATTGAATATCGAAACCATAGATTTCAACATTCATTGTTGAAATAGACGTTTCCGAATATAAGGAAATGGTGGACTATAACACTGTTGTTATAGTAAATGATTTCCGAAAGGAAATGTTTTGTATAGTATTGGGATTTATACATCTATCTAAATTTCGAATTCCTATACTAGTGATTTTGAGTTGTCGTAACGATGTTTTACGTAACATTCGTTTTAACTCAAATGAAAATGTGAAAGAGAATGATTTCCTTAAAAGATGAAATATATACTTAATTCTGATTTGAGTATATCGAATATTTTCAAATGTTGAAAATAAATTGGATTTGTGAATTACTTATTTTTAAATAAGTATGGAAATGTTTTTCCAAAAATGAAATGTTGTGAATATATTCCGTAAGGGATAAATGATTTGAAGTTCATTTTTGAAGTCGAAGTTGAAAAGTTAAATGAGAATTTGAACAATTAGTTCAATTTGAAATTTTTCAAAAAGATTGAATCGTTAAGTTAAAATTGAGTTTAACTTCGACATCAAAGACAATATAAGTTGAGCTTTGAATTTCAGATGATGATTTGGATTGTATGTCTAACATTGTGAATTGATGACATGGCAATTGATCTCTATTAAATATATATCTGTTGGTGGCGGAGAATTTATTCTCTTAGCTTAACACCCTTCTCTGAGACGTACGAGCTCAGAGGTTATATATCGATAGACATCAATTCTGTGTTGAGAATTGACGATGTAAGCGTGAAATCCAAATTGAATGTGAAAGTCGATAATAAATGGAATTATGAATATGAATTAGGTTTGAGATAACCTTAAATTTCCAAATCGACTTAGAGGAAAATTTTGAAATCCTTTATTTTGTTATGAATATGGATATGTAAGTTTTAGAACTTATATATATGAATACGGTAAATTTGAAACCGTTAGTTTAGAAAGACATTGTTATGGAAATCTTATGTATGTTTACATAGATGTTATATGTACGAAATGTGAAATGAAAGTACTACATATATGATATTATGTTTTCTAAACTGAGGATGTGGAAAAGTACCTTCCATTTTTTATTAAAGAAGGTATTGGAACTCTCGATGAGTGTCCATTTGAAATTCGTAGCTACGTAGAATTTTAGTCAGAGTGACTATTTGAATCGGAAATCCTTCGCGATAGTTCATCGCGATGAGATTAGATTTGATTGATGATTAGCGTAATTTGAGGGGCGAGATGCCCACAGTTACAAGCGATTCCACTGGGATAGTGGCGTAACCGCCGGGTAAACTGCAATCTAATGCCAGGCGAAATTTGAGGGGCGTGATGCCTACAGACACGAGCGATTCTACTGGGATAGTAGCGTAACCGCCGTGTGTACTGCAATCTATGGCGACAACCATGGCGAAATTTAAGAGATGAGAAATCTACAGCCACAAGCGACTCTACTGGGATAGTAGCGTAACCGCCGGGTGGAACTGTAATCCATGGGGGAACGTGCTTTCCATATCCATTTTTAAAAGAATTTTTAAAAGTATTTTCACTGGGAATTGAAGCAAGTATGTTTAGTACTTGGAGATTTTTAGACCTGCGCCTGGCCAGCGTATGTCTAATGTCTGTAAGAACGAAGATGGACTTGTTAAATTTCGAGTTAGCAAGTATTTTCAAACTGTAAATAGCGAATCAATAGTTTGAAATTAATTCAAAATTCCTACTTAATGAACTAAGGAAGAGGATTTTTGCAATGTTTTGAAAGTCCACAGCTTTGGAAGAGGTATATTATATAAATCTCTAATGTGAAGAATTTTAAGTTTGAATCTGAGTTGTAAATCGAAAATGTTGATAAAAGACTTTTGCGTTTTGATTTTAGAAATCAATGATTGTAGAAATCATTGAATAAAAGAAAAGATAAGCAAAACTAGTGAGATTAAACAAATGAAATGAATCCTATATTCATTTATTTGTAATAAGTTTTAAGTTTAGGAAAAAATTGACTAGAGCATAAATATCGATGAAATTTTAACAACCTTTCCTTTTCGTGGACGAAAAGTTTTTAAGGAGGGGAGTTTGTAACGACCCTAAATTTTGAACAATTTGAATTGAGAATATTTAATTAATTTTAAATATTTGAATGATGATTTGACTTGAATTTCGAATTATCAGAATGAATTGGCGATTAAATTTTTGAATTTAATCTATTGAAAGTTGAATAAAATTTGAATCTTCAATTTTAAGCCGGTTAAAAATAATTTAAAGGCTTAGAAAATTCATATTGATAATACTGAAGATAATAGAAGCTTCAGAATTGAATTTGAAAGCGATTTGTTCAGTTTTGAAATTGTATCGTTTGAATTGAATTTAAAAATAGCTTTCCGAGGCACAGTCTCGGAATTTGACGAAACCAGTTTCATTGGGTCCGTAATATTGAATTATTACTGGATTTCAATTTCGTATTTATCGGAATTGTTTTATGAACATACGACGTATAAACGCGTATAAAATTTAATTGAATTCAATGTGAATTTCTGTAACAACTGGGGTTTTGCCCAAAATTTTAATCATCAATAAACGATTAAAGTTGAAAGGTATTTGCTGTTTATTGTTGGAATTTTTATAACAATTAAATTTTCGTCAATTGACAAACTAATACTGGTTGTTAAATTTGAATTGGAAATTGTAAATCGATTGAAATTCTTTTGTTAAATTTTATTAATACAAAAATAAAATAAATACACATAGCTAAATTTTAACATGATAATTTAAAAACAAAACAAAGTAAAGAAGGTAAACAAAACAAATTTTGAATAAAGAGAAATAATAAAAACAATAATATACCCCATACCCTATACCACGTCTAACCAATATCTCAGCCCATACTTCAATCACGTACAACCCATACCCGTTTCCCTTATCTTCTGTAAAACCCACGCCCCCCTCACTTCACAAATAACCGGAAAAAAAATATACGACGAAAGAAAAAAAAAATGGCGACTGGCGAATTTAGGGCTTCGTTTTAAATCAAAGGCGCCGGCTTCGTCTTCCTCTTCGCTCGTTCTTCACCGCCGCGGCATCAACCCCATCTGCTCCGGTTCGTCGACGAAAGGTGAGTGGTTTTCGCCCCTCACATCTAATTCAATCGACAGTTTTTATATGACTTGAGATTATTCTGCTACTTGAATTTCGCGGCATTGATTTCGTATAAATTAGGCTTCGGCCATTTCTGTTGTTCTCGTGGTCATCTTTGTTCGAGTGCCAAACTCATTTTTATTGGGTCTTTCGAAGTGAATTCGTTATGCCAGGTTGTTTAGAAATGTTCGTATTCCTTTGATTTCGTTTTTGTTTAACTCGGTTTCGAACTTGAAGTGTTTGATTTCCATCCTTTTGACTTTGGGTTGTGAGGAGGTTTATGGATGATTTCTGCTGGTTTCAGCCTTTGATTGGGATTTCATTTAACTGTGCTTACCTCAAAAGCGCTATTTCAATTGTTATTGGAATATATATATGTATTCATACATATATATATACTTACGAGCGTTCTTGTTTGTGTTGTTAGCCGCCTCAGTTTTGGGTTTGTTCGAATCTGTTATCGTTGGATGTTGCATTTTTGGGTTGGCATCGGCTTTGAGTTGTTTTGAGTCCCATAGATTTGGCACTGTCTTGACTCTGATGATGATTTCTTTTGACTTCAGCCATTTGGATTCTAATTTGAACTGCTTCTTTGCATTCTTCGTCGTTTCTGACTTGAAGTCTCGATAACACTTTGATTTTTGTAGACTTGTTATAGTCTGCATTATATCTGTCCAACTTCGTGCATTGCAATTGAGCATCTGGTCTCGTGTTGCCTTTGTCTGTGCCTGTTCACTGGACGCCATACATGTGATATTTGTTGAGTCTGGGCATTCTTGTATTACTTGAGTACTGTAATTTTCGATTCATCATTGTTTCCAGGTCTTGTCTCTGTTCTTTGCATACTTGAATATGGTCTTGCACTTAACTTTGACCTGTCTGCATTTCATACAAGTAGCTTGCACATATTTGAAGTTGTGCATGTGTTCTGTCTTCTTTGTAGTTGCACTGTACCTTGGGGGCTGATCATTTGTATACTTACATCCTTGTATGTATATATGTGTATGGCCATTCTTTGTACCACCTAGTCCTGATTGCATATGAATTGATTCATTGTTCCATTTGATATTGTAGTCTGATATTCATTGCTTGACCTGTCTGGTTTATCTTGTTTGCCAGTGGCATTGCTTTGAATTTGTGTAGTCTGACCTTTTGTTCAGTATAGTCATTGTATACGTGATGGACATTTGCTTGTGTACATGTAAGTTTCGAAAATCTGGAAAAAAAAATTTGGTAGCCTGACATGTTTGAGTTTTTAAATTTTTGGGCATGTTTCATAATCTTAAACCCGAAAAAAAAAAAAAAAAACTGTTTCGAAGTTGATAACTCCTTTGTGCACGGCTTGACTGCTTGGTTTTGACCACCTCTGTGACTTGTTCATTCTTGATTCAAAGCACGGTTTTGAACCCTGACTTGTTCGAATTTGCACTGTTGCACTTCCTTTTTGATTTTTACTGTTGCTTCACTTTGTTGCATTCCAGTCTGCATTTTCATCATTGCTACCTGGTCGACACTTGATGTTTGTAGCTTGGGATTGCCACTGTGTTGCATTGTTTAAGGACTGCACTGTTCACTATACATGTATCTTGCTGCATCATGTTGTTTACTGTGGATATTGTCATTTTGATGCATTCGTGTTGGTTCAGTCTTGATTTGTTGTGTACATGCCTTCACTGTTGTACTTCACTGTGTACACTTTGATGATCTTGTATATTGTCCAGTTTGTTAGACCTGTCTGCATTCAATTTGTTGTCGTGGCACATCACTGGTTCATGCCTGAGTTCACTGTGTTGTTGTAGCTGTTGTTGATTGGTTGATGTACTTCTATATATGCTGTTCTGTATTGTCACTTTGGTGCATTCCTTCCAGTATGCATTGAGGCTAATCTTTTGTTACTCTGTTGTCGAGTTGCATCCATGTGTTGCTGTGTCACCATACATGTATATTCATGTTCGAAGTTTCATGTTGCCACTTGAACTTGTTTCACTGTGTTGAGCTGCACTTGTACGTCTGCATCCATTGCATACAGTTTGGACATATTGATCTTGTTGCAGTTTGGTTATGTGACGTTGTCTCTATGTATTTTGTAGCAGTTGCATGTTGCACCGTTATCTATGCACACGAGTTGGCGGGGCAGTGCACACGTGTATGAATGCACACGTGTGTACGGCAGCCAATAACACTGTTTATCTCTGTTGATGATTTAAATCTGCTGATTTATTGTTTAACACTGTTTAGTGTCAAAATTTTCGTTATCCGGTTTCTTTGTTTAAAGAGTCGGATAGACGAGAATTATTGTGACTGTCGTCTATTTAAATTATTATTGCCTCTATGCACTCGTAAACTGGTTTGAATTAGACTGACCTGTGTATTATTTTCTTTTGAATATAATACTCGGGTCAGACCGAGTATTTTACAGCTTGAAGATTTTCGAGCAGCGAAGTTAGAGAGAGAGAGTAAAGAATCACTTTAGTTTTCGGAAGAAAATTGTATTTTAAGATATTCCGCTGTATTAGTATTAAATTGTATAAACTCTGATGTATTCTAAAAGATTTATAGTAATGAAATAAAGATTCATTTGTTTTAATTTAGTGTTATTATTCTGTGTTTCTGTGGCTGATTCTGTTTAAACCTTATAAACTAAATAACAATTCGTCTTTTTGAACGTTTTTAGTTGGTTTAATTACCGACTGGAGACGGTCAAAAAGGGGGAATGTTACAACACTTAAGAACTTCAAATCAAATCCCTTTTCCAAAACAAAAGTATAGCAAAGCTACTAAGTGGTCTCCCCACTTTCAAACTCGAGAATGAATGTCGATGATGCTGCAATCATTATCGAAATTATTTTCTAGCGACACAAGAGGAGAGTACCGACTTACTTCTTTTAAAATTCTTTGGATACAATTTCCATTCAAAAATACTTTCAAATAATATATTTTTTTCAAAACTTTGAAAACCCGATTTGAAAAGCACCAAAATTTCAATTCTCAAATCCTAAATTTAAATTCATTTCATTTGCAAATCAGATTTACAAACCATCTTTTAAAAATTCATCCCCTTATAACATACAACAATAGTTAACAGTTTAGAAATGTTGACAAAACAATAAATGATATTCTAGTATTATCATTTCTAATAACTAATTCATTTAACTATATCATTTCAAAAAGTAATACTTTTATATATAAAATATAATCATACATAAAATCATTTCATTTACCAATTTTGAAAACAATATTGTGTTAGTTTGCTCTGTTCAAGTGTTTTGGAATTCCTATCGATGGCGTTGGCCAAACGAATCGATCGAAACCCAAAATTCAAACTTAACAACTCAAAAAACACAATATAAAACATTTTATATCAATTACAAATACACTCCCTCACAGGATGATTCAAGAATGGATTTTAGAACAAGGATATAGATTTAAATTTAGAGGGACCCTAATCAAAGAGAATTCTAACTGAGAATATAGCCTCGAAAGGAAGATAGATAATTAAATTACAAAAGAGGAAAGATGGATAGACTTATATTAATCGCGGAGACCTTAACCGGGTTAATCGAGACTTAGAAAAGATGAGAATATCAATAACGAAGATGGGAACAAACTTGATGAGAACATCGTGGAAAAACGTGATTCATTAGATCGACGAAGAAGGCAGGAGCATTGGTTAATCCAAAGGGTATGACTAACCATTCATAGAAAAAATCCCTTGGAAGGAAGGATAAAAGGTTAAACTCCAGGAATAAGATAGATGTGGAATTAAATTTCCCGCTTGAGAGGAAGAGAAAGTGACTTCACCAAAAACATCAAGATAAATCCTGACTATCGGGGTGGAGTCAAGATCACTAGGCTGAGAATCAAGCGAAAAGACAGAACTGCCTGTGAAATCCTAAGACAATCTACATTCAATCACAAGAGAATTACCCTAGTCGTTCACTAGAGAGAGACGATTTGGGCTTTGCAAGAAATAACAGCATCAAGACCAAGGATATAGAAATCTCTGGTGAATCGATGCCTCTTGTAAAGGAGTTTCACCCCTCTACAAATCAGACTAAGGTTGGTGGGACCGCCGTTGGGATTAGTCACACATATGGATGAAGTTGCCAGTTGAGGTTGTAAGATATGTTCAAATTTATTGCAAAGTTCAATAGAAATGAAGCTATGGGATGCTCCAATATCAAGAAGAACACGAACAGGAAAAGACAAGAATGGATTTCAGAACAAAAGGGAAAGTTCCAAAATCCAAAAGAAATCCAAACCAAGAGGACCCTAAGAAAGAATTCATGCTCGAACGAAGATGGTTTCGTAATTAATTTTACTCATTCTAGGGTATTACTAACCCATCTCTAATGAGTTTTACTCCATATGCTAAGTTTTTCATAAACCAGAGCTTTGATACCACCTGTAACGACCTAACATTTCAAACCATTCAAATCAACAATAATCCACACATGTCAGACTTGAATTGCTCAAAACATCAGATTGTTAATTTATACTTGGCAAAACTTAGCATATGTAGTAAATAAATCAATCACAGAGTCACAAACATAGAGTAAAATAACGATAAGCAGCGGAATAAATAAATAGTAGTTCATGAAGCCACTACAAGACATCAGAGTAAGAAACAAATACAACATAAATCTCAAACACAATGGAAAAACAAATACATAAGCAAATGTCAAGTCTGGACATAAACAACTGGAAATAACTGAACAAACTGACTATACAAGACATATCTTCAAGCAATGCTCCAAGCTCCAAGGTTGAGTCTTAAATGCTGTGACACTCAGTCTGACCAGAGCATAAAGCAAAACACAAAACACTCGAGTCAGGATTAACATTCTTATACCAATAAATCGACTCAAGTGAAATGTCAAGTGAAATACAAAATAACTCAAAGGGTGTTTGGGATTCCATCCATTGAGAATCCGTTAAACTATCTGCATACATAGTACAATACGCTACATAGATAATGTCTACAGTAAAGTAAAATATTAAAATAGCACTAAGGCGTTACCCATATCCCCCATAACACATTATTATATATTCCCGTAGTCTGTACAGTACCGTAATTCCTCTGTAAACTAGGGCTATCAGAGGGTACTCCCTAGGTACGATACAAATCAAACTCGTAGAGGGCGTGATAAGGCATGTGACAAGGCACGCGAGGCAATGCCAAGGTAGTAATCTACCGTTTGCACTCCCGGACCGGTGGTAACGCATAGCATCTACTACCGCCCACCTCGAGACACACTCCCATAATCAAAGGTGAACCTATTCAAATCACAAAGTAATAGAATGGTATCGAAGAAATGTGCCTGATAGGGGGAGCGACCCCACTTGGCCTGGCATAGCTCCTATTTTAGCCACATCAAGCTGACTCGTGGGAGTCAGGGCTGCGTTTATACCTCATATTGACGTTCGCCACACCTTCCTACTTCGTTTTGGGATCTCCACCACGTGCACAGTTGTTAAAGTGGTTTTCGGTATTGGTAGAGAGTATGAAAATATCTGATCCCTGTCTCTTTAACAACCAAACATTTATTTCACACCGTGGTCATTTATAAAATCACTTTTATAATCATTCTGTTCATACTTCATATCAAAATATCATATTCGAAATCATATTCACTTTCGAAATCATATCCCTTTAAATCATATTCGTTTTCAAAATCACAACCACAAAATAGTTTAAACCATCATATCATAATATTTGCATTTAAATCCATTAAATCTAAATCATAACAGTTCTAACTTAAATAGTTTGAATATTGAAAATAGTTTATATATATTGAAATAGTTATAAACTAAAATACTTTACATTTAAAATAGGTTATAGATTAAAATAGTTTATATAATAAAAATTGTATATATATTAAAAGAGTTTATATTGAAAATAGTTTCAAATTTGAATTGTTTCTTCCAATTTCACAAATCAATTCAAATTTTCATTAAACCCTTTTTAATTTATATCGATTTCAAATCCAAGGTTGAACTTCAAATTTAAACCACTCCCAATTCAATAGGTTTCAAAGTTTAAATATTCAAACAATTCATAATTACTCAATTTGATAAATTTCATTTAAATTTCAAAAAATCACTTTAATTTTATTTGAATTAGAAATATTCACATAATCATTTTAATAACCATTTAAATAAAATCCTAGATTACAAATTTAAATCAAAATTAAATATTCAAATTCAATTTTATTTAAATTTAAAAATACCCATTTAATCCTCTTTAATCAAAATCAAGTTATCAAGTTATAAAAACTATCTTTAAAATCTCAAAACCCATTAAGTTCCAAATCAATCTTTATCTAAATTCAATTATAAATCGAATAAATTTCAAGTCAACTTTAATTTATCTTTCCAACCTCTATTTATTAAAGTTATTAAAATACCTATTTAAAAATATTAATATAAATTTTAAATAAATATTTAAAACATAATATATATATATATATATTAGTTAAATTAAAATCATATTAAATTTTATTATATTAATTAATTATTAAATTAAATCTTATTTTATGTATTTAAAAATAATAAAATTATAAGTAAAATCTAAAAATTTATATTTTCAAAACTTAGCTTATAAATTTAAATTTCTAAACATATAATTTAAAAATCTAAATTTTACACATATATTAAAATAAAATCTTTATATTATATTTAAAAATCAATATTTATTAAAACCCATATATTTCCTTTTAAAACTTTGGAAATCATTTTTCAAAAATAGACCAACTGTGTCCGTATATAATTTTCTGTCCTCTGGTCAAGTGATACGGATATTTATCATTTCAATCCGCAATTATTTAAATATTTACGGGTATATATAATTTTAACCCGCAATCCCAAAATTTCAAAATCAATAAAATCACTTGGGTTTATCATTTCAACCCATAACGATTTCCCATAATCTATAAGATCGTTCGGGTATGTATCATTTCAACCCATAGGGATTTTCCTATCTAACAGGGAACTTGTAGAGTGAGAAAAATAGAATAATAATATAACATATCAACAACAGGCATATATCATAATTGACAATTAAATAAAATATATATATATATATATATAACAGCTTATAGGTGTCCATACTATCAATTAACGTAGGCGATCAATTTTAAATATTAACATAACAGCTCAACGATTAAACTACTACCAAATTCAAGTTTAACAACATATTTCAATCGTCATTTCATGTGAAATCAATTCATTAATCATGAGAATGTCAATCGTGAGTGATTGCTCACCTTTCGAGGCTAGAGAAATTAGACACACAACAAACTATGAATCGAAGCACAAATTCCAAAGCACAGCACGATGAACACGAATTCGACGAACAAAGCAAAAGCACAACAGACTTGAATCGATGAAACAAAATATATAATTTTTAAAAGTCTAAAATTTACACACATATTTCAAATAAAAATTTTATATTATATTTTAAAATCAATATTCCATTTACAACACATATCAAAATAAAATCCATATATATATATATATTAAATCAATATTTAATTTTAAACACATATTAAAATAAAATCTTTATATATTCTATTTTAAAACAATTATTTCTTAAACCACATATATTTTAAAATCAATATATATATATACACATTATATTTAAAATCAATACTTAAAACCAATATTATATTCTTAAAGCAGATATATTTAAAAATCAAAGTGTGTGTGTGTGTCTATATATATATATATATTAGAAGAGTGAAGGCTGCAAAACAAGGAGAGGTGGATTGTTGCCTCCATGTTATGGTCATGCTGCTCTGAAGGTCTTGACATGGTGAAAACTTTATATACATAAGAACTTTAATTTTTTTTAATAAGCAGAGAGGCAAGGAGGGTGGCAACAAGCAGCAGAGGAGGTCGTGAGGGTTGAAACATTGGAGGTGGAAGGGATGTGGTTTCGGAGGTTGGAGGGATAAGGCTGGCTGATCGGTTCATGGTGGAGGGTGTTGGAGCTGCTGGCGACTGACAGGGAGGACAAGGCACTTGGTTGCTCGGCAAAGTGGAGGGGCGCTGCTACTTGGCTATGCGTGCGAGATGCGGGCTGTATGGTTGGAACTATCAGGGGAGCTGGACGTGGAGCAATGGTGAGGAGGCGAGTGGGCGGTGGTTGACAGTGGGTTGAAGGCAAGGGCGCTTCGGGTTGAACTGCTGGACGTGGGTTGGTGGGAGGTGGTGGAAGTTTAGATGTAAGGTCGAGGGGGAATGATGCGGCTGTGCACGGCGTTTATTGGATGGCTTGGTAAAAATCTCGGCAGTGGGTGGCTTCGGCGAGGGAGAGAAGTGGAAGGCGGAGATGGCTGTGGGGCTGAGCAGGCGGATCCGGGTAGGTTGGGGCGTGGAGATGAAGATGGTGGTCGAGCTTGGTTCTGCTCCGAGTAGGAAAGGTAAAAACTCGGGCACGAGCAGTATTTTCTTCGAGAAAAATAATGAAAGCAACAGATATTATAAAACTTAAATCTAAATTTTTTTTGAAGCAAATGAAATTGTAACCCAGAGAGACGAGCAGTTTGTTCAGGGAATATATATACAAGGTTCTCATCATATATTTTATTTAATTTTTTTAGCCCAATAATGAATAGAAAGCAAGATGGGAGATGAAAGAAAATGAACGACATATAGAAATGAAAAGTGGGAATAACCAAAAGTTAGGTACGTGAGTTCCAAGAAATAATAAAAGCCACTGACCATTGGTTTCTCATAGTGGATAAACGAATGGACACATGAAACCAAAAGGTTCAAAACGGGTACTGGTATGACTAATTGTTTCACTAATTTTGTCGTGCACCGGACGCCGACATACACAAATGAATATACTATGGAGATCAGCATGACGAGATGAATAGAATGATACACAAATATCAACGATACGATCATCCTATCAAAACTCGAAATTTCGTTGCCAAACTGCTGCTAATTCACAGAAAATAAGATAAACTGGGCTATAGCAGTCCGAATTTTGCGAAAAGAAATACGACATCTCATTCAGAAAATGATTTACATTTTTTCTTATATAAAAATATTCAGATTTCAAAAATATTTAATTTTCATCAAATTTAACTAATTTAAAAATTGAAATTGAAAATCACACAACATAACAAACTTTCATATTTTCCAATGATAATCTGCCAATAACTATGTTTAAATAGACGTATTCCATATATCAAATTTTTATTGTTTATTTTCATGAAAAATTCAGTTAATTACGTTATTTAAAATTGTTAAAATTTCTGGGTCGTTACAAAAGTCATCTCACCAACTACATCACACGGATCCTTGATATGTTGCAGAGTTGCTTTAACTAGTTCAGGTTTCAGTCCATGGATTAACTTCTCATTCCTTTTGATAATTGTATTAACCATAGCATATCGTACCTCGATAGATCCTCAAATCTGGTTGCATACTCAAGCACCGTCATGTCTCCCTACTCCAACTCCATAAACTTCCTGACCAGAGTTGACTTAGCCATCTCTGATATGAATCTTTTTGCAAACCTCCTTCTAAATTCAGCCCAAGTCATGGTCTCCTCATTAACTCCCATAGTAACACTGTTCCACCAGTACAGTGCTGCTCCTTGCAACTGTCTAGAAGCAAACCTCCTCTTGCTGATCATTAAGCCCTAAATCAACAAAGATCCTTTCACAATGAAGTAACCAATTCTCCACTTCAACTGCATCCTCAGTCCCGATAAACGGCTTCCCTCCAAGCGTGACATAATCTCTGCTTAATACTACATAGTTATTGACCACTGGAGCTCCTTGATTTCCCCCTTCAACATTTCCACTGAATAAACCCGCAGCAACTCCAGCCTTCATCAACGAAGAACTAATACATAGCTCTCATATCGGTTTGCGGCACTCCAACATCCACATTAGTAGCTTGTGCCTGACCTGGATTCCTTCTAGTATCAGGTCTGGCATTCCCATTAGTTGTGGTGCTTCCTCCTCCAATGTTAACTCTTCCACTCCTAGCATCTATATTTTACGTCCTTAAAATCTGCATTCGAGTCCTTGTAAGATACA
The DNA here is from genome assembly GCA_030737815.1 of Allium fistulosum. Lineage (NCBI taxonomy): Eukaryota > Viridiplantae > Streptophyta > Magnoliopsida > Asparagales > Amaryllidaceae > Allium > Allium fistulosum. Next base: position 304,641,074 of record CM060905.1, on the reverse strand, counting down.
GAAGAATAGCCTAAGAGAGATGGGAGAATAGAGATAACGTGTATATTTATATATAGCAAATACAAGTACGTTACTATAGCGTTATCCCATACCCTAATCTTTTCTCTGATTCCCTAGGATTATGTTTTCAAAATCATTTTATGTTTTCAAAATCATTTTAAGTTTGAAATTTCTTTTAAGTTTTCATAAACCTATGCTCTGATACCAAGTTGTAACATCCCCTATCTTGAGGCCCGAAGCTAAGTGCCAAAGATGCTGCAGTCATCGATAGTATTAACTTTTGGTGATAAAATACGGTAATGTTAATGGTATCCATAATAACAGAAGCACATGAATATGAAAAAAAATCACGGATTTCAAAAAAAACTTTTATAGTTTCATTTCAAATCCATATTTCATATTCAGTTACATAATCCCAAAACGAATCCCAAGTTTTGATCAAATATAATCATTACAAATTACGCCAAGAGAGCCATATGAAGATGCCCCCTTGGACGATCAGAGTACTAGATAGACATATCAGTCATAAATACGCAACAACGGAAATAAAACTAAATAGCTTCTACATATCTAACTTTGCCTCCTGCACGTCTTCAGAAGCTTATTCGTCCAACCTACTATACCTGAAAAACCTTAACTCTCAGTCTACTCAAATTAAATTTTGAGCACCCGAGAGTTTAAGGGGAAAACATAAACTTTGAGCCAGACATAAAGCCTAGTGTGAATAATACTATTACATCTCAATTTACTAATATTAAGTGAGACCACGACGCTTAGCGGAATGTGTTTCCCCTCATTGATATCCTTTTAAACGCATATTTTTTGCAGATCAAAATCCTGCAATCAAACTGATTATAACAATAATAGCAAATACATATATGAATAAAAATCTAGAAATCAATGGACCATCTGTCCACACTATCGTTTTACCTTGCTAACTATTAACCATTGGCTGACTCGGGCCTACTAGATATAATCAAGAATCCAACTTCTGTTAGACACAATACTGGGTTGACAGCCCTTAACTTTCTTTCTTTCTAGGGTCAACTAAGCCTAATGGTTTTATGGGCTCACCAATATCCTATCTCTACTCTGTATATTCCCTTCTGTGTGTAACCTCATTTTAGTCCCACCTGTGACAAGCCCTACACACTGGAATTTTGGACTTATTTTAGCTAGGGGCTAGTAGCTAAAGTATCGGGCGTGACCCAACACCAGTCCCATCTGGTCTTCTAATATTTGAGTCATAAACTTAGGGTAAACTGCCTTATTCATGTTTCATTTCCTGTCTCAGGGTTAACTACCTTATTAAAAGTTCATTTCCTTGTAAATAGTCTTTACAAATGATTTATCCCTGAAGTCATACCTTTATAAAACAAGGAAATCATATAATTTGCTTTACTCAAAATACTTATGCCATGATATATACTTTACACAAAACAATGTTGATGAAAACCTTATCAATGGGATTATTTGTCCCTTCAAAGTAAGTTAAAACCCTTTTTAACTCAAAATATTTTAGGCCATAAAGCCAAGGTAAAACATTCGAAACCCTTGTTTAAAAAAATTAAACAACGCCTTTCGAAATCATTCGAAAGCTTTACTAAAACCTTAGACATCCTCTTTTAAAACCATGTAAACTTCTGTTTCGAAAGCATTGGAAACCCTACATTCAAATACTCAAAAAACACCTTTCAAAAACATTAGGGATCTCCCCTACGAAACATATATTATATACCTTTCGAAAGCGTTGGGTTTAAGTAACGAATCATGGAAACATTACTTCGAAACTTTTAATAATTATTTCTTTCGAAACCAGTGGGTTTTACTTTTAATATAACTAAGGGTCATAAAAAACTAGGGCAAAAGCATTACTTTCGAAAGCATTTAACCTAAGTAAAAGAAAGAGGATAGTTTTGAAACCAACCCTTTCGAAACCATTGCCTCTCCAAAACCATTTAAAAGCGGCTACATGACCCTTTTGAAAACATTGAGAAGGTGGCTTCAAAGAAAAAGGCAAAAGCACCCTTTCGATTGCATTGATTCAAAAGGTACGAATGCGGTAACATGGTTTCGAATAGGTTCAAAATGGCTATCCTTTCAAAAGCTTCTTTTTAAAATGGAAAGGCGGCAACTCTTTCAAAAGCTCTTTTCAAAAAGAAAGGCAAGTTGATTGGTTCGAAAGCTAATACAACCCCTTCGAAAGAATCATTTATGAACAGAAATAACTTAAATTTAATAAGATTAGCTTCTACCCCTTCGAAAGCAAGGTTTGAACAACATACCTTCCACCTTTCTTTAATGCACTACGTATTAATTATTTGGTACCATGTGCTTTGGTTTTGAATGGGTTAGCGGAGGTAGGGTGTCGAAAGCTAGTATATGGAAGTGGCGAAGTAGTAATTCCAAGAAAAACTGATTTTTAGCTTTTAAAATTAATTTCTTGTCACCTAACTTGCCTTATTTGTCAAAACATTATTGGTTGCCATTACTTTATAAAAATCTTTTTCTAAAAGTGCTCCCGAACTCAGAATTATTAATTAAAAACGTTTAATAAATAAGCCCTTCTCCTTGATAAAACATATAAAACATTTAAGTCCCTTAGCATAAATAATTTAATTATCATAGTAAAATACTTAGGAAAATTCCCCAAAAATTACCATCATTCACTTCTAATATGTTTTCTAACATATTTAAACTTCAGAACCAAAATTAATATATAATTGCCGTAATTAATTTAAACCCAATATTAGCTAATTTTAGGAAATTTAGAATAAACCCACAATTGCTTAGAAAATTATGAAACTTGAAACCCACTTCTAAACTAATGTTTTCGACCATATATCAAAAATGAAAGTCATTTGGATGTCATTTAGTAGGTTTTCCAATCTAAACTTGTCATAAAATCTATATGAAACACCATAAATCATATACAAGCAAATATCCTTTCAAACAAAAACAACATGGCATATTATTTGTAAAACTAGTTCGGTTCAAACCTTGAAACCGAAATTATCAACGAAAGTGAGATGTAAATCAAATTATTCACCTTAGCTTGGTGTCAAGAAGGTTGAGATTTGTCCTTTGATTAATCCCTTCAAGCTTTCTACTTGATTCCTAGCTTATCTTCTTTTTGATTTCTCTTATTGATGGTTGGCCGAGCTTATAAGTGTATTGGTTTTATTTGTAATTGATGAAAAGAATAAGAAATGAAGGGTAGAAGTGTTTAGGGTATAAGAATAAAGACTATTCCTATTTTTCCCTTATCATAAACCTTTTATTTACTTAATTTTAATTCTCTTTTGCTTATATTTATTAAGCCACGACCCCCATATTAAATTACAAATCTCAATCCCTTAACCATCTACATTATTTCATTTAATTCATCTAATTAAATGTTCTTAATAATGTTAGTCAAAATTATGGTCATTACATATTTTGATAATTTAATTGAATGTGAAATTGATGTTGACATTATACTATTGATTTGAACCTGAATTGAATATTGTGTCACACCGTTGAAATATTGGATTTGAATTTAATGTTGATATATAGTAATGAATTGAAATGAATTTAATTGAAAGAACTTGAAATCTATATGTTTGGAAAAAATGGTTGAATTTAACATTTTATGATAAAAATAAAGTTGGAATGAAATTTCAGTGAAAACAAGATAGAATTTTAATTGTTTGGAAATTGGATATGAAGTAATATAGATCTGAAATGAATTGAATTAAATGTTGGTTGATATGCTTGTATGGTTGAATGGTTGCTATGAATGTATTGTTGATTTTAAATTTACTACCCTGTGCCATTCCATTTAATTGATTATTATGACACCCTATTGACACTGTATTACACCCTATCATCATTGATTTTTATGAATGTTATGTTGATTAACTGTATAGCTAAATAGTGTAAAATAAATACCATTGATATTTGCTATTGAAATAAAAAGATTTGAAATTGAAATTTTACCGTTTTGGCCTTAGAATAGAAAATCTAAATTAAATGTTGTTTTGCCCTTATTCGAATTTTTTTCACAAATGAATGTGTCTAATTCTAAATTTTTGATATGTTATACCAAATGGTATTTTGAATAGGAAAGTCTACAATTCGTTAGAAAGTTTACGTATAGATTTTTCAAAATAAATTACTTAATTAAATTTGAATAAATATGAGTTTTGTAATATGGTATCATTTTAACTTGAAAATTTTTCTATAACTCTATCTATGCAGAAGAAAAATATTTTGTAAAGAAACCTACACCAAATTCTATCATTTAATAATTTCAATATTTTATTCCTTGAAAATAGGATTATTGGATTTTTTTATTTTTGTAAAAACATTAAAATGACCTGAAATTTTTTTGTAGTACCATAATATTATTTGGAGAATATTTGAAAAAGGGACATATATTTATTTCAACAATCAATTAATTTTAATAATTTAATCTTTGGAATTATCCATTTGGAAATTGGGAAAATTATAAATCGACTTGGGAAAATCTAAAATTTTACTATAAATTCTATAAAATTGTTTTAAGAACTCTTCAATTTAATTTGGAATTTTTATTTTCAAAATTTTATGGTTTTTATAGTTTAATTACTGTGAAATTTGATGTTTTCGACTATGGAAAATAATACAAATTTATGGAAATTTCTAAAACATTTTTTGTGAATTCCTGAAGTAAAATGAAGGAATTTTTATGTTGAACGGTTTTTTAGATTCTTAAATGATTATTCTATAAAAATTAAAATGGACAAAACGACATATTTTTATAAATTGAACGATTGGTTATTAAAGGGACCGGGGCCGGATATTGGCATACTCTCCATCAATACCAGAACCACTATAATAACTCTGTATGCAATGGATGTTACCTAGAATGTAGAGGTTGAATTGGAAATTTTTTGCAGGAATGAAGTAAGAGAATGATAATGGATGACTTTTACACTTGTACCAAATTTTAAATGACTAAACAGAAGCTATAACTGGCCAATATGGATCGCTACCTCTAGCGGACACCTTTCCCTCATATTACTATCTTGTGTTTTGAACTCGATGGGTGCACTTTTGATTTGGATTGATGAACGCGGTTAGCCGTTAGCGGTTACGACCAGTCAAGTAAAGTAAATATCCTACCTTGGGCATTGCCTCATGTGCCTTGACATATAAGTATTCCATACGAGAGCACTATCATTTTGTTTTAGTTTTGTAACTATAGGCGACTCACTAATAACAACCGACGTTACTAGTGGTGTTACAGGACCTACATAGCCTACATGCTTAAATTGTGTTAATGGGGATTAATGTAAATCCTTAACTCTATTTTAATATTTACATTACTGATAGACATTACATATGCACCGCATCTACTATATATAGATAGTTTAACAGATTCTTTGGAGATGGAAAATCCCATAACATCTCTTAAGTTATTATACCCTTGTTTCTTGATTTTAATTTACTTACATAAGGATGTATAGTCCTGACTCAAGTGTATTTTCTTTAATGCTCGGGTCAGCCTCAGTTGTTCAATGTTTCAAAGCTGTTTATTCTTGAAGATGAAGACGGAGTTTTGAAGACCGTAATTATTAGTATTATTCCGCTGCATTATTTTGTTTGTCTATTAAATGTATAACTTTGATTTTATAGTAAATGGAAATCAAATGTATATAGTAAAATGGTTTCATGAATAGTTTATGTAATTATTATATTTTATCATTCCACTGTGAGATTCTGTGTTTTTTATCTTCTCTTCTTTGATTCTTTTCACAACCCCATTGATAATCTGTCTTTTGGACTATTTGAGTTAGACATGCGTGGTTTATTGTCAACTTAAATTGTTCAAAATGGCAGGTCGTCATAGTTGGTATTGGAGCTTTGGTTGAGCGAACACCTAAGCCTGTTGGGGTAAACTCATTAAGAGATAGGTAATGGAATGCCCTATAATGAGTTGAGTGTACTATATATATAAGAGCATACTTTTTATTTCTTATATAATAGTTTTAAAAGTTATAAACAATTTTAAAATGATTTTATATATAAGATTGGTAAATGTTTTGAAATATAAAGAAGAAATACCTCTTTTGAAAATAGTTAAAGGAAAAATAGTTAGCTTTTAAGGATTAGTTAATATTTGCAAATAGAAAGTATGAACTTAAAAATAAAATTAAAAGTGTATACTTTAAAAGCGTAAGCTTAAAGGAAAATAAAATTAATAGTGTAAATTTAAAAGAATGAAATTAAAGTGTAACCTAATTAAAATTCAAATATATGTTAAGAAAAAACTATATTTTGTTGACATTACTTTGTATGATTTCTGATTGTATTTTAAGATAATTCTATCTTGAATAAAAGTTAGGGAATAAATAAAAATAGGTATTTTGAATAGAATAGTCTAAAATTGGGTAGGAAGTTTACGTGTAGATTTTTCAGAATAAATTATTTAATTAAATTTGAATAATTAGGCGTTTTGTAAAATGGTATCATTTTGAATTGAAATTTTTTCTGTAACTCCATCTCAGCAAAAGAAAAATATAAAATAAATCAGCCCTAAATTCTATCATTTAATAATTTCTATATTTTATTCTTTGAAAATAGGATTATTGGTATTTTGAAATTTGCTAAAAACATTAAAATCACTTGAAACTTTTTTGTAGTACCTTAATATTATTTGGAGAATATTTAGTAAAGGGACATATATTTATTTCAACCATCAATTAATTTTAATAATTTAATCTTTCAAATTATCTGTTTTAAAATTGGGAAAGTTATTTAATCCATTTTGAAAAATCAGAAAATTTACTGGAAATTCTAAAAAAGTGTTTTAATATTTCTAAATTTTAATTTGGAATTTTGTTTGCAAAATTTTAGGGTTTTTGTAATTTAATTAGTGTAAAATTTGATGTTTTCGACTATGAAAATAATAAAAATTTCTGGAAATTTCTTAAACATTTTCTGTGAACTGCCGATGTAAAATGAAGGTCTTTTTATATTGAACACCTTTTGATATACTTGGTAGATTTTTCTATAAAAATTAAAATGGATAAAACGACAAACTTTTATAAATTGAACGATTGGTTATAAAAAAGAGCATGGCCACCTATTGGCAAACTCTCTATCAATACCAAAACCACTTTAATTACTGTGTTCACGGTGGATGTTATCTAGAATATGGAGGTTGAATTGTCGAACGTTTGCTGGAATGAAGTAAGAGAACGATAATGGATGACCCCGACACTTGTATCAAATTTGAAATGACTAAAACAAGGGCTATACTTAGCCAATGAGCATCACTACTTCTAGCGGACATCTTTCCCTTGTATTACTATCTTGTGTTTTAAACTCGATAGGTGCACCCTTAATTTGGATTGATGGACCGGTCGACCACTAGGGGTTACGAACAGTCGGTGAAATTAAAGCATAGAATCCTACCTTGGGCATTGCCTCACGTGCCATTTCATATGAGTATTCCATACGAGACCACTACCATTTTTTTTAGTATTGTACCTATAGGGGACTCACTAACAACTACCGACGTTACTGGTCTACATAGACTACATGCTTAAATTATGTTAAGGGGAGTTAATGTAAAGCCTTAACACTATTTTAATATTTACATTACTGATAGACATTACATACATACTGTATCTACTACGTATAGATAGTTTAACATATCCTTAGGAGATGGAAAATTTTGCAACATCTTTTAAGCTATCGTACCCTTGTTTCTTGATTTGAATTTACTTACATAAGGATGTATAGTCCTGACTTGAGTGTATTGTATTTCTTTATGCTTAGGTAAGCCTGAGTTGTTCAGTGTTTCGAAGATGTTTATTCTTGAAGATGAAGATGGCATTTGGAAGACTGTATTTATTAGTATTATTCCGATGCATTATTTTGTTTGTCTGTTAAATTTATAACTCTGATTTTATTGTAAATGGAAATCAAATGTATATTGTAAAACAACTTCATGAACTGTTTATATAATTATTATATTTTGTCATTCCGTTGTGAGATTCAGTGTTTTTTCTCTTCTCTTCTATGATTCTTTTTACAATCCACATCGGTAATCTGTCTTTTGGACTGTTTGAGTTAGACATGTGTGGTTTATTGTCGACTTGAATCATTCAAAATGGTGGGTCATCACACTTGTGGTGAGCAGACTTCTATTGTGTAACACTACTGACCTCGCATTCCAACCCATACTAATGACCAATGTCATTTTATTCATACAATCGTTTATTAACTTTTTTTAGCAAGGCTAGCAGGGTTGACTGGTCCCCTACCAGATTTTATTGCAAAAAACAATAAAATAAACATAGCTTAAAACAAGCTCCAAGCTAAAAACACATAATAGAAAAAAAAAGAGAGACGTATGTTTGCGCCAAAATTGGTCACAAACCCCAAATGTTGTGAAAGCAGCAGTTCCCAATCACAGATCACAGATATAAAGTATGTAAAGAAATAAAAATGAAGAACTCTCAGAAAAATTAGATGAAAGCAGGAAACAACACAGAATTTATAGTGGTTCGGCGATCTTGCCTACGTCCACTCTGAAGTTGATGATTTTATTGATGTTCACTTGAAGATTACAATTTCTTATAATGTAGCACAACTGATTTTCTGAGTTAAGTCTGAATCTAAGGAAGCAGTGATGATTCTGAGTAAATCTAGCAGAGTTTGGGCGCTCTTTAGCTCTTAAAATTGTCCGACCCCTTTTCTGAATGACCAGGGGCTCTATTTATAGGTGTAGGAGGCAGATATTTTGCCTAAAATTCGGGAGACTAGTTCTGGCACGTGAGGGGGCCCACATACCCGCTTTCAGGAAATCCGGGCCCACTTTGGGATCGATTCGAAATTCATTCGAATCGATCAAGAAAACATCCAATCGAGCTGAAATTTGGTGTGGACATTCTTTAACATGTGTGCAAGCTTCTGTGAAAATTTCATAGCATTTGGACTTGTAGATCTTGAGTTATGATCGATTCAAGATTGCATTTCTGATTGATGTGCTCTATTCGAATCGATCCCCTTCGAATCGATAGGGTCGAATCGATGGCCTAGTGAGCGAAGGCGTTGACGTGGCGCGCGCTACCCGGGTTGATCCAGTTTTTTCTCCGAGCTTTACTGGGTCGACTCCACGAATTTCCCCGCTTTGACTTAGCGGGTTCGAAGGAATGGATTCGATCAGAGGTTGGTTCGTATCGATTATTGTGGACTGATCGATACGAAGCCGCCATAATGGAATGGATTCGAAGCAGAGCAACTTGATGGATTCGAAATGCTCCAAGCTGATGGATACGAAGTGGAATAACTCCATGGATTCGAGGCACTTTAACTTGAGGGATATGAACCAGGTAAGCACGAGGCTAATTTGCTTCTGATCGATGCGAATGCAAATGGATTCGAATAGAGGTTGCACTGATGGATTCGAATAGAATCTCTGCTTATGGATTCGAACTCAGGGTCAACTCCTCCAACTTGCATCGATGATATCTTGAGCGTACGAACTCGGATTGACTTGAAACTTGGAACGTTGCTTTTCCTAACCTTGCTTGTCGTGTCCTCTCAATTGTAGCCTGATCCGGGCTCGGACAAAAATTCATTGATATCCATGGTAAAACAGTGTATCATGAACTTTTACGACGAACTGTCTTTAGTTTTCCAGTCAACTTTTTGGTGTCACGGCCTTGCCAAAAGGCGGGATAACATTTGCCCCCCAAAACATGCCTTGTGGTTGGAAGGTGTGTTTTGTAATGCCATAAGCCGGATGTTCATATCCGGTTGACGACCTGCAAAGAAATTGATAGTTTTATCTGACCACGAATGACGATTGTTCGGGATCGTATGTCATTCAAGGCGATATGGGACCTTTCGAGGTTGGATGCCGTTTGCGGCAAATAGAGAAATGGGACCGTTCGCGGTCGGATGTCGTTCTAGACGAGTTGTGACCGTTCGTGATCGGGTGTCGTTCTAGACAAATTGTGACCGTTCGCGGTCGGGTGCCGCACGAGGCAGAGTGTGATCATTCGCGATCGACTGTTAAACTAGATGAAGTGTGACCGTTCGCGGTCGGATGTCGTACGAGGCAGACTGTGACCGTTCGAGGTCGGGCGCTGTTCGAGGCTAAAGGTGACCGTTCGAGGTCGGGTGCCGTTCGAGGCTAAAGGTGACCGTTCGAGGTCAAGTGCCGTTCGAGGCCAAAGGTGACCGTTCGAGGTCGGGTGCCGTTCGAGGTGAATGAGTGTGCCCGGGGGGGGAACTTAGTATTATCGATGTCAGGTTCACGTTCGGGTGAATTTATGAATCAGCGATCGTGGCGGTTCGTCGCCATACAAGGTGTGCCTGTGGACCGTTCGCGATCCAAAGCATACGCGAGTAACTTCTTCTACAGAATTGCAGATATCAAATTAACGTTCTCATGAATTCCATAACAGAAATGTCCAAACAAGCAAAGTCTAAATATCCAAATCAACATAACACAAAAGCAAAGCAAGGATGTCAAAGTGTAAATTCTCACTATGAAACGATCAATAATCATTCAGAGCATGCATGTGGATCGTTCGCGATCTCATACATGTGTAAATGGTTTGATGGTGTTAGTGAGAAGTTTACGACTCGTTCATCGTTATTTAAATCAATTGATAATCATACGGTGCCTCGGCTCGGGGTCACCCCTAGCTGATGTAGACGGTGGTCGCTCTGGTTCAACCATCGGAGCTCGCCTCCTCACGTACTGAAGTAGCCTACCGTTCCTGATATGCCCTTCTACCTCATCCTTCAGGTGTCTACAGTCATTTGTGCTATGTCCATTCAGCTCGTGGAATAAGCAATATTTGTCTGATTTTCTCTCGTCGGTAGTTGGATCCCGTCGTATTGGTCTATGATAGGCAACTTGCTCTCGGGTGTCTTGGTAGATTCGCTCCAAACCCTCGTTGAGTTCTGAATAGGTGGTAAATCGCGGCTCCCTCCGTTGCCGCTTTGACCTGTCATCGTTTTCTTCAGCATTTCGCTTCCCTTTACCAGTCTCTGCACCTTTTCCGGGTGAACTACCGCCTCTAACTACTTAAACATCGATTTCTTCTTCTCTCTCCGTACGAGCATCCTCTAATCGCAAAAACTTTTCGGCTTCATGATAAAACTCTCCTAGGTCCGTAGGTGGATCCTTAGTTAGTGAATTCTTGAACTCCATGCCATCAGATATTCCAGATACAGCTGCCATCATGACCATAGATGGATCTGGCCGATCCACCGATGCTGCTGCTAAATTGAATCGTGTTAGAAAATTCCTCAAAGACTCCCCAGCTTTCTGCTTTAGCGTTGCCAAACTCATCACATTCTTGGGTCTTGCAATGTGGACCCTAAATTGCTCCATGAATCTTTCAGTTAAATCTGCCCATGTTCTTATGGAGCCATTCTCCAACTGCCTAAACCATAATGTTGCGATATCTTTTAAATACAATGGAAAGCACCGGGCCATGACTTCCTGTGATGCCCCCAGTACCTCCATATGCCTCATATACTTCATCAGATGGACCGCAGGGTTCGTCCTCCCGTCGTACATCTCCACTGATGGTAACTTGAACTCTGGTGGGTTCCTAGCCATCCTAATCGCAGGAGAAAAGGGACTCCTGTTCACGTCTTCAAGATCTATGTTTACTAATCCGCCTCTCATGGCTCGCCTGACCATCTCTGCCAATCTATCATTGTCTCCAAGCTGTAGTCCTCGTTCACTACCTTCGACCTGCCCCCCGAGTCCATGTGAGCTTTCAGGGATCTGCCCCCCTGGCTGAGCGTTCATCCCTCTATTGCCACCAGGTTGCTCGGATGTCCCTGAATCTCTTCCCGGGATTGGATCAACATGCTCTAAGTGTGTGCCCCCTAGCTCCGGTGCTACACCAGATGGTCCTGCTCCGTCCTGGGCTCTGGTTGCTCCTTGATTTTGTGCTCCAAGTTGTCCAATCTGTTGAAGCAAATTCTGGATCATTTCCTCCTATCTCTTCATCATTGTCTCCATTTCATCCCTGGTGATGAAGATCGATGCTTGGTTTTCTCCTAAGGAAGCCTCTTGACTTCCTTCGTGCTGACTTCTTTCTGGCCTTTGCCGTCTGTTTGATTGCCTTGTCATAGCTTTTCAGATCTGAACTTTTAAACCTTCAAACTCAACTTCCAAGCAGTAGAATCCCTGAATCAGCTTCTCAGTGAAAGCACCAAAGTGTTTGCGCAAAATTGGTCACAAACCCCAAATGTTGTGAAAGCACCAGTTCCCAATCACAGATCACAGATATCAAATATGTAAAGAAATAAAAATGAAGAACTCTCAGAAAAATTAGATGAAAGAAGGAAACAACACAGAATTTATAGTGGTTCGGCGATCTTGCCTATGTCCACTCTGAAGTTGATGATTTTATTGATGTTCACTTGAAGATTACAATTTCTTATAATGTAGCACAACTGATTTTCTAAGTTAAGTCTGAATCTAAGGAAGCAGTGGTGATTCTGAGTAAATCTGGCAGAGTCTGGGCGCTCTTTAGCACTTAAAATTGTCCGACCCCTTTTCTGAATGACCAGGGGCTCTATTTATAGGTGTAGGAGGCAGATATTTTGCCTAAAATTTGGGAGACTAGTTCTGGCACGTGAGGGGGCCCACATACCCGCTTTCAGGAAATCCGGGCCCACTTTGGGATCGATTCGAAATTCATTCGAATCGATCAAGAAAACATCCAATCGAGCTGAAATTTGGTGTGGACATTCTTCAACATGTGTGCAAGCTTCTGTGGAAATTTCATAGCATTTGGACTTATAGATCTCGAGTTATGATCGATTCAAGATTGCATTTCCGGTTGATGTGCTCTATTCGAATCGATCCCCTTCGAATCGATAGGGTCGAATCGATGGCCTAGTGAGCGAAGGCGTTGACGTGGCGCGCGCTACCCGGGTTGATCTAGTTTTTGCTCCGAGCTTTACTGGGTCAACTCCACGAATTTCGCTGCTTTGACTTAGCGGGTTCGAAGGAATGGATTCGATCAGAGGTTGGTTCGTATCGATTGTTGTGGACTGATCGATACGAAGCCGCCATAATGGAATGGATTCGAAGCAAAGCAACTTGATGGATTCGAAATGCTCCAAGCTGATGGATACGAAGTGGAATAATTCCATGGATTCGAGGCACTTTAACTTGAGGGATACGAACCAGGTAAGCGCGAGGCTAATTTGCTTCTGATCGATGCGAATGAAAATGGATTCGAATAGAGGTTGCACTGATGGATTCGAATAGAATCTCTGCTTATGGATTCGAACTCAGGGTCACCTCCTCCAACTTGCATCGATGATATCTTGAGCGTACGAACTCGGATTGACTTGAAACTTGGAACGTTGCTTTTCCTGACCTTGCTTGTCGTGTTCTATCAATTGTAGCCTGATCCGGGTTCGGACAAAAATTCATTTATTTCCATGGTAAAACAGTGTATCACGAACTTTTATGACGAACTGTCTTTAGTTTTCCAGTCCACTTTTTGGTGTCACGACTTGCCAAAAGGTGGGATAACAACATACGCACAAGGTTACAAACAAAAGGAGCCGAAAAGCAAGAAAAAAAAGAAAAAACACAGGTGGAATCCCGAAGCTATCCCAGAATTATCTCCAAGTAGACACCGAAGCCTCCGAGAAGACTGCCATCCTCATCATTGTAACTAGCACCTCGTTCTTCAATATTTTGCAAAGAGTTTCACTATCCCTTGTTTTCTTCTCAAAACATATAAGATTTCTTTCCTTCCATATCAAATACATATATTTCTTAGCACACAGAGTTATAAGACTAGAACCACTGGTTCGCCATCTTGTTGAGTTATATATCATGTTCCAGTCAATAGCAGAAGGTCCAACCAGAGAGATGCTACCTGCCAAAGTCATCATTCTTCTCCATAGAATTAGATTCATATCACATCCAAAGAAAATGTGATCACATGACTCATTGCTTTATCCACAAAGAAAACACAAGGTCCCATGGTCATAACCAAACCTGAGGAGCACATCTCTTGTTAACAAGGTATGATAAAGCACTTTCCAAAACAATAGATTTTCCTTGGGGGAAGTATCAGAGCTTCATGTTACCTTCATCCACCTGCATGGTGGAATAAATTCAAATCTTGCTAACAACTTATATACAGAGGCAACAAAATGTGGTTTATCCTTCCACACAACTTGGTCATAGCATACAAAAGGATATAAATTTTCCTGTTGCTGAACCCAGGCATCTCTTATTATCTGGTTGGATGAGTAAGGCAACTGAAGATGGCCATCAAAGATAAAGTCTGTTGCTCTAGCTTCCTTTGCAATTCCAGATTGGATAATTTGTTGATAATTCAAGTGCTTAGACAGTATCATTCCAGGAGCACCCCATGACTCCGCCCAAAATTTAACAGGGGATAACTTGGTCATTTTAATCAAAATGAAAGGAAGGAAGGTAGCTCTCAACCCAAGCAATCTTCTTCATGTCCAGCTGCATGACTGGGGGACTTGCATACAGCAGAATTCCTTCCTACAAATCCTATGAGCCCAGACCCATCTCGCCCAGATACTCTGCCTCTTGGATAATAAAGAGTTAAAGTGTGTGCTAAATGTAGACATGTTCCAGAGACAAATATCCTTCACTCCTAACCCACCTCTAGGCCTGGACATTTCAAAAATACTGAATGAGCATGGCATAGGCTTCCTCATATGGATACTACCACATCAAAAAAACCACATCGTAGCACTTCTGATAATTCTCAACAGTTTGGGAGGCAAAATGAAGGCTCTGGTTCAGTACACAACCATGGAGAAGCTAATAGACTTGATAATAATTAGTCTGCCTACCTGAGATAGCATTCTATTAGCCCAACAATCCAAAGACGCAATAATCTTGTTATATAGAGGAAGAGAGTCAAACATTGATATCCTGAATGTGAGGAGGGGAAATCCAAGGTAGATCATGCCATCATTCATCAGCAAAGCCCAGAAGCACTAGACAATTCAGAGGAAAGTTGCAAGGGGATTCAGAGAAGATTATACTCGATTTGGATAGGTTAAGTATAAGTCTTGTCATTGAAGCAAAGGATTCCAAGGTTGAAAGAATGCACTGAATAGATGGCAAGTGAGGTTTAGTGAATATCATTATATTATCAGCAAGCATAAGAGAGGATATGTGGGGATCTTTACACCTCGGGTAATACTTTTTGAGTTTGGAATTGTACTTAAGAGTTAAGAGTCTTGTGGAAACTTCTATGACAAGGATAAAAATGTAGGAGGAAATAGGATCCCCTTGACGAATTCCCTGCTTGCTTTTGAAATAGCCTACAGACCGACTATTTAATATGAGAGAGAAGGAAGGAGAACAAATACACTCATACACCTAGCCAACAAAAGGTTTGGTAAATCCCATTAGAGCCATAATTCTGACAATAGAAGTCCAGTGAATTGAATTGTATGCTTTCTTTAAGTCCAGTTTCAACATGGCTACAGTTGAATTATTTGCTCGGCCATAACCAAATAGAAGCTCTTGAGCTAGGAGAACATTGTCTAATATATTCCTTTTGGACAAAAAAGGCAACCTGATTTTGGGATATAAGGCTAGGGAGAACATGAACTAGTCTTGAAGCAAGAATTTTTGAGACACGCTTGCAAATTACATTGCAGCAGGAGATTGGTATGAAGGAGCAAACAAAGGTGGCATGAAATGATTTAGGGATTAAAACAAGATTTATAGCATTGACTTCTAGGAGGAGCTTTCACTTATCAAAGAAATTATGCACAGCCTTACAAAACTCAGCATGTATTAAATCCCAGCTATCAGTGAAAAAGAGCGCATTGAAGCCATCAGGCCCCCTACATGATTTCTTGTTCATAAAGAACAAACAGTTCTTTATTTCGTCATTAGTTACCGTGCTGACCAAAGAAGAAACCAGTTCATGGTTGAGCAAAGGAAGAGGAATCTCATCAAACATGTTCAGGTCAATTGCTAATACCTAAGTCTTTCCCGGATTTACATTCATATAACATATAGATATATCAAGTTAACAATTACAGAATATGTAGGAAGAATTTATAATTTCATTTCATGTGCATATATTCAGCATACAACTCCATTTTACATTTCAGGCATATAGGAATAGATCTACAATTATATAAATCCAATATTATACAAAAGTGTGTAATTATTCCCACTCATCTTTTTAGCTTTCCAAATGTCTAGATCTAATCCCTGTTATTCCACTTTGACTCCCTTTTCTCCCTATTTGGATTTATACAGTGCAAGAATTTATAGATTTATCAGAGATCTAGATTAGAAATGAGATTTGGAAATTGATTTGTATTTAAGATTCAAATTTACAGTTTGCCTTTGCTTTTATTTGATTTGACCCTATTCCTCTTCTCTATCATATTCTACAATTCTCTAATTATGTATATACGTATAAACTAGAACTAATTCAACAATTTAGAAATTTGTGGAGAAGAGAAAATGACAGAGCTTCCGTATTCATTGAAAAATATAAGTTTTGAACTAAGCCTATATTTATAGGGGTTCATATCAATGCAAGCCATTTGATTAAATTGTTTTTAAATCTGAGCCGTTTAGGCCATAGTTTACCATCGATTTCAAAAGACTCACGCTCGACTGCTAGACCTATACGGTCGACCGTGATACATCTTTGGTCGACTGTGTGCCTTTTAAACTATGAATTATTAGCTGCATTGATTTATTTTGTTTATTTAATTACTCGTTTTACTGATCGTTCGTATTTATTTCCGTTTACATATTTCTTAATGTCTAAGCTAACGTTAATTGTCCGTTAAGTTTAGCTATATGTAATTAGTTTAGCTAATGATTTTTGTTTTCTTAATTATTTTCGATTTCAAAACTAGGTTTAACTGTCTGTAACTAGCGTTAGTTAATTATTTTTGTTTCCTTATTTATTTCCGATTTTAAAACTTCAAACGTCGGTAACATTTTCATTTGAGCTCCAATCAGAAAACTTTATGTATGAAAATTGATCAGAAAATTGCCACGAACCCAATGGTGCAAGTTTTGTAGCTAAATTTTGAAGTCTGTAAAAATAATTATTTTTTGGCATTATCATTTATTAATTAATTTTCTATTAAATTAATTATTCGTAATTATGGAGTGTTACACAATTAGTCCTCCTAGCAATCGAGTGCTCGACACATTAATACCATGGATGTATTAGTGTCGACATTTGGGGTTTGAAAAGGCAAATTGTCATAACTATGGTCTTAACGGAATAATTGATATCCTTTATCAACACATCTTGATAAGGGATATTTTAAAAAATGCTATTTTATATTGTGATTAATTACTCATGATTGCAACTTATTTGCAAATTGTTAACTGGGTTTTTAACCCAGTAGGATTAGAAAGGAGTTGGAACATTCAAATTAAACCAGAACGACTTGAAACTTGATCGAAAGGCTTAAAAGTACAAGATAAAGGACCCCAAGAAGTTTGGGCCATTTTTAGGCTAACATTTCAGATCGGTACCGATCTAATCTAATTGGATTGGTACCGATCCAAAATATTACTTTACTGGATCTTCCTTCCACTTGTCTTACACTCCTAGGTCTCCATTAAGCTTATCTATAGAGTTTGATAACCTTTCAAACATCTGAGTTCAAGAAGAGAAGACTTATCCAATTCGGATTATAATTCAATCTAACCAATAGGTCAACGAGCTATGAAACTATGTGGAGAGCATCATGACTAGCAAGAAAGACAACAGAGTAGTCAAAGCATAAAAAATGCTTAGGTATTTGGATCATGCCAATCCAATTAGATCGAATCGGTACCGATCCAAATACTTTGCTCCGATGACCTTCAATCTTTCTGGACTTCCTCTATGTGATGAATACAGGCTTTTGGTAAAGTGACTCTGACCTAAGTGCTCTCCAAATCCTATAAATACCATCCTATCTGCAACAGAAAAAGGATATGCTATATTCTCTGCTGAAACTCTGCCATTGTTTCTTCACTCTTCTTCTCCCTCACAACAACCATTAAAGGGGCAACTGAGATCCTTTCGGTTGTCTCTAATCATGGTGGCTTGATCTAACTTAGGAAAGAAGAATCATATTGTAATCCAAACTCCTTTGTAATAGTAGTTGATCAGTAAAAGATATAAAGTGGATGCAGGCTTCGTTAATAGCCGAACCACTATAAAAATCTCTTGTCTCTTTACTTTTTTTGTGATTTACTATTGCTTTTTCTATTTTATTTTCCTTGATAGATATGGCTGGTGCTTACACACTCAATCCAGGGTGTTGATCCATTTTTTGGGTTAACTTTTTGGTGCTTTCGCTAAGAAATTCCTCTTTGGATCCGCTCGATCCAGAAAGTACATCCATCAAATCATCTTTGGAAAGTTTGAAGCTTGTCGTTGAAGATCAATGGTGGGTAGAAAGAGAACTGCTTCCGGAAGATCCATAGGAGCTGTAATAGCTTGAGAAGAGACCAGTCCTTAATAAGTTGATGTCAATGGCGCCAATAATCCATTAATCGGAGCAAAATTCTGGAGCAAACACTGGAGATCATGTGCCGGGTTCTTCGATCCAACATGAAGTCGTTACTAAAAGCGAATTGAATAAGATGGTTGATGAAATCAATCAAAAGATGGAGAACAACCAGAAAACTCTCATGGACAAATTAAATGCCCTCCCGACCTTGCAATCCCTAGTTGCTCCAAGAACCTTGTCATAGCCCACGGCTGCCACGGTGCTGGAAAACTCTTCCGTTTCTGGCCTAAACAGGAGAAACGGAAGGAAAAAGCAAAAGGAGTAGTGGGTGGAGCTATATGAATCAGTATAAAAGGAAACACAAGCACTCCACCATCTATAAAGCAACCTGCTACGAACTTGAATCTAGGGGCGAAAATCCTACGGTAAGGTATAGCAGTGGATCTCTCTGACTCTGAAGATGGAGAGCATTTTAACGACGGCAAGACTAATGCACTCAATACCGGTAGGGAGGTCCAAACTACCCTTACCCGACCAATCACAAGCCTACGGAACTCTATGGGAGTGGCTCTCCCCAAGACAGGAGAACCTAGGCTTCAACCCACTTACCAAGATCATTTGTAAAATCAAACACTTGGTATAGTCACTAACAGCCAACCTACGGACTATCGGACATCAGAGGCATATATCGTAGTTATTAACAAGTGTTTCATGGACAAAAGTAAGGATAGGAGAGGTGACGAATGGGGATCTGCTCCAAGCCGGTCTCCCTTCACTAATGACATTCTGATTGAACGATACCATGAAAAGTTGACAATGCTGACTATTCTGTCTTACGATGGAACTAGAGATCTGAAACCTCACTTATATAGGTACAGTTGGTACATGGACGGAGCAAATGTTTCAAATGTTGTTCGATGTAGATCTTCTCCTATCTTCCTAAAGGGAATTGCTTCTATGTGGTTCACCAGGCTCCCACCAAAGTCCATCTCCACTTTCAATGAATTAGCAACAAAATTCCTTGATCAGTTTATGCTTCACACGACACAACCAAAAGACACGATGTCCTTACCAATTCCAGGGATGAAATGAATCTTTGAAGTCCTTCATGAGTCAGTTCAACCCCGCAGTGGCTGAAGTAAGAAACCCAAACGAATATATGGTCTTCATGGCCCTGGTCCGCGCTATCCATCTCGACACTGAATTCGGAAAATGGATCAAAATGAAACAACCTACCACTAGGAAGGACTTTAACTAAAAGGCAAGCCAGTACTTGAGATTGGAAGAGGTGGAGGAGCTAGAAGGAAAACCAGCTAACTTACAACCAACTAACACTGACTAGAATGGTATGGTAGCTGACCAACACGCAAACGCCTCCGGAATCGTTGCAGAAAATGCGAGGAAGGATGAGAACCAAAAAAGGAAGAACCAGAATTCCAACAAGCGAAGTAGGGGTAGCAAGCGACTTAAATGCTTAAGGCCTAAAGACTATACCCCGCTCAATGATACTCCAAAAAACATCTACCTTGCGACACAAGGGACAGAAGAGTACAAGAAGCCACCTAAAAAGGAAGCGACTGAACAACAAAAGCATTTTGGAAAGTACTGCCTCTTCCATGAAACACATGGTCACAACACGAATGAGTGCCGACACCTGAAGAACCTGATTGAAGAGCTGATTCAGGAAAACAAGCTTCAGCGGTACGTAAGGAAACAATAAAATCTTGATCAGCCTGCTGCAACCCAAGCCCTTAAAGACAGGGGAAACATGGCTTGAACTAGCAAAAAGGGATCTAGACGGATCGACCAAAGACTGATCATTGGAACAATATCCGGAGGACCTCACCTTATACAGAAGAGTTTGGGTGAAATGGAGCGATATGTAAGCTCATTAAGACAAGCTTATAAAGATTCGTGCTTCAGAGTCGAAGACGGAACTCCTACTAAGCTGCAGAGAACCCTGAACGATGACATAGTATTCCAGAATCGAGATACTAAAGGAATATAAGCTATGACCCTCGACCCTATGGTTATGACGGTAGGAATCAGACCAACCATGGTCCGACGAGTATTGGTGGACAGTGGGAGCTCTATAAATATCCTGTTCAAACACATGTTTGATCAGATGAAGATCACTATGAAAGACGTATCCGCTTGTCGATCAAAGATCTAGGGATTCACCAGTGAACCTAAGCAACCTATTGGAACAATTGATTTGCCTATAGAACTTGGGGAAAGCGACTGAAGAATCGTCCCCATCCAGACCTTTGTGATCGTAAATGAAATATCTGCCTACAATGCTTTCCTAAGTCGGCATGCTTTGGCAAATTTCAGGATTGCTTTAGCTCAGTGGTGGCCAACCATGAAATTTCCAACAAAGAATGGAGCCGAGATGATCAAAGGAGACCAAAGTGCGGCTAGAGAATACTATATCAGTGAACTACGCAGGTCCAGAAGAAAAGAAAAAGGGAAGAATGTGGGGAGCACTCTCCACATTCGTGAACCTACCGAATAGCAACTACAGAGCCACACATGGCTTGGGGACTATAGCCTATTCGACAAGCCTTTGAACTCTAGAAAGAAGATTTTAAGGGAGGATCGTGCAGCACTAGTAGAACTGACAGTACATGTCCCAGTCGATATGGATGACCCACTTGGATCCTGAAAATTGGGTCACATCTTGGAAACAAGATGTGACACGAACTAACCAAATTTCTTTGTGCCAACCTGGACGTATTTGCTTGGACGCATTCTGATATGTGTAGGGTGTTGCTAGAGATTGCATGCCATGCACTCAATATTGATCCCAAGTATACACTACCAAAGTAAAAGAGGGGCATCCTAGGGCCTGAATGGTCCAAAGCACTAAGAGAAGAAGTGGATAAGCTGATGGCAATTGGCTTTATCCACGATACAACCTATCCTGAATGGGTATCCAACTCGGTCTTGGTCAAGAAATCTAATGGAAAATGGCAAAATTGTATCGAATACTCATACCTAAATAAAGCTTGCCCAAAAGACAGCTTTCCTCTGCTTAGAATTGACCAACTTATGGACGGGACAACTGGACATGAATTGCTATCATTTATGGAAACTTACCCGGGAAACAACCAGATCACGATGCACGAACCTGACCCAGAAAACACCAATTTCATCATTGATTTGGGATTATACTGTTACAAAGTGATGCCATTCAGCTTAAAAAATGCTGGGGCAACCTCCAACGACTAGTAAATGCCATGTTCAAACATCAGATTCGGAAGACTATGGAAGTCTATGTAGATAATATGTTGGTTAAATTGCGAAAAGCCGAAAATCACTTGGACAACCTTGCCGAAATGTTTGAAATACTCCATAAATATAGAATGAAACTCAATCCACTTAAATATCACTTCGGGGTACCCTCTGGAAAGTTCTTGGGATTCATCGTAAGTACCAAAGGCATCGAAGCAAATCCCAAAAAAATTACCGCTTTATGGGAAGTCGAGACCCCAAGGAACAAGAAAGAGTTACAAAGCTTGATGGAAAAGTTGTAGCACTAAGCCAGTTCATCTCAAAAGTAACCAACAAATGTATACCGTTCTTTGATTCACTAAAGAAGGAACATAAGAACTTTGAATGGAATCAGGCTTGTCAGACTGCCTTTGAAGAACTGCTACAACATATGGAGACTCCGCCAATCCTATCCAAGCCATAGACGGAGAAGACTTGTTTATCAACTTAGCAGTCTCACCCTATGCATTAAGTGTCGTGCTTGTACATGAAGAAGCCAAGGTCCAGCGACCTATATACTACATCGGCGTATGACTCACTAGAGTCGAGAAGAACTATCCGAAATTGGAAAAACTAGCATATTGCCTCTTGATCGCATCCAAAAAGTTACGACCGTACTTCCAGGCACACCCGATCAAAGTACTAATAGATTAACCCTTAAAGCAGGTGTTGTACCGCCCCGAGACCTCTGGATGGCTTATCAAATGGAACATTGAATAGAGTCAATATGAAAACGCTTACGAGATAATGAAGAAGAAACTAATCTAGAAGTGGAGATAATTGGAAGTTGTTCGTTAATGGTGCATCTACAATCTTTTGCTCGAGGGTAGGAGTCGTACTTGAAACTCCCAAAGGATGACCCGTTTGCTACACCTTACACTTGGAATTCCATGCAATAAACAATGAAGCATAATATGAATCATTGATAGCCGGGCTAAAAATGGTGAAGGAACTCGGAATAAAGTCCATACATATCTATAGCGACTCTCAGTTAGTCGTCTATCAGGTGAGAGGCGAATATCAAGCCCGGGGAGAGAACCACGCCCCACATCTATCTAAAGTGCAGGAATTGCTGAACGACATCGAGCATTACACCATCATTCGTATCCTGAGGGAACAAAACACGAAGGTGGACTATCTTACTAAACTGGCCAGTTCCGGAGAAGCTCAGTCAATGGGACTCACCCTAGTTGAAATTCTGACCGCTCCAAGCATACACGAGATGGATGTCGACTGGATTTTCGAAACACCCGAAGAACCAGAAATATGGATGACACCAATCAAGGACTATCTGCTTAGACTAACACTCCTCACAGATAAGAATCAATGGAAAAAGCTCCTTTGAAAGGCACCATGGTTCGTAATACAAGATGGGATACTCTACCGAAGGGGATTCTCTACCCCCTTGCTCAGGTGTGTATGACCAACAACGAAGCTCAAAGAATCCTCAGGTAAGTTCATGAAGGCGACTGCGGAGATCAAATCGAATGGCAAATCCTTGCAAAGAAAGTTCTCCAATATGGGTATTTTTGGCCAATGGTAAGCCGCGATGTAGCAGATTTGCTAAGCGGTGCGAGCAGTGCTAAAGATTCGGTAAAATCAAAAGAACTCCTTCAACAGAGTTAACACAGATGGTCAGCCCGTGACCATTCGCAATCTGGGGAATTTATTTGATTAGTGTATTGCCAATAGCTAAAGGAGAAGCCAAATACGGTATCGTTGCAATTGACCACTTCACCAAATGGGCCGAAGCGGAACCGCTGGCCACTATTACCACAAAGAAAGTTATTAACATTGTCACTAAAAAGATTAGTTGCAAGTTTGGAGTACCACACAGAATCATCACGGATAACGATACTTAATTCGAAAGCGCCGAGTTCAAAGACTTTTGCAAACACTTCCGAATCGAGAAAACCTTTTCCCCTATTGCATATTCGTAGGAAAACGGGCAAGTGGAGGCAGTAAAAAAGATCATCAAGTCCACCATTAAAAAGCAGCTAACTAAAGCTAAATAAAATTGGGTTGATGAACTTCCACTTGCACTATAGGCCTATAGAACAACGCACAAATCTGCAACCGGGCACTCTCCATTTTCCCTGACATATGGTTAGGAAGCAATGATCCCGGTCAAACTGGAAGTCCCTTCTTATCGAAGACAAAACTTCAATCAGCTCCTGCTCGAGTCGCTCGATTTGGTCGATGAGAAGCAGGAAAAAGCCGAGGTAAGGGCTGCCGCTCACCAAAAAAGGGTCGCATGACAATTCAACTCAAAGTCCATAACCATACTTCCGAAGTAGGAGACCTTGTCTACAAACGAGTCTATCCTGTACCAGGAACATTCGGACCAAACTGGGATGGGCCATATGTAATCGGCCAGAAGCTAGGGGATAACATGTTCAAGCTAACAATCCTTGATGGAACCTGAATTCCCGTGCTTGGAACGACGAATTACTCCATCATTATTTTATCTAGAATTATCTTATGTATTTCCTATTTTCGCAAATAAGCCAGCCCAGGATATCTGAAGCATTGTAAATAGGCAGAACTTGCCCAGCTTTTATTTCAGTTAATGAAATTGCTTTGCTTTCTGAAACAATAAAATAGTGTTCACATAAGTAACCTGTTGAGTCAACGGGGTCAAATCAACTCAAAACCATTCGATTGCTACTTGAGATAGTGGAATCACGCTCAAGTATGCCCCATCTACCCGTCGAGACGACAGAAGCAAATCGACTCAAACCGTCGATCGACGGAACTCGATCCTAGCCTTGTAAGAATTAGTGTTGCTTCGGCGACACCGAGAAGGTCCGAATCAAAGCCGCATATTTCATAAGCCGCGCACTACCTCTTGGACTATGAAATCATGACCAAGCAAGCACAATTTCCTAAGCCACGCATCTCATAAACCATGCATCGCTTCTTCGTTCACAAAACTACGACCATGCAAGCCTCGATTCCACTGTGCGCATTTCGTAAGCCGCAAACCACTACTTGGATCAGCAAAATTGCATCCAAAGACGAGGAACTCTCATATTGCAAAAGCTATGTAACGCCTTCGGAGCCAAGGAAATAGCACTCCAAGGAGTGATACATGTGCACAATAGCCTGAACGTTAGCATTATGACGGAATTACTTAATAGAATTTCAAGTAATCGGTGTTGCTACAGCATTGCCGATCACTTAATTCCCAAAGATAAGAGTTGTAGTATAAATCCGACTGGAAGCATCCGAAAGACCACAAGGGGCACCCTGTCTCGTATCAAGTGTTTGGAGTAAATAGTCATGTGATCTAGGGGGCACACACCAACACTCAACCGAAATAGCAAATACTTCATAGTTTTGTTACTCCAAACAAAGAATTTTGGTAGTAATTATAGGAATAAATAAAACAGTGCATGGAATGTAGATAAATAGACTGGTGAACTTACAGTCAAAATTTCAACAGTTTTATTACTTGTAATGTTTTTCGCGTACAACAACAAACAGCGGGGGCCGTACCCGCACAATATCGGCCAAGAATAGGAAAATACAAACACCACCGTTGCAACAACAAGAATAAATGCTAAGTGCAGACTCCGAACTTGTAAAAAACAACTAAAAAGAAAAAGCTCAGCTTCACGAGTACATGAATAGATCACGTCTTCTTGTCACTACTTCCCTGTCGCCTTCCCACCTCTGGTCGGCAACTTCTCAAGCTTCTCCCCTCCCGGGGCGATCTTGCTTTCTGAAACATTGCCATTGGAAGATCCTCCTTTTCCCTTGTGCTTGTGGGATTTGTGAGAGTTCTTTGATGACCTCTTTTGCTCTTCAACCTTCTCCTTCTTCACTACTACCATCTGCTGCTCGGTCATCGACTACTCGGCCTCTACTTTGTCTGGTTGGCTAGGTTGGTCCACCTGCTCTTGTGTGTTATTAGCTGCCGGACCCTCCTCTTGAGAAACAGAGGGGTCATCCAAACCATGCAGTGCTACAATTTGCTAGTAGTGCAAACCGGGATGCAAGTCGGATGCGAAGACGACGGTTGATGAAGTTGAATGGCAGTAGATCCAGCACCATGAGGAGGAGCTAACTCAGCAGGAAGATAGGGTTGATCTATAATATTAGAATAAAGGGTGGTTATCTCGACAATTTCATCTGGCGTAAATTGGGAGTTTTCAAGCATGGGAGAGATAAGAAAATTACCTACTGTGGGGGTCTATTCATGCGCTACAACTTTGAAGCCTTCCTCCTTGCCCTACTTTGATGGCTGCATAACCACGCGAGAAGCAGGAATGATCCCTTCATAAGAGCGAAGATGTGAAAATTGCTCACCAAGGCCTGAAGGAAAATGCCCGGTTACAGCTTTAGCGGCAGCCGCGACATCAATAACTTCTCGTTCCCTCTCCAGTCTCAAGATTTCCTGGCCCTCCCCTAAAACATGGCGGGACACTTCGTTCAGATATGCCTGAACCTACTCCTCTTGGGTATAACCACCACTCATGTCTTGAAATCAGGACATAATCTCTTCCCAGACTACAGCTAATGTACGAGGGAACAACGGACCCAAGTAACTAAGGCTCCCCTGACGCAGCATGGAGTTGACATAGAAGCCCAAAATAGTAGCATCCAAGCCTTCCATCTTCTTTGTGAAGGTATCTTAAAGCTCTGAAAAGCTGGCATTTGCACTAGCCTTCTCTACCACCAGCTGTTTCTTCTTAGCATCCTAATTCGAAACTTGTTCGCAAAGAGAGGAAATTTCTTGAGCTTGCTCGGCGATGGTTTTCTTCTGCATCTCAACCATCATCTAGCTTATTCTCAACTTTTCTTTTAAAACCGCCTCACTAGTATGGCACTTCTTTATTTCATCTCTAAATATGAGTGCGGCTCGGTCAGTGGATACTTTCAGCTGCTTAAGCAAAGAAGCATTTTTTCTCTCCCTCTTAAGGGCATCATCTCTTCTTTCTTCAACCTCTCGATCTCTGCGCCACGATCTGCGAGCTGCTTCTCGTACTCATCTTTTTCAGACTCGGACGAGAGAATTTCTTGGTAGTTGTTCTGGTTAACAGTGGACAACTGCATGCATAACTTTTCCCACCCCTCGGCTTGCTCCAAACCGCTCTGAGTTGCTTGGAGATGGGGTGAATAAGATTCAGCATGAACTGACTTCAGATTGGACTTATCAAAAATAATTCCCCTTAAGAACAAATTAGGGAATGCGGCTTGTAGATGTGGGGGACCAGCGCGAAGAATGTAAGGTACACGCCTAGAAATTTGGAGAGAGGCAGTCATGACAATAAGAGTGGAGGAGGTCATGACACCGGAAGCAAGGACATTTATCCCAGTGGAAGTAGGAGGCTGTGAAGCAGATTATCGCTATTGGTCTCTTTTCGGCCTCTTTGACGAATCTTCCCACTCAGTTGTGCTCTTCCTCTTCTCGTAGCCACTTCCCCTATCACGGCCTTAATCTTTCTCGGCACAGCGATGCTCTTCCGCCTCCCTATCCTTCCTGCTTTTCCTCTTCTCATCAGTCTCCCAGGGAGCACGGTACCTTGAAAAGTGTCTCTGTGAACGCTGAGACTCCAAAACTCGATCAAGATCACTATAAAAACCACGAGTCATGATTCCTGTAGCAAGCAATACACTGGATTTAGGAAGGAGGTGTTTGATGAACTAAAACATCATAGAAAATAGTAATAATATAAAGTGTGTGATCCTATTGAAGTATGTGTTGTAGTTTAACGACTACAGCGGAATACACAAACCAAATCGGTCGCCGAATAATGTCAGGACATTGATTCCTACAGGGATGATCTGAGCTGGCTGGGGAGGTAACCCTTCCAAAGTGAAGTCATCCATCATGTCACCCATATTCACAAAAATTTCATTCGTATCTCCCAAATCAATGTCAACACCTTCCGATAAAGAGATGGGTATAGGCTCATTCTTCGGAGAAGCTCCTTCAATGGGCTCTTTCAAAGGAGGTGAGGGTGCATGCCCAGGGCTTAATTCTAAGGCCTTGTCGCCTAAGTTGACGTCACCTTCATCGGTGCCCCAATCTATTTCTTCCTCATTTAGAGGATGCTCCTTATTGATTTCTCCTTCCACTTTCCCTTCAATAAATGGATCCTTTTCCTTCCATTGAATAAACTCTTCTTCCTTTTCTTCTGGGATCAATGGCATTTTGAGTGGACTATCGACACCGACTTGAATGTGGATCTCCTCAGGGGTCTTCTCTGACCCATCAAGTGGGCCACTTTATTCTTCTTCTTCATCATCATCATCTTCACCGGAGTCATGGAAAGAGGAAATAGAACAGGTTCAGGCTTTAGGGTGTAAAAGCCCACGTCGGTGAAGGTTCTCCTTTGTGAGTAAGAACCTAATTGTGCGCTCCTAAGCATCGACTGCTTTCAAGGTGCTAAGAACAGTGTCGAGTGCCGAGTCGTTGTTAATCTTTGGAAGAACTGTAAGGAACATATGATCGTTTAGAAAACTTGTAGCAGTTAAAGGAAATTTCGAGCATGGTGAAAGAGGCTTACCCCCTGTAGTCCATAAAAGGGTGAATACTTCTGGACATTTAGTGAAAAAGAACTGATTCTTGAATGAAGGAACTTTGCTGGGAAGATCCAGTATAAGTTTTTGGCTACGCTGCGCCTCAATATAAACAAGTGATGGATTAGACTTTCTCTTCTTGAACAATAAAAGATACTGCAGCTTAGCGAAGCTCGGGGCACGATTAAGCGTCCACACGAACAGAATATATAAGAAGGTAGCATGGCATATCCATTTGGAAGAATCTGGAATGGGGCCAAACCTATGTTCTGAAGTGTAGTAATTAAGAAGTGATTGAACGGGGGCACTACACTGCACATGCACATGTATCGGTGGCAGGCCACGTATCCGGAAGGTGGCCTATGAGAAAATTCTCATGTCGATGGCAGAAGCACGTTATCCTCTGGGATACCATACTGTGAGCAAATTCTTCGTAATATCCTATGTGTAAGGATTAAAGGAGCTTTCCTTGGAGGATCAAGCAACACTCTAAAGTTAGGAGGAGTGCGGTCGACGATGGGGCCGACTGGAGCTAGACGACCATATTGATCTGAAGTTATGGAAGCGGCGGATCCAACTGGGATCGACCATGATTTCGCTTTAGAAAGAGGTGAGTTTCCCTCAACTGATTTGTGTCGAGTAGATTTGTGCGTCATTCTATATAAGAAAGCTTGTGTTCAAAACGGTCAGGTATGCCTAATCTCTATACTATAAACCCTTGTGTAGTTGACACTTGATATCCGGGATGTAAATGATGTGTACTAACCACCGATCAGATTTCAAGTATTAACCGGGAGTGTGTGTGACGTGTAACCTAAGTGAGAATGGGTCCTGTTTCTTGAACCCTGTGAACAAACAATTCCGTGTAGACGGCTCATTCACACTCGAAAGTGCGATCTGTATCACTTGTTAATTTCATTTCTTCTATACTTATCCGTTATCGATCAACGATTGATAATGGATCCGTTGCCCAAAACGACACGGAAAGCCCTTCCTATTCCAAGTACACCGTTTGTGCAATTATAGGACCAATCCAAAGTGAGCCAATATAGGTCGATGGGTCCGAATCAAGTATAGAATTCTCAGCATGAGTCGATTTTAGTTCTCTGGAACGTGATAACAACATGAGCTGCACACAAGACGCCACCCTAAGCTATTATCACTTCCTAGAAAAACCAAAACCAATCTACAAGTTGCTGTGCCGGGATCAACTGAATAACTCGGTGCAAGTTAATTCCGACTCTGTGGATAAAGATAACAGAACATGTCAAGCACTGAGGAAAAACCCTAGCTTTGTTCCAGGAAAAATTCAAGACTCGGTTTGCTATCTTCTTCCACAAAGTCACAATCAACTCAAATCTTCCATTGTATTTGTCACCAACACAACTTCATCACCAATTGCTAATGTAGTAATATGCCAAAATCAACATCACCAACCTTCAAAATTGATTGATCGTTGGTTCAAGACAACCCAAACTAGGGTATTGGATGGATCAGATCAGCAGTTTTCATAAAGTTGGGGTTTTTGACCGCGGTTCCTTGCTCCAATCCTCAACAATAGCTTCAAAAGGAGGCGGCCGATGGCGTTGGTGATGGAGATCGATGGCGGCAGCTCCTGGGTGGACATAATGCTTATATCAGCTAACAACGGTTGGAGAGATCGGATCGGCTGGAGAAGTGGGGGATCAGATTAATGGAAATGAATCAAAGTGAGGGGTCGGCTCGTATATAAAAAAACAAAGAAAATAAAAAAGAAGTTTGAATTTTTTTAAGTACTTCGATCAGTACCGATCTGATCCACTTGGATCGATATATCTGATCTACTTGGATCGGTACGAACCCAAATTTTCTCCACTAAATGGTCCTAAATTTTCCCTATGCGACCTACTCGATGTTCGTATGCATTCTGGAAATTACTAAGTCAAGATCACTTTGTAACACAATGGAGATTCACACTAAGGACTGAACAATTAGCCGGTACTTCATAGATAGCTTTTCAAGATGGATAGATACGACCAATGAAACTCTTTAAAACAGAAACCTAGAGATAAACAATTCCAAAGCACACCTTGTTTTCAACGAAAGCATACTCTATGGGGCAAATGTTAATCGGGTTTTTAACTCTGCAGAATTCAAAAGGAGTTGGAACATTTAGATTAAACCAGAACGACTTAAAACTTGATCGGAAGGCCAAGAAGTACAAAATAAAGGACCCCAAGAAGTTTGGGCCATTTTTAGGCTAACATTTCGGATCGGTACCGATCTGATCTAATTGGATTGGTACCGACACAAAATATTACTTTACTAGATATTCCTTTCACTTGTCTTACACTCATAGGTCTCCACTAAGCTTATCTACAAAGTTTGATAACATTCCAAGCATCTGAGTTCAAGAAGTGAAGACTTATCTGATTCAGGTTACAATTCAATCTAACCTATAGGTGAATCATCGTCAAAACAAGTCAACAAGCTACGAAACTACATGGAGAGCATCGTAACTAGGCAACAAAGACAACCAAGTAGTCAATGCATAAAAAATGCTTAACTATTTGGATCGTGCCGATCCAATTAGATCGAATCGGTACTGATCCAAATACTTTGCTTCGATGACTTTCAATCTTTCTAGACTTCCTCTATGTGATGAATACAGACTTCTGGTAAAGTGACTCTGGCCCAAGTACTCTCTAACTCCTATAAATACCATCCCGTCTGCAATAGAAAAAGGATCTGCTCTGATCTCTACTGAAACTCTTCCATTGTTTCTTCACTCTTCTTCGCCCTCACAACAACCATTAAAGGGGCAACTGAGATCCTTCTGGTTGTCTCTTATATTGGTGGCTTGATCTAACTTAGGAAAGAAGAATCATATTGTAATCAAAACTCCTTTGTAATAGTAGTTGATCACTTAAAGATATAAAGTGGATGTAGGCTTCGTTAACAGCCGAACCACTATAAAAATCTCTTGTCTCTTTACTTTTTCTATGATTTACTATTGCGTTTCTATTTATTTGCCTTGATAAACATGGCTGGTTCTTTCACACTCAATCCAGGGTGTTGATCCATTTTTTGGGTTAACACAAATATAATCACATAACATTTCATTTAAGGATTGTATTATTAATACATTTCAAATTAATTACCTAATTAATTATATCACAATACGGCAAAGTATATATAAGAAAACAAACACCTTTGTTATGAACAAGACAGATTACAAAGTTAGATATGTGTAACCAATTGCATTATTACCCCTAGGGCATACCACTAATTCCCTCAATCTCCTACTTGCACTTGGGGTTAATTATGGAATTTTAATCTGATTTCTATGATCAGTTTACTCAGAATTGATCGATCTAGTCTCATCGGGAATGGATATGCCCTAATGTTTTGTTATCTACTCTGTCAATCAACACTTCTCTGTTGCTGATACACTGTCTTTGTCATGTGAAACTTTCAAAGTATGTTTCTTGACTTTTTGTGAGGCCTAAGTTCTTTCACGATCTGTATCTTGATATTGTTATCACGAAACAATGTCATTGGATTCTCAACATTTGGAATCACCCCTAGCTCACTCATCAATTTGCATATATATATATATATATATATATATATATATATATCTTTCATTACAGTGCTGCTCAAGGTGGTGTACTCAGCCTTTTGGACAAACCAAACAAAACCACTGGTTGGAACATTTCCAACTTAAAGCTCCTTAACTAAGGTTGAACATAAACATAGGTTTGACATACTTTACTTGATACCACTTATGAAGTTCAAATCCGAACATTCCTTCATAAGGAGGTCATTGTTTCTATAAAAGATTCTATAATATTTTGTAAATACTCGAGAATACTCTTAAATACCATTTAGTGATCGTAATTTGGATTTGATACTTGCTGAATGCACCAACTATACGAAATATGATATAGTAAATAATATAACATGTGTGATAATTCCTATTACCGATGCATAGGAAATCCATCTCGTATGCTCCATGTTAAAAAAATTAATACGGTATTTATGCATTTTAGTTGTTATATATGCATAGTCTCTTCTAAATCACTATTGGATGTTATGTTTTAGCATCAATATGCCAAAATTAAAAATTATGCGATAATTGCATGTAGAATCCGAATGGATTTAAGCATGTTGACAAGAAAGATTACTTCCCTAATTTAGACATTTGAAATCTATGAAGTCATTCCTATCAACATCACTTTATATAATCCCAAGGGCATTGATCTTCTTAAAGATACACTTACGGCCAATAGATTATATCCCTTCGTGTATAAATAGAAAAAGTGTATTTTTATGATGTACTCGGTATCGATTTTAGATTTAAAGCACCATGCCATATGGCAGTGTACACTCTTCATGGCATATTGAAAACTAAGGAAATTGTTATTCCGAACAATTCTTTTTTCGACATTGATAAGAAACTTAAGGTTTTTCTTTTAATGTAGAAGAATTATCATTAGCCATTCTAATAAGTTATGTATGTTTTAGGGTTTGTCAATTTTATTTCATCTTATGTGATCAGTTGCGGTGTTAGAGTCTTTATATCATATCCAAGTCCATTTTACTGCCAATAATATTTATTGTTGGTCGGTCCTAAACTCCTTTCTGGTAGTCCAAACAAGATCCCTTATAAGCAAATCTTACGTGCAGCCTCTAGATGCATGCAACGTTTTATTTCCTGAAATAACGATTATTTCTCAGTGTGACGGATGGGCATTCAGAAACATTTCATGAAATGCCTTTATACTTGCATAAAATTAAATTATTTTGACGTTTATGAAACTTTTATTCATAACATAAATTGCTCAACCACATATCTTAAACTATATAAAGTTGGATTTCTTATCAATACATATCTTATTTGATTTTGTAAATAGTACTTTGACGAAATAAAAATTAACATATGTACTTACTCTTAAGTACATATATTTGTAGGAAATTTTTTAACTCAACATCACGCATCATCAATTGTACTTTGTCCAACAAATTCTGATTACTACGTATCGATACATCATTGCATCATAGAGAGGAGTGACTTTGATATTAAATCTTATTTGTTTTTAGGTACTTTCGGAACTTCTTTCCTCTATACTTACCTATTTTATCAAATCGAATTGTGTATTTCATTTGCATGTTCTCTTAATTTGGTTTTATACTCAATGAACTTATCACAGTTATTGTACTTATTTATCAAACATATATGTCATGTCTGTGATAATTCATTGGAAAATTTAACGAATTAAGTGGATCTGTCTTGGTATCATTAGGCCTTGGACTTAATACATCTCTATGTATTAATCTGAAGAGCTCGTTAACTCTTTTGTCACTTCCACTGAATGGGTGCTTTGCCCTTAATTGTTTGAGATACAATTCACCAGTACCATATGATTCATAATCATATGATTAAAGAATTATTCTTAGAGATATGACTTAGTTTATAATTCCAAAATAGCTATAAAATTTTAGATACTTCTATATTTTCTATAGTTATGCATCGCTTTAGTTATGAAAACAACCATTGTTATATATTTTTCTTATAATAAATATTCATACTATTCATACTAAAATAAAACTATATCTATTTTCAGTCAACTCTAAAAAAGAGTTATTATTTCATAAATAATATTTGGTATATATACGAAGACAATCTATTTTAACTTGATGCATCCACTAATAAGTATCATGTGGTATGCTCCCATTATTTTTGCCATTACAATAACCGCTCATGAAATAAGGAGTTCCCTATAATCACTTATTATGTGTAATTTATTTCATCCACTATAACTAGTTTACAATTGAGAGTTTATAATCAATTATCTTAAACTCGATGGAATAACTCTTATATAAAACAATTTTCTATATGAAAATACATTTGGAATAGAAATCACATTTCTCATTCTAAGGTATCTACTAGTATTTATATAATTCTCATTTTTGATGTCACTTCATGAAGTAGAGGTGGTCATTCACTCTCTTAATCTCAATTGCGCCTATGTTACATCTACTCTCAAACATTCACTCTTATTTCCAAATGGTTAAACTATTCAAAAGGAAACCTCTACTACAAGACTGAGCTAAAATCTATACAAAAGTGCATTCAAACACCCTTAACATTTAAGGATATCATATAATTTGCACTAAAGTAAACAAATCAAATGAACATTTTAGTAATCAAATTTCTAGGTCTATCCAGTAGTTTTTGGTCTGCATTGAATAATACAAGATGATCCTCATTGTATTCAATCGAACTGAACAAGTAATTTATAATAGGGAGAATTAATTTAAAGGGCAAAAATTTGTATATTTTTAGCCTCAAGGACACGGCCTCAATATTTTAACCACAAGGACAAACATTCTCCTAAAAATTATTCATAAGGACAAACAGTTTTTCAAAATTATTCATAAGGACAAACATTTTTTCAAAACTGCTACCGAACTAAAAAATGATACCTAAAAACTGCTACCGATAACTACAAACTAATACCTAAAAACTGTAAAAACTAATACCTAAAGAAAGTTGTCCTTCAGACTAAAATACTGAAGGTCTGTCCTTGAGCCTAAAATGCTGAGAAATTTTATCCTTGACAATAATTCCTTGTTTATAATATGGTATACTTTTCCAATTCAAATGAATCAATTTTACTGAGATTTTGTATATTATGAACGCGACTGTTCACCATACAACTTTTGTATTTGATCTAATATTTATTAAATATCCATATTCTTATATTGCTTTAGAATTCGAAATTAAGAAGATAATATACAGTTCAAGCAAATAAACAATCATGTGACCAAGGTACAAATGTTTTAGTAGTTGTATAGTTTAGCTCTTGCATGGGTATTAAAGCGAAAACATGCTAAAATTTATAAGTAAATTTTATATTTCATTACCAATATTAATTTATTTCATTAGTATAGTTCAACTAAAAAATAGTCTTATTAATTCGATTAGTTGCACAAATATATTAAAGAAGATAATTTTTAATTTTGTACAGCATGTGTTATTGCAATGTTAGAAAGCTTAAATGTTTTCATTTCATTTTTCTAATAAGGCACCCACTAGAATTTAATATTCCTGAAAACCTTAAGAGAAATATAGAAATCTTTCGATTTCTCTAATGAATATTAGGACTTGCTTGTCATGGGATTTTGACCTTAAGTCTACTTGACAAATCATACGCTTGCAAACGATGAGTAAGTCTTTGTTGGTTGTATCATATACAACTCCTAACTGTGTTCTTTGCCTTAATCTCGACCTTGCCCTTGAGTTTTCTCAACAAATCAAGAGAGGTTATTCATTTTTTCCTATAATTTCTTAACGGCCTAAGTATAATGCATGTACCTTTAGTTTTCTCAACAAATACAAGTATGTATCTTACCTTGTCTGGGGAATATATTAATAATACTACACATAACAACTCTAGTTGGAGTTTTCTCAACAACTGATGCATATGCAATTAATCTCTTAATATATGAATGATGGATGGAAGCTATCTTCAAGATTTATAATCATTAATTGAGTGATATCTATTTAATGAAGAATGTATTTCTTATGAAACACCCTCGTGATTCAAGTGTCAGACACATCTGAAATCACGGTATATATGCCATACGTACATTATTATTCCAAAATTTTATTTTGAGTTTATTTAACTTCCACTTATATTTTAATTATACATACATATAGTAATATAAGTTCAATTTATTTATAACTACTATAAGTTAATTAACTTATATAATATTTATAAGTATTTTTTAATTAAATCATATTTAATTAATTTTAATTTTTAATCCAGTTAACTAATTTAATTTAATTTTATTAAAATTTCCTAAATTTTACTTTACTCATTTTAAACTATTCAAGAAAAATATTTAACTATAACCTTTACAGTTTATATATATAATTAACATTTAATCGATTATTTATTAAGTAAATCATTTATTAAGTAAATCATTTATTTATTTAAACATTTAATTTAAATGTTTTAATAATTTTTGTAATTTTATTTAATTTATCTTAAACAATGTTAAGGTAAATTTTCAATTATAACATTTGTAGTTATATACATATCAATATATATACACACATATATTAATTACCTTTTACCTAAATATATATTTAATTAATAAAAAATAATTATATATTTATAATAAAAGATATTAAATTAATTTCTTAAAATAGTTTTGAATTTTTGTAATTTATCTTATAACATTCATAAAATTTCCTTTTATATTTTAAACTTAACATTTAAATCTAGAATATATTATAAACTTTCAAATCTTATTTTGAAAACTACAAGGCCCAATAACTCTAGGCCTTACATCTAGGCCAACCTTTTATTCTTACTTTACCTATTGGGGCAGAGTAGTAGCTAGGGAGGAGAGAATATATTTTATTCAACCCCTAGGTAGGCACTACAATTCTAGACACCTATCAGATAGAAATTTTATTAGTTGGTCCTAAACACCGACTAATTAGATTGCATAAACCATATGGGCTCTAATACCATTGTCAGGTCCAGCCCATTCTAGTAGTGGGTGAAATGTGTAAACTTAAAAAAATATTCTACTAGGATTTTAAGTTAGCCTATACAATCTTTTAAATAGCATTAGATACAATCTATTAATTAAAATAAAATGATATTTTATTTTAAAGTATTTTATATTTATTTAATTAATCTTATTGTTTAACTTTATGCAATGATTATGTTGAATATATCTTATTATTCATAGCCAATAGAGTTGGCTCGGTTAGTTAGTAGTTTGGACTATGAGATTAAAGGTCACGAGTTCGATCCTCGAGATTGACACTTGTTGGCATTAATGAACCATATTCAAAAAAAATATACCTCGTATATTCATAACATGACATGATCAAATATAGGTCTGTGGGTATGTGTAATTAATTTGGAGTTTTGTTTTCTACTATTCAACTATGTGACAAGTCATAATTTTATTTATGGGGTAAAAATTAAGCGGTCATTGCTTACAACAAAAGTGGCACAAACACCCAATGAAGTAATAAATATAAAAATTCCAAGAAAAGGTGAGAAAAAGAAAAGAAGAACACATAATTTTTATAGTGGTTCGGTAAATACTTCGGTCTACATACTTAAACCTTGTTATTCGATTTCTGCTAAGTTTTTATAAAGTTGTTCTTATGGATCGGTAATGATCCCTTAGATTATAGAAGAAGTATAGAAAATAGTTAAGAGAGCCAAGAGTTCCCCAAAACCAAGGCCCTTATCCTCTATTTATAGTTGTAGGTCACCGAAAATGTCTCCACTACGTCTGAACCCACGTTTCTCACGCTCAAGTGAAGTTGCCTGGAGAAGATCATGGCCATGTCATCAAGTTTTAGGGATCGATACCAATCCATTAAAGGGTCAGTACGATCTGTAACACCCCGTAAAATGAACCATAAATAAATAAAGCAAATCAAATTAAATATGAATTAGATACGGATAGTATACAAAAGTTGGAATCTGACCATGGAAGTTATTCCATTGCATTCATGGCGAAATTCAGATATGTTTCCATATATAATATGCTGAAAACGGAGCTCAACATAAGAAGTTATGAGCATTTGAAGTTTTCAAATTTAAATTAATTTAGCTTGAATTCAAATTCAAATGAGAAATCAAATTTAGGGTTTAAATTTGAAAAATTAGCTTGGGGGTTAAGCAAAACTTTTAATTAACGTTTGACGTTAAAAAGTTAATTAGAGAATAAAATAATACGACAACGGAAATAAATAGAAGTCCCCGAATAAAAGGAGCAGTCGACCTGAATAGGTCAACCGGTCGACTGTAGCGGTCGACCGCTTGGCAACAGTAGTTGTCGGTGGCGGTTAGGGTTTTAAGTTATGTTTTATTCGGTTGTATGCTCTAGATTTACCCGTTTCCTACCTACTTCCATCCTACGGTTCTGGTGTGTTTCAACTCCTATAAATAGAACCCTATCCTCTCCACTTTTATTCATATTATTTTGGAGAATACGAAGAAAATTTTCCATTGCTCTCTCTGTAATAAGATCAGAAACTCCATAGAGAATTCAGGTAAGAATTTAACCTTTTCCTATTTGTTTCTTCTTCCTCCAATCTATTCTAATCCTATTCTTCTCTAGTTATTTTGAATCTAATGAATATATGTACCTCTTCCCTATTGTGTGCACATATATCAAAAGAGAGAGATTCTGGAAAAGATCGGAAGGCTACAAACCATTTGAGTAAAGCTAAGGCTACTCGGTGAGTAGAAATCGTATTATTTCTTTTCAGCAATTGTTTGTTGTATTTCTTTTGGAATTTAATATGCCTTACAGATTTTGGGATTTCAAAAATATGATAGATAAAATCCCCTAAAATTCCTTTTTATTTCAATATGTCAATTCTATGCTGAGATTCCCAACTATTTACATTAATTTGATGGGATTTGTTTCATTACGCAATCTTTGATAATTTCATAGTCTATTCAACTTCTCCTTCTTCTTTGGGTTAAATTGTGATCCTCTAATAAAATAAGGGTTTTAGATTATGAATTCCATTCGTAGTTTACACCACTTATTCTTATCTATTTCTTTGTAAAAATCGAAGTTGAATATAATATGGGGTTTAGATTGCAATTCTTATTGTTTAAGATATTCCATTGAATTAGTGTAATACATTGAGTTTCTATTTTATTTACAAGTCTGTTATTGC
This sequence comes from Allium fistulosum, assembly GCA_030737815.1. Lineage (NCBI taxonomy): Eukaryota > Viridiplantae > Streptophyta > Magnoliopsida > Asparagales > Amaryllidaceae > Allium > Allium fistulosum. The sequence continues at coordinate 304,602,046 of CM060905.1, read as the reverse complement.
AGTTTTGGTTATGAATATTTATTCCCTGTTTTGTACATTAGAATTCCATGAAATCTTGGGAAATTGAAGAAAAAGGACTTGTAATAATAATTGGTTAGGGGATTGACATTTAACGCTAGTTATGGCGTAAAATCCATGCGTTTAAAACTTATTAGGCGCGAATGTTTATTTATCTTTATTTACGCAATTAACGAATAATTATTGCATATATGGAGTAGTTAATTAGGCATTTGTTTATATTTATTTCCCCCATTAGGAAGGTAATTGATTTTGAGGCAACAATAAGAGGAAAATCTTATATAGCCTAATTATTACTTTAAGGCGCAATAAGAAAGATTCCTTATAAGGCCTAATTTATGAAATGATGAGATGGGTGTATATATGTGTATATATATATATACATATATATGGAGTGTGATTAATTTGTAGCTAAGTAATAGGGATGCAAGGTCAATAGAGTTACATGGCGAAAGTCTTCCCTTTACTTTGAGGCTACCAGCAATTGTAGACTTTTATTAATATGAGATATCCTTATGATAAATATTTATAATGACACGAAATTAGCCCCAAAATTTTTAGGAGAAATCTGCCCAGCTAATCTGGCTACCAGTTCGTACGAATGGTGGACAAATGTGAGACGTATTTGATATAGCTAATCGAGGTTTGAGGTATTAAGTGATTGGACCCGTCTTTTTCCCCAGATAAAGTATTAAATGGAAGGGGTTTCGTTAGATGGTATCTCTATAGGGGTCCGCTTCTGGAAATAGGTCTTAAATGATGGGGTCTGCCTTATTTTAAATTCTTATATGACCGGAGTCTGCTTATTTTCTACTTGGAAGTATTAAGTGGCCTGTAAGATTCCATTTGATGTCAGCTAGATAGTGTCATTCATGAGCACACTTTTGGAAATAGGTCTTAAATGATGGGTTCTACCTTAATTAAGGTTTTAAATGACTAGAATTTGCCTATTTTCCACCGAGAAGACTAAGTGGCTTGGGTACTGTCTCTCACATCATTAGATGTTTATGACGTATATAATTGGGATATGAGATTCTAGAAATCCACTTCTGGAATGAAGGGTATTATGTGGTTAGACTCGCCTCCTTTCCTTATAAAGAATTATTAAATGATTTTAACGGTTTTATATTCATACACATATTCTTATTTTGAATATACTGCCCAAGTACTGAAAAGATAAGACTCGAGGTTTTATTCACCAAATAGTTGTTATTCTGACTCCCTCCTCATTACAACACAGGTTAAGAATGGAGTGATGGCGGTGATGATGCTTAAAGATAGAGAAGCTTGGCTAGTGGCAGTATTTATTATTATTTTCTTTTATGTGTACCCATGGATTTAGACAATTGTTGTAACGAATATTATGGTATGGTTTTTATGGGATTTTTTGTTATGACATTTTTATGGTTTTGAAATAAATGGGTACACTTTACTATTTTATTTTATTCCATCCGTTGTGAGTTCTGAAAGTTTAGTTATTGCTCTGTAATGTTATTTCCTTTTACTACCGACAACTTGCCTTAGAATGAATCTAAGTTTTGATGGGCCTTTTGTGGATCGAAATTTAGGCCTGTTTCGAGGTGGGTTGCTACATTTGGTATCAGAGCCCTAGGTTAGCCGATCAATGGGGAAAAACTATACATATGAGAGACGTATTTTTAATTTTGAAAAAGGTTTTTCAAAAAGAATTTTCAAAAGAATTCTTACTATATATATATATATATATATATATGCACCCTCTCTTGTTGAAATATGCACATACACTAGGCAAACTTTTCTTTTCTTTCAGCATATAATTACTATCTTAGGAAATCACCACTAAAAGTTTAACCTACAGTTAGTTGATATAGCTGATAATCAATCTTCGCATGAATAAGGGAACCCTAACCACGGAAGACCACCCATCTGTGGAATGTCTGAATGTTTTAAACAATATCTTAGGGCTGTCGGGCAGATTCCTATTCCTACAGCTGCACCGGTAGCACCCACTGCCCCGGCCGCTGATGCAGCACCCCATCCTGCCGACATTCCTAAGCTATGTAAGGATTTTCTCGATATGGGAGGGAAGACATACTCTTGAACTTGAAGGATATTCGGAAGCTAAAGCATGGATTGGTAACTGTGAGAAGGTATTTAGAGAACTTGGTTGGGATGATCAACTAAGAAGAAGAATGGTAGCTTGGCACCTCAGGGAAGAAGCCTTGAATTGGTGGAACTTTGTGAATGATGAGAAACCAGGAAGGAAATTCACTTGGGATGAATTCAAGGACCGATTTGAGATGAGATTCATGTCCAAAGCAGAGGTTAGCTTACAATTGGAAATTTTCATTTAGTTGAGACAAGGAGATTCTACCCTTAAGGAGTACATAGTTAAGTTTACCGAACTGGCTAAATTTGGGATGAGCCTGATAGACACACCTATGAAAATGGCCACGAAGTTCATGAAGGGTTTAAATTCCCTGCTAAGAGAAATGTTGTTGACCCAAGTACCTAACTGGGCCACGTATGAGATGTTGGTAGAAACGGCGATGCTGCACGTGGCCAATGAGGAAGATAAGAGAGAGAAAGAGAAGTCTGCACTGACTCAAAAGCAAGGAGGGTCTAAGAAAGGAATCTTTTGGGCCAATAAGAAGTCGAAGGGGAAGTTTAAGAAGGATGTAAAGGTGTGTAAGAGATGCCAAAGGAAGGGTCATGAAGCTAAAGATTGTAGGGTGAGTCTGATGAAGGAAGCCTTTAAAGGAATCTTCTTTAACTGCCATGAAGAAGGGCATCACAAGAATCAATGTCCCAAGATGGCTAAGGAAGGACCAAGCGAACATGCCTATTTTAGTTGTCCCTATTGCCTATAAGCCACCAAGAGACCAAGGAAAAGTAGCTCTAGAAGGTATAACTCTTATTTTTGGGGTTACTATTCATACCTTATTTGATCGGGGGCATCACATTCCTTTAAACCTAGGGGTGTAGTAAATTCCTTAAACCTTAAAACCTAGATGGTCAACAGTCCAATAGAGGTTTCCAATCACATTGAGGGTTCGACCCATCTTTCTCTTATTTGCAAAGACTTAGTGTTAGACATATGCGATGTTGATTTCATATGGACTGCGTACGTTCTAAATTTAAAGGGGTACAGACTTATCTTGAGTACGGATTGGTTGTCATATTACGGAGCCATTCTTGACTGTGACAAAAGGGTAGTACGACTAAGGAGTCATGGAGGTTATGAACTAGAAGTTCTTTGTACACCTAAAACTATAGTTGAGTTAAGGCATTTATACTCACTAAATCTATATGTTGTTCGAGAGCCATTATCCGTACCCGTAGTTTGTGAATTTCTTGATGTCTTCAAGGAGGTCTCAGATCTCCCACCTCATAGGGAAATTGAGTTTCGAATTGATTTGGAGAAGGACGCATGAACCATCGCTCTACCTTTGAGACATATGGCCCTCAAAGAAAGAAGGTAATTGGATAAGCAAATCTCAGAGCTATTGAAGAAAGGATTCATCCGTATGAGGACTTCTAAGTGAGGAGCCCTTGTTGTTTTTGCTACTAGAGCAGATGGTTCTTTGAGACTTTGTGTCGATTATAGGGAGTTGAAAAGGTTGACAAGGAAGAATAAGTACTCTCTACCTAGAATAAATGACTTGTTTGACCAACTTGTAGGAGCTAAAGTCTTTTCCCAATTAGACTTAGCAACATGATTCCATCAATTGAGGATTGTAGAGGAAAGCAAGCCAAAGACCGCATTCCATATGCCGGATAGACTCTATGTGTGGGAAGTAATGCCTTTTGGACTGACAAATGCCCCAGCATAATTTGTGGATTTGATGAGTAGAATATTTAGAGGGCAACTTGATATAATTTTCATGGTGTTTGTTGATGATATCTTGGTTTTCTCCAAAGGTAAGAAGGAGCATATGGACCACCATAGGGAGGTATTGGAGACCTTAAGGACACTACGCCATAAATGACCTTCTGCAACATTTTTGCAAGGTGTTGCCAGCTAAAATGTTGCGATAGCTATAGAATTTTGGTCCTACTGCAACGTTGTATTTTTGGTGTTACCTTAGCCATAGAAATGTGTTGCTCTAGCTAAACAAGTGTAACACGATGCAACATTTTTATATAGTGTTGCCATAGATGTTTTCAGATTAAAAAATTAAAAAAAAATTACACCTCAGCGATCCACACCACCATTTAAAACAAAATCTCAACCGTCGATTCACACCATCGATCCACACCTTACCAATTTCCATTTCCCGCTTTACTTTTCACTCATCCGCTTTCGTTTCTCACCCCCAATTTTCCAATCCCTAATTTTTATTCCGCCGACTTTAAAAAAAATGACGCCGCTCCTCCTTGTTTCTTCGATCTGGAGAATAACTGGCTTTGCTTTTATCCCTTGTCGGCCATATCAATTTCCGTTATTTTCTTTCGCCTCGCGTCAGTTTTCCTCACTACTTCCGGATTTGCGATTTTGTTCAGGTTTTTGGCGATTCTGGTGATTCGAGGTAAGGTTGTGGGATTGCGATGGTTCAGGGAGTTGCTGATTTGGTCGCAATTTCGTGGTTGGGGCCTGATGTCAGAGTGGCAGGGGGTAGTCGAATTGGTTTCGGTGAAAACTAGGGCACGCGATTCTAATTGCTTTGATGCTCTGATTGATCGAATCTAGTGTGAGAAACGTTCCTGGTAGCTTGCTCCTTCGTTCTCCTTGATTGATTGCTCGAATTGCTTTGACTTCGTCGTCGGGTGCGATGTGATATTATTTGGTATGTTTTCTGCCTTATGGTTTACTTGAATATTCTTGATTTTGGTTACACTCGCACGCTTTTGCCGATGATGAATTGGGATTTATTTATAGGCTTTATTTCCTATAATCTCGTGTTTAATCTTTCTGTTGGACTTTGAGAAATCTGGTATGTTGGATTGCAATGATGAATACAAACATATGTGTGTTGAGCTTTGTTGGTTTTGCTTGGTCTGGACTGAACTGGTACCATGCTAACCTTGTTCTTTAACATGAACTGATGCTCCAAGTCCTCTGTATATCATGTTACTGCCTAGGTTTCTCTTGTACATGCCTGATGCATTCACTGTTTTTGCTTGATGGGCTGCCTATGTGTACTGCTGTGTTTCTTTCACTGGCTTGTCTATATTTTGCTGAACCTGGTTCTTGTTTGTTTTGTTGGGTTCTTGGCCCTGAGTTGAATCCAGTCGATGACTCGGGTTTGACCTTGTGCCATGTCCGTTTTTTTGGCTTGTCTACATATCTGGCTGCACTTGAGTATGAACTTGCACTTGAGTAGTTGCACTTGAGTAGTTTCTTGTACCAAGCCTTATGATGCATGTATGTTCATCCATGTACATGCATTTCTTGGTCATGTTATGTTGCTTGCTGTGTTGAGTACTACTTTGAGCACTTGGCTTCTCCTTTGTGCATTTTTGCCTAAACTGTTGCTTGCTGTCTTCCATACTGCCTTGTATCCATGTGTTGCATTCATGTTTGGCTTATGCACTTATGAAAAGAAACAACCCAACTACCTGAGGCAAATAATATAACAAAAATATTTTCATTTTCTGTTCGAGTTAAATATTATTTTCCAGATTACTGCTTTTGAATTATATGTGACAGGTATTGAAGACTGGACAGCTGGATATAAGCTTGAAGACAGAGTCAAATCAAATGTGCATGAGCTTGAAGACAGGTTTCAAAGAAGGCTCGATCTTCCGAAATCGGATGAATCGGGCGGTGCCCACTTGTTCGACCTAACCGGGACTGCCGGGACTGCGGTGCCCCGGACCCCCGCCGGCGTTGCGCCCGGACCCGCTTCTCGGCTCGCCTTCGGCTCGGCACTCGGCTCGCCTTCGGCTCGGCATATATTTGTCAGTGTCGGTGTCTGTATAAATTGAAACTGCATATGTAATGAGTGAACTGAGTGATGTAGTGAGGAATATCTGTATATGTGAATATCAGTGTTATATATCATTGAATTGTAAAATAATGGAGTCAGGAATTTGTACTATTTCAAATGTTAAAATAAAATATTTATTTAAATAAATTACTGTTTAAATATCAAATTCTGTGCAATAGCATTTGATTAAATAAATATTTATTTTTATTAAAAAATCAAATATGCTCTACATTGTGGGCCCCACAAATTCAAAAAGTTCATATCTATAGCAACATTTTGGAATGTTGCTACAGATACCTATGGGTGTTGCCATAGACCCAAATAGGGTTCTATTGCAACAATATTACTTATGTTGCCTTAGATAGTCAAAATGTTGCCTTTGAGGTCTAAGGCAACGGAAAAATTGCATCACCCTAAAAGTGTTGCCATAGACCTATGGCAACATTTTTCGGGCCTGAGCCAACATTTTTTTTGTGTTGCAGTAGGCCATTTATGGCATAGTGGGAGAAACCAACTCAAGGATAAGTTTTCTAAATGTCACTTTTGGGAAAATGAAGTTAGGTTCCTTGGGCATATTGTTTCGAAATAAGGATTGGCGGTGGATCCTACTAAAGCGGAGACTGTCAAAGGATGGAGGATTCCTAGTAATGCATCGGAGGTTAGAAGTTTTCTAGGGTAGGCATGCTACTATAGAAAGTTTATCAAGAGCTTTGCAAAAATAGCAGCCCCTTTAACCCATTTAACTAAGAAGAATCTAGTTTTTGTTTGGGATGATAGATGTACCAAGGCATTTGAGAAGCTTAAGGAGTCATTGACTAGTGCACCCATGCTCACTACTCCAGATGGAACCAAGCCATTTACGGTTTTCACAGATGCATGTGGCACAAGATTTGGTACAGTTCTTATGCAAGAAGGGAAGGTAGTTGCCTATGGTAGTAGACAAATAAAGGACCATGAGAAGAGGTATCCAACGCATGACTTAGAATTGGCAGCCATTGTTTTTGCCTTAAAGATATGGAGGTATTATCTCTTGGGGAAAGGTTTGAGTTACTCACTGATCATAAATCACTCAAATACCTATTTTCCCAAAAAGATTTAAATCTTAGGCATCAGAGGTAGATAGAGTATGTAGCATCCTTTGACTTTGGTATTCAATATACCCTTGGAAATGGCAACGTAGTCGCCGACTCCCTTAGTAGGAGACACGCTACCCTAGGTGCTATATATGAATGGAGACAGTTGGAGTTTCTCTCGAATTTCAACCTGTAACCATCAACATAACCCATCCAAGGTTTTCTATCAGTTATGGAGATTAAACCAGCTTTGATGGATCGTATAGGGCATGAGAAAGTAAAAGATGAGAAGTTAGCAGAGATTTTGGAAAAATTAAAAAAGTAGAGCATTTTCCCCATGCTAGGAGGTACTCAGTTGATGAGAAGTGATACTTAAGAAGAGACAGCCGTTTTTGTGTCCTAATGATTGATGATTTAATAAGAGATGTGCTTATGGAGTGTCACCACTCAAGGATGACCATTCATCCCAGAGGAGACAAGATGCACAAGGACATGAAGAGAATTTTCTTTTGGAATGTAATGAAGAGGAGCGTAGCTGAGTTTGTCGCTAGTTTTTTGACATCTCAAATGATAAAAGATGAGCAAGAGAAGTGTGGTGGATTATTATTACCTTTGGAAATTCCTACTTGGAAGTGGGAACATATTTCGATGGATTTTGTTAAAGGTTGCCTAAAAGTTAGAAGGGAAATGAGGCTATTTGGGTTGTTGTAGATAGACTCACCAAGAGTTCTCATTTTGTTCCGATTAGGAGAAATAGGATTAGCACCACTCTTTTCCAGATTTATATTAAGGAGGTATTTATCTACATGGAATTCCTATAAGCATAGTCAGTGATAGGGATCCGTTATTCACTAGCGAGTTTTGGAGAAGCCTAAAAACAGCTTTGGGAACTTCTTTGAACCTTAGCATGGCATATCACCCACAAACCGATGGAAAACAAAGAGGTTGAATAGAGTTTTGGAAGACCTGTTGAGAGCCTATGTCTTTGATTTTGGAGGACATTGAGAGCAGCATCTACCTTTGGTTGAGTTTGCGTATAATAATAGCTATCAAACTACGATTGGTATGGCCCCTTTTGAAGCACTTTATAGGCGGCCATGCAAATCGCCTAGTTGTTGGTGGGAAACCACCGATAAATTATTGCTCGGACTCGATTTAATCCGTGATACCATGGGAAAAGTAGAGTTGATCAGGCAAAGGATGAAGGTAGCGCAAGACCCTCAGAAATCTTATGCGGATAAAAGAAGGAAAGAACTTGAATTTAAGGTTGGGGATATGGTGTTTGTTAAAATCTCCCCTCTTAGAAAAGTTGTTAGGTTTGTTAAGTCTGGAAAATTGGCACTTAGATTTATTGGACCATTCAGAATTTTGGAAATAATAGGAAAATTGGCATATCATTCGGAGCTTCCTGATAAGTTGGCAGGAGTCCACAATATTTTCCACGTTTCTCACCTTAGGAAATACCTTCATGACACCGCTAGCGGAATAGAGCCTGATCAGTTAGGGGATTTTGAGATGGAGCTGATTGTGCCTTGTGCCACCACATTCATGGTGGACCACGGTACTAGGAGACTCCGCAATAAAATAATTAAGTTGGTCCAAGTACAATAGGGGACAATCTAGCGAAAAGCATATAGGAGACCGAGGAGAAGATGAAAAACACCAACCCAGAGTTTTTCATTAGTAATTTTTCTCTACAAAATTAGGATTTTGGTTGCATCGCAATTGCTATATTAGATGGTAGGACATGGTTGTTACAATTTTCACAAACGCTTTACACTCATATTGAAATTTTTATGCATGTTTTGGATATTCGCTACATACTTACATGATATGATTACACACTCACACTAAGATTGAGCTCATTTTAGCATGTCTACAGTACAATCACATTTCACTATTGATTGAGTAGATGGTTATGTAGAGAACTTGGTTATGTAACATGGATGATATAGCGTGTTACGTTGTTCATCCTTTGAATGATTTCAGGACGAAATCATTTTTAAGAGGGAAGAATGTAACACCCCGTAAAATGAACCACATAAATAAATAAAGTAAATTGAATTAAATATGAATTAGATATGAATTAGATATGGAAATTTTATAAAAGTTCGAATTTGACCACGAAAGTTATTCCGTTGCGTTCGTGGCGAAATTCTGATATGTTTCCATATATAATATGTGTGACGACCCACCTTTTTGGACGATTTAAGTAATAAACCAAACATGTCTAACTCAAACCATTCAAAATGGAGGATTATCGATGGGTTTTAATAAAGAAAACAAGAGAAAAGAAGGAAAGCAATAAACAGAATCTCACAGCGGAACGACAATATATAATAATCAAATAAAATAGTTCATGAAGCTGTTTTACAATACACATTCGATTACACATTTTACAACATCAATCAGAGTACAATAAACAAACATATCAAATAATGCAGCGGAAAAATAATATTAAATACGATCACCAATCTTCATCTTCAAGGAATAACATCTTCAAAACACTGAAATACTCAGGTTGACTCGAGCATAATGAAAAACAATACACTCGAGTCAGAACTAAAATTTCCTATGTAACTCACTACACCATAACAGTCATTTCGCAACACTTATTTTTTTCAATTGCCAACACTTATTTGCGTTGTAAATTAATCACAGCAAAAAACGTTGCTAAGCAAGAAATGTGTGACCGAATATACAGATTTATAATTTTTTAATTGCCAACGCTTATTAGAGTTGGAAAATTTGGTTAAATTGGAATTGACTAATATTGGTTGGGGCAATAAAGTAATTGAGTATCGTTTTCTATCGTAGCCCTAATTCCCAATGCTCTACGTTTTTTTTTCTTTACTGCTACGATGAAAAATTCATCGTTCGCCTTTCGCTCTAGAAGTTCAGGCGATTCGCTCTGGCAATTATTGTTCAGGCAATTCTCTCTATGCAAGTTCAGGCGATTTACTCTATGAATAAAGTTCAGGCGATTCGTGTTGTAGATCTGGCATCGAAGTTCAGACGATTCACTCTGGCAAACTAAGGATCGTCTTCGATTCGGCAAGGGTTATAACTTCAGGCTATTCTCGATTTCTGGTATTGGATTTCAGGTATCTTGATTTTAGGTTCTTCTCTTTCCATTTGCGTTTGTTGGGTTTATTGAAGCATTCAAACCTGTTGTTGCCGAACTTCAAAGACATTATAGGAAAATGTAGTTAATTACAGTCAACCTTACATGCTTGTTTCGTAATGATTCTCAATCCTTAAGCAAAAGATGAAGAACGAAGTATTTGATTTTCATACATATAATCTAGATATACCACTTTATTAATTTATTAAGATACTAAAATATTTAGCAAATTGTTTGCATCTGTTTGCTACTAGTATCGGCTGTGGAGTTTGATTATTTTTTCTCTTTGACTCTACTTGTTTTGTTCGTTATCAATTTTCTATTATAATTCTTGCTATCATTGTTTTACCACTGAATTGTTCTCATAACGTATCTTTTCAGAACTATTTTATGAACTTGGATTTTTTTTTGGATCAAAGTCATGTTCTTGTCACTGAGTTCAAAAGGGTTGATGCATATTTGATTTGAGTTGTTTGAATATATTAAATTTTGTTTTCATAGATTTTTTTAAATTTTTATGACTTTATTGTGAATGAATGATTAATAGTGTACCATGGTACTTGTATATTTTCAATCAGCTATTCAAGTTTAAGAATCTACATCTGTATAATAAAACTTTATAAAATTACAAAACTAGAAAGGAAATATTGTTTTATAAATTATTTAATCTTTCTATATTTTAAAAGATAATAATGTATGCATAGTACTAAAATTATAAAATTTTGTTTTGAAAATTAAAAGCTAATAATAACAATTAACTACGAATAGTTTTTGGTGAGGAAATTATTGTTCATGAAGATAGAGATTTTAAAATGGCTAAATTCCCAATATATATTTGTAGCACAAATCATAAAAATAGAAAAAAAGTACATAATATTAAAATTATAAAAAATCTATTTTGAGAATTAAAAGCTGATGATAATAATTAAGTATGAATAGTTCTGGTGAGGAATCGTTTCCGGAAGTAATAAGTTAATAAGTACAATATTAAATATTTATTTGTAACACAAATTCATGAAGGATATATATATATACATATATGTATATACACACACAAGTGGAAACCCGTGCGTTGCACGGTTGTGTAGGTTACTTGGTGTTATAGTTTGTCCATATGAATATATTGTTGGAACATAATTGATAGACATGCATATTTTGCAATCATTTTATATATATACCCTTGATTGTGATAATGGTGCGACTACTTAATTTGGTATGTTTAACATGGCTAATATATTGGTTTGGTGTAATTTTAAATTTGCATGTTTGGATGAATATTTGAATTTCAACAGTCAACTTTATTTTTCTCTTGCAATTGTTTACTCAAGTATAAATTAAGTATGGATATATGTAACAAAGGTAAAGACTACTGTTCTCACTTTAATTTGTATATACATTATGATGTTATGTGTTGCATGGATGCAAAGTTTGGACAATTTAAAACTTTAGTATGTGAACTTTTAAAGTGTATATGAATATAGAGTTAGTATTAAAAGCACCAGGAAACAATCCGTTTGCATGCTTTGTTGGTTGTCACTTGTGTGTTTGTGTGCACGTATGATATCAACAACTTTTTAATTCACACGAATAGAAGCTGATCGATATTATATTGTGTAGGAATGGATGCTCAAGTATCATATGAATTCCACTCTGATCAGCGAAAGGCTGATCCAGAAAAGTTCAAGAAACAGTTAGCCAATCAGTAATCTATTTTTACACTTTTTTGATTGTCACATGTATATATATTTTATAATGATTTCCCTTTATGAAAAATCATTGTGATATTAACAACTTTTAATTCATACATATAGAAGCTGATCGATGTAAAATTGTACAGACTGCCTATGCCAAACTTGTAGGTAAACAAGGGTGATTCCGTCCCTCTTTGCTTCAACCTACATCCAGTGGGTAACTTTTTAAATGGCTTTTAAAGTATATATGGATATAGATTTTTGGACCATAGCTTGTAATATTAGATTTTGGCTCACTTACAAAAAATGCAGGAACATTTCTCAAGTTGCAAAATTTTTGGTTATGAGAAAGCCTGGTTACTGGGAACTTCAAATTTCTTCGAGGTACACAAAAGCAGCATTTTTACCTTTTATGATCTTTTTAATTGGTTCTTTATAATGGTAACTCATTATATTCAAAGTCGCGTTTTTTTTTTAAATTTTGAGGTAAAAACTAGTTTTTCATACTGTTTACTTCTTATACGTGCAAGGAATAACATAACTGCTGAACTAAATAAAGAAATTAACCTACCAGAAATATACTTGTTCTATTTGCTAGGACTTACCTCATTTCTAGCTATGATTCTTAGACAGTTGTTTTTCGGATCAATTACATGTCATATATACTACACTATTATTAAACATATTATATTGTTATATTTAATTTAATATAACAGTATTTGACTTAACATTAATATACGGTTGTAACTGTTGAGAAAACTGTTGTAACAAAACTGAAGAGAAACAAATAATGTAACTGTTGTATTCGGGATACATACTTTAGTTTCTCCACCCAGAATTTTTGTTTTAATTTCTTTCTTGAAATATGAATCAAGTATACAAATGAATATAAACGTTACTGTAAATAAACTAATTAATATATATTTAATTTAACTTGGTTAATATTTTAACTTCACATTCAACAATATAAACTTACAACGGAATTAAAACAAAATAGAATGCTAGGTTACTTCGACGATCGATATTTATGTAATATAAAGCAAGTACCTATCAACAAGGCTAACATCATAGAATGCTAGGGTCACTCCATAGCAAAGCTCATAAATTGTTATTGAGCGATGAGCATTGCTAAGAAAAAAAGGTAATTTGAAGTTTATGCTGACATCTATAGGAAATTTATGTTGTTCCTATAAATGAAGTTTGGGTTTGGATGACTATGTATATATGTACTTAGCATAGATGCAACTGTAACTGATCTTTTAGAATTTTCTGGGTTAATAAATTTTGATATGCTGGTTTGCTAATGTTTAAACATTTTGTTTTTTATATTTTCATATTTAAGTTATGTATTTGTTATCTTATAAATTGCAGTTTATGCAGATTATTTATTAATCATGCAATTTAATGGTTATAAGTTGATATAGTGAGCTAATGTGATGTGGATAAGCTAAGATGTCGTCATCCTATCATCTTCATATATGTGAGCATGAATACACACATACAAATACTTTTGTTTTCGTTCATTATTTTAAAGCTTCAATGACAACTAATTTTATTTTTCAAAAAAATAAAATAAAAAAATAAACCCAATTACTAGTGTTATTTTTAAAGCTTTAGCTGTAACCTTTGATCTGCTAGTAGCTACAATAAGTTCTTTTCTTTAGCTGTAACCTTTGATCTGCTAGTAACCTTTCATATATTTCTTTTCTTGTATTTATATTTAATGCTAGTAGCTACAATAAGTTCCATCGTTTATTTTTGTTTTCTTTTCTGTTTATGTCATATTCACACGAACACTTAACTATTTGAGAAACTTGGTCCCATTGCTAAATTATATTATATATGGCTATAGTAAGTCTGCAATATCATCGAACTAATTGTCCTAAATTTATTTAGCCTGATATAATTCAATTTTGTGCAAATCTAAGAGAAATTAGTATTGAGGTGACTAATGTGTAATCAATCATTACTAGGTGAAATCTTAGTATTGCCCATATTATTAATCAAATATATTACTGGGACCATTGTAGGAATTTACTGAGAACAGAGCATGAGGGACCATATGAAGTTATGAACCTTTGGTAGGTGGTAGCAAATGTGGTAATGGAAAATTCTGACCATCAGAATTTAGAAGAAGTAACAACTCTCTGAGAGGTAATAATTCTAAGTAACTTACCTCTATAATGCAAAGTTCTATAGAATAAAGACTACTAGTAGTCGTCTTCTTAAAATGTATATGATTTTAAATCGGCTGAAACTTTTATTTTGCTAAAATGAACAATCTTATTAAACCAAAATTTATTGAAAAAATGTATATAATTTTGTATTAAAGAGTGAGAACTAAAATTATATTAACTAGTAACTCATATTCATGAATTTATAGACTATTGAATGAAATATCTGAATTCTTTTAGCTAGAGTCTTATAAAAATCATTTGTTGATGGTTGTGATTTCTGAATGGAAAGTTATGTCCAATTATGTCATTATTCAAATTATATTGAACTATCTGAATCGATTGGCACATGTTTATATAGATATAAATGTAAATTATTATTGAGTCCTCACTTAAATCAACTTAAGATTTTGTTTTGTTTATTTATTTACAAAAACGCTAGGAAAGTAGAAGAAAATTTATTTACATGGTGACTTATGTCCTACAAATGTGGTTGGAAAAGTAGTAGTAGCAATGTCCTACAAATGTCCTACATTATGTTTCATAAATTTTGTTTTATATTACCTCAGTTTAACAACTGAGGCCGCAAGGGCCTCGGTTTTGAACTGAGGCCGCTGTGGCCTCAGTTTGGACTGAGGCCACAGCAGCCTCAGTTTGAATGGCCTCAGTTGAAACTGAGGCCGTTGAGGCCTTAACCGAGGCTGCAGCTGCAGCGGCCTTGGTCGAAACTGAGGCCACAGTCCAAAACTGAGGCCGCACATTGAGGCCACAGCGGCTTCAGTTCGAAACTAAGGCCGCAGCGGCCTTAGTTTTGATCTGTGTTAATCCAAAAAAGTTTTCTTTTCACTTGTGCTATCGAATACATTTGCTTGTTTTATTTAATGTCCTTTTGTTGTTAAATCATGTGCTATCACCTTATTACTATTTGTCATTATTTTTATTATAAATTTCAATTTAATATGATATTGAATGCATGTAGGTACTTAGAAGAAGCAGAAGAAAAGAGGAAATTGGATGGTAGTTCTAGTGGTAATGATGAAGTAGAAGAACTGGAAAATGATCCAATTATTGTCGAGCAGTTAGTTCTACTTCTTATATGGTCAGTTTCGTATTCGGTATTTGTAGACTTTAATTATGAATTATGTTCTATCTCTTGTTATTGCAATTTGTATTAGTATGGAATTGGTAAACTATGTATTGGTAACTTCATTATGTATTGAACTTCTCTTTTCTTAATTAATACTCTGTTTTATTACTGATTATGAATATTGTTTATTGATATTGATTGGGTTATAATTTGCTAAATTAAGATAATATTTCATAATAGATATAGTCTACATTATATCTTTTAATATTCAAACCATTATATCTTTCACCATTTGTATTACTGATAAGTGTTTATTTGTAACGCTTATAAGCATTGAAAGATATTTTTTCCCAACGCTTTTAAGCGTTGGAAGATATTAAAAGATTACCAACGCTTATAAGCGTCAGCATAGAAAATTAAACAATGTTGGATGGTTAATTTGCCAACGTTTATAAGCGTTGCTAAATAATATACACTAACGTTTATAAGCGTTGGCGAATACAACCTTCCAACGCTTATTAGCGTTGGGAAACTAAACTCCCCAACGCTTATAAGAGTTGGCAATAAATTGCGACGCCCCTACAGCGATGCTAATAAGCCTTGCTGAAACTGTTTGCGACAGTTATACTCGTTGAGAATCACTTGTTTTGGTGTAGTGACTCAAATCAATAACACGGAAAAAATATGAGTGTAGTGGCTTCAAAGATGTTATGGAATTTTCCATCTCCTATCAAGTGTACAACGTGAATATAATAACATAAGAGATTTCAAATATTTCAAAATACCAATTTTAACCACTTTAATTAAAATAAATCCGAAGTTTAAATTAAACACTTAAACCTTTCAAATAATTCAATTTCAATACATAATCCAAATTCAAGAAATTGTACGGGTATATATCATTTCAACCCATAATTTAAATGTCTTAGTTATCCAATTCTAAAATGGTTCAAATGGCCATTTAAATGATGTCAATAATATACAAGGTGATAACAGGGACATATTAAAATAAATAAACAATCATACATCTATCAATCAATAAGCATCCATTTCAAACAACATCCAAATCAACCAATATATCACAACAGTTAATAGTTATCAATGTCGGGGGTTTAACTAGCAATATTTAAATGTCAATTCAATTTAATGTCAATTCAGATTCAATATCAATTCAAATGTCAATTTAAATCTACAAACAGCAATCAAAAATTTGTATATCACTTCCTAAATTTTTATTTAACTTGCAATGGAAATTTTAGTATTGCGTGAGTGGGTTTAATCACTCACCATTAATTTATAGCCACTTGAAAATCCAATAAAAACCCAAAATTTCAACAGTCTCAAAATTCATCTGAACCAGTTTCATGTTGTTCTGAATTTCGATACGAACCCAACGGAAGAAACCGCGCATCAATCGAAGTTGGTATGCAAAAGTTCTACGAGTTAGAAAATTTAAATTAAAAATAAAACAGGGCAATTTAGTAAAAAGAGATCACCTTCCTAACGCTACAGACAAGCGAACGCACACGCTACCATTAGCGCCACCGCTTCCAATCCAAATCGCCGCCACGTCCATTGCCTACCACTAGGTTCGACCACGCCACGACCATCACCACGCTAAGCCGTGCCTACCTTGGCCTTGTGACCAACCACGACGCCATCAGACCCAGTCCGCCGCCGCTACGTTTTTGCCACATTCCGACGAAATTCATCACCGATGACACGATCCAACCTGATGGATCATCTCCCTTTGACGCCCTCTACACTACAGCACCATCTGATCGCCTCAACGTTTAACCGTTGATTTCAAAACCCTACAACGGACGGTCGAGGAAAAATTGCCCATTTCTGGACAAACGGAGCCTCCAATTGAAAAATAAATACAAACGTAGATTCCATTCATCGAGAGCTTCGCGACGATATATAATTCGATAGGATTTGAGCAGTTTGAATTTTTGGATTAGATTTGAAATCATAAGTTACGGTTTTGGGATATGGACCATTGAGGAGGAGGAGATTAGAACTGAAATGTACGTACAGAAAATAGAATAGAAGGCCGTTAGGTTTTATAACAACATATATATAGACAGAGATGAAACAGGAATAAGTGGAACAGATCGATTGGGCTAAGGCGATAACAAAGGCCCGAAAAGCCCGTATCATTCCCGAAACGAAAATGGGTCATCTTATATGTCGAAATATAGGTTTTCAATATTTTTAAATTCAATGAAACTGATTTCAAACCCTAATTCTATTATATATAGAAGTTGGCTTTAAAATCAAATTATATTATTTTAATTGATTTCTACCCATTTCGAGCTCGCACGATCAAACGATAAGTCCGATCGCTACGAAACTTGAAATCCTATAATAATTCACTATTACGGATCCGATGAAACTGGTTTCGTCGATATCCGAAACAGTGCCTAAAAAGGCTAATTTTACACGTTAATTAAAACAATCTATTTTAAAATTCAATTTAATCACTTTTAAATTCTAAATTAAAAGTTTTCTAACATCATCCTTGATTAAATAGAATTTAATAATCCTTTTAAAATTAAATTTTCCATGTTAAATCCAAGATTTAAATATTAAATTAACTACAACATTCAATTACAACTGTAATAAAATCCCAGTTCGTTATATTTTAATTTCAACCAAATTCTTTTATCTTGATTTAAATTCTTGTTATTAAATCAACAAATCATTGTGTGTTAATTTAACATAAGTTTACATTTATTACACTCATATTCTACAATTAACGTCATTGCTTATATTAAATGCAATATTTAATTACATTAAATTTCATTTTGATTTCCAAACCACTTTCAAACTGATTTAATAATAAGATGGTAAATAAACAATTGTTACATTTAAGTAATTTGAACACGTCTATAATTTATTATTTACAACAAGGGTTAATAAATTACTTACGAAATAATTGATTTCATGTTTTATATTAAACCAATTTCAATTAAATAACATATAATTTCACCGTTAACACATCATTTAATTTATTCCTAATTTACAATTTATACCCAAATTAAACTTTAAAATTATATTCTAGTTAGAGATAAACATTCATTTTATTCTTTTCAAGTCAAGGTTTAATTTCATTCAAATGTTCATTTTAATTTAAGTTAAAATGTAAGTTCTTACTCAAATGTTCATTTTATTTACCAACATTTACTTGTTAAATTGTTCCATTCTTATATTAACATCTATTATTACAATCAATGGAACTTAAATTCAAACAATTATTAAATAAATCATATTCAAATCAGCATCATTAAATTATATTCTAATAAAATATTCTAATATTACAATCAATGGACACTGTCTCGGATTTTGACGAAACCATCGCGAATGATATACCATCGCGAAGCTCTCGACAAATGGAATCTGCTCTGCAATTCATTTTTCAATTGGAGGATCCATTTGTCCAAAAATGGGCAATCTTTCCTCGACCATCCGTTGTAGGGTTTTGAAATCAACAGTTAAACGTCGACGATAAGGCGATCAAATGGTGATGCAGTGTAGAGGGCGTCAAGGGGAGATGATCCATCTGGTTGGATCGTGTCATTGGGAACGAATTTCTTTGGAATCTGGCCACAAATGCGATGGCGGTGGAATGGGTCTGGTGGCGTTGCGGTTGGTCGCGTGGCCAAGGCAGGCGCGGCTTGGCGTGGTGATGGTCGTGGCATGGTCGGATCTAGTGGTAGGTGATGGACGTAGCGGCGATTTGGATTGGAAGCGGCGGTGCTGATGGTAGCGTGTGCGTTCGTGTGTTTGTAGGGTTAGATAGGTGATCTCATTTTACTAAATTGCGCCTGTTTTATTTTTAATTTCAATTTTTAATTTCAATTTTCTAACTCGTATAACTTTTGCATACGAACTCCGATTGATGTACGGTTACTTCCTTTGAGTTTGTATCGAAATTCCAGACAATGTGAAACTGGTTTGGTTGAATTTGGAGATTGTTGAAATTTTGGGCTTTTATTGGATTTTTAACTAGCTATAAATCAAAGGTGAGTGATTAAACCCACTCACGCAATACTAAAATTTCCGGTGCAAGTTAAATACAAATTTAGGATGTGATATATAAATTTTTGATTGCTATTTGTTGATTTATATTGACATTTGAATTGATATTGAATCTGAATTGACATTAAATTGAATTGACATTTAAATTTATTGCTAGTTAAACCCCTGACATTGATAACTATTAACTGTTGTGATATATTGGTTGATTTGGATGTTGTTTGAAATGGATGCTTATTGATTGATATGATGGATGTATGTTGTTTATTTATTTTAATATGTCCCTGTTATCACCTTGTGTATTATTGACATCATTTAAATGGCCATTTGAATCATTTTATAATTTGATAACTAAGACATTTAAATTATTGGTTGAAATGATATATACCCATACAACTTCTTGAATTTGGATTATGTATTGGAATTGATTTATTTGAAAGGTCTAAGTTTTTAGTTTAAATTTTGGATTTATTTTAATTAAAGTGATTAAAATTGGTATTTCGAATTATTTGAAATCTCTTAAGTTATTATATTTATGTTTTACACTTGATAGGAGATGGAAAGTCCCGTACCATCTCTGAAGCCACTGCATTCATATTTTTACGTGTTATTGATTTGACTTACATAGCAAAATTTAAGTTCTGACTCAGGTGTATTTTTTTTCATTATGCTCGGGTCAGCCTGAGTATTTCAGTGTTTTAAAGACGTTATACCTTGAAGATGAAGATTGGTGATTGTATTTATTATTATTTTTCTGCTGCATTATTTGATATGTTTGTTTAATGTACACTAATTGATGTTGTAAAATGTGTAGTCAAATGTATATTTTAAAACAGCTTCATGAATTGTTTTATTTGATTATTATATTTTATCGTTCCGTTGCGAGATTCTGTGTATTGCTTTCCTTCTTTTCTCTTGTTTTCTTTATTAAACCCCATTCATAATCCGCCCTTTTAAATGGTTTGAGTTAGACATGTGTGATTTATTGTCGACTTAAATTGTCCAAAAAGGTGGGTCGTCACAATATGCTGAAAACGGAGCTCAAACAAAGAACTTATGATCATTTGAAGTTTTTGGATTTAAATTAATTTAGCTTGAATTCATATTCAAATGAGAAATCAAATTTAGGGTTTAAATTTCAAAAATTAGCTTGGGGCTAAGCAAACGTTTAATGTTAAAAAGTTAATTAGTAAATAAAATAATACGGTAACAGAAATAAATACACGTCCCCGAAATAAAAGGAGCGGTCGAGCTGAATAGGTCAACCAATCGACCATAGTGGTCGACGGGTCGTCCAAGGGCGGTCGTTTGCTTGGCAACAGCAGTTGCCAATGGGAGCTAATGTTTTAAGTTATGTTTTATTCAGTTGTACGCTCCCGATTTACCCATTTCCTACCTACTTCTATCCTACGGTTCTAGTGCATTTCAACTCCTATAAATAGAACTCTATCCTCTCCACTTTTATTCATATTATTTTGGGGAATACGACGAAACCCTGCCATTGCAATCCCTCTCTAATAAGATTCAGAAACTCTTTAGAGAATTCAAGTAAGAATTTAACTTATTTCCTATTTGTTTCTTCTTCCTCCAATCTATTATTATCGTATTCTACTCCAATTATTTGAATCTAATGAATATATATACCTCTTCACTATTGTCTGTATATATATCAAAAGAGAGAGATTCTGGAAGAGATCGGGAGGCTACGAATCCATTTGAGTAAAGATAAGGCTAATTAGTGAGTGGAAACTATAGTATTTCTTTTCAGCAATTGTTTAGTGTATTTCTTTTGGATTTGAATATGCCTTAGGGACTTTGGGATTTCCAAAATATTATAGATAAAATCTCCCAAAATTCCTTTTTATTTCGATATGTCAATTCTATGCTGAGATTCCCAACTATTTACATTAATTTGATGGGATTTGTTTCGTTATGCAATCTTTGATAATTACATAGTCTATTCCACTTCTCCTTCTTCTTTGGATTAAAATTGTGATCCTCTAATAAAATAAGGTGTTTAAATTACAAAATCCATTCATAGTTTACACCGCTTATTCTTATCTATTTCTTTGTAAAAAGCGTAATAGAATATAAGGTTTAGATTGCAATTCTTATTATTTATGACATTCCATTGAATTAGTGTAATAAATTGAGTTTCTATTTTATTTACAAGTCTGTTATTCCAGTTTGGTTATGAATATTTATTCCCTGTTTTGGACATTAGAATTCCATGAAATCTTGGGAAATTGAAGAAAAAGGACGTGTAATAATAGTTGGTTAGGGAATTGACATTTAATTCTAGTTTAGGGCATAAAATCCCTGCGTTTAAAACTTATTATTCGCGAATATTCTATTTACGCAATTAATGGATAATTATTGCATTTATGGCCTAGTTAATTAGGAATTTATTAACATTTATTCCCCCCATTAGGAAGGTAATTGATTTTGAGGCGAAAATAAGTAGAAACTCTTATATAACCTAATTATTATTTTAAGGCGCAATAAGGAAGATTCCTTATAGGTCTTAAATGATGGGTTCTACCTTAATTGAGGTCTTAAATGACCAGAGTCCGCCTATTTTCCACTGGGAAGTATTAAGTGGCTTGGGTACCGTCTTTCACACTATTAGTTATTTATAACGTATGATTGGGATATGCGATTTTAGAAATCTACTTCTGGAATGGAAGGTATTAAGAGGTTGAACCCGCCTCCTTTCCTTATAAAGAAGTATTAATGATTTTAATGGTTTTATATTCATAGACATATTCTTGTTTTGAAATATACTACCCAAGTACTAAAAAGGTAAGACTCAAGGTTTTTATTCGCCAAACACTTATTGTTCTGATTCCCTCCTCATTACAACATAGGTTAAGGACGGTGTAACAACCCGGAGTTTTAGAACAGTTAATTGTCGTCAAAATGACGATTATACCGGTTGCTAATTATTATTGGAATTTTAATCAGTTAGCTAATTGTTATCTATTTGCAATAGGAATTTTAATCAAATTGAGATCTTTTTTTTTTGAATTTGTAAAAAAAATTTATGTGGGTTTTAGAGAAAATTATCTAGCCCAAGAATTAGTGTTTGTCGGGATAACTAGTTGAGGCAAACCCGTTCCCCAATTATCATTTTTTAACCCTAATTAAAGCAAAAGAGGAAAAAAAATGGCGGTCTCGTTTTCCTCTTCGCCCCAAAAACAAGGGCTTTAGACAAATCGAAGAAGATGACTTTTGAAGCTCGATCGAAGATTTGTACTTGCTCGTCGATGCTAAGGTGAGTGGTTTGCCACTCACATCTAATTCTAATAAATTGTTGATGGTTCCTCTGATTTTGTTGATTTCGTGTGATTTGAGGACGGCGTTGATTTCTTTTGTGATTTTGATTTCTGTTAATCATGGCTTTGATTTGGATACCTTATGAACTTCGGGCATTCGATTTTTGTTGAACATTGATGACCTTACTGACTTTGTCAGTTCGTTCTTTTCGTGTTACTTTGTGACACGCTTATAAGTTGCTGGTATTGACCTCTTCAATTTGCTTATGCGCTTGAATTTTTATTCGTGAATTCATCGAATTGTTGGTTTCAACCTTGGCTTGAGTTACTTTTGACTTCGGTCATTTGAATTTGTATTCTGATTCTTTTGTTCTTCATTTTGGTTTTGACTTATAGTCTGGACTTAGTTTTTGATGCAGTGCTGTTTGATTAACTTTGTGAAATTATGGTGGTTTGCATTTGCATTACTAAATTACTGCATACTTGTAGATCAGTTGTGCATATGTTTTGAATTGTAAGTTTTGTATCTGGTGCATATTTCTTCCACTTTGAACTGATGCAGTGCTGTTTGATTTACTTTGTGAAATTATGGCTTGACTCTGACTCGTTCATTGTCACCTGACTTGGGTATTTGTTTGTAGTCGATTTTGTGAGAATATTTTCTTTCGACGTCTGATTTCATGTTAACTTTAGCATTTGTGCGCTTTCATATCTATAGCAATTGGCTGCAGCTCTTCGCGACACTGTTACATACATGTTTCTATATCATTGTAGGTTGCAGCCTGTTATGCTTGTAGTCGTAACCTTATCTTATGTTCTAGCTGAAGCTTGTACATGTGTGTTGTGTACTTCATGTTCCCCTGACTTTTGTTTCACTTGAAATAGCACTTCCTATGTTGTCTTATTGGATTTACACATATAGTCAAGTCTGCATTGCTGTTGTTGTTATGTTGAAGTCACCTTTGATGTCGTGGCATTCATACTTCACTGTTGTCATTGGTACATTTGTTGTTTGTATGTCTGGCAATCACTTGTCTACATGTAGTTCACTTGTTGGTATCGGTCTAGACACTGTTGTATCACTGTTATGTTTACATGTACATGCGATTTCCTTCGAGTCAGTTGCATACAGTCGCATTATTGACCCATTACTCGGGTTGATAGTTTGTTATCGCTACTTGTATCAATCCATATTATCACTTAGATATTGCAGTCTTCAAGTTGTTAGTGCACTTATATTCCATAGTTGATGTTTCTTGTACACCAGTTGATAGAGTTGTTTAGTTGCACTCATTCTACACCTTTGTATATGACATCACCACTATCCTTGGTTATATTGAACTGGTCGACACTATTGAGGCTGTACTTCGTACCTGGTTTCATCGATGATGAGGCTTGGTATTGTTCGATGTGTAACTGCTCTTATGTTGTTGGCCATTTCCATACTTGTTAATGGGCTTCGACTCATCATTGAGCTATAAGACAGGATTGGTTTTTTTGTTTGTTTTGTGTTCACTGTTGGGGTTGGGCTTGATGCAGTGATAATATTTGACTTGGATTTGCCTTGAGCTTGAGTTGAATCCGGCTTAAACACTCGGATTTGACCTTCGCAGTTTCGACGTACGGTAGTGGCGAGGCAGTGCACGCGTGCGTGTACTGCAGCCACACCGAGATTTAATTTAATTTGATGCCATCTGTTTCTGTTTTATTAAGCATATTTTGAAACAGTTCATTTTGATTTGAGTTGGATTTGTTGGCTTTTGGATTCATTGATCTTCTGAGTATTTGATAGACTGTATTGGCAAGGCAGTACACGTTAGCGTGCACTGCAGCCAATCAGCACTGTAGTTTTTAAATTGACATTTTAATTGTTTAAATTGAACTGGATTGCTGATTTATTGTTTAACACTGTTTAGTGTTATATCTGCCGTTATCCGATTCTTGTATTAAGGAGTCGGATATACGAGGTTTCTGTGACTGTCATCTATTTGACTATTTGATTATTATTGCTTTTGTGCATTGATAACTGAGTTTGAATTAGACTGACCCGTGTATTATTTTCTTTTGAATTTAATACTCGGGTCAGACTCGAGTTATTTCAGGTTGTAGATTTTCTTCTTTGAGTTGCTGTTCAGGATATGAAGACTTTTCACACCTTCTGAAGTTGTCAGTGTCATTTTGTAGTAGTCGTGTCATTGTATAGAACGATATGTATTCATGTATATTAGTCGATAATGTACTTGTATATATAACTTCTAGAGTCGACAGTTGTAGTTGTATCATATGTATTGTGTCAACTATGTATTAACTGACATCAGTTATATATATATGAGACTGTTATTTTTATCTGTGTTCCGCATTTATATTATCTGTGTTATTGTTATATCTAATGTCCTAAACTATTATGAACTATCGTAGTTTGTTTTATACTGATAATTGGGTGTGTCGATGGGAGTAAATAAATGATAGATGAAAAATAAAAAGTATATACCACTCCTATCGAGATAACCAATATTAGTGTAAGGTCAACTACGGATGGTCGCTCCTATCCAGCCTTATTCTTCGTAATAATAGACAGTATTTCTTTTAATACTCTTTGTTATTATGAGCATAGAGGTGGGGCGTCACAGTTGGTATCAGAGCTTGGGGTTTATGGACATAATATAAAACTTAACTCGGAAGGAACATATGTTACAACTATCGGTCGATGTTTTATTTATGCTTGAGTCAAAACTAAAGTTTTGAAATTTGGATGAAATTTTTAAATAACTTTATTTAAAAATAATAGTGAAATTGTGTTCTGATGATTTGATTGATTTGTGTTCTGTTTATCAGAGTGCGCAGCAGAAACAGTGAAACTGTCTTCGTTGAGTACAACTAATAATCTTTTTGATTTAAAAATCAAAATACGAAATTAATATGAATTTCATTTGTTGTTTACATAGCTGTAATTATTTTATTTCTTTGAGAACTTCGAATCCGAATTGAGGATTCGAAGAAATTGCAGATACGTGATTTTTGTTGAAATTTCCGCTGGCTTTCTTTTGTACTAATCATCTATTGATTAGATTTTTTTTTTCCGTTTTAAATTATCTTCATTGAAGATACATTTGAATGATTTCTTTGTTCATTCTGTAGTACGTGCAAAAATTTGAATTGCACGTTACTGCATTTATTTACGTTGAACCGATGCTTGGTTATGAGACGTATTTTGTTGCCGTTATTTTTGTAACGGGATTTTTACACCAATGCTAGATTTTTGAAGCACGGTGTTTTGTTGACAATTTTAATGAATGAAAATTCACGGATGTCACATTTAGATGTGAATTATTTTGATGAGATATTTGATGTTTTAAAATTACTGTTGCTTTGACTTCAGTAACAGTCAAACTTTTAAAAGTGGATTTTCAAGCGGTTATACCGCAATGCTGATTTGTAACCGTTTTTACGGTATTTTGAGAAGTACAATTTCCTTATCGAAATTGTTACTAATATTGCTGCTTTAATCACGTGATTGGAAACTCGTTTAAAAATGAAAATTGTTTTATAAATTTTAACGGTTTGCGTTTTCAAAAGGATGAGAAAGCGACTTAAACGATTTAGCAAAATCGAGGATTATGACCCCTTTCTTTTACTGTTTCGCTTAACTCCGGACTTGTCCAGTTGAGAAGGTGAATTGTTATTTTTACAAAATAAATAAAATTGTTTTCATAAATTTAACAGTTTACGCTTTCAAAAGAATGAGGAAGCGATTTAAACGTTTCAGCAAAATCGAGGACTATGACCCCTTTCTTTTACTGATTCGCTTAATTTCGGACTTGTCCGTTTGAGAATGTAAAGTGTAATTTTTACAAAATACACAATTTTGCACTTTCAAGGAAACGATGAAGAGAATCAAACGATTTAGTAAAACACGTGGTATGAGACATGTGCGTTTGCTATTTCGGTTAATTCCGGACTCGCTAATTGAAACATTTTGATGTTTTCGTGTGCTTTCGAGCCACTCTGCGGACCTTCGGGTCATTTGTTGGGCTTTCGGGCCACTCTGCGGACCTTCGGGTCATTTGTTGGGCTTTCGGGCCACTCTGCGGACCTTCGGGTCAATTACCAGTACTAGACCTTCGGGTCACTCTGCGGACCTCCGGGTCAATCTGATGGGCGCCAAAATTATGTTGAGTACTTGGTAGGCTTCGGCCATATGTTGTAGCACGTGCGGCGAATTGAAAACTCGCCATCTGATGGGATCGATCCAAGCTTTTATGTTGATTTTCTAGTCTTCTTAATTGATTTCTAGATATTTGTTGCTTCCAATTATCTGCAGGTAATTGGATATTTGTTGATATGAGTTCTGATTATCGTTTTTGATAATCAGATATTTGTTGTTTCTAATTATCGCTTGTGATAATTAGATATTTGTTGATATGAGTTTTGATTATCGTTTTTGATAATCGGATAATTGTGCTTTTAATTATCGCTTGAGATAATTAAATATTTGTTGATTTTAGATTTAATTATCGCTTGAGATAATTAAATAATTGTTGATTTGAGATTTAATTATCGCTTGAGATAATTAAATATTTGTTGATTTTAAATTTAATTATCGCTTTAGATAATTAAATATTTACTGATTTGAGAAATTTAATTATCGCTTTAGATAATTAAATATTTACTGATTTGAGAAATTTAATTATCGCTTGAGATAATTAAATATTTGTTGATTTGATTATCGTTTTTGATAATCGAATATTTGTTGATTTAATTATCGCTTTAGATAATTAAATATCTGATGATTTGAGATTTAATTATCGCTTGAGATAATTAATTAATTGTTGATTTGATTATCGTTTTTGATAATCGAATATTTGTTGATTTAATTATCGCTTTAGATAATTAAATAATTGTCAATTTGAGAGATTTAATTATCGCTCCAGATAATTAAATATTTGCTGATTTGAGAAATTTAATTATCGCTCCAGATAATTAAATATTTGCTGATTTGAGAAATTTAATTATCGCTCCAGATAATTAAATATTTGCTGATTTGAGAAATTTAATTATCGCTCCAGATAATTAAATATTTGCTGATTTGAGAAATTTAATTATCGCTCCAGATAATTAAATATTTGCTGATTTGAGAAATTTAATTATCGCTCCAGATAATTAAATATTTGCTGATTTGAGAAATTTAATTATCGCTCCAGATAATTAAATATTTGCTGATTTGAGAAATTTAATTATCGCTTTAGATAATTAAATATTTGCTGATTTGAGAAATTTAATTATCGCTTTAGATAATTAAACATTTGTTGATTTGAGATTTAATTACCGTTTTTGGTCATTAGGAAATTGCAAATTTTGCTGATTGTAAGGTTTTCTAATCTCTAGTTAATTCTAGAGTATATTGATTTTATTGGATTACTGTTTTCTATCTATCTCTATCTCTGATGATAGTTAGAGTTTGTGATTATGGGATTTGTGTTTTCTAGTTGATTGTTGGATAACTAGATATTTGCAGTTGCGATTGTGATTTGTGTTTCGTAATTATCCTTGTTGATAATTGGATTTTGTTGTTTCTAATTATCGTATCGATAATTAGATATGGTTGTTAGGTGATTTTTGAATTTCAATTATCTAATTGATAATGGAATATTGCGGACAATTGTATTTATTCAGTTTTGATTGTCTTCTGATTATCTTTTGATAATTGGATTTCGTTGGGAATTTGTGAATTACTTTTATGAAATTAGAAGATTTCTTTGGCATTTGAATACTCGACTTTTATTTTTCTAGCTTAACTAGTTATGTTAGAAAAATAATTGTTATTGACAACCTTAATTATGAAAATTGCGGGGACACAATTTTTATAAGGAGGGGAGTCTGTAACAACCCGGAGTTTTAGAACAGTTAATTGTCGTCAAAATGACGATTATACCGGTTGCTAATTATTATTGGAATTTTAATCAGTTAGCTAATTGCTATCTATTTGCAATAGGAATTTTAATCAAATTGAGATCTTTTTTTTTTGAATTTGTAAAAAAAATTTATGTGGGTTTTAGAGAAAATTATCTAGCCCAAGAATTAGTGTTTGTCGGGATAACTAGTTGAGGCAAACCCGTTCCCCAATTATCATTTTTTAACCCTAATTAAAGCAAAAGAGGAAAAAAATGGCGGTCTCGTTTTCCTCTTCGCCCCAAAAACTAGGGCTTTAGACAAATCGAAGAAGATGACTTTTGAAGCTCGATCGAAGATTTGTACTTGCTCGTCGATGCTAAGGTGAGTGGTTTGCCACTCACATCTAATTCTAATAAATTGTTGATGGTTCCTCTGATTTTGTTGATTTCGTGTGATTTGAGGACGGCGTTGATTTCTTTTGTGATTTTGATTTCTGTTAATCATGGCTTTGATTTGGATACCTTATGAACTTCGGGCATTCGATTTTTGTTGAACATTGATGACCTTACTGACTTTGTCAGTTCGTTCTTTTCGTGTTACTTTGTGACACGCTTATAAGTTGCTGGTATTGACCTCTTCAATTTGCTTATGCGCTTGAATTTTTATTCGTGAATTCATCGAATTGTTGGTTTCAACCTTGGCTTGAGTTACTTTTGACTTCGGTCATTTGAATTTGTATTCTGATTCTTTTGTTCTTCATTTTGGTTTTGACTTATAGTCTGGACTTAGTTTTTGATGCAGTGCTGTTTGATTAACTTTGTGAAATTATGGTGGTTTGCATTTACATTACTAAATTACTGCATACTTGTAGATCAGTTGTGCATATGTTTTGAATTGTAAGTTTTGTATCTGGTGCATATTTCTTCCACTTTGAACTGATGCAGTGCTGTTTGATTTACTTTGTGAAATTATGGCTTGACTCTGACTCGTTCATTGTCACCTGACTTGGGTATTTGTTTGTAGTCGATTTTGTGAGAATATTTTCTTTCGACGTCTGATTTCATGTTAACTTTAGCATTTGTGCGCTTTCATATCTATAGCAATTGGCTGCAGCTCTTCGCGACACTGTTACATACATGTTTCTATATCATTGTAGGTTGCAGCCTGTTATGCTTGTAGTCGTAACCTTATCTTATGTTCTAGCTGAAGCTTGTACATGTGTGTTGTGTACTTCATGTTCCCCTGACTTTTGTTTCACTTGAAATAGCACTTCCTATGTTGTCTTATTGGATTTACACATATAGTCAAGTCTGCATTGCTGTTGTTGTTATGTTGAAGTCACCTTTGATGTCGTGGCATTCATACTTCACTGTTGTCATTGGTACATTTGTTGTTTGTATGTCTGGCATTCACTTGTCTACATGTAGTTCACTTGTTGGTATCGGTCTAGACACTGTTGTATCACTGTTATGTTTACATGTACATGCGATTTCCTTCGAGTCAGTTGCATACAGTCGCATTATTGACCCATTACTCGGGTTGATAGTTTGTTATCGCTACTTGTATCAATCCATATTATCACTTAGATATTGCAGTCTTCAAGTTGTTAGTGCACTTATATTCCATAGTTGATGTTTCTTGTACACCAGTTGATAGAGTTGTTTAGTTGCACTCATTCTACACCTTTGTATATGACATCACCACTATCCTTGGTTATATTGAACTGGTCGACACTATTGAGGCTGTACTTCGTACCTGGTTTCATCGATGATGGGGCTTGGTATTGTTCGATGTGTAACTGCTCTTATGTTGTTGGCCATTTCCATACTTGTTAATGGGCTTCGACTCATCATTGAGCTATAAGACAGGATTGGTTTTTTTGTTTGTTTTGTGTTCACTGTTGGGGTTGGGCTTGATGCAGTGATAATATTTGACTTGGATTTGCCTTGAGCTTGAGTTGAATCCGGCTTAAACACTCGGATTTGACCTTCGCAGTTTCGACGTACGGTAGTGGCGAGGCAGTGCACGCGTGCGTGTACTGCAGCCACACCGAGATTTAATTTAATTTGATGCCATCTGTTTCTGTTTTATTAAGCATATTTTGAAACAGTTCATTTTGATTTGAGTTGGATTTGTTGGCTTTTGGATTCATTGATCTTCTGAGTATTTGATAGACTGTATTGGCGAGGCAGTACACGTTAGCGTGCACTGCAGCCAATCAGCACTGTAGTTTTTAAATTGACATTTTAATTGTTTAAATTGAACTGGATTGCTGATTTATTGTTTAACACTGTTTAGTGTTATATCTGCCGTTATCCGATTCTTGTATTAAGGAGTCGGATATACGAGGTTTCTGTGACTGTCATCTATTTGACTATTTGATTATTATTGCTTCTGTGCATTGATAACTGAGTTTGAATTAGACTGACCCGTGTATTATTTTCTTTTGAATTTAATACTCGGGTCAGACCCGAGTTATTTCAGGTTGTAGATTTTCTTCTTTGAGTTGCTGTTCAGGATATGAAGACTTTTCACACCTTCTGAAGTTGTCAGTGTCATTTTGTAGTAGTCGTGTCATTGTATAGAACGATATGTATTCATGTATATTAGTCGATAATGTACTTGTATATATAACTTCTAGAGTCGACAGTTGTAGTTGTATCATATGTATTGTGTCAACTATGTATTAACTGACATCAGTTATATATATATGAGACTGTTGTTTTTATCTGTGTTCCGCATTTATATTATCTGTGTTATTGTTATATCTAATGTCCTAAACTATTATGAACTATCGTAGTTTGTTTTATACTGATAATTGGGTGTGTCGATGGGAGTAAATAAATGATAGATGAAAAATAAAAAGTATATACCACTCCTATCGAGATAACCAATATTAGTGTAAGGTCAACTACGGATGGTCGCTCCTATCCAGCCTTATTCTTCGTAATAATAGACAGTATTTCTTTTAATACTCTTTGTTATTATGAGCATAGAGGTGGGGCGTCACAGACGGAGTGATGGTGGTGACGATGCTTAATGTTGAAGATGCTTGGCTAGTGGTAGTATTTATTATTATTTGCTTTTATGTGTACCCATGGATTTAGACAATTGTTGTAACGAATATTATGTTACGGTTTTTACGGGATTTTGTGTTATGACAATTTTATGGTTTTGAAATAAATTGGTGTGCTTTACTATTATTTTATTCTATCCGCTGTGAGTTCTGAAAGTTTAGTTATGGCTCTGCAATGTTATTTCTTTTTACTACCAACAGCTTGCCTTAGAATGGATCTAAGTTTCGATGGGCCTTTTCTGGGTCGAAATTCAAGCCCGTTCCGTAGTGGGTTGTTATATGATCCGTAAAATTGGCTGGAAAATATTCCTCGACTTTCCGATGTCTTTGCATGTCTTACATCTTAGCCTTTAGCATCAACTTATTTTGATATGAGTTTTATGTTAAGCAAGTTCTCTGGCTCGAACGCTGCTTGAGAGCACTTGATCTATATCAAGTGTTTGGGTTTTTTTTGGCTAGCAAACCCACTCTATATGGCAGGTGCTAGTTCATAATCACTTTAACTTCACGTGGTGTGAAACATTGATGAATTTAAGGAGAAGTTAGGGATTGATACGGATCCCTAATTGCGGATTGTGCCGATCCATGCTTTGGCATTGATCTTGGACTTCGATCTTGTGATTGAAGTGGGTTTCTGTCATGAAACTTCTTAGCAAGTTTTATGACTTCACATCTTAATCTATTTCAATATCGAAGTCTGACAATTATCGCTCCAAATTTTTCCTTGGTTATTTTTCTATTTGATTTTTCTAACTAGTCCAAATGCGGCTTGGTCATAAAGCTGGATAACTTTTGCCCCCCAAAGCATGCCTTGTGAATAGAAGACATGCTTTTCTCAAGAATAAATATCAAAATGATTATTCATGATTAGTTGAATTTTCTAGTTATTAACTAGCCATACAATGGCAAATCATCCGGTTCCATCAGATCACCTATAAATCAAAGATTTTTCTAGACTATTATAGCTAAGGACTCGAGTCCTTGCTCGACTGCTAGTCACAAATAATCATCATTCCAAATTCTCCTAGAACTATTATATCATATATCATATAGCAAAATAGGGTCATCCCACGTTCTTCTAGGAGTTAATAATCATACATCAAAATCAGTGGCTCATTTCGATAATCACTATCGAATTGTTTCAAGGTCCAGTGGTGTTCAAAACCAAAGTCGAGTTTTCAATTTCCCCGGGTCATGTATATGATGACCAATTCAATCCTCGATCATTTCGGATCGTTATTTTAATCCTTGATCTCTTCGGATCGTTAATTGAATCATCGGCCTTTCCGGGTTGTTGGTTGAATCCCTGACCTCCCTGGATCGTTAGTTAAAATTTCAACCTCTCCAAATCGTTCATTATATCCATGATCTCTCTAGATCATTAGTTAGATGAACGATCTCTCCATGCCGTTAGTTGAATCCACGATCTCTCTGGACCGTTAGTTAAATCCACAATCTCTCTATACCTTTATTTAAATCCACAATCTCTTCGGACCATTAGTTCAATCCACGATCTCTCTGGACTGTTGGCTCAAACCATAATCTCTCAAGATCCTTGTTGAGTCCAATTCACTCACTCTTTGGCAAGGGAACTCAATGCCTAAGCAAGGCCAATCCGCTCACTTTCCAATGAGGGGACTTGCTCTCATACAAACCTAATCCACCCACTCCTTGGCAATGGGACCTAGTCCTTATAGTCATCACTTTATCTCTTCGTACAAAACCACCGTGATTAGTCAGTTCATAAATCATTATAGAGGATAGCCTATCCCTAACCCCTAGTCATCCCAATCATAGGATAACTATCCTCGGCCCAGATCCAAATCCACTTCAATTTATTGCAGACGATGGTTGCTCTTGCTGTCTCATTACATCTTGGCTCTTCATGTACTATTGTATCTAGTTGTTCCTAACCTACTCTTTAATCAGTTCATGAAGATGTCTACAATCATTTATCTCATGCCCATCTAGTTCATTGAATAGGTAGTACTTTCCTGATCTTCTCTCTTGATCGGTGGGTTCTCTCCTCACTAGTTTTCGATAGGAATCTTCCCACGGGTGTCTTGGTAAATCCTCTCTGGAGTTTCAGTCAATTCTATGCAAGAAAAGAATTTTTGTTCCTTCTCTGTCGGTCATTAGCCTTTCACTTTCCTTTGTTTTTCCCAAATCCTACCTTGAATGGTCCTTTGTCATCCATAGCATTAACCTCTGCCTATTCATCCTCAACATCCTCCTGACGCAAGTATCTCTCAGCCTCATGGTAAAATTTTGCGAGATCTACTAGTGGATCCTTTTTAAAGAAATCCTAAAATCCGTTTTACTAAAAACTCCTGAACAACCTCCATTAGAACCACCAATGGATCCGTCTTATGAAATGTAGTGGCTGCCACATTAAACCTAGTCAAATAGCTCCTTATGGTCTCTATGGCCATTTGCTTCATGCCCGATAACGTCATCATGTTCTTTGGTCGTGAAAAGTGAATTCTGAACCGTCTCATGAATCTATTCGCTAACTCGATCCATGTACTAATGTACATGTTTTCCAGCTATCTTAACCACATAGCCGCTAAGTTTGTTAAATAGAAAGGGAAGCACTACCCTATCGCCTCTTCAGATGCACCTAGTAATTCCATATGCCGGATGTGTCTCGTCAGATCAGTCTTTTCATCGTACATTTACAGCATTGCCAGCTTGAAATTGGGTGAATTCCTTGCATACCAGATGTTAGGACTGTTTACATCCTCTAGAGTCTAGTTTGGCGGTCCACATCTTATCGCTCGTCTAACTATTTCAACAATTATAACGTTATCGTCTAACGGAAGTATCTGTTTCACATCTTCATTCTACCCCCCATTTCTATGGAGAAATTTTAGCATGTACTCCTCCATCAGTACGTTTGCATTCTGATTCATGTTCTAATGTTCACCGGCATTCCTCAAAAGAGTATCTCCAAGTTCTGGATTTAAGTCAGTATTATCCTCATGGATCCTTGATCGGTACTAATCGGTACCCTTGGATCGGTATCCATCCGAGGTGCTTCTATAAGGGTTTCTCTAATCTACTCCACTTTAATTCCAACTATATTTTACTTGCATTCTAGCCTTTATTTCTAGTTTTCAACATTTTCAATCATCATTCATTGTTCCATTCTTCTGAAGAATCCTTCCATCATCTCTTCCTGGAGGGCTATTATTCTTTCTTGTATCTTTGCCATCATCGTCTCCATCTCATCTCTAGTTTTGTAGATTAAAAGGGGTTAGACCCTGAGGTCACTTCTTGGCTACACCCATGCCCTTATTGGCTTTCTCCAGCAACAATTTTCCTAGTTGATGGTCTCGCCATCTTTCTAATTTCACATTTCAAGTTAACAAATCCGAGTATTCTCAAAAAAGCAGCAAAATGTCTACGTCAAATGTTGCACAAACACTTTATTAAGTAATAAATAAAAAAATTCAAGAAAAGGCAAGAAAAAGAAAAAAAGAACACAAAACTTTTATAATGGTTTGGCAAATACTCCGGCCTACGTCCACTTAAACCTTGTTATTCGATTTCTGTTAAGATTTTACAAAGTTGTTCTTACGGATCGATGATGATCCCTGAGATTATAGAAGAAGTATAGAAAAAATTTAAGAGACCCAAGAGATCCCCAAAACCATACCCCTCCTCCTCTATTTATTGCTACAGGTCATCGGAAATCTTTCCACCATGTCTACACCCATATTTCCCATGCTCAGAGGAAGTTGCTTGGAGAAGATCGTGTCCACGTCATGCAGTTTCAAGGATGGGTAATGATCCATAAGATTGGTTGGAAAATCTTCCTCAAGTTTTCGATGTTGTTTGTATCTTAGCCCTTAGCATCAAGTTATGTTGATGTGAGATTTAATTTGAGCGAATGCTTTTGCTTGAGTGATGGTTGACAGTACTTGATCCATCTATCAAGTGTTTGGGTTCTTTTTTGCTAGCGAACCACTCCATATGGCATGTACTAGTTCAAAAGCACTTTGACTTCATGTGGTGTCAAAAGTTGATGAATTTGAGGAGAAGTTGGGGATCAGTACCAATCCTTGATCGTGGATTGGTATCGATACATGCTTTGGCATTAATCTTGGACTTTGATCTTGTGATTGAAGTAAGTCGGTGTCTTCAAACTTGTTGGCAAGTTTTATGACTTCACAAATTGATCTTGTTCGATATCAGAGTTGGGCAATTATTGCTCTAGATTTTTCCTTGGTTATTTTTCTGTTGAATTGTTCTGACTTGTCCAGATGCGTCTTGGTCACAAAGCTGGATAATAGTGATAAATGTCACATATATGTAACTAATTATTAGTTTTTTTAATCTCCTTTAGTATATGAAAGGGCAAATGGACATATATATATTACAAAGTGAACGTATGTGTGACATGATAGCATGATGCTAACTCTATGCTATATTATTAAAAGCTAGTCCTAAATCCTATTATATCCTTCATTCTCAACTTTAGCTTTTGAGTTTTCTCCACTTGCCATGTGGCATCTTTTCAACCTATCTCTCTTAAATGCCTTCCTTTCTCCCTCTAACAACAAGAATAAATAATCCTCTTCTCACAATAAATATTCTTCTTAGTTTACCTAATCTTTCTACTTTTCCAAACTACAAATTAAATTCAACTCCATTCAATCTTGCATAGATCAGAATTTATCAATAAATTCTGATTTTGTTTTTCCTAGATGTTCAAACTTAATTCATATTTGTTTTTTTATTAATTTTTTGATGGTAGCCAATATTACAAATCAGTTATATTAATCATGCTACTATTATTTGTTTCCATTTCCTTTATAACAGAGCATGCAAGGTAATTCAACAATTGATTTTTGTATGTATACAAATAAGTATACATTTTTTTATGAATTCTAAACGTCACAAATAATGTTGTTACATGATTTTGAAGTTTTTCGTTCTTCTTTCATAAAGAAGCTTCATACAATTAAAAAGTAAAACGTCTCCACCTTGATGGTGACCACTTATTTCCAAATTCGTAATATGTACTATAATATTTTATTGACTGAACTGAATATTGTTTTATAGTTGATTGCTGCAATTTTATTCTACATAAGTAAATATATGTCCTTCTCTTTATCCCCTAAAATGAAAATAATAGATTTTGGGTTACTTTTTATACCTATAAAAGATTCTTTCAAACCTAGCTTTTGTGTTTACCATAACTTAGATATCATTTCTAACATATTGTAGTGGAGTTAATGAAATCCATGATAATGGAAACTTTTTTGTGGTATGTTTAATTTGATAATGAATAACAGGTTTAGAGATATAATGATAATTTTGTGTGGATTGAAAAATTAATTACTATGAAATAATAATATATTAAGGGTGTTTTCCTACCAAACATAGAATTTTAGGAGGATTTTTTTTACCTTTTAAATCTACAGTTTTCTAATGCAGCCATGGATTGGAATAAATTTTAATGATTTCACAAAGCTGATTATTCTACTAATCATCTTTATGTCATTATTTTTATTATCAGATTGCATGTTATTAAGTTTGTATTGAATGGTGGTCCAGTTGATAGTTAATGTAACAACCCATATTTTTATGTACTAGAGGATTGTAAGCTATTATTATTTACTTCGTATGAGGTTGTATGACTCTAAAAATTTAGAAAATGACTATCAGGGACATTTTCCACTTGTATAAGTTTTATCGGATAACTTAGACCTAAAAATTCTTGTAAAGCCTCTAACTTTTGATAGAAGCATAATTAGGGTCTAAAGCTACCTCCATTAGATCGGGCTTGTAGTTTCTCTTTCCGTATTGTGGTCATAATAGAAAAATGGACTTACCATTTAGGACATATGGCTATTTTAAGTTTTGTTTGTGGCTGGATGGATTAGTGGGTAACTAATTAGGCTAAGGCTTAGGCTACTAACTAATTTTGGGAATTGTGCATAGGGGCTGATCATATTCATTTTCCCTCTTTCTCAAAACAATTCTTAACCTTCATTAGCCCTAGATTCATCAAAAATCCTTCTTTTCTCAGTAATATTAGTATAAATCATTATTAGAGGGGTAATTAGCAAAGGAGATTGTATATCTACTACTTTGGTGCTTGGAGATTTGTATTTATTTGTTGTTCATCTTGGATCTAGGGTTGTATTTTGTGTATTTAGTGAGTGGTCAAAGTGATTGGATCTTGACCACTCACTATTCTTTACTTGTTCATATAGTTAAATTAAGTGTTTTAACATGATTTTGATCTTAGGAAAGTTTTTAGACTTTAATTATATCTTTAAAAATGTTAATGGTCGAAATTAAAAAGATTAGATTTAATCTTAAATGGTTTCACAACCCTTTTGGACCATGTGGTCACCTTGATGTAATGTTAGATCTTGAATAGAATTTATATGATAATCATGTTTAGATGGGTTGCATGTGTGTATGGATGATATTTTAGTTTTGTATGTAGTACTTTGATATGGTTTGCTAGTGCTTTTTGGTGTTAGGAAAGATATTGTCGATTTAGGAAAAATGAAGGCAAAAGTGGTCAGAATTGGATGAAACTTGGAGGAGGGGCTTAGGAGCAAGGGAGGATCATACAATTCTGGTCACTGTAAAATCAGAATGGTTGGTAGTGGTCGGTGATGAGATGATTGCTGGGTGCAGTTGTTGCAGTGCAAGAAAGCAAGGCTTGGGGACTTTGGTTACCAAATTTCGAGGAAGACTTTAGATTCAAGGTAGAAAGAGGTCCAGGAGTTCAAAATTAAAAAATCGGGTAAGTATGGTGGTCGGTACCAATCACTTTTGATCAGTTCCAAGTATTTTTTCTAATAGCTAGGTGAAGCGTGGAGCTTGGGGAGCTTGGGGAATGAAGCACAAAGTTCTAAGCATGCCAAGAAGAAGAGGTCGGGGATGAAATTACTTAGCCAAATGTTTGGCTATGTTAAAATGAAGAGATATCATATCGGTACGGACCCTCTTTTGGTAGGTACCGACATGAAATCAAGGAAGCATGATCTATGAAATTTCCCAAGGGGAATATAGAGGCTCTACAGGTCGTGCTGAATGTGTTTGTTTGTTCGCTTGGGGTTCGATAACGATGAAATAGAATGATGAAAAGGGATAGCTATGGGACTTCGGCGATGGTAACTCAATGGTGAATAGAGATAGGTTCCAAAGATGGCGGCTCGATGTTGAAAGGAATCTTGAGATTAATTTTCCACAAAGGGCGAGTTCTATGGAGGGTGACCTATGGATAGAAAGTTGAATGGTTCAGTCGTAGAAAAAAAACGTTGAATGGTTCCTAGAGGAAAATGGAAGGTAGATGTAGCAAAGAAATGTCTCAAACACGCGTGCAAAAGGATCATTGATACTTAGAGTGTTTTTTTAATGTATTCTAAAGCAGGGCTATTATGAGCATGATCATTAGGTACATGGAATGGTTAATCCGAGTCGATGGAATGGATCTGTATACCATGGGCCGGTGGGATGGGTTTAGTGTCAGCTTTGGGCTGTGAGCAAGTACACCGAATACCTGGATTTTCCATTAATCCATGGCAGAGGAATAGTCATACGAGTTATCATATATCCAAGGTGCATTGAGTGATAGTGAGGATTGTTTGATGGATTCTATGTTTGCTTTGGCTGTTTTTCCCTATAGTCTATCACTCTAGTGATGTCACTCCAAATAGGTATTGAGGATAGGGATACCTGAATACCTATCATTGTACTTAGGTTGTAGTACACCTTTTTGATGTTTGTATAGTAGCATATTATGCTCGTTACGTGCTAACTCTTTAGTTGCAGGGACATGTCAGGTATGGTTCGTATATCCCTGTTCCTTACTATATCGACTTGTACAGTATTTTAAGATTCATTTATCACTCACACCAGAATATTGTCTAACTCGAGGTTTTATGCTTTGCTTCTTACTATCTTGACTACTCTTAAATGAGTAGATTAGATAACAGATCTATTTGATACGTGGTGGTTGTGCAGAGGGTTAGCGGGATGGAGATTGCTCATATTATATATAGATATGCTATTTCTTATTCCACCGTGCAACACTGTGAAGCCTAGACAGTGTTTGCTTTACTATTGAGATAGTTTTATTTGAGTTTATTCTCATTTGTATAAACTCTATTACTATGTTGAATGACTTTATGGATCTGTACTCCGATATTTGGTTCACTTGGTTATTACTGTCTCTCCTGTTTATATCTATGATGGTTATTATATTTTATTCAATGCACTATGAGATATGCAATAGGTTCTGTGATGTTTTATTTCTTTTCAATCATTGGTAATCATCCTACATTGGCCTGGCACCACCGTATCACACTATTTAGTTATATCGGACGTTGATGGTGTAGGGCGATCGTCACATTTGGTATCAGAGCTAGCACGATCAACCTATGTTAATATTGTGGTCTAGTAGAGATAGGAAAGGAGTTAGCACCCTAAATTGGACTGAGATTGTATATATGAGAGAGAATGTACTTGCTATATATTTTTGTTTTCAAAACTATATGGTAGTATATATAGTATATAAGTTGCTTAGACACAAGAGTACCATGGATGCAGTTTTCTTATGAGAGATGGATCATTCTTATTACAGATTAAGAATGAGCAAGCATACAAGAAATGCTTTGAGAAACTCCGTCTCTGGAGTCAAAGAAGGAGCGAGTTCGGCGACCACTAACTTTGACTTGGAGACGATGTTCAACACGATGATGAAGAACATGCTGCAAAATGACCAAGCGACCGCTCTAAATGTTGGTTATGTTGGTGGTGCTCTAGTGCAGGCGCCAAAAGTTGATTTCCCTAAGCTGAATAAGGACTTTTCCAGTGTTGGGGGCAAACCATTCCAAGGTCCAAAATCGGCTATAGAAGTATGTTAACCCAAAAAATGGATCAACACCCTGAATTGAGTGTGAAAGCACCAATCATGCTCTTACAGAGCAATAATATAGAAAATAAATGTAAAAAGAGCAGAAATAGTAGAGATAAGAAGATTTTTATAGTGGTTCGGCTGTTAACAAAGCCTATGTCCACTTTATAAGCTTTATTATCGACTTACTGCTATTACAAGTTGAATTTGGTTACAAGTTGATGAGATTAGAATAAGTCACAAGTGCAAGAGTTCACTGGAGAATCATAGTGAACTCCTAGATGACTGTTGTGTGGGAGAAGAATAGTGAAGAATAATCTCTGTAGAGTTCCAATAGCCAGTCCAGAAGATCCACTTTGTGTTGCAGGCAGGATTGTATTTATAGGGGTAGCAGAGCAGTTAGGCTAAGGCCGACTTGTCAAAAGCCTCTACTCAGTGCTAGGAAGAAGTCAAGTAAAACTCAAGACGACCCGAGCTAACATGATGGATTGCTAGTGATCCATGGGTGATGGATTGCTAGCGATCCATGCCCTTAAACCATTTTTGAGTCTACCCTTTTGGGTTGCCTTCCTTTCATCTATTTGAATGCCTTGTCCAAATATCAAGTCGTTTGGAGTTTGTTTGATCATCCGTCTTCATGGGTCATCTGGTCCAGAAGAATCATCCATAACTCGCTCAAAACGCAACATAATCAGACGAAACTTTGCTGGTACAATCTAGAGGGTGCTTCGGACCTACCCTTAAAATTTCAAGTGGTGGGGCCCAATCTACATGGATCGCTAGCGATCCATCTAGCCTTATACAATCAAGCCCATTTTTGGTGAGTACCTTATTTTATGTCTTCAAAGTCTTCTTCCAAAATTTCAAGTCAATCAGACTCCGTATGTGTTCTATATATCCATTTTAAGTTAGCTGCTTTGGTCAAAAAGCGGGTAAACATTTACCCCATAAAGTACGCCTTTTGAATGAAAGCTGTGCTTTGCTTAAGAACAAGTTCCTGTGTTTGGTCTTTGATAGTTTAGCTTTCTAGCTGCTTCAGCCTTGGTGAATCATCCAGTTCCTTCGAGTTCTCTTTCCAATCACAAGTCGTTCCAAACCTGTTACAGCCTAAGACTCTACACCCTGCATAAGTGTAATCTATACATCATAACCATTCCAATTCCATTCGGATTTATTACATCACACATCTCTAGCTATCCCATGTCCATCTGGGATTTACATTATTATCATTCCGACTCTCATTCAGAGTTATAACATCATATATCAAAACCATATTATATATCAAAATCACATCACATTATATATCAAAATCACATCAAATATCGAAATCATCCTGATTTCGTCCAGGATTTATCAGTTGTATTCTATTTATAAGGCATTCAAATCATTTTTAATTGAAGTCGGTTCGATCTCTCCGAAATATTTAATGTTTAGTTTACTGTTTAAGTTAAGGGGGACGATCTCTCCGGATCATTTGTTTGTTAACTTAAAAGGGATTAAATAGGCCCATCAGCTCACTCTCCAGTGAGGAGACTTACTTCTTGCATTCTGATCCCGTCTCTCTGGTCGTGACTCTAAGGCGATCAATATCGTACAAGTCCATGCAAGGAGACTTGCACCTTGCTCTCTTGTCCCATGTCGGGACTCTAAGGCGATAAATATCATACAAGTCCATCCACTCACTTTTCTGGCAAGGGGATTTGCACATTGCACTTTGGTCCCATGTTGGGACCCTAAGGTGGTCAATATTAGTCATCACAATCAAAGTGGATTTTTCAAAATTCAAATATTCAAATCAAAACAAACAAGCATAAATC
Source organism: Allium fistulosum (assembly GCA_030737815.1). Classification (NCBI taxonomy): domain Eukaryota; kingdom Viridiplantae; phylum Streptophyta; class Magnoliopsida; order Asparagales; family Amaryllidaceae; genus Allium; species Allium fistulosum. The sequence goes on along the minus strand of CM060905.1, from coordinate 304,559,985 downwards.
AAACAAGCAGGAATCAAAACAAGCAGAAATCCTAAATGTTCACCTCAGAGATCCGATTCAAAGCGTGCCTAGGAACCATTCGGGATCCTGTACACATGTAAGCGGCCTGAGGTTATTATTGTCTAAATACCAAAAGAAAATTTCGGAAATATAAATGAAAAAGCAAAGCGTGGGAGCCGAATCCGACTCCCTTCTACCACGATCATAGGATAATTTATCTTAACTCAAATCACTGGGCGTTTCTTGATGCATTTGCTGCGGACGGTAGCCGTTCTTGCAATTCTACCGCAATTCTATTCCTCACATGCTGTGGCAGCTGATTGTTCCGAACCAGTTCTTCTATCAGATCACGAAGGTGTTGGCACTCATTCGTTTCATGCCAATTTAGCTCATGAAAGATGCAAAACTTTCCATATCTTTTCTCTCAATTAGTGGGCTACCTCCTAGGTAGCCTCTGGTAGAGGTTCTTCCCACTAGTATCCAAATATATCCTCTACAGGGTTTCAGTCAGGTCAGCATATAAAGAGAATCTCACCTCCATCATTGTCGTTTCGACTCCCCGAAGTCATCATTGGTTTTCCTTTTCCCTCTGTCTTTTCGAATTCCAGCTCTGAACGGTCCTCTGTCCACCACAACATTTATTTCAACATCCACATCTTCATCCTTGGCTTCAGCGTCTTCCTGACGCAAATATCTCTTAGCTCCGTAATAGAATTTTGAGAGATCCATCGGTGGATCCATTTTCAGTGCAGCTTTGAAATCAGTTGTAACGACCCGTATTTTTAACTATTTTAAATTATTTAATTTAATATAATTATTGAACCAAAATGGTTATAAATAAAAATTTAATGATTTATTAATGTGATTTATTAGATATGAACTTAGATAAAAAAATTAAATAACAAAATTCAATAAGATAAAAGATGATAACTTATATTAGAAAGTAAATTAAATGATATTGAATTGCAAGTAGTTGATAACAGAAATTGAAATAATCAATGTTAAGTAAATAAAGAATTGAATGAATGTTTATTAAAAGTAAAAGCATAAGTTTATTTATATTGAACTTGTATTTTTGTATATAATAATTGCAAAGATGTTGAATTACTGTAAAATGGAAGTGGTTGTTTTATTATTTGAATTCATTTTAAAAGTTAAATTTTATAAGTTAAATAACTTATATTTCAAATATAGCGATTTATTTGACAATTAAATTGTTTAAATTTAATATTTGAAATTGTTTAAATAATTGAATCTTAAATTTAATGTGAATGAAAATGATTTCAAAAGTTGATTTAAATTCTATTTAAACAAGAAGGAAGATAGTAAACTTTTAAATTTAAATTTAAAAGTGATTAAATTGATTTTGGGAATTACTTGTTTTAATTAACGTGTAAAAATAGCTTTTTGGGGCACTGTCTCAGATTTCGACGAAACCAGTTTCATCGGATCCACAATAGTGAATTATTATATGCTGTCGAATTTTCGTAGCGATTGGACGTATCGTTTGGTCGTACGAGTTCGAAACACGTAAAAATTAATTAAGGAATTTAAATTAAAATAATTTGATTTTGAAAAGCTAACTTCGATATATGATGGAATTGGCTTTCGATACATATTCCATTATGTTCAGAATAGGGGTATAATATATAGAATGTTAGGCAACATGTAACATCCCGAAAATTTTCGACTTTCGAAAATTCAACATCGATACTCACTTTATCGACTGCTGAGCCATCGAATGCCGGAAACCCGAAAAGTTATGGTTTTAAGAAAGAAGAAAAAGGTAGAAGAAGAAGATAGAAGGAAAAGAGAAGAAAGAAAGAAGAACAACAACAGAACAAGAGCAGAAACAGAAATAGAAAACAGAATCTTACACATCGCAGCGGAACAATATATAATAGATAATCACTAGTCTTTTAAAACAAAGAACTATATCAGTTTTATACATACATCAATCAGAGTCAATATACAACTCAATACAATACATCACATCAATGGACAGTTATATAACTTGTCCTCATACAGAATACACAGCGGAATAAATAATATCAGATACAAATACTACGTCTCGTCATCCAGCTCATCTCCAAAGCTCCAGAATATCCAGAATATCCTGATAATCTAACTCTAGACTGCCCGTGTGGAAATTGGTGGGCACCCAGAGTTTAGAAGGGAACAATAAACTCCGAGTCAGTCATGGTGACTGGTGTGAGATCGTAAAACAGTTATTCTTTAAAAATAAACAGCAGAGAATTTTAATGTCAAATTCGCAATGCTTTTGGAAAATGAAACTACCATAAGACCTCCCGCCACACACACAATGCAAACGCAGACTTGGAGGAGATTTCTTCTTATGATAGTCAAAGATGCTTACTACGCAAAATCAAATCATTTTTGATATTATTATTAGTGCATAGTGTAGAAAACATTTCGAAAGTACAATATAAATCTTAGCCAGCATAGACATTTCGAACTATGCCTACTATAGCTACCATCCAAACAGTGGGGCGCCACCATAAGTGAATGATAGGTTCTACAACTAAATCCGTACAAAGCTCGTATTGTTTCTTTGGATTTCCAACAAATGGTCAGGCTAAGGAACTTCCTATCCACGATGGGTACGTCCCTGGAATAGACGACCCGAGAACCTAACCGGATCTCTGCCAACACAAGGCCGGGTTACCTCTGCAAAAATAGGTAACTACTGACATGCGTATGCCATCCCCCGATCGTCACCGATCTTCCCGAGGATCCCCGATTTCCAACAAACCACATAGATAATAATAATGCAGTAACCACAGAGGTTAAGTATCTGGGCTCCATACCATGATACCACCTTTATCCAGAAGGAATGACATACACTAAGGGGCGCTACTCCCTAGAACCTTGCTGCATCCTTCCTGTTTCGACCATTTCCGGGGTGTGAGGCTCGACGAAGTCTCGTCCACAAAGCTACGCTTTCTCAAAAAGCCCTGCTTCGGGTCAAACAAAAATGATCAACCTATGATCACAAAGATATAAGATCAAACAAATGATCATATCGCAAATGATCAAACACTGATCATTTCACAGCAACACTCAGTATGCCACGTTACCAAATTGGGATATATCGCTGATAAATTTCAACTACATAACCTCTGAGCTCGTACGTCTCAGAGAAGGGTGTTAAGCTAAGAGAATAAATTCTCCGCCACCAACAGATATGTATTTGAAAGAAATCAGCTTTATATCTCAAATTGTAACGTCAGACACACAATCCATACAAGTCTGTTCCGGGATCGAACAGAACCGAAGGCACTTCTCACGAAGCCCTTGCATATCCGAATAAATTTCTAATCACGTCCGGACTTCCCGTCACTAAGGGTGATAAAACCTCTAAATCGAAGATCAGTCGATGTAGAGTAACTCGACGGTAATCCTTCCGTTTTCAAAAATATCCGGTCTTCAACACCGGTCTTCGAATGCAATTCATAACGACGTATCACATATTCGGAATGGGTTATACGACCCCATGGTCCTTTCCCGGCTAACCCGAATAGTGAGCGATTATTCAAAAATAAGTGTGGCATTCAATTCCATCCAATTCACAACAAATACCTATCTAAAGGTAATTATTGATAGTCGGTTATTTAACTATCAATAAAGATGCGCAACATCATCAGATTCCAAATAATTTTCTCAAATTATTTTATCTTCCAAAATATCTTTACTAGATATAATAATTTCCACACTTAACCGTTTGAAAACAAATTTCAAATATTCACCTTTCTAATTATCTTTAAAAGATAAAGTTTCAAACCCCTCGTTTCATATTGGAAAAGCAATTCCATACTTATTTAAAAATAAGTATTTCACAAATCATTTATTTTCAACATTTGAAAATATTCGATATACTTAAATCAATATTAAGTATATATTCATTCTTTAAGGAAATCATTCTCTTTAAACACATTTATTTGAGTCAAAACGAATGTTACGTAAAACATCGTTACGACGACTCAAAATCTCTAGTATAGGGATTCGAAAATTAAGATAGATATATAAATCCCAATACTACATAAAACATTTCCTTTCGGAAATCATTTACTATAACAACAGTGTTATAGTCCATCATTTCCTTATATTTCTCGAAAACGTCTATTTCAACAATAAATGTTGAAATCTATGATTTCGATATTTAACACGTTTTAAAACATCCTTTAAAACAATTACTTCATTTCGTAACATCACTTTTCCAAAACATATCCATTTTATTTAATAATATATTCACTGTCCAAAATCGTGAATATACTTTATTTACCCAAATCGATGTTTCTACACATTTATTAAAAGATTATCCATGATCTAAAATCGTGAATATAATTTCTTTAATTAACTTCAAAAATTCACTTATCAAAATAAGTGATTTCGGATTTATAAACAACGTTTATAAATCACAATTTTATATTTTATAACTACTTCAAGTTATGAAATCCCTTTATTCAAACAATTCCATTTGACTCATTTATATAACAAATATTCAAATCATAAGTTGATAACTTATAATTCATTTAGTTTCAAAGTCCTTCATCTTATAACTTCACGAATCGTATATCTATCAATATTACTTACTTATAAAATCCGTTTATAAGTTCATTTTAACATTTATAGAACTCCTAAATAATCTCCTTATTTTAATTTATAAAATAACAATTTTATACATCTTCTATAAATATAATCCATTTATAATAAGTCGAAAATTTCAATCTAAACCAATTACAGTTTAATCAACTTATATTTCAAAAACCACTTTTCGCTTATATTTCACAAATCTCATAATTTTTATAACACGAAAATTATAACATTTATTTAATTAAAATGAATTAATTCCAAAATTCAATAAAACGTATACTTTCGACAAATCACTTTGAAATCCTTTTTAAAAATAATATCGTTATTTTTAACTTCAAAAATGGATCCGATGATGCTACAGCATCAAACAATCAATCACAGCAATCAAATATCATATATCATCATATGATAACAGAATATACATCAATATCTGTAAATAAATAACTACTGGTGAGGAATCCAGTTGGATCCCTCCAACCTGTTTCCCTGCATCCACAGATGTTAGCACAATACCAATTCCGCTCCAGTACGGAATTATCGCGGTATATGGGTTTTTATAAAATTCCGCTTACTAACGGCGCAATAGGGTCTCATCCGCTATACGAGGCGGGAAATCAATCAATCCAATATATACATATGCCAATATGTATATATTGCTATATATAGATATATATCCTACTATATCTAATATCACATCCAATGGCAATCACATCAATCAATAAATAACTGTAAAAAATTCCACATTCAAATTTGAGTGAGAAGATCTCACCTTGATTTTAAATTCTGATTCCAGCGTTTATTTCGAATAAAATAAACAGACGTTTGATTTCATCCAAAATTTACACTAGCTCCAATTGGCTCCAATTCAGTTGCACAGCGAAGTGCTCGACGAAACGAAGACAACGCAACTGGTTTCGTCGAATTCTGATCACGTATGAAAAAGATATCGCGTTACAAAGATCGTATAATTTAAATAAAATTTAATTTACAATTTCCATTTCAATTTTAAACCTAATCACATCTGGACCGTTTGTTTTGAACAAGAAAATCTGGGCCGCGCGCATCTCTTCTCCCTCCATCCAGTTTCTTTCGCGTGAAAACCGAACCCAAGCTCACGTTCGACTTCATCAAAGTCGCGCCCATCCATCATCAACGAAAAATGGATCAGGGACCTTCATTCGAAAGCGGCAACCCCCCTCCACCTTCGACCAGAATCGTGGCGCACTCGGCTCTCCCCCTGCCTCGTATTTCGTGCACGAACGATAGACGTTCAAACCCAAATAACTGTCGATCCACCGCCTCGTTTTAAATCACCACCGGTCAGAACATAGATCTCCATAAGCTCTATAACTTCGTAGTTGGAAGATTGTGAAATCATTGAGTGGATTGGAAGATAATAAGGGAAGAACGAGATGAATTCTCTACCGTTCGAAATAGGGGAGGCGGCTGCAGTTTCAAAACCCTAGAGTTGATATTCTTTTGCAAAAGTGAGGAATAAGGGGCTTTTATAGAAAATATTCCAAAACACTATTCATCCCGGAATTTCCGAACTCCAAATCGAGCGTGCCGGCTGACGTTTCTAAGGTTTACCCCGCGTTCCGAACGCAATGGAACAGGTTTCGGAAGCTAATTCGATCATCTGTGCGAGTTATGGAATTAAACGATCAATTTAAATTAAACCGATTTAAATCGATTTCGAGGCGTTTTAATTTGTACCGGACAAACGGTAAATCCAAAAATTACGAAATTTGAAATCTTACAATAATATCACATTACGGATCCGATGAAACTGGTTTCGTCGAAATCCGAGACCGTTTGAAAAATGACTATTTTAACTCGACGATTTAAAATTAAAACGATATCGATGCGTTTCGAGTTGCCAGGGTCAATCGACAATCTCGATTGCTACGAAAATTGAAATCCGATAATAACTAACTATTACGAATCCAATGGAACTGGTTTCGTTCAATTCTGAGACTGTTCGAAAATTGGCTAATTTTCAATCGATAATTAAATATTAAAATATTCAATTTTCACAATTTAACTCCAATTCAAATTTTAAAAGTTCTATAACCTTTCTATAACTCCAGTATGATAAAATAAAATTTTCCAAATCATTTTCAATCATTTTAACTCGATTTTCAATTATCTCTGGAATTTCACTATTTAATTTATCGATTTAATTATCCAATTAAATCCAATATTCGAAAAATAAATCATTCGACTCCTTAATTCCACTTATTAATATTTTAAAATTAAATTAAATATTCGAATTTTAATTACCAAAAATCCTGGGTCATTACAGACTTCCCCCCTTAAAAGAATTTCGTCCTCGAAATTACAAGTTTGGAAAAAGATACAAAATCCGTTAACTTTCCAAAACAAACCGTTCAAATTAGATTTTCAAATCTGTTAAGTGTTTAACTTCTCCAAAATTCATAGTTAACTTCTCACAAAATCTTTACTAAGTTTTCAAATCATAACTTAGTTTTCAAAATTTTCAAATTTCTCAAAAATATTCTAACGCCTTAAATTTTCAGAAAATTTTGCCAGCGTCTCCTTTGCGCGGCTCGATCCGAAAAAAAAAATGACAGTGTATATATATCACAAATATACATCCCATCAAGTGATGAGGCATCCCGTAGGGAAAAAGTGTAAAAGTACGATATTTAATCCGAGATATGTACCTTATTATTTATTTAGCGAGCGTATACGGCTAATCTAGCGCGAAAGCGAGCTCCAAATGCGAAGCAACGCCATCCGCACCTACTAAACACTCAACAAACCATATGAGAACATGTAGATATGAAAATAAAATCAATATACATCGTATAGCAACATAACTACATATGCTAACAAAACAATGCATTCAAAAGCAACAATGCAACCTTCAAACAATCATCCAACTATCATCCAACAACTTCATAACCAAATCAATATAGATTCACTTCTCATTAACATTCATTGAATTGGTTTTCAATTTTAAATCATATTCGATTCATTTACATTGGATTTAATCAACATTCTCTTTCAATTCAATTAGTTTACATTCACTAATTCACATTCGTTCACTTCCAATTTGAATTTAATCACATAGCTTTCCAATTTGCTAATTCAATTTCATTAATACTTAATGAATTTTTTTTTATACACAATCAACTAACAATCAAATAACAACCAATGTATATTCAACACAACCAAATTATAAATTTTACATTCGATTTGGTTCAACACTTTTAAATTAAATTGACTTCCATTCAATTTATTTAATTTCTCAACTTCATTAGCTTTTAATGAATTAACACTTATATTCATTATTTCATATCAATACTTCACATTAGATTGATTAACATCCAATCCATTTATTCAATTCAATTGCTAATTCATTTAACAAATAAAGTTGAATTTCATTTATATAACTCAAGTTCACATTCATTTAATAAATTCCCTTTATTAATTTACTTTGCTATCAAAATCAACTTCGTTCAACATTACTTAAGTTATATTCCAATTAAACATCATTTGTTTAACTTAACTTAAGTTTCCACTTATAAATCCAAATTCAAATTTTAATCCTATTTAACTTTTACCAAGGTCAAATTTCTTCACTTATTCAAAATTCATATTAAATCCAGATTTCATATTCCACAATCTCAACTTAGATTTAATTGATTCACTTATACTTACTTTAATTTAACTTCATCCTTTAAGTTAAATTTATTCTATCAGAATTTAAATTATATAAGTTATCAATCCATTCAATTCCAGAATCTTTTCAATCTTTCAAAACTATTTTGAAATCTGTTCAAATTTATCTTTTGAATTCCCAAAACAAAATCCAAAATTTCCCAATCAACTTTTATTTAAAATATTCTGGCAGCAATTCCTCTTTTGGAAACCCGAAAATGAATTCTAATGATGTGGCCATCATCATCAGGATTATTTTCCAGCGACCTGAAAAGAGTTTAGAGCTTCCATCACTCTAAAACATTTTTCCAAAATATCAAATCCTTTCAAAACACTTCTCTAGAATTTTATTTCAGATTATAAATCACAATTACAAATCTTTTACTTATATAACTTCACTTTATATATATAAGATTATTCCACAATTGTAAATCATATTAATTATAACTTCATCTTTATAATTCATTGGTTTATACAATTTACTCTTTCACAATTGTTGTTTTATTTAACTTATTCAAACAACTTTAATTAACTTGTATATATATACATTTTAACAACTAATTCATATATATACTTTAATAATTCTGAAAAATTATTTCTTTATATACAAAATATAATCAAGGTAAAATTATTTCATTTACCCAATTTTAAAACAATACTGTGCCGAATTGTTCTATATAAGTGTTTAGAGATCCCTATCGATAGAGTTGTACGGACAATACCGACCAGAATCCATATACCACTCAATAAACCAATCATCACAATATAAAACAATTTTATATTCAAATAACAAATACGCACTCGTATCTATTATTACACTCAACTCATTCTAGAGTACTACTGACTCTATCTCTAATGAGTAACACCCAACAGAGCAGGGTTGTCGCTTAACCATATGCTCTGATACCAAATGTAACATCCCGAAAATTTTCGACTTTCGAAAATTCAACATCGATACTCACTTTATCGACTGCTGAGCCATCGAATGCCGGAAACCCGAAAAGTTATGGTTTTAAGAAAGAAGAAAAAGGTAGAAGAAGAAGATAGAAGGAAAAGAGAAGAAAGAAAGAAGAACAACAACAGAACAAGAGCAGAAACAGAAAACAGAATCTTACACATCGCAGCGGAACAATATATAATAGATAATCACTAGTCTTTTAAAACAAAGAACTATATCAGTTTTATACATACATCAATCAGAGTCAATATACAACTCAATACAATACATCACATCAATGGACAGTTATATAACTTGTCCTCATACAGAATACACAGCGGAATAAATAATATCAGATACAAATACTACGTCTCGTCATCCAGCTCATCTCCAAAGCTCCAGAATATCCAGAATATCCTGATAATCTAACTCTAGACTGCCCGTGTGGAAATTGGTGGGCACCCAGAGTTTAGAAGGGAACAATAAACTCCGAGTCAGTCATGGTGACTGGTGTGAGATCGTAAAACAGTTATTCTTTAAAAATAAACAGCAGAGAATTTTAATGTCAAATTCGCAATGCTTTTGGAAAATGAAACTACCATAAGACCTCCCGCCACACACACAATGCAAACGCAGACTTGGAGGAGATTTCTTCTTATGATAGTCAAAGATGCTTACTACGCAAAATCAAATCATTTTTGATATTATTATTAGTGCATAGTGTAGAAAACATTTCGAAAGTACAATATAAATCTTAGCCAGCATAGACATTTCGAACTATGCCTACTATAGCTACCATCCAAACAGTGGGGCGCCACCATAAGTGAATGATAGGTTCTACAACTAAATCCGTACAAAGCTCGTATTGTTTCTTTGGATTTCCAACAAATGGTCAGGCTAAGGAACTTCCTATCCACGATGGGTACGTCCCTGGAATAGACGACCCGAGAACCTAACCGGATCTCTGCCAACACAAGGCCGGGTTACCTCTGCAAAAATAGGTAACTACTGACACGCGTATGCCATCCCCCGATCGTCACCGATCTTCCCGAGGATCCCCGATTTCCAACAAACCACATAGATAATAATAATGCAGTAACCACAGAGGTTAAGTATCTGGGCTCCATACCATGATACCACCTTTATCCAGAAGGAATGACATACACTAAGGGGCGCTACTCCCTAGAACCTTGCTGCATCCTTCCTGTTTCGACCATTTCCGGGGTGTGAGGCTCGACGAAGTCTCGTCCACAAAGCTACGCTTTCTCAAAAAGCCCTGCTTCGGGTCAAACAAAAATGATCAACCTATGATCACAAAGATATAAGATCAAACAAATGATCATATCGCAAATGATCAAACACTGATCATTTCATAGCAACACTCAGTATGCCACGTTACCAAATTGGGATATATCGCTGATAAATTTCAACTACATAACTGTAACAACCCGACTTTTTCTCCACAGAAAGTCGTATCATTAATAAGAAAGAAAGGGGTAGAAAATAGAAAAGAAGAGAAGAAAGAAAGAAACAACAACAACGATCTCACAGCGGAACGAATAAATTATATTAATAACATATACATTTACATAGTATACAACACTTTACAGAGTTACACAGCATATACATCACTTACTAGACAGTTATAACATTTGTCTAAACATTACAACTCAATATACTACAGAGATACAGACACAGCGGAACTACTATATATATCTATAACGCTGAAGCCTCCTGCTCCATTGCTCCTCCACAATTCGTCAAAGCTAAACCTGAATCCCTTGGCTACTCGTAAAAATTTGAGTACCCAAGATTTTATAAAACAAAAATAAACAACTTGGGTCAGACATGGGTCTGGTGTGAGTAAACGGTTTAAAATTGTTTAACTTTTGAAAACCTTTGAAAGAAAAGGTATCTCGTAAGACTTCCCGCACATAAACACGGAAAAGTTTTTACCTTACGAGAACCAAAACATCTGATAGGAAATCCAGTTATATTATAATAGGGTCTAGGGTTTCCAAATAAATATGAAATAGCTGAAATTGTTACATTATTAAATTCCAGCATACTAGCCAACAAAGTGGGTTATACAATCAAAACCGATGGCACTTATTGGAAATTGGATTCCATACAATGGCAGGGCTACTGGGGTACCGCCCGTCACAGTACGTGGCCTAGATCACCGTACCGAGGAGTACGCCCGCTCCCCTGCAACACAAAGCCGGAACCATCCCTTACTGGATAATCCCGAACAAGATAATCCCGTAGTTGGCGCGACCAACCACACACTAAGCCGAATAAAAGAAAAGGGACCTCTAGACAGGGATCTATCTTGCTCTCAGTGGGTGCTACCCACGAAACCTTGCTGCACCTCCCCTGTTTTAGCCATTCCCGGTTGATGAGGCTTGAGGTTACGATTACCTTTAATCAGAACATATCACTTAGAATGCTCATCGTCCACCTGACGATGTGCTGAAAGCATTCAATCCATATAAGTTCGTTCCGGGTTCGAACGAAACCGAAGGCATTATCTCGTTACACTCGTTTTGCAATCACCCTCAGAGTTAACGACAATAACCCTTGCACTCTGAATCTTCATCTTCACTTGATTCACGACCTATCGTAAATTTGGATCGATGTGGTATTCGGGTCTCCAGACCTGGAAATCCGGTATACGGAAACCCGATCCCGGTCTCATCGAAATCCAAAACGTATCTTTTAAGGCCAAGTTGTTTTAAGGTTAAAAAATTCAATTCTTATCTATATACACAGATAGATAACTCAATAGATAATCTACATTATCATTACAAACAGATAATTCACATTATCATTACAATTCAACCAAACATCCATATCATAGATCAGCATATATCTCATCAGAGATATCAACCGTGCATAACATTCAATACTATTTATCCATTCATAAGTAATGATTTATATCATCTCTAATCAATTTAAAGTGAATTAAATTAATTACTTCATTCTATAAATCCTGCTTACTTAACCATTAATTAATTATAAATCAATTAATTAATTATCCTTTAATTTTTCATTTCAATTAATCATCCTTGATTAATTATCTTTTAATTACATTAAAGTAATTAGTCTTTAAATTAATTTCACAAATTAATTATCCTTGATCAAATATAGTAATTAACCTTTAATTACTTCATTAATTAATTAACTATAATTAATTACATTAATCTTTAATTAATCACATTAATTAATTACTATTTAATTACTTATTATTGATTAATAAATTTTAATTAATCAACCCATAATTATATCATTATATTAATTAATGATCCTTAATTACTTCTTTTAATAAATTACTTCATTTAAATTAATTACATTAAGTAATTATTCTTTAATTAATTATAGAAATCAATTAACTATTAATCACTTTCCTTTAATTAATTAAACCTTAATTAATTAATATACTAAGTAATTATTCTTTAATTACTTCCATTAATTATCCTCAAATCATTTCCATTAAGTAATTTTTCACAAATTACTTTCATTAATTATCCACTAATTACTTTTAAATTAAGTAATTATCCTTTTATTAATCACCTATATTAATTAATCACATTAATTAATTTAACTTTAATTAATCACATTTATTAATTAAATAACCTTAACTTATCACATTAATTTACCTTTATTAATTATCTAAGTAATTAATTACTTCCATAAAGTAATTATCTTTTTTAATTAATTATATTAAGAAATTACACAATAATTACTTACACTAAGTAATTATCCTTTAATAAATCTCATCATTAATTAATTCTCAATTAATTACATTAAGTAATTAACTTATCTCTCCATTATTATTTTTATTAATTACACTTGATTAATTACTCTTAAATCATTAACAATAGTTAAATTACCTTGTTAATTTCACATATTAAAATCTTTAATGAATCAAAACCTTTTAATTACTTTAAAGATAAATTCTTTATTATAATTGATTATTAAATCCTTATTATAAACTTTATTTAAAATATAACATTTTTTTGGAAATCAATTATAATTAAACAATTTAATTAACTTTAAAATCTTCTAAAAACTTCCCAAAGTTGTTTAATAAATTTTCAAAACAAACATTACTTTGAACACCCACTTATTCTACCTTTTTAACACTTATCGACTTATATATAAAACTTGTTAACTTATATCCTTAAAAACATTTACTTTGATAGGTAAAAACTTGTTTTACTTTTGTTTGGAACTTAGAGACATTTCTAAAAATAAATTTCCCTTGTTTTTAAAACTTAGACATTTGCTGTTAAATTCTAAAACCTGCTCACCACTAAACCTCGAGCAAAACTACAATCTTCCCGAGCTAAACCCCCCAAATCCCCGAGTCTCACTTGCTTCGAGAAAACATCGCAACTCACTCGAGCCAAACCCGAATACAACCCTTCTTCTCCAACCAGCGAATGAACCAGATACCATCGTGCACACGTGCACGTGCACGCAAGCTCGCCGCTCCTCCGATCAACTTTGCCGCCTTCGACAAGTCGCTGATGACCTCGCCGTCCCACTCGAACTCCTAGCCCTGACGATCTCGCCTCCGATTCGAAATCGAACATTTCGACATACAGGAACCCAAAACTCGATCGACTAAACATCTCGCCGACGATGAACCCCACCACCAGAAATCCTACCACCATGACCAGAGCATCACTACGTCACCACGCTTCCATTCCTACCCTTGCGATCGAACACGAAACATCACCGACGTCCCAGTAACCTCGACTACCATCTCAACAAAACTGGGCATTTTAACCCTAAATTGTTGTCGTCCGGTCATCACAGTCGTTTGAAACCCCAGCGAGTATTTTTCAGATGAACTATGATTCTCCACCAAGCTATCACCTGAACCTCGAGACCCAAAATCATTTCGATCGCCAGGAATTTAACTAAACTCGATTTCTGTTCATCTTTGAATTGCTCCATCAATACTTAACTAAAAATCGAGATTCTTCTTCCTAAATTCAACATTTTACAATGCTAATCTGAATATATAATCAAATTTAGAAATTATGATGATTTATTTCTAACCATTATTCATTTCCTACTGTAATGTATTAGTCTTGAAACATCCACTGGTTATTTCTGCTTGCAATTGTTTTAACAATGATGTGAATCCTACATTCATTATTTAAATAAAGATCTAAGCCTAAAATCCATTGGTGTCGAGCAAATTAAATTTTTCCTAGGGAAGATGAGCCTGGAATATAAACAGAGCTCATATATGTATATATATGTTCACAGGCATTCATAGGTAGATCACAGACATCATATATATGCATCTACATACATAAACACATACAACAACCATCATCTATAGAGATTTTGTCACAAACATTTAAACCACATCACAGATTTTTAAAACTGTTTTTAATTTAGATGTTTACTCACTTTAATAAAGCAGAGAACAGAGCCTCCATTTGAAAAGCTTTTGATAACAGTTGAACTTTAAAACTGGAAATGCTTCTTCGATTTAAAACTTGCATGTTGCTTGATGTTACTGGATCTTGCATGCATGCTATTATCTTGTTGATATATTGCTTTAGATTCCAGGTTTGGCTTGCTTCAAACAGATTCCAGATTTGAAGAAAATATGTAGGCTTTTGGTTTGATTTTGGAAAATGAGTTTACAGGCTATTGAATTTGGTTTTTGTTTGAGGAGAAACTGATTTTGTTTTGAAACAGGAAGTGGAAACTTTAGTTCTTAGATTTGCATGCAGGCATGACTTCCAGATTTCATTTGAAAACTTGGGAAAATGATTACAAGCTTGAAACAGAAACCGACTTTGGATTTTTCTTGAATTTGAAAATGTTTTCAGGTTATTGAATTTGGTTTTTTGTTTGAGAAGTATTGATTTCAGATTTGATTTTGAGAAATAAGTTTTCAACTGAATTTCTTTGTTTAGAAATTAAATGAGAGAAAGAAAAAGAAAAATGAAGATGTGTGCTTATATAACTTAATTTATGAATTATCAAAAATCAAAGAAAAATAAAATACAAAATGACATTTGTCATCTTCCTATATTAACATGTTGACACATGTGCTTAGATGGTTTTACTAATTTACACATATAATTTTACATGCAAAAATGAATTTTATAAATGGATAAAGCTTTAATTAACAAATTTCTAATAACTATATACTTATTCAAATTTAAATCAAAGAAAATCAATCAACTTATATATATTCAAATAGAAAATATCTTATTATCTTTTAAAAGATAAAATCATCAATTAAATACTAATTTAATTAGATTATTAAATTAAATTCAAATCTTATTATCAAAGATCATCCATATCAATTTAATTATTCAACAGATTATTAAATTGATATTGTCAAAATTTCCGGGATATTACATTCCTCCCCCCTTAAAATAATTTCGTCCCCGAAATTTAAACAAAGGTAATTTAATAATCTTATTAAAGATTTTAATTTTTAAACAGCAACCATACATATCAATCATATTCTAACAACCATAGCAAACAATTTAATCAAACAAATTTAACTATCCAGTCAAAAATTCTGGATAGAATTTCCTCGAGTTTCCCCAAGTATATATATACCGGGATACTCGTTCTACAGGATCTTAACTAACTATCTACAAAAATCTAGAACTCCTTCCTATCTAGATTACAAATCTGAACAAAATATCAGACTAACTCAAAACCATCCCAACTATCCTTCTGAACTGCTGATTCCATCACTCGATGAATCATACACATATTCCTCAGAGATATGTGAAATAAAATGAATTCCAGTTATCCGAACTGGCAACTCAATCCTGGGGATCAAAATCTAATCTCCAAAGAACACAGAAAAATCTCATAATACTTCCGGAGCTTACTCTCCAGTCTTACCAAATCTTATATCTCCTTTGATCGGAGAAAAACTTAAACAATATCCAATTTCAACATCAATTTCCAAATTCCATCAATTCTTAACTGCATAACTCCTTTGACGATCCTGAGTCACTTCATTCTTCCTGATCAGCTTAACCCTTGCTGATGCTTCTTGAAACAGATTAGACCAACATCAAACCAATTTCCGGATCCTACTCAACAAAATGGTTTCTCAAAAATATGCCAAAATCCAAAACACAACTCTACTCTACAAACATTAGAGAACTTCGAACTACCTCTCCTATCTGAAATAGTCAAAACAGTTGCACTTGACAACTTTACCTCCAAATCCCGAAAATTTCTTCACACTTAGAGATACACTTGAATTTCCATATAGAAATCCTCTACTCGAAGAAAATTACAACTCTCGGTTGCTTCCACTCTAGAATAGCTGCTATCTTGCTTTCGCTGCACAATTCTGATCTTGAACAGATGAGAATGCCATCGGAGAAACTCGAGCACAAACTTGATCATCCACAGTTCACCATATCTATAAAATCTTAGTGAACCATTCTACTTGGTTAAAACACCTTAACAGAATCCTCACCAGAAAATTAGATGTGGTCAATCCCTCTCCAAAGAATCCTGAGCTGCTTCACCAAATTATTCTCTAGGAGACATCCTTCTACTAAGCTGAACTTCTGGTAACTCCACGAATCAAGTCGATACGGAATCTCAATCTCCAATAATCCCAAGAGAATACTTAAACAATCGCAAGTCACTTTTGCGATCAGCTCGGCCTAATTTCCAAAGATAACTGTTCTCTCTTCACTAATCAGAACAGCTTATATTTGACTAACCAATCCATCGAAGAAATGGATTCACTCTACTGCTTCTGAACTTCACCTTCAGAAAAACTGCTCAGCCAGAAACTTTCGGCCAACATAGAACACTCCGAGTCGCATTGCTGCCACAAACCAAAGACTTCTTATCCGAAACTCCTCGAGAAACTCGGACCTCAAAGCAAATAGAAACACCCCACTGGACTCAGCCACAACACTGAAACAGACTCACTTCTTCAAACTTGTTCCAGAAGAAACATCTTCAGAAACGTCCATAGCCACCGTGTCTCATCACACAGCTACTACTTCCTGAGGTTACCAAAATACCATCACTCTCTTCAGCTCATCCAATAGATCTACTCTATTCATCCAACTTCAAAGATAAACTCTAAACCATAACTGGTTTCCTTCAGAGATCGGTGAAATCTTTACACCACAACAAAGTTCACTCGAGACAGTATTAGGTCTACAGTCTCGTCAGATATACTTCCAACCTCAACACTCAAATTCTAACTATTGGTAGTCGTGTTACTCACACTACCACCTTATCTACCTTTATAACTTATATTGGAAAACCCGAACAGGTAACCCAACAAATAGGTAGAAATATATATATATTTAAAATGATACTTTTTATATAGAAATTATTTCTGGGTAAAATTATTTCATTTACCTCTTTAAAACAATATTGTGTCCGTTGGCCTGGTTCAAGTGTTTAGAGATCCCTATCAATAACGTTAGCTACTCGTATTGACCAGAATCCATATACCACTCAACCGATCAATTAACACAATATAAAATCATTTTTATATAACTAACAATTACGCGCTCTCAAGATAGACATCACTTCAGAGCCTAGGTATTCACTCAACCAAATGCTCTGATACCACTGTAACAACCCGACTTTTTCTCCACAGAAAGTCGTATCATTAATAAGAAAGAAAGGGGTAGAAAATAGAAAAGAAGAGAAGAAAGAAAGAAACAACAACAACGATCTCACAGCGGAACGAATAAATTATATTAATAACATATACATTTACATAGTATACAACACTTTACAGAGTTATACAGCATATACATCACTTACTAGACAGTTATAACATTTGTCTAAACATTACAACTCAATATACTACAGAGATACAGACACAGCGGAACTACTATATATATCTATAACGCTGAAGCCTCCTGCTCCATTGCTCCTCCACAATTCGTCAAAGCTAAACCTGAATCCCTTGGCTACTCGTAAAAATTTGAGTACCCAAGAGTTTATAAAACAGAAATAAACAACTTGGGTCAGACATGGGTCTGGTGTGAGTAAACGGTTTAAAATTGTTTAACTTTTGAAAACCTTTGAAAGAAAAGGTATCTCGTAAGACTTCCCGCACATAAACACGGAAAAGTTTTTACCTTACGAGAACCAAAACATCTGATAGGAAATCCAGTTATATTATAATAGGGTCTAGGGTTTCCAAATAAATATGAAATAGCTGAAATTGTTACATTATTAAATTCCAGCATACTAGCCAACAAAGTGGGTTATACAATCAAAACCGATGGCACTTATTGGAAATTGGATTCCATACAATGGCAGGGCTACTGGGGTACCGCCCGTCACAGTACGTGGCCTAGATCACCGTACCGAGGAGTACGCCCGCTCCCCTGCAACACAAAGCCGGAACCATCCCTTACTGGATAATCCCGAACAAGATAATCCCGTAGTTGGCGCGACCAACCACACACTAAGCCGAATAAAAGAAAAGGGACCTCTAGACAGGGATCTATCTTGCTCTCAGTGGGTGCTACCCACGAAACCTTGCTGCACCTCCCCTGTTTTAGCCATTCCCGGTTGATGAGGCTTGAGGTTACGATTACCTTTAATCAGAACATATCACTTAGAATGCTCATCGTCCACCTGACGATGTGCTGAAAGCATTCAATCCATATAAGTTCGTTCCGGGTTCGAACGAAACCGAAGGCATTATCTCGTTACACTCGTTTTGGAATCACCCTCAGAGTTAACGACAATAACCCTTGCACTCTGAATCTTCATCTTCACTTGATTCACGACCTATCGTAAATTTGGATCGATGTGGTATTCGGGTCTCCAGACCTGGAAATCCGGTATACGGAAACCCGATCCCGGTCTCATCGAAATCCAAAACGTATCTTTTAAGGCCAAGTTGTTTTAAGGTTAAAACAATTCAATTCTTATCTATATACACAGATAGATAACTCAATAGATAATCTACATTATCATTACAAACAGATAATTCACATTATCATTACAATTCAACCAAACATCCATATCATAGATCAGCATATATCTCATCAGAGATATCAACCATGCATAACATTCAATACTATTTATCCATTCATAAGTAATGATTTATATCATCTCTAATCAATTTAAAGTGAATTAAATTAATTACTTCATTCTATAAATCCTGCTTACTTAACCATTAATTAATTATAAATCAATTAATTAATTATCCTTTAATTTTTCATTTCAATTAATCATCCTTGATTAATTATCTTTTAATTACATTAAAGTAATTAGTCTTTAAATTAATTTCACAAATTAATTATCCTTGATCAAATATAGTAATTAACCTTTAATTACTTCATTAATTAATTAACTATAATTAATTACATTAATCTTTAATTAATCACATTAATTAATTACTATTTAATTACTTATTATTGATTAATAAATTTTAATTAATCAACCCATAATTATATCATTATATTAATTAATGATCCTTAATTACTTCTTTTAATAAATTACTTCATTTAAATTAATTACATTAAGTAATTATTCTTTAATTAATTATAGAAATCAATTAACTATTAATCACTTTCCTTTAATTAATTAAACCTTAATTAATTAATATACTAAGTAATTATTCTTTAATTACTTCCATTAATTATCCTCAAATCATTTCCATTAAGTAATTTTTCACAAATTACTTTCATTAATTATCCACTAATTACTTTTAAATTAAGTAATTATCCTTTTATTAATCACCTCTATTAATTAATCACATTAATTAATTTAACTTTAATTAATCACATTTATTAATTAAATAACCTTAACTTATCACATTAATTTACCTTTATTAATTATCTAAGTAATTAATTACTTCCATAAAGTAATTATCTTTTTTAATTAATTATATTAAGAAATTTCACAATAATTACTTACACTAAGTAATTATCCTTTAATAAATCTCATCATTAATTAATTCTCAATTAATTACATTAAGTAATTAACTTATCTCTCCATTATTATTTTTATTAATTACACTTGATTAATTACTCTTAAATCATTAACAATAGTTAAATTACCTTGTTAATTTCACATATTAAAATCTTTAATGAATCAAAACCTTTTAATTACTTTAAAGATAAATTCTTTATTATAATTGATTATTAAATCCTTATTATAAACTTTATTTAAAATATAACATTTTTTTGGAAATCAATTATAATTAAACAATTTAATTAACTTTAAAATCTTCTAAAAACTTCCCAAAGTTGTTTAATAAATTTTCAAAACAAACATTACTTTGAACACCCACTTATTCTACCTTTTTAACACTTATCGACTTATATATAAAACTTGTTAACTTATATCCTTAAAAACATTTACTTTGATAGGTAAAAACTTGTTTTACTTTTGTTTGGAACTTAGAGACATTTCTAAAAATAAATTTCCCTTGTTTTTAAAACTTAGACATTTGCTGTTAAATTCTAAAACCTGCTCACCACTAAACCCCGAGCAAAACTACAATCTTCCCGAGCTAAACCCCCCAAATCCCCGAGTCTCACTTGCTTCGAGAAAACATCGCAACTCACTCGAGCCAAACCCGAATACAACCCTTCTTCTCCAACCAGCGAATGAACCAGATACCATCGTGCACACGTGCACGTGCACGCAAGCTCGCCGCTCCTCCGATCAACTTTGCCGCCTTCGACAAGTCGCTGATGACCTCGCCGTCCCACTCGAACTCCTAGCCCTGACGATCTCGCCTCCGATTCGAAATCGAACATTTCGACATACAGGAACCCAAAACTCGATCGACTAAACATCTCGCCGACGATGAACCCCACCACCAGAAATCCTACCACCATGACCAGAGCATCACTACGTCACCACGCTTCCATTCCTACCCTTGCGATCGAACACGAAACATCACCGACGTCCCAGTAACCTCGACTACCATCTCAACAAAACTGGGCATTTTAACCCTAAATTGTTGTCGTCCGGTCATCACAGTCGTTTGAAACCCCAGCGAGTATTTTTCAGATGAACTATGATTCTCCACCAAGCTATCACCTGAACCTCGAGACCCAAAATCATTTCGATCGCTAGGAATTTAACTAAACTCGATTTCTGTTCATCTTTGAATTGCTCCATCAATACTTAACTAAAAATCGAGATTCTTCTTCCTAAATTCAACATTTTACAATGCTAATCTGAATATATAATCAAATTTAGAAATTATGATGATTTATTTCTAACCATTATTCATTTCCTACTGTAATGTATTAGTCTTGAAACATCCACTGGTTATTTCTGCTTGCAATTGTTTTAACAATGATGTGAATCCTACATTCATTATTTAAATAAAGATCTAAGCCTAAAATCCATTGGTGTCGAGCAAATTAAATTTTTCCTAGGGAAGATGAGCCTGGAATATAAACAGAGCTCATATATGTATATATATGTTCACAGGCATTCATAGGTAGATCATAGACATCATATATATGCATCTACATACATAAACACATACAACAACCATCATCTATAGAGATTTTGTCACAAACATTTAAACCACATCACAGATTTTTAAAACTGTTTTTAATTTAGATGTTTACTCACTTTAATAAAGCAGAGAACAGAGCCTCCATTTGAAAAGCTTTTGATAACAGTTGAACTTTAAAACTGGAAATGCTTCTTCGATTTAAAACTTGCATGTTGCTTGATGTTACTGGATCTTGCATGCATGCTATTATCTTGTTGATATATTGCTTTAGATTCCAGGTTTGGCTTGCTTCAAACAGATTCCAGATTTGAAGAAAATATGTAGGCTTTTGGTTTGATTTTGGAAAATGAGTTTACAGGCTATTGAATTTGGTTTTTGTTTGAGGAGAAACTGATTTTTTTTTGAAACAGGAAGTGGAAACTTTAGTTCTTAGATTTGCATGCAGGCATGACTTCCAGATTTCATTTGAAAACTTGGGAAAATGATTACAAGCTTGAAACAGAAACCGACTTTGGATTTTTCTTGAATTTGAAAATGTTTTCAGGTTATTGAATTTGGTTTTTTGTTTGAGAAGTATTGATTTCAGATTTGATTTTGAGAAATAAGTTTTCAACTGAATTTCTTTGTTTAGAAATTAAATGAGAGAAAGAAAAAGAAAAATGAAGATGTGTGCTTATATAACTTAATTTATGAATTATCAAAAATCAAAGAAAAATAAAATACAAAATGACATTTGTCATCTTCCTATATTAACATGTTGACACATGTGCTTAGATGGTTTTACTAATTTACACATATAATTTTACATGCAAAAATGAATTTTATAAATGGATAAAGCTTTAATTAACAAATTTCTAATAACTATATACTTATTCAAATTTAAATCAAAGAAAATCAATCAACTTATATATATTCAAATAGAAAATATCTTATTATCTTTTAAAAGATAAAATCATCAATTAAATACTAATTTAATTAGATTATTAAATTAAATTCAAATCTTATTATCAAAGATCATCCATATCAATTTAATTATTCAACAGATTATTAAATTGATATTGTCAAAATTTCCGGGATATTACAATAACCTCTGAGCTCGTACGTCTCAGAGAAGGGTGTTAAGCTAAGAGAATAAATTCTCCGCCACCAACAGATATGTATTTGAAAGAAATCAGCTTTATATCTCAAATTGTAACGTCAGACACACAATCCATACAAGTCTGTTCCGGGATCGAACAGAACCGAAGGCACTTCTCACGAAGCCCTTGCATATCCGGATAAATTTCTAATCACGTCCGGACTTCCCGTCACTAAGGGTGATAAAACCTCTAAATCAAAGATCAGTCGATGTAGAGTAACTCGACGGTAATCCTTCCGTTTTCAAAAATATCCGGTCTTCAACACCGGTCTTCGAATGCAATTCATAACGACGCATCACATATTCGGAATGGGTTATACGACCCCATGGTCCTTTCCCGGCTAACCCGAATAGTGAGCGATTATTCAAAAATAAGTGTGGCATTCAATTCCATCCAATTCACAACAAATACCTATCTAAAGGTAATTATTGATAGTCGGTTATTTAACTATCAATAAAGATGCGCAACATCATCAGATTCCAAATAATTTTCTCAAATTATTTTATCTTCCAAAATATCTTTACTAGATATAATAATTTCCACACTTAACCGTTTGAAAACAAATTTCAAATATTCACCTTTCTAATTATCTTTAAAAGATAAAGTTTCAAACCCCTCGTTTCATATTGGAAAAGCAATTCCATACTTATTTAAAAATAAGTATTTCACAAATCATTTATTTTCAACATTTGAAAATATTCGATATACTTAAATCAATATTAAGTATATATTCATTCTTTAAGGAAATCATTCTCTTTAAACACATTTATTTGAGTCAAAACGAATGTTACGTAAAACATCGTTACGACGACTCAAAATCTCTAGTATAGGGATTCGAAAATTAAGATAGATATATAAATCCCAATACTACATAAAACATTTCCTTTCGGAAATCATTTACTATAACAACAGTGTTATAGTCCATCATTTCCTTATATTTCTCGAAAACGTCTATTTCAACAATAAATGTTGAAATCTATGATTTCGATATTTAATACGTTTTAAAACATCCTTTAAAACAATTACTTCATTTCGTAACATCACTTTTCCAAAACATATCCATTTTATTTAATAATATATTCACTGTCCAAAATCGTGAATATACTTTATTTACCCAAATCGATGTTTCTACACATTTATTAAAAGATTATCCATGATCTAAAATCGTGAATATAATTTCTTTAATTAACTTCAAAAATTCACTTATCAAAATAAGTGATTTCGGATTTATAAACAACGTTTATAAATCACAATTTTATATTTTATAACTACTTCAAGTTATGAAATCCCTTTATTCAAACAATTCCATTTGACTCATTTATATAACAAATATTCAAATCATAAGTTGATAACTTATAATTCATTTAGTTTCAAAGTCCTTCATCTTATAACTTCACGAATCGTATATCTATCAATATTACTTACTTATAAAATCCGTTTATAAGTTCATTTTAACATTTATAGAACTCCTAAATAATCTCCTTATTTTAATTTATAAAATAACAATTTTATACATCTTCTATAAATATAATCCATTTATAATTAGTCGAAAATTTCAATCTAAACCAATTACAGTTTAATCAACTTATATTTCAAAAACCACTTTTCGCTTATATTTCACAAATCTCATAATTTTTATAACACGAAAATTATAACATTTATTTAATTAAAATGAATTAATTCCAAAATTCAATAAAACGTATACTTTCGACAAATCACTTTGAAATCCTTTTTAAAAATAATATCGTTATTTTTAACTTCAAAAATGGATCCGATGATGCTACAGCATCAAACAATCAATCACAGCAATCAAATATCATATATCATCATATGATAACAGAATATACATCAATATCTGTAAATAAATAACTACTGGTGAGGAATCCAGTTGGATCCCTCCAACCTGTTTCCCTGCATCCACAGATGTTAGCACAATACCAATTCCGCTCCAGTACGGAATTATCGCGGTATATGGGTTTTTATAAAATTCCGCTTACTAACGGCGCAATAGGGTCTCATCCGCTATACGAGGCGGGAAATCAATCAATCCAATATATACATATGCCAATATGTATATATTGCTATATATAGATATATATCCTACTATATCTAATATCACATCCAATGGCAATCACATCAATCAATAAATAACTGTAAAAAATTCCACATTCAAATTTGAGTGAGAAGATCTCACCTTGATTTTAAATTCTGATTCCAGCGTTTATTTCGAATAAAATAAACAGACGTTTGATTTCATCCAAAATTTACACTAGCTCCAATTGGCTCCAATTCAGTTGCACAGCGAAGTGCTCGACGAAACGAAGACAACGCAACTGGTTTCGTCGAATTCTGATCACGCATGAAAAAGATATCGCGTTACAAAGATCGTATAATTTAAATAAAATTTAATTTACAATTTCCATTTCAATTTTAAACCTAATCACATCTGGACCGTTTGTTTTGAACAAGAAAATCTGGGCCGCGCGCATCTCTTCTCCCTCCATCCAGTTTCTTTCGCGTGAAAACCGAACCCAAGCTCACGTTCGACTTCATCAAAGTCGCGCCCATCCATCATCAACGAAAAATGGATCAGGGACCTTCATTCGAAAGCGGCAACCCCCCTCCACCTTCGACCAGAATCGTGGCGCACTCGGCTCTCCCCCTGCCTCGTATTTCGTGCACGAACGATAGACGTTCAAACCCAAATAACTGTCGATCCACCGCCTCGTTTTAAATCACCACCGGTCAGAACATAGATCTCCATAAGCTCTATAACTTCGTAGTTGGAAGATTGTGAAATCATTGAGTGGATTGGAAGATAATAAGGGAAGAACGAGATGAATTCTCTGCCGTTCGAAATAGGGGAGGCGGCTGCAGTTTCAAAACCCTAGAGTTGATATTCTTTTGCAAAAGTGAGGAATAAGGGGCTTTTATAGAAAATATTCCAAAACAATATTCATCCCGGAATTTCCGAACTCCAAATCGAGCGTGCCGGCTGACGTTTCTAAGGTTTACCCCGCGTTCCGAACGCAATGGAACAGGTTTCGAAAGCTAATTCGATCATCTGTGCGAGTTATGGAATTAAACGATCAATTTAAATTAAACCGATTTAAATCGATTTCGAGGCGTTTTAATTTGTACCGGACAAACGGTAAATCCAAAAATTACGAAATTTGAAATATTACAATAATATCACATTACGGATCCGATGAAACAGGTTTCGTCGAAATCCGAGACCGTTTGAAAAATGACTATTTTAACTCGACGATTTAAAATTAAAACGATATCGATGCGTTTCGAGTTGCCAGGGTCAATCGACAATCCCGATTGCTACGAAAATTGAAATCCGATAATAACTAACTATTACGGATCCAATGGAACTAGTTTCGTTCAATTCTAATACTGTTCGAAAATTGGCTAATTTTCAGTCGATAATTAAATATTAAAATATTCAATTTTCACAATTTAACTCCAATTCAAATTTTAAAAGTTCTATAACCTTTCTATAACTCCAGTATGATAAAATAAAATTTTCCAAATCATTTTCAATCATTTTAACTCGATTTTCAATTATCTCTGGAATTTCACTATTTAATTTATCGATTTAATTATCCAATTAAATCTAATATTCGAAAAATAAATCATTCGACTCCTTAATTCCACTTATTAATATTTTAAAATTAAATTAAATATTCGAATTTTAATTATCAAAAATCCTAGGTCGTTACACAACACGCTTCGTTTGGAGTTCGAAAATTTCGCGGATGAATAGTGCCATGGAAATTTCTATAAATAGCCCTCAACTTTCCTTCATTCGAAAACCCTAAAATGTTTCCAACCGCCATTAAAACTAATCAATCTAACGACCTTTGTCGATTGGAGCCTCTAGAGACCGAATTAGCCTTTTATTTCAACTAGGAAAATGTAGAGGGCATCGGTATGAGCTTGTTCAACGGTCGGATCGTTGTCCTTCGTCGCGTGGTGGTCGAAAATGGCTCGTGTTTCACTGCAGTTTTTTGGGCTTTTGTTCGCGTGGCGCATGCGTTGTAGCGGCGAGGCAGAGGTGGCGCAGGGGGCGGCGCAAGTGTGGGGGTCGGTGGTGGTCATGGTTTTTCGGCGATCGTTGATCGAATAAAAAAATGAAGTCAAGGTCGGCCTGCGAATGTCGTGTGAGAGTGAGAAAGAAAGCTTAAGTTTAATTGTATGTTAATTATAAACTTAATTTTTCAAATATTCATAAATTTATATTTAACTCGTACGGGATTTAAATCGAATGCGACAAGTCGTGTTGCGATCGTATCGACGAAGGCTATGCCATGGAGTTGAACTGAAGCTGATTTGAATCTGAAAAAATTTCAGTTTCAAATTAATGTGAGTGTTTTAAACCGCTCACGAAATACTAAAATATTTTGATGTTAGTTAGATCGAAATCATGAAGTGGTTTATCTTTATTGACTATTGTTTGGTAATTTAACTGACATTTAAATTGACATATGAATTGAACAGTTAGGAATTTGTAATCGACTGTTAAATTTGAAATTGGAATGGAATTGCTAGTTAAACACCCGATATTGATAACTAGTTAATTGTTGTGATTTATTGGTTGATTTGGATGTTGATTGAGATTGAATGCTATTAGTTGATACATTGGATGATTGGATGTTTATTTATTTATATATATCCTATTATCACCCTGTATCTTGTTGATAGTATATAAAACTGTTATTTGAATTATTTTGAATAAATTAAGAAATAGGTTGAAATGATATATACCTATGACACTTTGATTTGGATTGAAATGATATATATCCATCCCTGAAATTAAAATCGAAATAACTAATCACTTGGTCATAGGATAGAAAATGATATATGGACACCGGATTAGTTAAACTAAATGGGTTTAAATTCTTGAATTTGAATTTATTTAAACGATATTTTTTAAAGAAAAAAAATTGAATTTATGAGAATTGAATAAATTTCGAAGTCTAGTTTGAAAGATTGAAATCAAAATTAGTTAGAAGAATTTTTTTATAGAATTAAATTTGAAATGTGAAGTTATAATCGACATTTGACTTGAATTATGGAACTTGAATTGTTTTAAAGGTTTGAACTTTTACTTGAAATTCGAATTTATCTAAGTAAAAGTGATATAAATGGATATTTCAAATTTAGGCTTGGAATTGAATTAATTTAAAGATTTGAATGTAAATTCGAACATTGAAGTTTAATTGGATTAAAGTGATTTTAAATCGGTATTTCATAGTTGGACTTGAAATTTATATTAATTGAAATGGTTTAAAAATTAGAATTGAATTAAAACTTAAGCCATTGAACCGAACGTTGATTCGTATTTGAAGTTAGAAATGAACGTTTTGAAATTGAAGTTAATTCGAATGAAATCGAAATTAGAGTTAATTTGAATTGAAATCGAATTGAAGTTGATTTGAATTGAACTCAAAATTGAGTCAATATAAATTGATTTGAGATTGGAGATGATTTGAATTCGAAGATTTGAAATTGAATCAGTTTGATTGAAATTTGGACCTGAGTTTAGATTTATTGGAAATGGAAAGAAAGAGTTTTAAATTTGAAACTATTTTCACTATCATCTATTTTATTATAAACTGTTTTAAAATTCATCTTTTTGAATTTTCAAATTATTTAAATTTTCAAACCATTTTAAGATACAACCCATTTTCAATACTCAAACTATGTTATATCAAACTGTTTTCAATCTCTAAACTATTTAAACTACTTTAACTATTTAACCTATTTAAACTATTTAAATTATTCAAGATATTTTCAAAATTCAACCTGTTTAAGGTCGGAACTATTTATTTTTAAATCATTGATTTAAAACATGAATGTGGTTAAAATGTAGTTATAACCTAAGTTGAAATACGAAATGATTTTGAAATGAAATTGATTTCGAGGTGAATATCATGATTTTGAAGTGAAATTGATTTCGTGGTGAATACAATGATATTTTGAAGTGAATATGACATATTGAAGTAAATGTGATATTCTGAAGCGAATATGATATTATGATATCAAGTAATGATTCATTTCTAAAATGTAAAAGAACCAACCGGTGTGTAAAATGTAGTTTGGTTATTAAAGAGACCGAGGTCGATTATTGGCATACTCTCTGTTAATGTTGGAACCACTTTAACAACTGTGTATGTGGCGGAGACTCCGGAATGAAGTGGTTGGATTTGGTGTACATTACTGGATTTGAAGAAAGAGAACGATGATAGATAGCCCTGACACTTGTGTCAATTTGAAATGACTAAAACAGGACGGCTTGACAGGGCCAATGAGGGTAGCTACCTCTAGCGGACATCTATTCTTCAATTTTCTTTGTAGACTCATTCCATACTATTACTTATGATGTTGGTTTCGATTAGGGCACCTTGATTTGGGATGAGCTCCCTTTGACTCGATATGGGATGGATGGACGCGATGGGCGGTCATAGCTACGATGCGTTACCACCAGCCCTACGACTCGAACTAGTAGTATCCTACCATGGGCATTGCCTCACGTGCCTTGTCGTACTTTTATCCTTATACGAGAGCACTACGAGTTTGGTTTAGTGTTGCCATATCACGGCGCATCCCTATCCCCTGACGTGCTACTGGGGTGTTATATGCAAACTGTACGCCAATGCTTAAAAACGCGTTAAGGGGGGTTAATGTAAAGCCTTAACGATAGGAAAAATATTTATCTTATTGATTAGACATTACATATATAGCGTATTCTACTATATATAAATATTTTGACGGATCCTTAAGAGATGGAAAATCCCATATCATCTCTTGAGTTATTGCATGCACGTTATACACTGGATAGGAGATGTTAAACCCCGTAAACATCTATGATGTTATTATGCTCCTGTTATATGTAATATTGATTCAACTTACATAAGGATATTTTAGTTCTGACTCGAGTGTATTGTTTTACTTTATGCTCGAGTCAACCCTGAATTTTCAGTGCATTGAAGATCATATTATTCTGGTGGACGAAGACGAAGATATGGTATATTATATTACTAGTATTATTCCCCTACATCATGTGGTTCTGCTGCATTGTTTATTTTGTCTCTGTTGTATGTATAACTCTGATTAATGTTGTAAAAGTATATTCAAATGTATTGTGTAAACAGCTTCATGAACTGTTTATTTGATTATTATATTTTGTCATTCCGCTGCGAGATTCTATGTTTGTTTTCTTCTTTTCTTATATTTCTTAATTAACCCCATTGATTATCTGTGTTTCGGATTGTTTTGAGTTAGACATGTGTGGTATATTGTCGACTTAAACCTTTCGAAATGCGGGTCGTCACATCAGCTTTACAGGTGACTCCTCATACTGCTGCCATTAGGATAAACGACGAATCCGACTTGTCGACTGCAACTGCCTCCGCATTGAATCTTGTTAAGTAACTTCTTAAGGACTCCCAAGCCTTTATTTTATGTTTGAGAGCGTAAGTACATTCCTCGGTTGTGAGACGTGAACTCTGAACTGTCTCAAGAACTTGCTCACCTAGTCGGTCCATGTGCCTATGGTCTCATTCTCCAACTGTCTGAACCACATTGTAGCTTAATCCGTTAAGTCTAATAGGAAGCACCGCCACATTACCTCCTTAGAAGCACCAACACCTCCATATGTTGGATGTATCTCATCATATGAATCGTCGGATCTGTTTTTCCGTCATACATTTCCAGCATCGGAAGCTAGAAATTTGCAGAATTTCTTGAATTTTGAATATTAGCAGTAAATGGATTCCTGTTCACGTCTTCCAGACCCTGATCTTGGGGTCCTCCTCTAATGAACATTCATACCAATTCAGCAATTCAGTTCTCACCATCCAATGAAGGTCTCCTTTCTAAAGCAATATTTTATGCCCAATTCCATTTAGGGTATCCCGGGATGTACTCTTCCGGTCGCATGCCTGTGTTCTAATTCATAACCCTAGCTTCATTCAGACCCATGTTCCATCAAGGAAGCTCTGTACATATTTTTCAGTCGGTTGCATCCTATTATTTGGATTAGCTCCCATACCACCATTTCTTGGTGTTTCAACGGTCACTCCGGCATTGGGATTGATTCCCATGTTGATTCCAACATTGCCACTAAGTATCAGTTGCTCTGGGCGTGGGGGCAAGACTCCATCTTGTTCCAATCCAACTCTGACAGCTCCTGCGTAGTTCCCTGGAGTTTGATTGATATTCCTTGTATATCTAGCCATCCCTTGATGCTCCATCATCTGGAAGAAGCTGTCCATCATCTCTCGTTGTCTAGCTAAGATTCCATCATGCATCTCTTTCATCATCCTTTCCATCTCCTCTCTAATCACATAGTTGTGTTGAAGAGAATTTAAGGACATATCCTGGCTACCCCCAAGCTTTGGTTGATTTGCTCCGGCTCTAGATCTGGTATTAGGCATGCTTATCTTCTCCAAGTCTTAGATTCAAAGTTCAAGTCTTCAGATCTAACCCTGAGTTCAGTTTTCTCAATGAAAGCATTAAAATGTTAACCCAAAAAATGGATCAACACCCTAGATCTTGGGTCATGTTGTCTATGAGTAGGGCATTGTAGTAGATCTTGCCAAGGTGGTGGCAGTTCAGGATTGGAAACATTCCAAGAACGCTAATGATGTGAGGAGTTTATGAGGATTGGCGGTATATTATAGACGTATTATCATGAACTTCTTGAAGTTAGCAGTGTCATTGACCAATTTGATGAAGAATAATTAAACTTTTGTTTGGGATGTGAAATGCGAGCATGCATTATGATTATGAAGGAGAGGTTGACCAGTGCGCCAATATTGACAATTTCAAGTAGGAATGAAGAGATGACAATATAAATCGATGCTTGTGGTACCGGAATAGATGTGATGTTGATGCGGAGGAGAAAAGTTGTCACTTACGCTAGTCGACAACTGAAACCACACGAGAAGAAGTATACGACTTATGGTTTGGAGTTGGAGTTGATAGTGTTTGCTCTGAAGGTTTGGAGGCACTACCTACTAAAAGAGAGGTTTGAACAATTCATGAACCACAACTCCTTAAAAGTACCTCTTCTCTCAGAAGGATCTCAACCTTCGCCAGCAGCGATGGTTAAAATTCTTTATCTCCTGTGACTTTGATATTTTCTACACAACTAGTAAGGGAAATGCAGTTGTCGATGCATTGAGTAGCAGACATGCCAGTTTGGGAGCAATGTTCCTAGAATGGGAGTAGTTGGAGTATCGCTGTTTATGACTTCAGACCTCATTGCGAGTTAGAGCCTGATATGTTGGCGAGCTTGACCATCAAACCTGCTTTGATAGAATAGGCCGGTACTAGTCAAAGGTAAGATGCTAGACTAGTAGATATCATGGAGAAAATAGAAGAAGAAGTCGAGTCTAAGGAGATGAAGCAGCACAGGCTCGACTGAGATGGTTGGCTCCACAAAGATGGCAGATTGTTTGTTCCCGATGTTGATGGATTGTGAGACGAGGTGTCATGAGAGTACCATCATTAAAGATTGATTATACATCCCGACGGCATTAAGATGTACCATGATACAAAGCAGACATATTATTGGGAGGGGATAAAGAAGTATGTCGGGATGTTCATCTCAAAGTGTATGAATTGTTAGTTCATAAAGGTAGGGCAAAAGAAGCCAAGTGGTTTGTTGCGACCGCTCAAAGTTCCTGAGTGGAAATGGGAGTTGGTTTCGATGGATATCATTAACGGATTACCAAGCACTATAGTAGGGTACAATAGTATTTGGGTCGTGGTCGGTAAATTGACGAAGTGTGCTTAATTTATACCCATCAAGTCTAGAACGCCATCATAATTGGCCGAGTTGTATGTGAAATGGGTACTACGATTCCATGGTGTGCCAAAGAGCATTATGAGTGACCAAGACACTTTATTCACTAGTGGGTTTTAAAAGAGCTTACGAGAGGCATTAGGGACATAGCTGCGTCTAGTACACCTTATCACTAGCAAACAAATGGGTAGACCAAAAGGGTGAATCGCATATTAGAGGATCTCTTGCGGGCTTGCATTCTTGATTTCGAAGGCTCGTGGGTTGATCTCTTTCATTTGATGGAGTTCGCATTCAAAATAGTTACCGGTCTAGTAACGATATGGCATCATTCAAAGCGTTGTATGGCCGATCGTGTAACGCTCCTTTGTGTTGGTGGAAAGCGGGTGAGAAACTGATACTTGGGCCAGATATGATTAGAGAGACTTTGGAGAAGATTAAGATTATTTGGCAACAGAAGAAAGCTGCTCAGGATAGCAAAAGAGCTACATTGACAGGGGACGTAAAGATTTACAGTTATCTGTCGATAATATGGTATTCATAAAGATTTCTCCATTGAAGAATGTTATTCAATTTGGTAGTAAGGGAAAGTTGGCACTGAGGTTCGTATGTTCTTTTCTGATAGTAGAACGGATTGGGACCCTAACATATAGGGTTGATTTACCTTAAAAGATGATGGGCATGCACAACGTTTTCCACATCTCTCATTTGCAAAAATTTATGCACAACTTAGGCGTGGCGATTGCTCAAGATCAACTTGATGATATCGAGATTGAATTAGAAGCTTAGAGACCTCATAAGCCAGCTCTTATTGTCAGATGCAATATGAAACAACTTAAGAGGGAGATGATGGAGTTAGTTAAGGTTCAATGAGGCGAAGTGAAGGTGATTGCACATGGAAAATCAAGGAGAGCATGGGGGCTGCATATCTTGAGCTTTTTGCATAGTAAGGCCTATGGTTTATCGTCTTTACTTTCACTTTTGACATCAATAGGATAGTTTAGCATTTAACATGCTAGGATAGATATATCTATACTATTGGTAACATGGTTGTTTGTTTGAGATGTTTGTTGGATGCATATGATTGTTAGGCATGTGGGGTAAATATACTTTGATTTGTTTGGGATTTTAGGGGTGAAATGCCTAACGGGGGAGAGCATAATGACCTATATTTTTATATATCAAAGGATCATAAAATATTGTTATTTAATTCAAATGAGGTCGTATGGCTCTAAAACTTTGGAAAATGACTACTAGGGACATTTTCCATCTTTAGAATTTTTATCGAACATTTTGAACACATAAATTCTTTTAAGCCTAGAATTTTTGAAGGGAATGATATTAGGGTTTGAAACCACCTTCATTAGATCACGCATGTGGTTTCACTTTTCATAAAGTGGTCATAAAACAAAAGGAGACTTACTGTTTAGGAGAAATGGTCGTTTTAAGTTTTGTTTGCTGTCGATCGATTAGTGGCTAATTAATTGGGCCAAACGCTTAGCCCACTAACTAATTTTGGGAATTGTGCCTAACTGGGGTTGTATGGACTAATCTCATTTATTTTCCCTCATTCCCAAAATAATTCCTAACCTCTATTAGCCCTGGATTAATAAAAAAAGCTCCTCGTTTTCTTACTAATCTTTGTCTAAATCATCATTAAAAGGGTAATTATCGAAGGAGATTATTATATGTCACTTTGGTGCTTGGAGATTCGTGTTTCTTTGTTTTTTTAATCTTGGATCTAAGGAGAAGATTTGGCATTTTGAGTATTTGGCGAGTGGCTCTTGCCCTCTCACTATTCTATACTTGTTCATATAGTTAAATTAGTTGTTTTGACATGATTTTGATCTTAAAAATGTTTTCTAACTTTAATTACATCTTTAAAATCTTTATAGCCAAAATTAAAAAGATTAGATTTGATTTTAAATGGTTTTACAACCGCACTTGGACCATGTTATGATTTTGATGCAAAGTTGATCTAGGATGAAATTTGTATGATAAAAATGTTTAGATGGGTTGCATGTGTGTATGGATCATATGGATGATATTTTAGTTTTGTATGTTGTGCTTTGATATGTTTTGATAGTGGTTTTAGTTAGTTGGGAATAAGATCGTCGATTTGGGAAAAACAAAGGCAAAACTGGTTGGAATTGGATGAAACTTGGAGGAGGGAATCTGGAGTAAGGGAGGAGCTCATGATTTTGGTCCCAATCAAATTGGAGTGGTTGGTAGTGGTCAGTGATTAAATGATTGATGGGTGGAGTTGTTGTAGATCTACTCGGCAAGAGTGCAATGCTTGGGGAATTAGGCTATAAAACTTCGAGGAGGACTTTGGGCTAATGGTAGGAAGATGTCCAGAAGCTCAAAGTCAAAAAATCGGTTAAGTATAGTGGTCTTATCGATCACTTTTGATCAGTGAGGAGTTGTTTATCTGGCACCTGAGGAAGGCTTGGAGCTTGGGGAGCCCGGGGAATGAAGCATGGAGTTCTAAGCATGCCGAGAAGAAGTGGTCGGGGAGGAAATTACTTAGCCTAATCTTGGCTAAGTAAAAATGAAGAGATTTGTATCAATACCGAACTCTTTTGGACAGTACCGACATGAAATTAAGGGGGTGGGGTCTATGGAATTTCCAAAGGCGAATGTGGGGGCTCTATAATTCCCATTGAAGGTGTTTGTTTGTTCTCTTGGTGTTCAATGGCGATGAAGTAGCACAATTAAAGAGGATAGCTGGGACATCGGTGGTGGTAACTCAATGGCGAATGGAGTCAGGTTTTGATGATGGTGGCTCAATGTTGAAAGGAGTTGTGAGATTGATTGTCCAAAAAGAGCGTGTTCTAGGAAGGGTGGCATGTAGATAGAAAATAGAATGGTTCTGTCGTGGAAAATAGGAATGTGGAATTATTTCTTGAGGATAATGGAAGCTAGATGGAGCAAGGAAATGGCTCAAATACACGTTCTAAGGGATCGTTGATACTTGGAGTGTTTTCTGATATATCCGAAATCATGGGTATTGTGAGGACGCTTATTGGGTACTTGAAATGGTTATTCTGATTCGATGGAATGGATCCGTATAACCTGGACCGGTGTAATGGATCTAGTATAAGCTTCAGAATGTGAGTGACTACATTGAAAACTTGGATTTTCCATTAATCCCTGGTAGAGGAATGGTCATATGAGTTATCATATATCCGAGGCACATTGAGTAATAGTGAGGATTGTTCGATGAATACTATGTTTGCTTTAGTTGTTTTCTCCCTTAATCTATCACTATAGGGACGTCACTCAAGATAAGCATTGTAGATAAAGAATACCTGGACACCCGTTATTGTACATAGGCTGTAGTACACATTTATGATGTTTATAGAGTAGCATACTATGTTAGTTACATGCTAACTCTTTGGTTGTAGGGACAAGTCAGGAATGATTCTTATACCCATGTTTCTTACTATATCGACTTGTATAGTATTTTGAGATTCATTTATCGCTCACACCAGACTGTGGTATGACTCGAGATTTTATGCTTTACTTCTTATTCTCTTGGGTGCTATTAAATAACTATACTAGATAGCAGGTCAAGGTGATATGTGGTAGCTGTGCAGAGGGCGAGCTGGATGGAGCTTTCTCATATTATATACGGATATAATATTGCTTATTCCACTGTGCAACACTGTGAAGCCTAGGCAGTGTTTTCTTTACTACTGAGATAGTTTTATTTGAGTTTATTCACATTTGTATAAACTCTATTACTATGATGTATAAACCTGTGGATATGTACTCTGATATTTGGTTCACTTAGTTGTTACGACTCTCGTGTTTATATCTGTTATGCTATATTTTATTCGATGTGCTGTGAGGTATACGACTGGTTTATGATATTTTATTTCTTTTGAATCCTTGACAATTGTCCTACATCGGCAGGCACAACAGTGCATTATTTAGTTATATTGGGTGCTGGTGGTATATGGCGGTTGTCGCGGTTAATGTTATTTGTTTATAATAAAGTTTCTATTTTAACCTACCGGAGGAGGTAACTCTCTCATTTACTGGTCATCATTGCATACATCATTTTCATATTTTTTCTGTTATATAAGATATAATTTAGTTTTGAATTGCAAATAATTAAGATTAGGTCTAATTGAGAGAGCGACGGATTATGTGACTTTGTTACAACTTATTATTTTGTTTTTAGCTATGATAGTCAGCACACTTATATTTTTGAAGATTGTTACAATTTCGTTCAATCTTTTTTTATCACATTATCCTAGGTTAATGAGAAACGCTGTCAAATCTTTATCTTTTTCTGATGGTGAAATCCAAACTTAAGAAATTCTCTATGTAACCGAAAATGATAGAATTGGAAGGTATGGTACATTTGTATTTTTCATCACCCATATCATTTTATGAAAAAGTCACTTTGAGTGACATATCTAAGTTAGTTTAATATTATACCTAACATATAATATGGTTCTCTATCAATTTTTATCAGGTAATCGAAATAAATTTTTTTACGGTCTATTAGGTTAGGATCGACATGGAATCCTTATCAATTATGTCAAAGATTTGCGGTCAATTTAAATGTTATGAATTTCACATATATGATGTAATACTATATAAATTTCGAAAGGTTTTATTTTGAAATAAATTTTTTTGCTCAATGTATGAACTCATAGTTAGTTATTTATGTTGGTTATTTGTATAACCATACAATTTACATGTTTGCCTAATGAAAATTAAGGTATGTGCCACTTCATTCATACTAAGAAGCATGATGGTGTTAATATTTGAATTTAGAAATGTTGACCATTTGGTGAAAAGTATATATTTTAGTGGAATTGCAATATTTCTATTACTCGTGAAATGAAACAATAAATTTATACTATACTATTGAAAGAGAGTCATAAATCCTCTTCTCTCATTCATTCTCAACCTTTTCTTTTGAGTTTTCTCAAGTTTCTTTGTGCCATCATTTCAATCCATTTTCCTTAAATGTCTTCTCCTCTCCCTTTAACAGGAATAAAAACAATTATCTTCTCCCCATAAATGTTCCTCCCAAATTTACCCAATATTCTTTCTTTTCTAAGCAACAAATTAAATTACATTACCTTTAAGCTTGCATAGATCAGATTTTCTCAATAAATTTTGATTTTATTTTTCTTGGATGTTCAAACTTCATCTTGGTTTTTCTGAAAATTTTAATGGTAACTAATGTTACAAATCAGATATATTAATCATGCTACTATTGTTCATTTCTATTCCTATCTTTTACTATATATCTTAAAGTCAGTTCTCATCGGATTTCCATTCTATTTTCTCATAAATTTAGAAGAAGAAAAATACTGCTCTCTCCTTAAATTGACCATAGTTTGCAATATACTCCCCTACCAAAATTATAATTACCTGCTTCCCTTAACTACATACCCTGCTATTCAGAAAATATACTACTTTTTCCAAATAACCCTATCTCTAACAGTCGACTCCTCTTCTTACCCATAGGCGATTAGTTCTCCTCCCGCTTAGTTCTCCTCCAACAAAGGCCTGCAGAATTCACTTTCCGCCCCCAGATCTGCAGATCCGTAGATTCCACCATCCCTAGTCGACTCTTCTTCTTTTGTCCCACCATAACCATACTAAAACCCTAGGTACGAACTCTGCCCTTCAATTTGGTTTTCCTCTTTCAATTTTCTCCTGTTCATGCCTGAATTTTTTATTTCCCTATATCACGAAAAGTTCGAAATTAAGTTGGGAAGGATCCAATGTTTACCTTACGATGCTCTTGGTTTTCACTTAAATACATGTTTTTCTTCACATTCAACTACTGTTTGATATAGTCCTATATCGGAAGTAAAACTAATTAAATCATTGTCATCTTCGTGTGAACTTAAGGCTGCCTAACATTTGGGTATACTGGAACTAAGTCGTCGGGGTAGGGTACGCATATTTCCTGTTGTTTTTCTCTACTTTCAAAATGCCTTCTACTTTTTGCCTTGGTTATTTGGCTTAGGCTGATTAATGCAATTAGACATAAATAGTAAAATAGCATTGCTAATTTATGGTCGAATTATTTATTTTCTTTCCTTACCGTTAGTAATATTACTATTTACGAATTTCATGATCTTCACATAAAGGTATTAAAATTTACTGTAATTTATGTTTCAATTTAAATTTGTTTATTTTTCTCTAGACTTACTACTATTTGCATTTTTTATATTCATTCTCTGGTAGTACTGATTACTTTTATTTATGCACTAATTTTTATCTACCGTCAGTGCTTGATTTGTTGGCAACCGCTTCAATTTATGTTCTTGTATGATAGATTCCTAAGTTAAGTGTTTGAATTTGGCTCTTTCATGAAATTGGTGTACCCTACAAGTAGAGCCTAATATTAGAGTATAATTCTCAAATCCAATATATATTTACATTTGTAGACCTTTACTAACCAATATTAATATTCATTGATATTATATTTAAACTATGTATTTGTTATCCTTCTATTTGCACAAAAAGTGGACAAACACCTCAAAGTCGTATGATTTAATTGATTTTATGTTGTTCTTAGCGATTTGGGTGATTTATGCAAATATATGAAAAGCAGGGACTAAACTGTAAAAGACACGCAGATTTTAGTGGTTCAGCCAGAATGTGCCTACGTCCACTTTATATATTATTTCTCCTTTCTTGTTCAAATTACAAGTACAAAGCTTTGATACAAGTATATGAAAGTTGTCTGAAAGTTCTCTCCGTGCTTGAGCTCTCAAACTTGTCCCTTCTGGTTGTACCCCTGCCCCTCTATTTATAGAGTGAGGCTGGGGGCAGGGGTCTTGGATGTATATAGCTGCTGGTGGGCCTGGGACGATGCGATCTGGCCTGGCAGCGTTGGTTCGGTACGTCTTGGTCCGGTGGAATTTGGTCCGGTGATGAGTGATCCGGTGGTGCTTTGGTTCGGTAGGAGGTGGTATGTTGTTTGGACCGGTAGTAGGTGGAGTGTGGGCTGGTTCGGTATTATGTGGTTCGGTAGTTTGGACCGGTAGTAGGTGGAGTGTGGGCTGGTTTGGTATTATGTGGTTCGGTGGTTTGGACCGGTAGTAGGTGGAGTGTAGGCCGGATGGTAGGGATGGAGCCGGTTCAGTGAGAGCTGATTCGGTGGTAGGGAAAGAGCCGGATGAAACACACCCAACATTTGCCCCCCAAAGTAGGGCATATGCCTGTATATGGCGTGCTTTGTTTTAAGCCATTCATGCTATCATCCGGTTTCTAGTGCCGAATCAACTGGTCCGGTCATTGATATTTTCTTATAAGTAGGGGCCCAACGCTTCCGTTTTTTCTTATCAGCCGAACCAAACCCCTGTCTTTGCCGAATCAAACTCTTATCTCCGCCGAATCAAACATGTTAGCCGAACCTGGTGAGAACCTTTTCTGCCGAATGTGTTTTCGTTCTGGACTACCGAATGGTTTTGGGGATTCGAATACCGAATGAACTCATACCTTTAAACCACCGGATGGACCCGGGGATTCCGAGCACCGAATGAACCCTTATATCTGAACTACCGAATGAAACTTGGGGATTTGAGCACCGAGCCTTACTTGCATTCTTGAATTGCCGGATGGAACGCGTGCTCGAATCACCGAACGAGAACGGGGAGTATAAGTGCCGAACGACACTTTGGCCTTGAACTACCAAATGTTCTTCGGGCGAAACCCCTATCTGTATGTACCTGCTCACTTACTTCTCCTGTTCTAACGATGTACTTTTTTTGCGTTTGCAGATAAATGTCTCACAAAGTGGAACCCGATCAGAAAAGAAGAGATCTACGGACAGAAGAGAATCTCCCGTCGTGCTCCCAGTTTAGCCGAATCCAGAACGACATGGGCCCACCCCGAGATCGCTAGTGGACGGGTACGGTCCTCAAGAGCTTCTGAACTCACCTCCCGATTGCTTCCCTAGCTCCCTCAAAGACGAGCAGCTTGACGTCATTTCTCGCTCTTTCGGGATTGACAGAGCGCGTATGCTGTTGCCGGGGGAAGGAGTGATGCCATATAATCCCCCCCGAAGGATATTTCGCTTACAGCAGGTATCACTG
Source organism: Allium fistulosum (assembly GCA_030737815.1). Lineage (NCBI taxonomy): Eukaryota > Viridiplantae > Streptophyta > Magnoliopsida > Asparagales > Amaryllidaceae > Allium > Allium fistulosum. The sequence continues at coordinate 304,519,226 of CM060905.1, read as the reverse complement.
TATGTGTGGTGCCATCCCGCCTCTCAATGCCTGGATAGTCAGCTTTGTCACATATCTGAAAGTGGCTCCATTCCAGCTTCAGCCTAACTCCTACGCCATTCTAGTGAGCCTTTTTGTTATCTTCCAGAGGAGATACGGGCGTACTCCTTCCAACCGGGAGATCCGGTATTTGTACAAATTGAGGGGCTATAAGAAGGGGTCTCCATACATCAGCTTGGAATCAGCCGTATCTTTCAAGCCCGTCCTGGACTTATATTCGAAGTTCAGTATGTTTAAGAAAGAATGGTTCTTTATCAGGGATGACTCTGTTTCCATCCGTCGCTTCATCTCCGGCTGTAAGTGTGAAGCTTTATTTATAATTTCCGTTATAACTGCAATGCTTCTTCTTATATGTTTTTATTTCTTGCTAGCGATAGGTGGCTTTGCGGTCGTAGAGAATGACCGCCTGGTTCAGATGGCTGCGGAAATAGAAGCCATCACAGGAAGGGATAGGTCGGCCTCTTATTTGATTAGGAATGCTACACTTCTAGGGCACAACCTGATCCTACCACATCAGTCTATGGTCAAGCAGAGAGACACGGCGGAGGAGAGGGCTGCCAAAGCCACAATAGGGGCCACGGCGAAGAGCGGCAAAAGGAGACCCTTCTCGGCGCACCCAGTCGCCGGGGGGAAGAAACTCAGGAAGTCTGATGGACCCTCTCCTAGCACACATCCAGATGTTCAGGAGGAGGATAAAGTGGAGGGGGAAAAAGGCGAGGATGAAGGAGGTGAGGCGGAGAGCGGAAGCGGTGGAGAAGGTGACGGTGCTCGCCACGACGATGACGGTGGCAAAGGACAGGGGGGTGATGGTACCGGGGCTTTGTCTTCTGGGCAAGTAGGCGAGATGCAAGAGTGGACGGATGACGCTTTCTGTCAAGCCTTTGAAGGTTTGGAGGAAATGGAGAAGTCCAAGAAAGCTGATAAAGTTGGGACCGACGCTGATTTATCTTCCGGGAGCGCTTCTACTGAGGCAACTTCTGCGGTTCAAGGTGAATTTCTCTCTATTCTTTTTAATTCTCGAAATGATGGCTCAATGCATGCTGGTGATGCTTGATTTTTATTCCAGGAGCGGGCAAAGCGGCCAAGACCTCAGATCTTTGGCATAGGCTTGAACAATACAGATTCCTCAAAGCTTCTGCCAAGCCGAAGATTCCTACTGACCGCCCTGGAGACGTAGTCGGCTATCGTCCTCTTCTTGGAGTTATCGAAGAAGATACACAGAAGAGGAAGAGGAGTCGATCTACGTTTGGATCTCTTCCTGGTCCTCCGGCCCCACTCCAGCCTATTCATGATATTGAGGAGGAGGACACCGAGCTTATACCTTCCCCACATCCATTTGAGAATCCAACCTTCACCCCGATAGATCACCCTGGCTTGGTTCGTAACCCGTTTGCGGGTCACCCTGACTTAGACCCGGCCACTCATGACATCTCCTTCGATGAGGTTACTGGTGAGCATCTTCTCCCTCGCAATCCTATGGTACGGGTGCTTGACGAAGCTAAGTCCCTGGAACTTGATCTGCTTACTACCCGGGTCGTAACTCTGGGGGATGAGGCTAAGGTAAATATTGACCGGGTTACTGAGGAGACCAGGAAATTGATGGGGCACCACGCCCGACTGGTCAAGGCTAGGGAAGAGATAGGAAACGCCAACATTCGGCTACGGTTGATGGTTTCCGACCAGGCTAAACAACTCGCCGACCAAGCCATCCAAATCTCCCAGCATGAGGCCGCATCCAGACAATTGAGGAAGACTGTTGAAGAGGCTAGTAGGTCGGAGTTGCGGAGGATGGAGGCCGTCTGTAAGGAGCGGATTGACATGGCCATTGCCACGGTGGATGAGGTTAAGCAAGTGGACCTCGAGCGGGTAGAGGAACTATCGGGGAGACTTGAGGCCGCGGAGCTTGCTCAGGCCAAGTCGAAGGAGGAGATGGAGGCGATGAGGAGGTCCCTTTAGGCTGACCGTTTACGGTATCGGTCGGAGAGGGATGCCGTTGTTGCAAAGCTGCGGGCTTCTGAGGTCCGAATGAGGGAGTTTGAAGAGAACGAGGAGATGATGGATGGGATGCTCCAGGATATGTACTTCCGTACTTGGAGGCATGGTAACTTGTCCTGGATGGATGATTACCCCCGGGTTATGGCTAGGATCATCTCAGGGCTCTAGAGGAGGCCAAGGCTGAGGCGGATAAGGAGGGTGGTGTGGCCTTCAGGATGGATGTGGTTACCGCCCAATATACCAAGGAGGAGAAGGTGGCGGTGAAGGAGGGCATACGGTTGCTTGCAGCTGAGGAGGCAGGTGTGCAAGTAGAGGATGATGATCAAGATGATCAAGGAGAAGATGCTGGTAAGTCTTCCTTTCTAGTCTTTCCGTTAACTTGGTTGCTTATCACTAATGAATTCTTTCTCTGACCGGACAGGTGGGCAACAGTACAAGGATAAGACTCCGACGCAGCCGGCTCCTTGATTGGACCTGGATATCTTTTTGTGGACTTGACATTGTTGTATATGTTAGTCTCAAAACAGTAACGTAACTCTTAGGTTGTAATTATGCTACTTGTAATAAACAACACTATTCTTGACGTGTAATTTTTTTTTAACTTAAGCTGATTCTGTCATCTTTTGAATGTTTTTGCTATTTTGACATGTTGTATGAGAGATATAGCTATGCATACTCTTGTAATTAAATTGTGTTTGACGTCAAGTTCTTGTTTAAAACATAATTTCATGTCTTGCAATGTTAGCGTGAGGAGTGAATAGATTATAGTCACGTGTTTACACATGAAAGAAGGAAATGCCGCCCTTTATATTTTGCTTGTAGATGGCAGCTTTGAATGTCTGGTGTGACCGAGTATGGAATGCGGTCCAGTATCTTGCTGTGAGTATCTACTTCCATTAGCAAATGTCTCTTGTTCTGTGTCCTGTACTTCAGGGATTGTTACAGAGGATAGGAGAAAAGTTTCTTAAATAAAATTGAAATATGTGAAATAGTAAAACTTTCAATCACGGAAGGCCTTCGATGTGCTTAAGTTCGTGGCAAACAGGCTTTGTAGTCACTTTCCCTAGCTGTGGGTCTTGGAGACATTTGTCACCCATCTTACGCCTCCGCGGGGAGTTAATTATTTTTTACCACAGCCGCACTTAAGACACATCGGAGCCGAGATCGCGCACAGTAACTACCGGGCCATTATGGCCCGTAATCGTGGGTATTATTCGATTTACTATGGCCGGCTAGCGTGGGTGCCGATCGTCAACCGTGAACTGCCCCTGGCTGGCCACACCTTATGTTGGGGCTTATAGTCGGTTCACAGTTGCCGGCGAGCCGAACGCCATAATGAGCTGCCTCGGCTATAGTCGGCCTTCTCGGTGGCTTATAATCGGCTCATTACAGTTGGCTTTAAGGGCCGTCGCGAGCAATGAGTTAACCCGCAGCAGAGGGATGCCGGAGCGAAAGTTTCTCATTGGCGAGGGCATAGATTCGTATGGTACCTGTTAGGTCTTGTCCAGGTGAAGTTGCGCTGTGGAGTGCCTTGAATGGAAATGCTATATGCACAGGATTTTGTTCAACAGAAAAGGATAAAGTTAACAAGCATCCAAGATATAAAGGAACAAGTTAAAAAAGAGACAAGGTTTTTTAAAGTGGTTCGGCACGAAGATGCCTACGTCCACTGATTCTCTTTGTTAATTCACTTCATATGGGCAGTACAAGTTAAGAAAAGTATCGACGGAGGTGTTGGATGTTCCATGCCCTCTGGAACACCTCTCCGTCCCCTGTTGACAAAATATAAGCTCCATTGTGGAGATCTTTATGAATTACATATGGTCCATCCCAGATTGGATCTAGTGCTCCGGGGCGAGGGAAGATTCGCTTGAGGACAAGATCCCCTTCTTGTAAGGTACGATGCTTGACTTTGGAGTTGTATTGTGCTGCCACTTTTTGCTTGTGGGCTGCCGCTTTGAGGACTGCATCATTTCTTCTCTCCTCAATTAGATCCAAATACATGTGAAGGAGTTCTTCGTTCTCTTCTAGGTTATAGTGGACCCTACGGTGGGAAGGCACGATGGTTTCTACTGGGAGCATAGCCTCCGATCCGTATGCCAAAGAGAAAGGAGTATGCCCTGTTGATGTTCTGAAAGATGTGCGATAGGCCCACAGTGCCGTAGGGAGTTCATCCACCCAAGCGCCCTTTGACTTTTCGAGTTTCTTTTTTATTAGAGTTTTCAGAATTTTGTTGACGGCTTCGACTTGTCCGTTTTCCTGGGGATACGTTACGGATGAGAAGCTTTTGTGAATTCCGTGCTCTTGGCACCAGTTGGCGAATTCCTCGCTGTCAAACTGAAGTCCATTATCTGATATGATTTTGAATGGGACTCCGTACCTGCACAGAACATTTTTGATTAAGAAGTTAATAACTTTTGCTGAAGATACTTTATTCAGGGGTTCTGCTTCTACCCATTTGGTGAAATAGTCGACTGCCACTATAGCATATTTGGCCCCGCCTCCGCCCATTGGTAGTTCGCCGATTAAGTCAATTCCCCATACTGCAAAGGGCCACGGGCTGGTCATTTGAGTAATCTCAGTTGTTGGTAGCCGCGGAATCTTAGCAAACTTCTGGCATCTGTCACATTTTCTGACGAAATCTAAGGCGTCCTTGCTTAAGGTGGGCCAGAAATATCCATATCAGAGTATCTTTTTTGCTAAAGTTTGCCCTCCGGTGTGATCTCCGCAGCTTCCTTGATGAATGTTGGATAAGATTTCCTTGGCTTCACTTCCAGCAACACACCTTAATAAGGGTTTAGAGAATCCGCGCCGATAGAGGGTGTCTTCTTGTATTGTGTAGCGGGAAGCTTTCCTCAAGATTTTCTTGACTTCGTTACGCCCGTTGGGCAGTGTGCCACTTTGTAAGTAGTCTCGGATGGGAGTCATCCAAGTTGCTTCTTCGGTTGCAGCTATCAGATTCACTTGCTCAAAACTTGGGGTCAGTTGCTTTGAGATGGCTACTGCTCCGGAAGTAGCACCGTCTCTCATGCTTGCTTGCTTCGCCAATTTGTCGGCCTCTCGGTTCTCTTCCCGAGGGATGTGTTTGACTAAGTAGTGGTCCAATCGACTGAGAAGTAACTTGGTCTTCTTTAAATATGCTATGAGTCATTCTTCTCGAGCCTGGAATTCTCCTAGTATTTGATTAACAATAAGTTGAGAATCGCTATGAAGACACAAAGAATTGGCTCCGATTTCTAAGGCAAGTTCTAATCCAGCTATCACTGCTTCATACTCTGCATCGTTGTTGGTGGCAGCGAACTCCAACCTTATAGCATAGTGCAGCTTATTTCCCCTAGGAGTGATTATTACCACACCTGCCCCCGAGCCTTGTTCGTTTGACGCACCATCCACGAAGAGATTCCACTTGATGTCTTCTGCTATTTCCGATTGCTCCTTACCTTCGTTGGTAGTGAATTCTGCAATGAAATCGGCCATGGCTTGTCCCTTGATGGCGGTGCGAGGGTGATAGGTGATATCATACTGACTTAGTTCAATGCACCATTTCAGTAGTCGCCTAGAAGTGTCGGGATGATGGAGTACCTGCCTCAGTGGTTGATCGGTCGGAACTTTGATGGAATGGGACTGGAAGTAGTGATGCAGTTTCCGTGATGTGATTAGTAAACAGTATGCTAGCTTCTCAAGTTTAGGATATCAGACTTCTGCCCCCGTAAGCCTCTTACTTACAAAGTATACTGGCCGCTGCGTGCGGTTGTCTTCTCTTACCAACGCAGCGCTCAGGGCGTGAGATGACACAGCAAGGTATAGGTATAATTCTTCGCCTTCGCTTGGAGTCGAGAGTACCGGCGGTTTCTGGAGGTGTTCGATCAAGTTAAGGAAAGCGGTTAAGCATTCTCCAGTCCATTCGAACTTTCCTTTGTCTTTCTTTAGAGCTTCGAAGAAGGGGACGCACTTGTCCGTTGCTTTGGAGATGAATCGGCTTAGGGCGGCCACTTTCCCATTCAGGCTTTGCATTTCCTTTCGAGTGGAAGGTATTTTGATATCTTTTAGAGCTCGGACTTGTTCAGGGTTTGCTTCAATCCCTCTGGCATGGACGATGAATCCCAAGAACTTTCCCGATGATACTCCGAAGGAGCATTTTAGAGGATTAAGTTTCATTCCATACTGGCGAAGTACTTGAAACATCTCGCCCAAGTGGCTTACGTGATCGTCGGCTTTCCTTGACTTTACCAGCATGTCATTCACATACACTTCCATAGTTTGTCCTATTAGCCCTGCAAACATCTTGTTGACGAGGCGCTGGTAGGTGGCTCCTGCGTTTTTAAGTCCGAAAGGCATTACCTTATAGTAGTACAAATCCCGGTCAGTGATGAAACTAGTGTGGTCTTGATCGGGAGCATGCATAGGAATTTGGTTATATCCTGAGTATGCGTCCATAAAGGATAAGAGTTCGTGCCCGGCTGTGCTGTCTACAAGTTGATCGATTCGGGGAAGTGGGAAGCAATCCTTCGGGCAGGCGTCATTTAAGTTGGAGAAGTCAATGCATGTTCGCCACTTCCCATTAGCTTTCTTTACCAGTACCGGGTTGGCGATCCACTCTGGGTAGATGGCTTCTCGTATGAAGTCATTGGCAAGTAGATTCTTTACTTCTTCATCGAGGGCTACTGATCATTCTGCCCCCATACTTCTCTTTCTTTGTTTTACGGGCGCCTTGGTAGGATCAATGTTTAGTACGTGGCATGCTATGTCAGGGCAGATTCCGGTCATGTTAGCATGTGACCATGCGAATACATCCAAGTTGTGGCGGAGAAAGTCAATGAGTTGCTCCTTCAACTCAGCTTTTAGTTGGGACCCGATTTTCAATAGTCTACTCGAGTCATGCTTGTCTACAGATATAAATTCCATAGCCTCTGCAAGCTCGGCGGTGGCCTCCTCCTCTTTGTCCCTGGGGTCTAATTCATTGAAAGGGTCGCTGGTATATTGAAGAGGAGGGGCTTTCTTTAGTTGCTATGCTTCCAAACTTTTTGTGTAGAGGGCAACCTCTACACTCTTCCCTTTATCCTTCCTGTGGTTGTTGCGAAGTTCAGTTACATAGCAGTCTCGAGCAACGTCCTGGTCTCCTTCTACTTCCCCTACTCCATTGTCCGTTGGAAATTTCATCTTTAGGCACCATGGGGCCAGGACAATTTGGAAGTCAGACAAGGCTGGCCTTCCTAAGAAAGCGTTATAGGACGAGTGGTTTTCTATCAGCACAAATGTCTATTTCCGCACAACGGAGCGGGGATGACTTCCAATTTCAACGAAGAGGTCCAGTTGCCCGAGGGGCATCTTCGCATCTCCAGTGAAACCGTGTAGTGGTTTATTGCAAGGAGAAACATCCTTCATTGATAGTTTCATTTTGTCGAACGCATGCTTGAATAGGATATTTACTAAGCTTCCAGTGTCTACTAGAATTCGGAAAACCTCGGCTGGACCGAGCCGGGCAGAGATAACCATGGGATCCATGTGAGGGTATTGCCTTCCTTCTAGGTCACGCCTACCGAATGTGATGTCATCGTTCTCTTTCCGCTTCGGGTGGCGCTCTTCTATAACAGAATTAACACAGTCTTCATTGTTTCTAAGCGACTTTCCATATCTTTCCATTTCTGCCCAGCTTCTGTCGGCGATGTGCGGTCCTCCCGAGATGGTATGGACCACTATCTTCTCTTGACTAGAGCCGCTAGTGTTGCGATTTCCTCTGCCTATCTCTGGTGAGGGTAGCCTTGGGTTCTCATTGGCAGGAGCTGGAGCCCTGTTCTGACCTCTTACATAGCGTTCCAGTTTTTTCCTTCTGATGCGTTCTTCAATCAAGTCCCGGAGATGATGGCATTCATTGGTATCATGCCCATGAGATTCATGGAAGCGGCAGAACTTTCCAGACTTCTGTGCGTTATCTGATTCCTTCTTGTATGGTGGGCGTTTGTATCTAACTTCGTCTTGGGTGGCAAGGAAGATGTTTTCAATGGTTTCGTTCAAAGGAGTGTAAGTGTCGAATCTTGGCCCTGGCCGATATAGGCGCTTTTCTCCCTTCTTGCCCCCAGCGTTGTCTCTAGAATCATTTCTTCGAACGTCCTTCGCTGCAGCGGGCGTGTTGCCGTGAGCTGCCTTATTTTGTTCCCCTGACTGCCCCTCAGTGGCAGCATCTTCAAGCCTCATATACTTCCCGGCTTCATGGAAGAAATAGGGTAAAGTAGCTGGTTTTTCTTTTGTCAATCTTCTAGCAAATTTAGTATCCGGATGCACACCACTACAGAGGGCCATTAGGATAAGCTTCTCATCGGCATCTTGGACTGCGGCCGCTGCGGCATTGAATCGGGTTAGGTATTGCTGCAGTTTCTCTCCAGGTTTCTGTTTGATACTGGATAAGGAATAAGCGTCCTTGGGTTGTTCCACATGAATGCGGAACTGACTGATAAACTTTTCTTTCAACATTTCCCACGAGCTGATGGATCCCTGGGGTAAATGACAGAACCAGGAGGTAGCTAGATCTGCTAAGAATAGTGGAAAGCATTTGCACAGTACTCCCTCTGTTGCTCCACTCATGAGCATATGCTGTGTGTATCTCTATAAGTGTACAACGGGGTCGGAGGTCCCTTTGTAAGGTTCCATTGTTGGCATTTTCCATTCTCGGGGGGTGATAGCAATTTCGATATTATGGGCGAAAGGACTGGTTACCCTAGCGCATATCCCTCGATCTCTTTGATCCTGTTGGACGCACTCTCTGAACAAGCGTGCCATCCTTTCATCAGAATTTGGAGCAGATAGAAACGAGTTTGGTTCTGTTCTGTAGGATTGATTCCGTCCAGATGACCTGTAGGGATGGTATCGTCTATCATTCCTGATATTTTCCAGTGGCTGTCTTTGGTCTTCTAGGAGCATGCTAGGATCAGCTACATCTGGCCCTTGCCTTGATCTTCCCCTGTTGGGTTCTGATCTAAGCACTTCCTCGGGTCCAAGTTCGGGCTGGACTCTAGCTCGGCCCCGTTCATTGGCGTTTCCGTGGTTAGGCAGTACAACCGGCTCAGCTACAGTTGACCTCTGCCCGGTACCTCCCCCGTTGGGTTCGGTTCCAAGCGTTTCCTCAGGTCTAACTTCGGGCTGTGCTCGATCTCGGCTCCTACCATGGTCGCTTCTGTTGTTAGCTCCTTCGAAGAAGGAAGATCTTTGTTGTCTCTGAGATCCTCCAGACTGGGACTCACCCCATGATTCAGTGTTGCGGTTGGACTCTTCAGCATCCCTTAAGCGTGACATGAGATGGTCTACCAAGGCTTCCTGCTGGGACGTGAAGCGGTTAGTCACTTCATCCACAACCCTGTCTAGATCTGCCTTAGTAATTGCTGCCGGCTGTTCTGCGGCAGGGGTGGTCGGATTTGCCTGACCTTCATTTGGTACTGCTACTGGAGGGGGACGATTTACTTGATCTGTGACCACTGGATCTGGAAGACTGCTGGTTGCAGTGTTTTTTCCTTTGTTAACATCTTTCTTCTGCTTGGGAGGCATGTTTTCCAAGCAATGAACGATGCTGTTAGGAAGAAGGTTAAGTGGAAGAAGCTGAAGCTTCGAGCTTCTAGTTCTCAGTGAAAGCACCAAAAATGTTTGCACAAAAAGTGGACAAACACCTCAAAGTCGTATCATTTAATTGATTTTATGTTGTTCTTAGCGATTTGGGTGATTTATGCAAATATATGAAAAGCAGGGACTAAACTGTAAAAGACACGCAGATTTATAGTGGTTCAGCCAGAATGTGCCTACGTCCACTTTATATATTATTTCTCCTTTCTTGTTCAGATTACAAGTACAAAGCTTTGATACAAGTATATGAAAGTTGTCTGAAAGTTCTCTCCGTGCTTGAGCTCTCAAACTTGTCCCTTCTGGTTGTACTCATGCCCCTCTATTTATAGAGTGAGGCTGGGGGCAGGGGTCTTGGATGTATATAGCTGTTGGTGGGCCTGGGCCGATGCGATCTGGCCTGGCAGCGTTGGTTCGGTACGTCTTGGTCCGGTGGAATTTGGTCCGGTGATGAGTGATCCGGTGGTGCTTTGGTTCGGTAGGAGGTGGTATGTTGTTTGGACCGGTAGTAGGTGGAGTTTGGGCTGGTTCGGTATTATGTGGTTCGGTAGTTTGGACCGGTAGTAGGTGGAGTGTGGGCTGGTTCGGTATTATGTGGTTCGGTGGTTTGGACCGGTAGTAGGTGGAGTGTGGGCCGGATGGTAGGGATGGAGCCGGTTCAGTGAGAGCTGATTCGGTGGTAGGGAAAGAGCCGGATGAAACACACCCAACACCTTCTTTTGTTGATCTTGAGTCGTCTGGTATTACTAATTACTGTTATTTATGATCTACTTATTTAATTTGTTCCTTCAACCTTACTAATATCGTCATTTGTACTTGCATGATAAAATGACGAGACCTATGTTTGAATTTGGATCCTTCATGAAATTTGAGTGAATTAGCAAGAGACGTTAATATAACATTGTTTGATATTTAACAGTAATTATGTTCACAATCCCATAAGTTCATGGTATTAACATTTACCGTTTTTTATGGTTGTCTCAGATATTAATATTTATTACCTTTTACAAATCCCATAATGTCATTTTTGTTTCAATTTATATTTACTTAATTTTTACCATCCTTAGAATAGTTGGATTTGTTGATCTTTGCTCCTTGGTTTTACCATCTCCTTTTAATGCACTAATTTTTTGTTTGTTTTCATTACTTCAATTTTTGTCAACTGCTTTAATTTATGTTCCTGTGTGATAGATTATATAGTTTAGTGTTTGAATTTGGATCTTTCGCTAAATAAGAGTGTCTTAAAAGAAGAGCTTAATATAAGAGTTCAATCCTCAAACCTAAAAGATATATAGGTTTATTGACCTATACTCACAATTATTCTATTCATTGCTATGAATGTTTTAATTATTTATTTATTTTCTTCATTATTCCCAATATCGGTTGAATTACGAAGTAATCTTTAATGTGGATTTTTATTCTTGTACAAACTAAATAGATGATTTTGCTTACCCGTGCTCTCTATTGTTACTATTAGCTCTTATCTATGTTCTATTATTTATTAGATTTCTTCACCCTTGCAAATATTGTCATTACTACTAGCCTAATAAATTCACCAACAATGTAACCTTTCCTATCTACTTAGCTAAATTTTAATGGTCATAACATTAACTAAATTTTAATATAATAAGTGACTCCACTATATTCCTATAGTGACAAAATGCCTTTTGAATTTTGTTTGCGTATATTTCTTATTGCTTTTTCCTATTTCAAACTGCCTTCTGCTTTTCACCTTTGTTATTTGAATTTGGATGATTACTGCAACTTGACTTAAACAGTAAAAGAGCATTGCTAATTTATGGTCTACTTAATTTTTTTTCCTTAACGTTACTTATATTATTGTTTAGGAATTTCTTGATCTTCACATCATTATGTTAACATTTACTGTAATTTATGTTTAAATTTTAATTTTTTTTCTAGTCTTACTAATATTTGCATTTCTTTTTAATCTTTATTCTCTGGTATTACTAATTATTTTCATTTATGCACTAATTTTTATCGATCATCGGTACTTGATTTATTGGCATCCGCTTCAATTTATGCTCTTATGTGATAGATTACCGAGTTAAGTGTTTGAATTTGGCTCTTTTATGAAATTGGTGTTTCCTGAAAGAAGAACTTAATATAAGATTATAATTCTCAAATCCAATATATATTTGGATTTTTTTACCTTTACTCACCGATATTAATATTTATATTTAGACTATGTATTTGTTATCCTTCTTTTGTTGATCTTCAGTCCTCTAGTGTTACAACTTACTATTATTTACGTATATACCGCTTCTCGCAGATAACCCTCTCTCTAATAGTCGACTCCTCTTCTCACCTATAGGCGATTAGTTCTCCTCCCGCATAGTTCTCCTCCAACAAAGTCTGCAAATTTCACTTTCTTCCCCTAGATTCACAGATTCTGCCACCCACAATCGACTCTTCTTCTTCTGTCCCACCATAACCATACTAAATCCCTAGGTACTAACTCAGTCCTTCAATTTGATTTTCCTCTTTCAATTTTCTCCTGTTCATGCCTGAATTTTTTGTTTCCCCCTATCACAAAAAGTTCAAAATTAAGTTGGGAAGGATCCAACGTTTACCTTACGATGCTCTTGGTTTTCACTTAAATACCTATTTTTCTTCACGTTCAACTATTGTTTGATATAGTCCTGTATAGGAAGTAAAACTAATTAAATCATTTTCATCTCCGGGTGAACTTAACGCTGCCTAGCATTTGGGTATACTAAAACTAAGTTGTCAGGGTAGGGTAAAATTTTGATAATGCATATTTCATGTTGTTTTTCTCTACTTTCAAAGTGCCTTCTGCTTTTCGACTTGGTTATTTGGCTTAGGCTCATTAATGCAATTAGACATAAAAAGTAAAAGAGCATTGCTAATTTATGGTCTAATTATTTATTTTCTTTCTTTACCGTTACTAATATTACTATTAACGAATTTCATGATCTTCACATCAAGGTATTAGCATTTACTGTAATTTATGTTTCAATTTAATTTGTTTATTTTTCTCCAGTCTTACTAATATTTACAATTTTTTTATATTTATTCTCTGCTAGTACTAATTATTTTTACTTAAGCACTAATTTTTATCTGCCATCAATGCTTGATTTGATGGCAACCGCTTCAATTTATGTTCTTCTGTGATAGATTCCTAAGTTAAGTGTTTGAATTTAGCTCTTTCATGAAATTGGTGTTCCCTACAAGAAGAGCTTAATATAAGAGTATAATTCTCAAATCCCATATATATTTACATCTGTAAAGCTTTGCTCACGATATTCATATTCATTAATATTTATATTTAAACTAAGTATTTGTTATCCTTCTTCTTTTTATCTCGAGTCCTTTGGTATTACTGTTACTTATGTTCTACTTATTTAATTTGTTTGATATTTAACGGTAATTATGTTCAAAATCCCATAAGTTCATGTTATTAACATTTAACGTTTTTTATGGTTGTCTCAGATATTAATATTTATTACCTTTTACAAATCCCATAATGTCATTTTTGTTTCAATTTATATTTACTTAATTTTTACCATCCTTAGAATAGTTAGATTCGTTGATCTTTGCTCCTTGGTTTTACCATCTCCTTTTAATGCACTAATTATTTGTTTTTTTCATTACTTCAATTTTTGACAACTACTTCAATTTATGTTCCTATGCGGTAGATTATATAGTTTAGTGTTTGAATTTGGATCTTTCGCTAACTAAGAGTGTCCTAAAAGAAGAGCTTAATATAAGAGTTCAATCCTCAAACCTAAAAGATATATAGATTTTTTGACCTGTACTCACCAATATTACTATTTATTGTTATTAATGTTTTAATTATTTATTTGTTTTCTTCATTATTCCCAATATTGGTCGAATTACAAAGTGATATTCAATGTGGATTTTTACTCTCATACTAGACAAATAGATGATTTTGCTTACCCTTACTCTCTTTGTTACTAATAGTTGTTATCTATGTTCTATTTATTTATTAGATTTCTTTACCCTTGCAAATATTATCATTACTACTCGCCTAATAAAATCATCGACGATGTGATCTTGCCTATCTACTTGGCTAAATTTTAATGGTCATACCAATAATTGAATTTGAATATAATAAGTGACTCCACTATATTCCTATAGTGACAAAATGTCTTCTGAATTTTTGTTTATGTATATTCCATGTTATTTTTTCTATTTTCAAACTGCCTTCTGCTTTTCACCTTCATTATTTGAATTTGATGATTACTGCAATTTGACTTAAACGGTAAAAGAACATTGCTAATTTATGGTCTACTTTATTATGTTCTTCCCTTAACGTTACTAATATTATTGTTTAGGAATTTCATGATCTTCACATCTTGGTATTAATATTTACTGTAATTTATGTTTCAGTTTTAATTTGTTTATTTTTTCCAGTCTTACTAATATTAGCATTTCTTTTTAATCTTTATTCTCTAGTATTACTAATTATTTTTATTTATGCACTAATTTTTATCTATCATCGGCACTTGATTCATTGGCAACTGCTTCAATTTATGCTCCTATGTGATAGATTATCGAGTTATGTGTTTGAATTTGGCTCTTTCATGAAATTGGTGTTTACCGAAAGAAGAACTAAATATAAGAATATAATTCTCAAATCCAATATATATTTGGATTTGTAGACCTATACTCACCGATATTAATATTCATTAATATTTATATTTAAACCATGTATTTGTTATCCTTCCTTTGTTAATCTTCAGTCCTCTGGTATTACTAATTATTGTTATTTACGTTCTACTTATTTAATTTATTCCTTCAACCTTACTAATATTGTCATTTGTGTTAGAAATGAATGAGCATTGGGGAATGTGAAGGCATTTAATGCATTGGGAAACGAATAGTCCCACATCTTAGAATATAAAAACTATGTGTGTTTATATACTAAGATGTGGACACTATTATAATTCCTATGAGACAAAGAGAGACACAAGCCATGATGGATGGTGTAATGTACCACCCCGCATGTGTGTGCCTACGCTCGTGCCCGATCCCGAACAGGACACCGAACCTGCACCCGCACCCACATTCGCGGCGCGGGCGAATGGGCGTTTGAGGTGTATTAGAGCACTTAGCACTTTGCAGTTGGCAGTTGACTTGGCGTGGCTGTTCAGACCAAACAGTTTTTTGTTTTTGTCCGTTCAAACTCAAACTGTCGCACCGCCTGGTAAAGGGTCGCAACCTTTCCAACAGAACATGCACCTATTACCGAATAGGTGCACCTCCCCGCGCCTATATATAGACAGAAGAAAAATAGAATACTAATAAAAAAAGTGTTTTCTGCATTCTCTTTCCCTCCACAATACTCTATTCTTAAATAAACTCTCTTGAGTTCGTCGTTGCTCTGTGGTTGTTGCGCAGCATCACATAAAAGGTCTGTTTCATCTTGGGAAACAATTGCTCGATATCCTTAAGCGCCGTAGAGGGAGCAATATTGTTTCAAGAAAACAGCATTTCATTGGACTCGAACAATCTAATCGGTATTATATTCACTGCATATTTGTTAACTGCACTGTTCTATTTGTAACAGTTTTGCGACATGGTTGTGATAATTTTTTTGTTGCAATTTTGCAACATAGTTGCAAACATTTTCGTAACACCTTTATAACATTGCTATTAACAATTCTTTCAAATAGTTTCATAATAGCTTTGTAGCGTTACTGTTTAACAATCTTGAAACAATATTGATTTATTGTTGGCTGTTTTTGTAGACGACAATGTCTCGTGAAAGCAACACTTCTGCACAACCACAGACTATGATTGCTACTCAGTCTACAACTATGGTTCCAATGATGGCGCTGTCTCATGGAGAACGGCCGGAAAAGTTCATAAGGATGGACTTCAAATGCTGGTAGCAAAAGATGCTATTTTACTTGACGACTTTGGGCCTTGCAAAGTATCTTACATAAGATGCTCCCATAGTCGAAGAATTGGAACCCGATGCAACAAAAGTTGAAGCCTTGAATGTCTGGAAGAGTTCTGACTTTAAGTGCAAGAACTACATATTAAATAGGTTCGACAACAGCCTATACAATGTATACTGTACTGCTCGAACTTCCAAATGACTTTGGATAGCATTAGAGAAAAATTACAAAACCAAAGATGCCGGCATGAAGAAATTCATAGCAGGGAAATTCCTTGACCTCAAAATGATTGATGCAAAGACCATTATCAACCTAATTCAAGAGTTACAAGTCATCATTCACCAATTTCACGATGAAGGAATGACTCCAAGCAAATCTTTTCTGGTTGCCACTGCAATTGAAAACCTTCCTCTATCATGGAAAGATTTCAAAAAATACCTTAAGCACAGCTGTAAGGAGATGACAATAGAGGAACTTGTAATCTATTTGAGGATTGAGGAAGATAACAGGAAATCTGAGAAGAAGACTTTGCATAACATGATTGCCAAGGCAAATGTAGTCGAGTCAAAGAAACCCAAAAAAGGAAATGTGAGCATGCTCCTAAGAAATCAAAGAAAATTCAGGGTTCATGCCATAATTGTGGAAAGAAAGGTCATAAATCCACCGAATGTTGCGCACCCAAAAAAAAGAAATCAGAAGCAAACATGGCTGACATCTCAAAAGGCATGTCTGATATGCACTTATGTGCAGTAGTGTCCGAATGCAACCTTGTTGGTGACTTGAAGGAACAGTTTGTAGACACAGGAGCCACACGACACATATGTGCAAATAAGTGGATGTTTACAACCTAAAAAACTGATATTGAGGACAAACAACTTTTTATGGGTAATTCACCCGCATCAAAAGTCGAAGGCAAGGGAAAGATTGTACTGAAAATGACTTTTGGAAAAGAACTAACTTTGGCAGATGTTCTTCATGTTCCAAAGATCCGCAGAAACCTGATTTTCGGATTGCTGCTTAGCAAGCATGGATTCAAACTCACCTTTGTGTCTAATAAGTTTGTGTTGTCAAAGAATGGAGTGCATGTAGGAAGAAAATATGTTTGTGATGGTTTATTTAAAGCAAATGTAACCACTATTGTACCAAACAATGATACGAATAAAATTGAATCTTCTGCTTATACTGTTGACTCTTCTAACATATGACATTCTAGATTAGATCATGTAAATTTTGATACCTTGCGAAAACTGATTAATCTAGATTTTATACCAAATTGCAAAATAGATTCCAACTATAAATGTCAAGTTTCTACAGAAGCAAAATTGATAAGAACCTCGTTTCATCATGTTGACCGAGAAACCGAACCTCTAGACCTATTACACACAGATGTATGTGACTTAAAAATGTGTCAAACTATAGGTGGAAAAAGGTATTTCATTACCTTCATTGCTGGTTGTACAAGGTACTGTTATGTGTATCTCCTTAGAAGCAAGGACGAAGCATTTGACATGTTTAAATAGTATAAAGCAGAAGTTGAAAATCAACTAAACAAGAAAATTAAAGCTTTAAGAAGTGATAGAGGAGGAGAATATGAATTTCCCTCTGAGGAATTCTACGCCAAGCATGGTATTATACACCAAACTATAGCCCCGTATTCACCTCAATCCAACGGCATAGCCGAACGGAAAAATAGAACTCTTAAAGAAATGATAAATGCCTTACTAATTAGTTCTGGCTTGCATGATAACTTTTGGGGAGAGGCTATTCTTTCTGCAAATTATATTTTGAATAAGATACCACGAAAGAAAACATCTAAATCTCCCCACTAACTTTGGAAAAATAGACCACCATCCTACAAATACTTAAAAGTGTGGGGGTGTCTTGAAAAAGTGGAGGTACCTAAACCAAAGAAAGTCAAAAATTAAACCAAAAACAATTGATTGTGTATTCATTGGATATGCACAAAACAGTGCCGCTTATCGGTTTTAGGTACACAAATCCAAAATTGATGATATTCACGTAAATACCATCATTGAGTCGAGAAATGCTAGATTTTTCGAAAATATTTACCAATAAAAACAGGGTACTGGAAATTATCCTCAAAAGAGACGAAGGGAAACTAAAATCTTGAATTCTCTTGAGGATGCTGAACAAAATATTGATAATGATCGGCAAAACAGTGCTAATCAACAAATGGAGGAACCAAGGAGAAGAAAAAGATCAAGGACATCAAAAACCTTTAGGCCATACTTCTAACACATTTATGTTAGAAGACGATTCATTCACATACAAACAAGCTATGTCCTCCACTGATGCCCCTTATAGGAAGGAGGCTATTAACAATGAAATCGAATCAATTATGGAAATCCATATATGGGAGTTAGTTGATTCACCTCAAGGCTACAAGACCTTGGGTAATAAATGGATATTTAAAAAAATTAAAACCTGATGGTTCAATAGACAAGTATAAAGCTCGACTTGTGGTTCAAGGTTTCAGACAAAAAGAAGACCTGGACTACTTTGATACATACTCTCTAGTAACTAGAATAACATCAATAAGATTGCTGATTGCAATCGCATCCACACTTGATTTAGAAATACATCAAATGGATGTAAAGATAGCATTTTTAAATGGTGAATTTGAAGAAGAAATAAACATGAAACAACATGAAGGTTTCCTAAAAACTGGAAATGAAAGAAAGGTTTAGATTAAGAAAATCACTGTATGGGCTTAATCAAGCACCTAAAAAATGGCATGAATTTTTTTTGAAAATATGATACTAAATGGATTTCATATATATGAATGTGACAAATGTGTCTATGCTAAACATGCAAATGTGGGATATGTCATTGTATGTCTATATGTAGATGATTTACTAATATTTGGAAGCAACAAGGAGATAATAAAATCTAAAAAAGATATGCTCTCCGCCAGATTTGACATGAAAGATCTGGGAATCGTTGATGTGATACTTGGTGTAAAAATACATAAAACCAACCAAGGATATGTGTTGTCCCAATAACACTACATTGGGAAAATACTTGAAAAGTTTAAACCACACAATATAATATCAGCAAAATCACCCGTAGATTTGAACCAAAACTGGTTAAAAATAGAGGTGATAGTATTTACCAAATTGAGTGCTCTCGTATACTAGGCAGCATTATGTACGTAATGAATTGCACTAGGCCTGAAATAGCATATGGTGTAAGTAAACTCAGCAGATATACTAGCAACCCATGAAAGAATCACTGGAAAGCTATAATTCGAGTACTAGGATACCAAAGGTAAACACAAAGTCATGGACTACATTATGATAGGCACCCATCTATAATAGAAGGGTATTGTGATGGAAACTGGATAACTGGTTCATCAGATGCAAAATCCACTAGTGGATATGTGTTTACCTTACCTAGAGGGGCAATATCTTAGAGATCCTCTAAAAAAACTTGTTTAGCAAGATCGGCCATGGAATTAGAATTTATTTCCTTAGAAAAACCGCAGAAGAAGCGGATTGGCTTCAAGATTTTTTTAGAAGGTATTTCTAATTGGGAAAAACCTATACCTCCAATAAGCATACATTGCGATAGCCATTCGGCTATTAGAATGGCCAATAGTAAGCTTTACAATGGCAAGTCTAGACATATTCATCGTAGACATAAAACCATTAGACAACTTCTCTCCAATGGGGTTATCACAATTGACTATGTAAGATCAAATGATAACATTGCAGATCCACAAACAAAAGGTTTACCTAGAGCGAAGGTTAATATCTTATTGAAGGGAATGGGGTTAAGGCCCGTAAATTAAAAAGTTTCTTTAAACGGAAACCACACCTAGCCGACTGGAGAACCCAAGATCTAGGTTCAAAGGGACAACTAAGTTTAGATAAACTTAATAGCACTGTAAATATTCAAACAATTCCTATGATAAGTCAGTGCACTAATCTCCGAAGAGTAGGATAAGTTTTGATACCATTAATGATGTCTATACTTGGTAATATTAAGAACCAAGTAGAGTATTGTGAAAATACCCGTTATAGAATCACCTATGTGAGTGTGAAGGCGCCACTACAAGGAGAATTGTAAGGCCAAATTCTCCAAAGCACTCATGAGACCAAGCTGGTATTCATGGAAAAAACAAACACAAATAGAGAACCAAGGAGGATTAGAAACACTTATTGTGTGTTGTCAATTTTAGATTTACAAAAAAGGCTTACAGTTCAAAGACAACCTTAGTCCACTGATTCGCCAGTAAGTCAAAAGGATAAACACTAGGAAAGTTCAAGGCCAATATGCTACTTTAACCAATACGATAAATGTTTCTAAAGATTTTAAGAACAAATCGAGCAATTACCCATTCATGTGGGGGATTGTTAGAAATGAATGGGCATTGGGGAACGTGAAGGCATTTAATGGATGTAAAGACAACATGTTTAAATGGTGAATTGGAAGAAGAAATATACATGAAACAACCTGAAGGTTTCCTAAAAAATGGAAATGAAAGTAAGGTTTGTAGATTAAGAAAATCACTGTATGGGCTTAAACAGGCGCCTAAACAATGGCATGAAAAATTTGATGAAAATATGATACTAAATGGATTTCATATATATGAATGTGACAAATGTGTCTATTCTAAACATACAAAAGTGGGATATGTCATTGTATGTCTATATGTAGATGATTTTCTAATATTTAGAAGCAACAAGGAGATAGTAAAATCTATAAAAGATGTGCTCTACGCCAGATTTGACATGAAAAATCTGGGAATCGCTAATGTGATACTTGGTGTAAAAATACATAAAACCAACCAAGGATACGTGTTGTCCCAATCACACTACATTGGGAAAATACTTAAAAAGTTTAAACAAAACAATATAATATCAGCAAAATCACCCGTAGATTTGAACCGAAACTAGGTTAAAAATAACGGTGATAGTATTTGCTAACTTGAGTACTTTCGTATATTAGGCAGCATTATGTACGTAATGAACTGCACTAGGCCTGATATAGTATATGTTGTAAGTAAACTCAGCAGATATACTAGCAACCCAGGAAAGAATAACTTGAAAGCTATAATTCGAGCACTAGGATACCAAAGGTATACACAAAGTCAAGGACTACATTATGATAGGTACCCATTTGTAGTAGAAGGGTATTGTGATGCAAACTGGATAACTGGTTCATCAGATGCAAAATCCACTAGTGGATACGTGTTTATCTTAGCTAGTGGGGCAATATCTAGGAGATCCACTAAACAAACTTGTATAGCAAGATCGACCATGGAATCAGAATTTATTGCCTTAGACAAAGCCGCAAAAAAGCGGATTGGCTTCGAGGTTTTTTAAAAGGTATTCCGAATTGCGAAAACCTGTACCTCCAATAAGCATACATTGCGACAGCCAATCAGCTATTAGAAGGGCCAATAGTAAGCTTTACAATGGCAAGTCTAGACATATTCGTCGTAGACATAAAACTATTAGACAACTTCTCTCCAATGGGGTTTATCACAATTGACTATTTAGGATCGAATGATAACATTACGGATCCACTAACAAAAGGTTTACCTAGAGAGAAGGTTAATATCTTATTGACGGGAATGGGATTTAGGCCCATAAATTAAAAAGTTTCTTTAAATGGAAACCCTACTTAGCTGACTGGAGGTCCCAAGGTCTAGGTTCAAAGGGACAACTAAGTTTAGATAAACTTGATAGCACTGTAAATATTCAAACCATTCCTATGATAAGTCAATGCACTACTCTCTGGAGAATAGGAAAAGTTTTGAAACTTTTAATGATGTCTTTACTTGGTAATATTAAGAACCAAGTAGAGTATTGTGAAAATACCCGTTATAGAATCACCTACGTGAGTGCGAAGGCGCCACTTCAAGGAGAATTGTAAGGCAAATTCTCCAAAGCACTCATGAGACCAAGCTGGTGTTTATGGAAAAAACGAACACAAACAGAGAACCAAGGAGGATTAGAAACACTTATTACGTGTTGTATATTTTAGATTTACAAAAAAGGCTTACAGTTCAAAGACAACCTTAGTCAACTGATTCGCCAGTAAGTCGGTAGGATAAACAATAGGAAAGTTCAAGGCCAATATGCTACTTTAACCAATACGATAAATGTTTCGAAAGATTTTAAGAACAAATCGAGCAATTACCCATTCATGTGGGGGATTGTTAGAAATGAATGTGCATTGGGGAACGTGAAGGCATTTAATGCCTTGGGAAATTAATTCTCCCACATCCTAGAATAAAATAAACTATTTGTGTTTATATACTATGATGTTGACACTATTATAATTTCTATGAGACAAAGAGAAACACAGGCCATGACGGGTGGTGCAACGCACCACCCCGTACGTGCACGCTTGCGCCCGTGCCTGTGCCCGAGCCCGAACCCGCACCCGCATTCGCGGCGCGGGCGAATGGGCGTTTGAGGCGTATTAGAGGCACTTAGCCCTTTGTAGTTGGCAGTTGGCTGGGCGTAGTTGTTTTGACCGAATAGTTTTTTTGTCCGTTCAAACTCAAATGGTCGCACCACCTAGTAAAGAGTCGCAACCGTTCGAACAAACACCTATTACCGAATAGGTGCACCTCCCCGTGCATGTATTTAGGTAGAAGAAAAACTGAATACTAATAAAAAAAAGTTTTTTCTGCATTCTCTTTCTCTCCACAACACTTTGTTCCTAAATAAACTCTCTTGAGTTCGTTGTTGTTCTATGGTTGTTGCGCAGCATCATGGAGAAGGTCCATCTCATCTTGGGAAACAATTGCTCGATATCCTTAAGCGCCATAGAGGGAGCAATATTGTTTCAAGGAAATAGCATTTCACTAGACTCGGACAATCTAGTCGGTATTATATTTATAGAATTATTTGTTAACCGCACAGTTCTATTCATAATAGTTTTGCGTCATAGTTGTGACAGTTTTGCAGTTGCAATTTTGCAACATAGCTGCAAATAGTTTCGTAACACCTTTGTAACATTGCTGTTAACAATCCATTCAAACAGTTTCGTAATTCATAATACCTTTGTAGCATTACTGTTTAACAATCTTGAAACAATATTGATTTGTTGTTGGCTATTTTTGTAGACAGCAATGTCTCGTGAAAGCAACACTTCTGCACCACTACAGACTATGATTGCTACTCAGTCTACAACTATGGTTCCAACGATGGCGTTGTCTCATGGAGAACGGCCGAAAAAGTTCATAAGGATGGACTTCAAACGCTGGCAGCAAAAGATGTTGTTTTACTTGACGACTTTGGGCCTTGCAAAGTTTCTTACAGAAGATGCTCCTATAGTCGAAGAATTGGAACCCGATGCAACAAAAGTTGAAGCCTTGAATGTCTGGAAGAGTTCTGACTTTAAGTGCAAGAACTACATATAAATGGGCTCAACAACAGCCTATACAATGTATACTGTATTGTTCGAACTTTCAAAGAACTTTGGACAACATTAGAGGAAAAGTACAAAACCGAAGATGCGGGCATGAAGAAATTCATAGTAAGGAAACTTCTCGATTTCAAAATGATTGATGCGAATACCGTTATCAACCTGATTCAAGAGTTACAAGTCATCATTCACCAATTCCACGATGAAGGAATGACTCTAAGCGAATCTTTTCAGGTTGCCGCTGCAATTGAAAAGCTTCCTCTATCATGGAAAGATTTCAAAAACTACCTTAAGCACAACCGCAAGGAGATGACAATAGAGGAACTTGTAATCCGTTTGAGGATTGAGGAAGATAACAAGAAATATGAGAAGAAGACTTTGCATACCTTGATTGCCAAGGAAAATGTAGTCGAGTCAGAGAAACCCAACAAAAGGAAACATGAGCATGCTCCTAAGAAATCAAAGAAATTTCAGGGTTCATGCCATAATTGTGGAAAGAAAGGACACAAAGCCATCGAATGTCGCACACCCAAGAAAAGGAAATCAAAAGAAAACATGGTTGACATCTCAGAAGGCGTGTATGATATGGACTTATGTGCAGTAGTGTCTGAATGCAACCTTGTTAGTGACTCGAAGGAATGGTTTGTAGACACAGGAGTCACAAGATACATATGTGCAAATAAGTGGATGTTTACAACCTATAAAACTGCTACTGAGGACGAACAACTTTTTATGGGTAATTCATCTGCATCAAAAGTCGAAGGTAAGGGAAAGATTGTGACGATCCGGAATTTTAGATATTTGGAATTGGATATTTAATTGATTTTAAATATTCAAAAGTGAATTTTTGACTTGAATTTCAAATATCACTATTTATGGGATAATTTAATTATTAAATTAAATAATTTGAAGTTGGGTAAAATTTTGAATCTGGAGTTTCAAGCTTGTTAAAAATAATTTAAAGGCTTAGAAAATTTACATTGATAATACAGAAGATAATAAAAGTTTTAAAATTGAATTCGGAAGTAATTTGTTCAGTTTTAAAATTTATATCATTTAAATTGATATTTAAAATAGCCTTCCGAGGTACAGTCTTGGAATTCGACCAAACCAGTTTCATTGGATCTGTAATATTGTATTATTATCGGATTTCAATTTTCGTAGCATTTGGAGTTGTTGTGTGAGCATACGATATATATAAACGCGCTAAAAATTTGAATCGAAATGATTTGAATTTAAATTTAAATTTAATTAAAATATATATTTTGGTCAAAATTTCCACTTTAGCCGAAATTATATCAACATCAGCCTACTTTTGTACTCCCATCGCAGTTTTTACTTCCTTTCAATTGTCACTGTAACTAATCGATTAAAGCACACAGCTTTCTTCACAAAGACAACGAAAATCAAAAATAAACAATGGCCGAAAAAATCTCTTTTCAAACTAAATACTCCTCCTTCTAAATCAAAACCAGAAGAAAAATAATTTTATAACAATGGCTGCTCGTTCCTTTAGATTCCAATTCGAAATCAAAATCGTTTATATAGAAAAAAATCACCGTTCCAATCAAAAACAAAGCCAAGCCTAACTCGAATCGACTGAAGCAATCAAATTCAATTTGATTTTTGAATCTTTCGTCTTCAGTGGGATCGCAATTGAATGCTTGGTTTTCCCCGCTCTGTCGAGTGAAGTGATTCTAGTGGCGATAAGCTAAAGGGGTTCGAACGTGGTTTGCTTAGGGGGGACGCGAGACGATGATGGAAGGAGGCAGCAGTAGTCTGGTTCGAAGGGAAAGGCGGCGGCGTCACGAGATGGTAGATGGCATTTCTAGGGTTCGCAAATTGTGTGACTGTGGGCTCGCAAATCGTGTAGGAGGCAGGGAGGCTCTCGAGCATTTGGAGTTGATGGCCGAGTCAAACACGTGAGGTGAAGGCGGCGCTGTGAAAGTTCGAGGCATAGTGGGGGGAGCGGTGATGGCCGGAGCAGTAGAGGAGGTGTGGTTCAAAGGCTATAAGATATAAAAAAATTATCTTTAATTTAATTAAATATATATAGATGGGAAAAAAAGACGAGAAAAATATATAAAGTTTAAAACAGAAATTTGTCTGGTTTGAAAAAAAATTGTAAATGAAGATATATGCTGTTTTGTGTAATCATGTTTAAACTGGAGTTGGAAAGGGAATTATATATATATAGGCACGTTTTAACTTACTGTTAAATTTGGAAAAAAGATATGTCTTAAGGTAACTTGATCTTTCAAACATTTTAATTTAAGGTTAGGTAAGTTAAAACTTTTAATTTAATTTGTTTATCAAACAAAAATTTCACAGTAAAGTAAAGTGGAATTGTATTAACCCAATAGATTTAAATTTAAAATGATAATATAAATGGTAGTTTAAAATCATGGCAAATGTTAATAAATTCGGAAATTTCATTTATACAAGGTCTTGAATCGGGAAGAGACAGGCCGGTTTGGATCGGAATTGCGAATTTAAAAATCAAAGGTGAGTTAATCTCACTCATCTGGGTTTAATTTAAATTTAATAGTTAAATTTAAATTTTGGTTGAATGATCGAATTGATTGGGGGTGATATATATTATATAGTAGTGTATATATATATATTGGAGTGATTGATTTTCTCGCATTATATAGCGGATGACACCCTATGCGCCGCATAATAGCGGATGATATTATATAAACCCATATACCGCGATATTCCACCTCGGAGTGGAATTGGTATTTTAAATTGTGCTAACATCTGTGGATGCAGGGAAACAGGTTGGAGGTATCCAACTGGATTCCTCAAAATTATTTAGATTGTTCTAATAATTCTGTGTTATAATTTTTGATATTCTGTGATGAATTATATTGATAATTGGAATATTGGATGCTATGGTTTGATTGAATATACCTTTCGGTATACTGAGTTATCAAAATATATAAAATTGGATTTTTGAAAAAGAAAATATATGAGAGAATGTTTAAGTAAAGTAATTATGGAAAATTTAAATAAATTAAAGAATGAATTGGGAAGGATAAAGTGATTTTTAAATTCTAGTAAATAAATTCCGAGTATAGAAAGAGGATTTGAATAAAAAGGGAAATAATGAATTTTTAACTTAAGTGATATTACTTAAAGGAATGAAAGATTTATTTTTTGAATTCAGAATTAAAATGGTTTAGAAAGAAATAAAAGAAAATCTTGGAATAAATGTGGAAATTGTATTATCAGTTAAAGTAAGATTTTAAATCATCGCAAGGAAGTTAAACCTGAAATTTATAAGTTTTGAAATAAAATTGGATAAGTAAAGAATTTATTTTAAAATGGAGTAAATTTTGGAAATAAATTTTGAAAATTGATAAAATGTTTGAAACTGAGATTTTAAAAGGAAGTTGAGACCATGAAATTTATAAACTGGGTTTATAAAAGTGAAGTAATATATCAGTGGATATTTGGAAGAATAAATTCAAGGTGGGAATTTATAAAAAGAATGGGTAAATTTGATTAAAAATAAATAGTGATTTATTTTTAAAGATGGGAATGAGAAGTATATTTCCCTGGATAGCCAAGTACGTTTTCAAAGCAAATTCTTAAGTATAAGTTAACATTTCAAAGTTGTTTTAAAAGTATGTTTTGGAAAATCTATTATTTTTAAAATGTTTAAATGTTAAAGTAAGTATTTTTCAAATTTATAGTAGTAGTAATTATTTAAAGGTTAATTTGGTATTATGTTTGAAAAAGATAAAAATTTAGTTTTATATTTTATAAAGTAGCTTTATTTTAAATGTTCTTGAACTGTATATTTTTTTTTAAATAAAGTATTAAAGTAGTTTTAAATCTAAATATTTAAAAGTATATTCTATAATTAAGTGTTTTAAATGATTTTAAAGTCTAAGTATTTGTACATCGTTTTGGCATGACCGTTGGATTTCGATCTTGCCTCTTAAGATTGAATTTAAGGATCTTTATGATATTTGTAACTTTAAGTATGCTTTAATTAAAGATGTTTATTCTCCTGAAGAAGATCCTCCTTGGAATTTCAGTTTTAACAGAATTTTAGTTGATACAACTTTTAGACAACTTTCTTTGCTTTATGCCAGATTAAATCTTTATAATATTGATAATGTCAATGATTTTTTTAATTAGGAATGGGATAAAAGTAAGAAATATACTTCTAATTCTTTCTACAGATTCATCAATTTTTCAGGTACAATAAACAACTCTTTCAAATATATGTGGAAATCTAATGCTCCTCCTAAATCCAAAATTCACATGTGGTTAATTCTTCATGGAAAACTTAATACAATCGAATTTTTAAAGAGAAAAAATATTCAAAATGACAATAAATGTTATTTTTGTAATCAGTATCTTGAGGACATTAATCATATATACTATAATTGTATGGATTCTAACTACATTCTAATTAACACTCTTAAAATTTTTAACTTTAATATAACAACTAAAATTTCGGATTGCGAATTTTACTGGAACATTTATAGATTCAAATTCAATAAGAATATTAGATTTTTACTAGACACATTATTCATTATTATTAGTTGGTTTATTTGGTTTGAAAGAAATCAAAGAATTTTTAATAATAATAATAGTCATTTTAACAAATTGATTTTTACAATTTCTTCATTTTGTTTTAATTGGATCTCAAATCCCAAATATAAATTAGCTAAAAATATCCTTTTCAAAAGTTATCTTAATAAGGTTAATCATAATATTAATTTATTTAAACACAACAATAATTTTCTTAATAATAATAATAGTATTATTAATATTTTCTCTAATTTAGATAATGTCTTCACTTCTAATCATAACTTACTTTTGATTAAAGGTTCATAAGATAGATCAGTCTTAAAAGTTGTACTTGTCTCTGTTTGGTTTTGGCTTTTAGGTTTTTTAGTTTATTCTGTTATTGTCCAGATTAGTCTTATTTAGGTTTGTTTTTCATTCCTTATTAAATACATATATATGTATATTTATTATATAAATATACATATATATGTATCATTCTAATTTTTTTTCTTTAGTTTTTTTCCAGATACAGGTATGGGAGATAGGATTTCAGGTTCATTTTGCAGATCCACTTCAGAGCAGATGCTTATTCACTTTCCAGCAGATTGGAGCTTCCTCATTAGTCTAGGACGTCTTCCAGTAGTTTTTTGTATTTCCTCTTGTTTTTTAGGTACTTCTAACACCTCAACATCGGGCGGTGGCCATGCCGGAGCTTGATATTGGGGTGTGATGGGTGGCGGCCTTGCCGGAACTCGTCTTAGGAGTACTTGAGTTTAGATTTATATTTGTTTTTGGTTTTTTGTTACCTGCCAGGCATGTTGGCAGCACTTTATATTAGTGTTATATATATATAGATTCGCATGTGTGCTCTCCTCTTTTCGAAGAGGATCACACATTTTTCTCAAAAAAAAAGTCTAAGTATTTGTACTTGGTGATTTCAGTGGAAATAGAAAATATTGGGGAATTTTTTCCGTGAGAGAAAGATGGTTGAAACTGTTTTCAAAGGGTTGAAAAGTGGAAATATATCTTGCGAAGATATTTTGAGGTTAATAAATAATTTGGGAGAAATTATTTAAAGGTCTAATGGTTGTTTGTGAATGTTATTTGATAGTTAAATAACCGACTATCAATATTGGCCAATGCGTTGATCGTTTCGAAGAGACCTGGATCGGGATTAATTTCTTGAAAACCACTTTGATCTGGTTTGTACGTTTCGTGGGGAAACGAGTTTTGGAGTCGAAGATGGAGCAGTGAAGTGCAAGGGCTAGTCGCTACTAATCCTGAGGATGATTCCAAAATGGATGTAGTAGGAGTAGTGCCTTCGGTTCCGTTCGAACTCGGGACGGACTTGTATGGATGAATGCTTTCAGAACATCATCAGGTGGACGATGAGCATTCTAAGTGAAACAGTTCTAAAAAGGTAACGCTTAGCCTCGAGCCTCATCAACCGGGAATGACTGAAAATCAGGGGTTATGCAGCAAGGCTATGTGGGTCGCACCCATTAGGGTGAGGTCATCCCTGTCTAGATGTCCCTTTTTATTTCGGCTTAGTGGGCGGTTGCTGATCCCAACCGCGGGGTGATCTTACTCGGAATTATCTAGTAAGGGGTAGTTCCGGTCTTGTGTTGCAGGGGATCGGGCGTGGTCCTCGGTACGCTGATCTAGACCAGGTACTATGACAGGTGGTACCCCAGTGCCTAGTCATTAGTTTGAAATCCATTCTCCCTACGTGCCTTTACAGATTTTGTTTGTAGAACCCACTTTGTGGCTAGTATGCTGGAATTTAATCATGTAACAATTTCGGCTATTTGAATAAGTATTTGTATATAGACACTATTATAATATCAGACGGATTTGATAAAAAGTGTTTTGGCTATCGTAAGGTAAAAACGCGACATGTTTATTTGTGGCGTGGTCTTACGAGACGCTTTTGATTTCAAAGGGTTTGGAAAACTTTAATAATCCAATTGAGTGTGTTTTCTCACGCTGGTTTTCCAGACTGACTCGGGTGTTATTTTATTATAATGCTCGGGTCAGACCGAGTATTATAGATACAGGATAGGATGCTGTGAAGCTCAGGAGTCGAGCTGGATGGCGAGACGTACCACTCGTACTTGATGTATATTCTGCTGTGTTGTGTGTATTGTGTATTCAGTTTGTGAGGACATGTAGTGATTATTGTACAGTTTTGTGTTAGATGTTGTTGAACTCTGATGTTGTATTCTAAAGATGTAAAGTATAAAACATATATAGTTTTCTTTTGTGTAAAGATCGGTTATTATCTATTATATTTATTCCGCCGCGTATGTGAGATTCTGATGTTGTGTTGTTTCCTCTTCTTCTACCTCTTCTTCTTTAACCCAAATGGTTCGTATTTCCGTTCACTTTGAGTCGATGTTGGAGAATATTGTCAATATCAAGGGGTACGGAATTGCGGGTCGTTTCAAAGATTGTACTGAAAATGACTTTCGGAGAACAACTAAAATTGGCAGATGTTCTTCAGGTTCCAGAGATCAACAAGAACCTTATTTCTGGATCGCTACTTAGCAGGCATGGCTTCAAACTAACCTTTATGTCTGATAAGTTTGTGTTTTCAAAGAATGGAGTGTATGTAGGAAGAGGATATGTTTGTGATGGTTTATTTAAATAAAATGTAACCAATGTTGTACCAAACAATGATATGAATAAAATTGAATCTTCTGCTTGTATTATTGACTCTTATAACATATGGCATTCTAGATTAGGTCATATAAATTTTGATATGTTTCAAAAATTAATTAATCTAGATTTTATACCAAATTGCAAATGAGATTCCAACTATAAATGGCAAGTTTGTGCAGAAGCAAAATTGACAAGAACCTCGTTTCACCATGTTGAACGAGAAACTGAACCTCTAGACCTAATACACACAGATGTATGTGACTTAATAATGTGTCAAACTAGAGGTGGAAAACGGTATTTCACTACCTTCATTGGTGATTGTACAAGGTAGTGTTACGTGTATCTCCTTAGAAGCAAGGAAGAAGCATTCGACATGTTTAAACAGTATAAAGTAGAAGTTGAAAATCAACTAAACAAGAAAATAAAAGCTTTAAGAAGTGATAGAGGAGGAGAATATGAAATTCCCTTTGAGGATTTTTGCGCTAAACATGGTATTATACACCAAACTACAGCTCTGTATTCACCTCACTCCAACGGTATAGCTGAATGGAAAAATAGAACTCTTAAAGAAATGATGAATGCCTTACTAATTAGTTCCGGCTTGCAAGATAACTTCTGGGGAGAAGCTATTCTTTCTGCAAATCATATTTTGAATAAGATACCACGAATGAAAACATCTAAATCTCCCCACGAACTTTGGAAAAATAGACCACCATCCTACAAATACTTAAAAGTGTGGGGGGTCTTGCGAAAGTGGAGGTACCTAAACCAAAGAAAGTCAAAATTGGACCAACAACAATTGATTATGTATTCATTGGATATGCACAAAACAATGCCGCTTATCGGTTTTCGGTACACAAATCCAAAATTGATGATATTCACGTAAATACCATCATTGATTCGAGAAATGCTAGATTTTTCGAAAATGTATACCCTTTAAAAATAGGGTACTGAAAATTATTCTCAAAAGAGACCAAGGGAAACTGAAATCTTGAATTCTCTTGAGGATATTAAACAAAATATTGATAATGATCAGCAGAACGGTACTAATTAACAAATGGAGGAACCAAGGAGAAGAAAAGGATCAAGGACATCAAAAAACTTTGGACTAGACTTCTACACATTTATGTTAGAAGACGATCCATTAACTTACAAACAAGCTATGTCCACCACCGATGCCCTTTATTAGAAGGAGGCTATTAACAATGAAGTCGAATCCATTATGGCAAACCATACATGGGAGTTAGTTGATTTACCTCAAGGATGCAAGACCTTGGGTAATAAATGGATATTTAAAAAAAATGAAACCTGATGGTTCAATAAACAAGTATAAAACTCGACTTGTGGTTCAAGGTTTCAGACAAAAAGAAAACTTGGACTATTATGGTACATGCTCTATAGTAACCAGAATAACATCAATAAGAATGCTGATAGCAATCACATCCACACTTGATTTAGAAATACATCAAATGGATGTAAAGACAGCATTTTTAAATGGTGAATTAGAAGAATAAATATACATGAAACAACCTGAAGGTTTCCTAAAAACTGGAAATGAAAGTAAGGTTTGTAGATTAAGAAAATCATTATATGGGCTTAAACAGGCTCCTAAATAATGTCATGAAAAATTTGATGAAAATATGATACTAAATGGATTTCATATAAATGAATGTGACAAATGTGTCTATTCTAAACATACAAATGTGTGATATGTCATTGTATGTCTATATATAGATGATTTTCTAATATTTGGAAGCAACAAGGAGATAGTAAAATCTATAAAAGATGTGCTCTCCGCCAGATTTGACATGAAAAATCTGGGAATCGCTAATGTGATACTTGGTGTAAAAATACATAAAACCAACCAAGGATACGTGTTGTCCCAATCACACTACATTGGGAAAATACTTAAAAAGTTTAAACAAAACAATATAATATCAGCAAAATCACCCGTAGATTTGAACCGAAACTAGGTTAAAAATAGCGGTGACAGTATTTACTAACTTGAGTACTCTCGTATACTAGGCAACATTATGTACGTAATGAACTGCACTAGGCCTGATATAGTATATGCTATAAGTAAACTCAGCAGATGTACTAGCAACCTAGGAAAGAATTACTGGAAAGCTATAATTCGAGTAATAGGATACCAACGGAATACACAAAGTCATGGACTACATTATGATAGGTACCCATTAGTAATAGAAGGGTATTGTGATGCAAACTGGATAAATGGTTCATTAGATGCAAAATCCACTAGTGGATACGTGTTTACCTTAGCTAGTAGTGCAATATCTTGGAGATCCTCTAAACAAACTTATATAGCAAGATCGACCATGGAATCATAATTTATTGCCTTAGACAAAGCCGCAAAAAAAGCAGATTGGCTTCGAGGTTTTTTAAAAGGTATTTCGAATTGGGAAAAACCTGTACCTCCAATAAGCATACATTGTGACAGCCAATCAACTATTAGAAGAGCCAATTGTAAGCTTTACAATGGAAAGTCTAGACATATTCATCGTAGACATAAAACTATTATACAACTTCTCTCCAATGGGGTTATCACAATTGACTATGTAAGTTCAAATGATAACATTGCGGATCCACTAACAAAAGGTTTACCTAGAGAGAAGGTTAATATCTTATTGACGGGAATGGGGTTAAGGCCCATAAATTAAAAAGTTTCTTTAAATGGAAACCCTACTTAGCTGACTGGAGGTCCCAAGATCTAGTTTCAAAGGGACAACTAAGTTTAGATAAACTTGATAGCACTGTAAATATTCAAACCATTCCTATGATAAGTCAATGCACTACTCGCTGGAGAATAGGAAAAGTTTTGATACTTTTAACGATGTCTTTACTTTTTAATATTTAGAACCAAGTAGAGTATCGTGAAAATACCCGTTATAGAATCACATATGTGAGTGCGAAGGCGCCACTTCAAGGATAATTGTAAGGCCAAATTCTCCAAAGCACTCATGAGACCAAGCTGGTGTTCATGGAAAAAACGAACACAAACAGAGAACCATGGAGGATTAGAAACACTTATTGCGTGTTGTCTATTTTAGATTTACAAAAAAGGCTTACAGTTCAAAGACAACCTTAGTCCACTGATTCGCCAGTAAGTCAAAAGGATAAACACTTAGAAAATTCAAGGCCAATGTGCTACTTTAACCGATACGATAAATGTTCCACAAGATTTTAAGAAAAAATTGAGCAATTACTCATTCATGTGGGGGATTGTTAGAAATGAATGAGCATTGGGGAATGTGAAGGCATTTAATGCCTAGGGAAATTAATAGTCCCACATCTTAAATTAAAATAAACTATTTGTGTTTATATACTAAGATGTGGACACTATTATAATTCCTATGAAACAAAGAGAGACACAAGCCATGACGGGTGGTGCAACGTACAACCACGCACGCACGCGCCCGCACCCGTGCCCGAGCCCGAATCCACACCCGCATTCGCGGCGCAAGCGAATGGGTGTTTGAGGCGTATTAGAGGGACTTGGCAGTTAGCAGTTGGCTTTGCGTGGCTGTTCGGACCGAATATTTTTTTGTTTTTGTCCGTTCAAGCTCAAACATTCGCACCGTCTAGTAAAGGGTCGCAATCTTTCCAACAGACGCAACCATTCGAACAGGCACCTATTACCGAATAGGTGCACCTCCCCACGCCTATATATAGGAAGAAGAAAAATAGAATACTAACAAAAAAAAGTTTTTTCTGTATTCTCTTTCTCTCACAACACTCTGTTCTTAAATAAACTCTCTTGAGTTCGTTGTTGCTCTATGGTTGTTGCGCAGCATCACAAAGATGGTCCATTTCATCTTGGGAAATAATTGCTTCATATCTTTAAGCGCCTAGAGGGAGCAATATTGTTTCTAGGAAACAACATTTCACTGGACTCGGACAATCTAATCGGTATTATATTTACTGCATTATTTGTTAACTGCACAGTTCTATTCGTAACAGTTTTACGACACAGTAGTGACAATTTTGTTGTTGTAATTTTACAACATAGTTGCAAATAGTTTCGTAACACCTTTGTAACGTTGCTGTTAACAATCCTTTTAAACAGTTTCGTAACACTTTTGTAGCGTTACTGTTTAACAATTTGTACTTATCTAATAAAATGATGAGACCAATGTTTGAATTTGGATCCCTCATGAAGTTTGAGTGAATTAGCAAGAGTCATTAACGTAAATAGTTTGATATTTAACGGTAATTATGTTCACAATCCCATAATTTCATGGTATTAACATTTACCATTGTTTATGGTTGTTTCGGATATTAATATTTATTACCTTTTACAAATCCCATAATGTTATTTTTGCTTTAACTTATATTTACTTAATTTTTACCATCCTTAGAATAGTTGGATTTGTTGATCTTTGATCCTTGGTTTTACCATCTCCTTTTAATGCACTAATTATTTGTTTGTTTTCATTACTTAAATTTTTGACAACTGCTTCGATTTATGTTCATATGTGATAGATTATATAGTTTAGTGTTTGAATTTGGATCTTTCGCTAACTAAAAGTGTCATAAAAGAAGAGCTTAATATAAGAGTTCAATCCTCAAACCTAATAGATATATAGATTTTTTGACCTAGACTCTCCAATATTACTATTCATTGTTATTAAATTTTTATTTATTTATTTGTTTTCTTCATTTTCCAAATATTGGTTGAATTAGAAAGTGATCTTCACTGTGGATTTTTACTCTCATCCAAACAAATAAATGATTTTGCTTACCCTTACTCTCTATTGTTATTAATAGTTGTTATCTATGTTCTATTTATTTATTAGATTTCTTCACGCTTGCAATAATGTCATTACCACTCGTCTAATAAATTCACCAACATGTGTCCTTGCCTATCTACTTAGCTAAATTTTAATGGTCATACCAATAATTGAATTTAAATATAATAAGTGACTCCACTAAATTCCTATAGTGACAAAATGCCTTCTGTATTTTGTATGCGTATATTTCCTCTTGTTTTTTCCTATTTTCAAACTGCCTTTTGCTTTTCACCTTCGTTATATCAATTTGGATGATTACTGTAATTTGACTTAAACAGTAAAAGAGTGTTGCTAATTTATGGTCTAATTATTTGTTTTCTTTTCCTTAACGTTACTAATATATTGTTTAGGAATTTAATGATCTTTACATCATGGTATTAACATTTATTGTAATTTATGTTTCAATTTTAATTTGTTTATTTTTTTCTAGTCTTACTAATATTTGCATTTCTTTTTTATCTTTATTCTCGGGTATTACTAATTATTTTTATTTATGCACTAATTTTTATCTATCATCGGTACTTGATTTTTGGCAACGTCTTCAATTTATGCTCTTATATGATAGATTACCGAGTTAAGTGTTTCAATTTAGCTCTTTCATGAAATTGGTTTTTACTAAAAGAAGAACTTAATATAAGAGTATAATTCTCAAATCTAATTGTTCATGGTACAAGTATTTTTATTCACTACTTCAACTTGGTTCTTGATTCTCAAATCGAAACTAAATATGGATTTGTAGATCTTACTTCGTGGTTTTACTAAATATTGTTGCTTTATATTCTAATTATTTATTTAGTTTCTTCGAACATAC
This sequence comes from Allium fistulosum, assembly GCA_030737815.1. NCBI lineage: Eukaryota > Viridiplantae > Streptophyta > Magnoliopsida > Asparagales > Amaryllidaceae > Allium > Allium fistulosum. Next base: position 304,483,467 of record CM060905.1, on the reverse strand, counting down.
TAATATTGTCATTAGTGCCTACGTAATAAAATTCACAAATGAAGCGACCTTACTTCTTTACACGTACTTACTTTTAAATGGTCATATAAGTAACTGAATTTGAATAAACTAAGTGCTGCACTTTATTCCTTGCGTGATAAAATAATGAGTTCAATATTTGAATTTGTACTCTTCATAAAAATTGAGTGGATTACCAAAAGATATTAATATAATACTATTTCATATCTACATTTATTATCATCCACTACTTCAAAGTTCAAAATTCTATGAGCTCATCGTTTGAATGCCTACTATTACTAATCTTAGTTCTAAATATTATTATTTCTTTTTGTCTTAATTTGATAATGTTTATTCTATGGTGTTACCATTTACTATATAATTTATGTTTCACTTATTTTAAAAAAAGTTTATTACAGCCACTTATATTTTCATTAATACTTGAAAAATGTTAATTTGTTGGTAATAATTTATACATTATTGATACAAATATTTATGATCGTTGACGTTCTCGAATATCCATGTTTATCGTTGTCCATGTTATACGTACTTTTATCAACTACTTCAACTAGGATCTTGATTCTCAAACCAAAATTAAACATAAATTTGTTGATCTTATTCTGTGGTTTAACTAAATAATGTAACTTATATTCTAATTAATTATTAATTCCTTCGAACTTACTGATATTGTCATTAGTGTCTGCTTAATAAAATTCACAAATGATGATGTGGCGGCATGCCATTTCGTACCCTTTGAGATGACATTTTATCACACTTGTCCAACTCAAATTGTACGGAAGGGCGAATAACTAGGGGTGAAGAAGAAAAAGATAGAAGAAGAAACAGAAACAATAACACAGAATCTCACAATCGCAGCGGAACAAAATATAAAATATAATAACAGATTTTTATACAAACGAAAACTGTATCTATTAATATACATACAATCATCAAAGTACAATAATCAATACATCAATATGGATAGTTATTATAACTTGTCCTCACCAGTGCTGACTAAACAGTCTAGACACACAGCAAAATATAAACAAGTACGTGATATACGTCTGAAATCCTCCAACTCGTCTCCTGACCTCCATAGCATCCTAATCTGAATCTGTAATACTCGGTCTGACCCGAGCATTATAATAAAATAACACCCGAGTCAGTCTGGAAAACCAGCATGAGAAAACACACTCAATTTGAATTTTATTATATTTCAAAAATCCTTTAAAAACAAAGGGATTTCGCAAGACCATGTCACACATACACACGATGGGTTTTACCTTACGATAACCGAAACATTTTATGTCAAAATCATCTGATATTATAATAGGGTCTACAGAAAGTAAATTAGAAAATAGCTGAAATGCTTGCATCTCACATTTCAGCAATATTTGGTATACAATCAAAACCGTACAGGCTCGTAGTGGATATTGAATTCCATACAATGATTGAGCTACTGGGGTATCGCCCATCACAGTACACCTTTAGAAAAATGTATCGAGATCATACCTAACGATCCCTACCAACACAGGACCGACCTACCCTTAATGGATAGTACCGAATATGTTATCACCCCGGGTGTTCCCACCCTTATCGAGCGCTCTCTTTTTCATGCACACCCATATCCATAATTTATAATATAATATTTCCGAAGGTATCTAGAAAGGAGGTAACATACCCTACTTGGGTGCAACCCACTTAGCCCTGCTACATCTCCCATGTTTTAGTCATTCCTGGTTGATGAGGCTTGAGGCTACGTTTACCTTTTAGAATAACATTCATCCTTGGAATGCTAACACTGCCTCCCAGGAAACAATGCAATGATAGCATTCATCCATACAAGTTGTCCTAGGTCTGGAAAAACCGAATCTCCTTCAAGATCACCATTTCCACTGTCTTCGAGATATCACAATTCGTAACACACAAATTGGATCGAAGTGGTTTTCAGATAATTAAATCTGATTCCGATCTCTTCGAAACGATCAACAAATTTGGCCACATGTGATAGTCGGTTATTTAACTATCAAATTTACACACAAAGCAGTCACTAGGCCCATATTATAATTTTCCAAAAATATTTATTTCAACATATCTTTACAAAGATATCTATTCAAATCTCTTCCAGTATTTCATCATTTGATAACAATTCTAATACATATCCATAACTGGATATTTCAAACTATTTCACACTTAGAAATATTTTCCGAACTCAATTTATAACACTTAGAAAAATATTTCTATACCATTCATTCCACACTTAAGATATCTCCAAAATCTTCTTTCCAATACTTCTAAAAATATTTATAAACATATTCTCCAAAAATCATTTATATCAACTTAGGAAATATTTCATAATTTATCTCATAACTTCCCAGAATTTTTAATATATTCCTTTTTACCATTTCCAAAAACTAAAGTAGGCTCAAAAAAATTCCAACTAACAATTTATAATTCCATTAATGAATTCATATCCATTTTGAAGCCCCGTATTCCAACATTTTTGAAAATTCCATTTATCTTCCAAAATCTCTTATAGGATTCCTCTATCAAAATCATATCCATTTAATAATCCTGTTTAAAAATCTCGAGAGAATTTAGAAATAAATTCAATCCATCAAAACTCAATATATATATATATAATAAGCATTTTTAAATAAATATTGATAACCCATTTCCAATTTATTTTTAAATAAACTAAACAATTTACAAGCTTATTATAATAACTTAATTTATTTCAACTATTATCAATATTTGAATAATCAACTTTCCAAAATACTTTCAATTCTAAAATAGTTATTAAAACACATAGTTTAATAAATAAAAATTTCCTTTCTAAAACAACTTAGCTCCTCGATAAAAAACTATTTCAAAATCCAATATAACCATTTTAGCATTTATAAATCTCTCCCTCGATTTATCAGAATTTGATTTCATTTCCAATTCCATAACTAATTCCCAAATTCCAAATAGAACTTCTATTTCTTTCTCAACCAAATTCCATATCTCATTATAAATTCTCACTTTGAATTTATATTCCAATTTTATCGAATGATAATCATTCCACTTAATTTATAAACTTCGTTTATAAATTTGATAAACTCATTTCTAGTTTTACAACAGTTTTATATTACCCAAAAATCCATTTTTTTATAAGTCGATTTCTAATTAGAATTCCATTTACAATCTATTTCTAAAATAATCCAAACTATATTCCAAAACCAAATCAAATCTCGGTTTTCATTTCCCATTCCATATTTCAAGAATCTTATATAAAATCCATATTTAAAAATTTCCAATTTAAAATTTCCCAAATGAAACCATTTCTCGAAATAACTAAATATCCAAAATCCAATCATTTATTAATCCATTTCAATTTCCTTTTACAAAATCCCAAAATCAAATATAAATATTACATTTCAGAAATCCCTTTTAAATTTCCTTTTGAAAATTCAATAATATTATTTATGGTATTTATAATACCAAAATTAGGGCCAGTACTACTATAGCATCCAATAATTCAGATCACACAACAATCCATAACATATTTATCCAATCAAATCATATATTGCTATATATGAAAAACAATCAATATATCTATAGGAATTCAGTTGGATCCCTCCAACCTATTGGATAAATATATATATGAATTCCTATAGATATATTGATTGTTTTTCATATATAGCAATATATGATTTGATTGGATAAATATGTTATGGATTGTTTTGTGATCTGAATTATTGGATGCTATAGTAGTACTGGCCCTAATTTTGGTATTATAAATACCATAAATAATATTATTGAATTTTCAAAAGGAAATTTAAAAGGGATTTCTGAAATGTAATATTTATATTTGATTTTGGGATTTTGTAAAAGGAAATTGAAATGGATTAATAAATGATTGGATTTTGGATATTTAGTTATTTCGAGAAATGGTTTCATTTGGGAAATTTTAAATTGGAAATTTTTAAATATGGATTTTATATAAGATTCTTGAAATATGGAATGGGAAATGAAAACCGAGATTTGATTTGGTTTTGGAATATAGTTTGGATTATTTTAGAAATAGATTGTAAATGGAATTCTAATTAGAAATCGACTTATAAAAAAATGGATTTTTGGGTAATATAAAACTGTTGTAAAACTAGAAATGAGTTTATCAAATTTATAAACGAAGTTTATAAATTAAGTGGAATGATTATCATTCGATAAAATTGGAATATAAATTCAAAGTGAGAATTTATAATGAGATATGGAATTTGGTTGAGAAAGAAATAGAAGTTCTATTTGGAATTTGGGAATTAGTTATGGAATTGGAAATGAAATCAAATTCTGATAAATCGAGGGAGAGATTTATAAATGCTAAAATGGTTATATTGGATTTTGAAATAGTTTTTTATCGAGGAGCTAAGTTGTTTTAGAAAGGAAATTTTTATTTATTAAACTATGTGTTTTAATAACTATTTTAGAATTGAAAGTATTTTGGAAAGTTGATTATTCAAATATTGATAATAGTTGAAATAAATTAAGTTATTATAATAAGCTTGTAAATTGTTTAGTTTATTTAAAAATAAATTGGAAATGGGTTATCAATATTTATTTAAAAATACTTATTATATATATATATATATATTGAGTTTTGATGGATTGAATTTATTTCTAAATTCTCTCGAGATTTTTAAACAGGATTATTAAATGGATATGATTTTGATAGAGGAATCCTATAAGGGATTTTGGAAGATAAATGGAATTTTCAAAAATGTTGGAATACAGGGCTTCAAAATGGATATGAATTCATTAATGGAATTATAAATTATTAGTTGGAATTTTTTTGAGCCTACTTTAGTTTTTGGAAATGGTAAAAAGGAATATATTAAAAATTCTGGGAAGTTATGAGATAAATTATGAAATATTTCCTAAGTTGACATAAATGATTTTTGGAGAATATGTTTATAAATATTTTTAGAAGTATTGGAAAGAAGATTTTGGAGATATCTTAAGTGTGGAATGAATGGTATAGAAATATTTTTCTAAGTGTTATAAATTGAGTTCGGAAAATATTTCTAAGTGTGAAATAGTTTGAAATATCCAGTTATGGATATGTATTAGAATTGTTATCAAATGATGAAATACTAGAAGAGATTTGAATAGATATCTTTGTAAAGATATGTTGAAATAAATATTTTCGGAAAATTATAATATGGGCCTAGTGACTGCTTTGTGTGTAAATTTGATAGTTAAATAACCGACTATCACATGTGGCCAAATTTGTTGATCGTTTCGAAGAGATCGGAATCAGATTTAATTATCTGAAAACCACTTCGATCCAATTTGTGTGTTACGAATTGTGATATCTCGAAGACAGTGGAAATGGTGTGTAATGACCCAAGATTTTAGGAATTTATTCTGAAAAATATAAATAAATTTAAAATAAATTTTAAATAAATTTTGAAGGAGGAATTGATATAGCTTGATAGTGTATCAGTGTGTGTACATGTGTGCACAGGAAATGCACATGAATATAAGCTAAAACCCTGAACTCCAAGAATACATACATATTGATGTGTATGGAAATATATATATATATATATGTATATATGTAGATTAAATTCTTAAAAGTAGTATGCATGAGTAAATGTATATATGAATGCTACTGAATATTTTTGAGTGTACATGTGCATGTGTGTGTCAGTATAGAATGATGTATGAATATATAGGTGGGTGTACTAATTATTTCAGTAAGACTTATATAAATATATATGTGTTAATAAAATACTAGAGTTTAAACTAGTGAAATAAAATATACAGACATATTTTAATATAAGCAGAAATAAAAAGAATGAAGATATAAAAAGGAATAATCCTCTTATAAATAAATGAAGGAAGTACATACCATTTGCATGAAAGCTAAAAATAGAAAAAAATAAGATAAAACAGGGAAGTGCTTGGTATAGGCAGAATTAGAAAAGAGTATTTAATAAATAACAAAATCAAGTCACATTTTTAGCATGATTGTAGACAAGGGGAAAAGTATTTTCTGAAAAGCAAATTTCTGAAAAAAATGTGTAACCACTTTTCTCTTCACCCAAATTAAGCCGGGAAGGGTAAAACTTTGGGTTTAAAATGCAGATAACATGATTTTTCTGGTGGGCAAAAATGGCCTTAGCCAATACCCAAAACCCTAAGAGAGACCCTGTATATATATACATGTATATGCAGCAGCCTCCTCTCCTCCTCAGAAAAGAATTTTGAAAAAAACAAACAACACCATAGAAATCATAAGACAAGGGAAGGAAGAGAGCTTGAGGCTAAGGGCAGAAGCTCATCAATTAATTAAGGAAACAAAGAAGAGAGCTAGGTGAGAAAACTCACTCAAAAACCTAAGGCAATAAGTCCTAATGTAGGCAGCCAGTTATAAGTATTTTTCTTAAAAGAGTATTTTCATATATGAATGCTTATCTGTGAATTTAAATCTGAAAATGTTTTGATTCTCTTTGGTTGATCACTTGTTTTATTATAACAAAGTTTCATGTGTTGTTAGTATACATATCTGTTTTATACACTCAGATCTCTGATATGTTAATGTTTAGGGATATAAACAAATACCCAGAAAATAAAATGTTGAGAATAGGCAAGTAGTATTGGTTTTGGCTCAACCCAGAAAGATGTAAATAATGTTGAGCTGCAATATACTCATGTATAAGTGCTGAGGCTTGAAATAGAAAGGAATTAGGGGTGCAATAGGGTTGCCTATGTGCTGATGCTCCTGATTCAATAAAATGCATAGCAAACAAAATTTTGTGATTCAGTGAAACCAGGTCATCCTGAGTTTAACTCAAGCACAAATGTTTGCAAAAGAAAAACTCTCCCAGAAACCATAAGCCAATGTTAGTTGCCTAAACTCCTTTTAAATACCAGGATGAATATATATATATATATACAGAACCTTATTTTGTAATCACCAATGGTTGTTTGCTTGTTTGCCTCTGTATGGTCATGAATAATATGAGATGCCATGTTATGGATGTTTTTAGCTAATGAAATGAATCACTGAATGGTTTTGTCATGAAAAATCAAAAGAGTTATTATTAACTTAAACCTGATTAGGAAATTGGGGTCAAGAACACTGCAGGAATGACTTGTGTGCTTGAGTAACACAAGTTGACACATGGCTTGTTTAAGTCCTCAGATCTTTGTGTAATGGAGTGAATTAGTTCATTACAGTGTGTCCATTGATTCATAAATATTGCAGATGAGACCAAGGATAGATAAATATACCAAGGGAATAATACTTGAGATGATGAGAAAACTAGAGTTTTTCCCAGATTTGAAATATGAGAATTGAATAAATGATTTAACTCATATTGGTTATTTTCCTGTTTGGTATGAATGATTGTTTGACTATGATTGAATTGTATGCTTGAATGTATGTGCCATATTTATATATGTAGTCTCTGGAAAGAAAATTAAAGTGTGCACATGCACAATGACACAGAGCATGCACACAAGTATTTGCCTGATTCCAAAGGGCCGAACTTTCTGTATATGTACTTAACTTGACTTTAACCTAATTAACTAATTATTTTTGTGAGCTTTCTCATACCAGACATGTGTCTGACCCTAGTGTGCTAATGGCATCTGGGGTGTCTCATTTAAAATGAGGCAGTTTCAAATGCTTTTTCAGGGATTGCAGCAACTAAGTAGGAGTAGGAGCAAGGCTTTGAGAAGAAGATATAGCATGCTAAACTTAGTTAGATAAGAGCCTAAATGTTGAAATCTGCATGTATTGACAATTTAAACTGCTATTTGTATTAAGTGTTGAATATTGGATGGATATTTTGTTAGGTATTTTATTAAGAGATTGACTTGTATCTGGAATCTATGAATCAAGTTAAATATCTGTTATGTTTAAAAAAAAAATATTTAATCAAATCTTGTAAGTGGATTTAGCAAGAACACCATGTTAAAATCGAATGATTACATTTTATAAATGTATTAGTCAATCTTGAGTCTTTGGAAAGGATTTAAGTTTTGGAAAATCTGGATAGTTGATTCTCAGAAAATTAAATGGTTTTATTTTCTACCATGGCATATGTATACAAAAGAAAATAGGCATAGGTTGAATGTTTTATATGGCTGCAAGGTTCCCATAATTAAACTTGTTTCATACAAATGCCTCATGTCCTATTTTTTAAAGAAAGGATTTGTAATAAGGGAATTGTAAGCCAGATCCAAATAGTTGCAGATATATATGCACATAAACATGTTTAGTGCAAATATTACCACACCTTTTCCTTAGTATTTGTGATAAGAATCTGAATTTCACTCAGATTCTAACCAAATGCATTCTTAATTCCAGACAGATTTTGTGAGAAGAAATTCAAACCTGGATAATGATAAACACTTCTATCATTTACAAAATCCAAGCAACAGACCCTTAATTTACATCAATCATGAAGCCTTCCAGGTTGTAGGAATGGGTTTCAAAAATAATAAAGCAAGAATTATTGTCTTGTATGATAGAATATAGGCAAAAATAAAGTATCTATGTGCAGATATAGGTAGATAACAGGTTCCAAACTGTACAGGAGAAAAATGAAAAAAACCAAAAATTGTGTTTGAACCAACCAGCATAGTACTCGAACTCGTGACCCCTCGTGTATAAGCTAGGCGCGTTTCCATTACGCCTAGACCCGCTTTCTTTTAGCCTGAGTTAGATACTATTCAGACTTTAACACAAACATCTATATTAAAAGCTTGCTTTCCACTGATTATTACTTGATCACTTCTTAGTTAGGATAAACAGACTAAAGTATATGTTTCCAGTGGATTGTTTGGTCAAAAAAAAAAATCAGCAATCCAATATCCTCTTGTTTTCCAGAACTCTGATTCAAACAAGAGAGGCATATACATCCTCATATGTATGTGCTTATCTTTGTGAATGTACTGATATATTTATATTGGTTGATTATTGTGATCCTGGATATATTTGGTTTATTGGAGAAAGATATTGACCCTGAGAATTATAATTGCAATGGATGATATATCTATATATATATATATATATCCTCTTTACCTTAAAAAAAAATCCTTATGGAATTAGAGTAGAAATAGGAGGGTCATTTCAGTTGGTATCAGAGCTATGTTATTCAACATAGTAGAAGTAAGGATCAAGTTCTTAGATAGAAATAAAATTTAAAGGAACTAAATATATATATAACAATGTGTTCAGTGTGAAAAAAAAAACCCACTGAAACAACCAAATTACCAATCAAACTAACCAGCTATGTAAATTATTATTAGCAAAACTATGGTAGGGAGACCACCAAATCAGGGAGCAGGATCTTCCCATGCACCACCAATGGTCAATCTGCAAGACTTAGTGAGAGCATTTAGGGATGGGGCAGGACAAAGGCAAGAAAATCCCTATGAAGAACTCTCAAAATTACTTAAGACATATACTCATTTAGGAGGCAAAAGCTTTGAAGGGACAGAGAGTATCATAGAAATTCAAACATGGTTGAGAACATTGGAAATAATTTTCAATGACATGCAACTTGATGATCAAAGAAAGAGGCAAGTGGCTTCAAGACAGCTAAAAGGAGTAGCTTTAGGCTGGTGGGAAGTAATCATTGCAGGAAGGAATGAGAATGAAATCACTTGGAATCAATTCAAAGAGATGTTGGAAGCAAGGTTTGTACCAGCATCAGCAAAGACTACCTTGCTAGAAGAATTCATTAGACTTAGACAAGGAACCATGACTGTCACAGAATACACTCAAAAGTTTGAGGGGCTTTCCACATATGGAGCAATGCTTGTGGCAGATGAGGCATCTAAAAATGATAGGTACATAAAAGGTCTGAACCCAGGACTTAGCAGAGCCATGTTACCCTATGCAGACAAGACTTTTGACCATGTGATAGACTTAGCTTTGAGGTTGGAGCAGCATGACAAGGAAAGGGAGAAGTTCAGAAATTTTAAGAGCAATAATATCAAGAAAGGTAAGGGGAGGTATCACCCTTATGATAAGAAGAAAGAAGAGGCTAGTAACAAAAGCACTGGAGATGTCAAAGCTAAGGAAAACAAGAAGAAAATTGTGTGCCATCAGTGTGGAAAGGAAGGGCATATCAAACCAAGATGTCCAGAATTGAAAGGAGGAGCTTTCAAATGCTATCTATGTGGGAAAGAGGGGCATATGAAGAGGAATTGTCCTGAGTATAAACAGCAAGGCAAATTGGCAAATTTGGAAGGAAAAGGCAAAGCCACAGTGGAGAGTAACACTGTAAACCATAGCCAAGTGGAAGGTACGTTACTTATTTGTACCATACCCATAACAGTAGTATATGATACTGGGGCAACTCACTCTTTAATTTCTTATGAATTGGTTAAAATGCTAAAACTGAATTGCATATTGGTTGAAACCTCATTGCATATACACAATCCATTGGGGAGTTCTAGTGTTTTAAATATGATTTGTGTGGATGTGGAATTAAACATAGGAGGAAATATTTTTATTTCCAATTTATATGTTTTGAATTACCCAAATATAGGTGTTATATTGGGGGTAGACTGGTTAAGGCAATTTAAAGCCATAATTAATTTAGACTCATCCACCATATCATTGCAAAATTCTAGAGGCCAGAGAATCACAGTTTTATGTGAGGTAGCTAAGGAAGGAAAACTATATCATTTAGTTGACTCAGAAAAAGATTTCAGTGAACTAACCATTGAAGAAATTCCCATAGTCAATGAATATTTGGATGTGTTTGGTGAGGTCAAGGGTATTCCACACCATAGACCAGTAGAATTCCAGATCAATCTAGTTCCAGGAGCAAGCCCAGTGATTAAAAAGCCAACTAGAATGGGGCCAAATGAACTAAAAGAATTAAAGAAACAGTTAGAAGAATTGGAAGAAAAGGGTTTTATAAGACCAAGTAATTCTTGCTGGGGAGCACCAGTGGTATTTGTTAAGAAGCAAGATGGCTCCTTAAGACTCTGCATAGATTATAGAGAATTAAACAAAGTAACTATTAAAAATAAATACCCATTGCCAAGAATAGATGATCTTTTTGATCAATTAGCAGGGGCAAAAGTATTTTCTAGACTAGACTTAGCATCTGGTTTTCATCAAATGAAGGTGGAAGAATCAAGCATCAAGTACACTGCCTTTAACACTAGGTATGGGTTGTATGAATTTTTGGTTATGCCATTTGGCTTGACCAATGCACCATCTTACTTTGTAGATTTAATGAACAGAACCTTTAGAGATTGTTTAGACAAGTTTGTGCTTATTTTTATAGATGACATTTTGATTTATTCCAAGACAGTGGAAGAACATAAGCATCATTTGCACCTGGTTTTGTCTAGATTAAGGGAAAAAGATTTAAAGGCAAAATTTTCAAAATGTGTGTTTTGGAAAGAGGAAGTACATTTTCTTGGCCATGTTATATCTGCCAAAGGAATTTCTGTGAACCCCAATAAAGTAGTGGCTATTCAAGCATGGAAGAGGCCAAGCACTGTGAGTGAAGTGAGGTCATTTATGGGGATGGCAGGGTATTATAGGAGGTTTATAAAAGATTTTTCAAAAATTTCTACACCACTCACTAACCTAACCAGGAAGAACCAAGCTTTTGTTTGGTCAGAAAAATGTGAAAAGTCTTTTGAACAGTTGAAGGAGGCATTGGTGAATGCTCCAATTCTAAAGGTACCACATGGAAATGAAGAATTAGTGGTATACACTGATGCTAGTGGATTTGGCTTGGGTGCAGTGTTGATGCAACAAGGCCAAGTCATTGCATATGCATCCAGACAACTTAAACCCCATGAAGTAAGGTATGCCACACATGATCTCGAATTAGCAGCTGTGATATATGCTTTAAAACTTTGGAGACATTATTTGTTAGGCACTAAGTTTGAACTTTACACTGACCACAAGTCTCTAAAATATTTGTTTTCACAAAAAGATTTGAACATGAGGCAACATAGATGGGTGGAGTTCTTAGCTGCCTATGACTTTGACATACTTTATACACCAGGTAAAGCAAACAAAGTTGCAGATGCTCTAAGTAGACAGCATGCTAAATTGGCTATGATGATGATAGAATAATTTAAAAACTTATTTTTGCTAACTGAGTTAGAGATTGGGGAGAATGGTTGTGTGCACATTAATGAGCAGATGCATGGTGCACAAGAAGATAAAGGGAAGTTAAGCTTAATGACACTTCAACCAGATTTAATTCTGAAGGTAGGAAAAATGCAAGAACAAGATGCTCACTTATTAGAGAAGAGAATGCTCCTCTCAAGAGGGGAGGAAGTAATGAATCACCACATTGATAAAGATGGTTATATGAGATACCAGAATAGGATGTGTGTACCAGAGGACATAGAATTGAAGAAGGAGATATTGAATGAATATCACAGAAGTAAGTACTCCATACACCCAGGTAACACAAAAATGTATCAAAATTTGAAAAGAGACTTCTGGTGGAAGGGGATGAAATCTGATATAGCTAAGTACATTGCCAAATGTATGACTTGCCAACAAGTCAAGGCTGAAACTCAAAGACCATCAGGGTTGATGCAACCTCTTAGTGTACCACAGTGGAAGTGGGAAGACATATCTATGGACTTCATAGATGGACTGCCTAGATCTAAGAGAGGTAATACAAGTATATGGGTGATAGTTGATAGGCTAACCAAGGTAGCACACTTCATCCCAGTCAAGTCAGAAAGAACAGCACCAAAACTAGCTCAAATTTTTATAAAAGAAGTGGTAAAGATACATGGCATTCCCAAAACCATTGTGAGTGATAGGGATACCATCTTCACTTCAAAATTCTGGAGAAGCTTTCAAGAAGCAATGGGAAGTGAACTATGTTTAAGTACTGCCTACCATCCTCAATCAGATGGGCAGACTGAGGTGGTAAACAAAGTTTTGGAGGACATGTTGAGGGCATGTATACTGGATTTTGGGGGCAACTGGGAAGATTATCTTCATCTAGTTGAATTTACATACAACAACAGCTACCAAAGCACCATAGGAATGGCTCCATTTGAAGCCTTATATGGTAAACCCTGTTTGTCACCTGTTTGCTGGGTAGAAGCAGGAGAAAGGTCTATTTTAGGACCTGAGTACATACAAGAAACCAAGGAGAAAATTGAGTTGGTAAGAAGAAGAATGACAGCAGCTCAAGATAGGCAAAAGAAATTTGCAGACATGAGAAGGAGGCAGGTAGAATATGAGGTGGGAAATTTTGTTTTCATCAAAATCTCACCCATGAAAAATGTGCTGAGGTTTGGAAAACAAGGCAAATTAACCCCAAGATATATTGGACCATACAAAATTCTGGAGAGAATTGGTCCCTTGGCATATAAGTTGGAATTACCAGAAAACATGCAAGGTATACATGATGTTTTTCATGTATCACAATTGAGAAGATGGGTCCATGACAAGGCAGAAATTCTTGAAACCCCAACCCAAGTGCAGATAAATCCTAATTTGATTTATGAAAAGGATCCAGTGGGAATTTTGGCAAAAGATGTGAAGAAGTTGAGGAATAAATCTCTGAAACTTGTGAAGGTACAGTGGAGTCTTGATCCTAGTGATTGCACATGGGAATTAGAAGACAAAGTTAGGATGAATTATCCTAAGCTATTTTCAGATTAAGGTAATTCTGATTTTTGATTGTTTTCTTTATTTTGGATGAATATATTTTTAGTTAGTATAGAACTAAGAATCTATTTGGTAGAGAATATACTTGTTCTCTGAATTAAATTTAAAATTTATTTTAAGCTTAGGAAAATTGTGGGACACAATTTCTAAAAGGAGGGGTGTATGTAATGACCCAAGATTTTAGGAATTTATTCTGAAAAATATAAATAAAATTAAAATAATTTTTAAATAAATTTTGAAGGAGGAATTGATATAGCTTGATAGTGTATCAGTGTGTGTACATGTGTGCACAGGAAATGCACATGAATATAAGCTAAAACCCTGAACTCCAAGAATACATACATATTGATGTGTATGGAAATATATATATATATATATGTGTATATGTATATATGTAGATTAAATTCTTAAAAGTAGTATGCATGAGTAAATGTATATATGAATGCTACTGAATATTTTTGAGTGTACATGTGCATGTGTGTGTCAGTATAGAATGATGTATGAATATATAGGTGGGTGTACTAATTATTTCAGTAAGACTTATATAAATATATATGTGTTAATAAAATACTAGAGTTTAAACTAGTGAAATAAAATATACAGACATATTTTAATATAAGCAGAAATAAAAAGAATGAAGATATAAAAAGGAATAATCCTCTTATAAATAAATGAAGGAAGTACATACCATTTGCATGAAAGCTAAAAATAGAAAAAAATAAGATAAAACAGGGAAGTGCTTGGTATAGGCAGAATTAGAAAAGAGTATTTAATAAATAACAAAATCAAGTCACATTTTTAGCATGATTGTAGACAAGGGGAAAAGTATTTTCTAAAAAGCAAATTTTTGAAAAAAATTGTGTAACCACTTTTCTCTTCACCCAAATTAAGCCGGGAAGGGTAAAACTTTGGGTTTAAAATGCAGATAACATGATTTTTCTGGTGGGCAAAAATGGCCTTAGCCAATACCCAAAACCCTAAGAGAGACCCTGTATATATATACATGTATATGCAGCAGCCTCCTCTCCTCCTCAGAAAAGAATTTTGAAAAAAACAAACAACACCATAGAAATCATAAGACAAGGGAAGGAAGAGAGCTTGAGGCTAAGGGCAGAAGCTCATCAATTAATTAAGGAAACAAAGAAGAGAGCTAGGTGAGAAAACTCACTCAAAAACCTAAGGCAATAAGTCCTAATGTAGGCAGCCAGTTATAAGTATTTTTCTTAAATGAGTATTTTCATATATGAATGCTTATCTGTGAATTTAAATCTGAAAATGTTTTGATTCTCTTTGGTTGATCACTTGTTTTATTATAACAAAGTTTCATGTGTTGTTAGTATACATATCTGTTTTATACACTCAGATCTCTGATATGTTAATGTTTAGGGATATAAACAAATACCCAGAAAATAAAATGTTGAGAATAGGCAAGTAGTATTGGTTTTGGCTCAACCCAGAAAGATGTAAATAATGTTGAGCTGCAATATACTCATGAATAAGTGCTGAGGCTTGAAATAGAAAGGAATTAGGGGTGCAATAGGGTTGCCTATGTGCTGATGCTCCTGATTCAATAAAATGCATAGCAAACAAAATTTTGTGATTCAGTGAAACCAGGTCATCCTGAGTTTAACTCAAGCACAAATGTTTGCAAAAGAAAAACTCTCCCAGAAACCATAAGCCAATGTTAGTTGCCTAAACTCCTTTTAAATACCAGGATGAATATATATATATATACAGAACCTTATTTTGTAATCACCAATGGTTGTTTGCTTGTTTGCCTCTGTATGGTCATGAATAATATGAGATGCCATGTTATGAATGTTTTTAGCTAATGAAATGAATCACTGAATGGTTTTGTCATGAAAAATCAAAAGAGTTATTATTAACTTAAACCTGATTAGGAAATTGGGGTCAAGAACACTGCAGGAATGACTTGTGTGCTTGAGTAACACAAGTTGACACATGGCTTGTTTAAGTCCTGAGATCTTTGTGTAATGGAGTGAATTAGTTCATTACAGTGTGTCCATTGATTCATAAATATTGCAGATGAGACCAAGGATAGATAAATATACCAAGGGAATAATACTTGAGATGATGAGAAAACTAGAGTTTTTCCCAGATTTGAAATATGAGAATTGAATAAATGATTTAACTCATATTGGTTATTTTCCTGTTTGGTATGAATGATTGTTTGACTATGATTGAATTGTATGCTTGAATGTATGTGCCATATTTATATATGTAGTCTCTGGAAAGAAAATTAAAGTGTGCACATGCACAATGACACAGAGCATGCACACAAGTATTTGCCTGATTCCAAAGGGCCGAACTTTCTGTATATGTACTTAACTTGACTTTAACCTAATTAACTAATTATTTTTGTGAGCTTTCTCATACCAGACATGTGTCTGACCCTAGTGTGCTAATGGCATCTGGGGTGTCTCATTTAAAATGAGGCAGTTTCAAATGCTTTTTCAGGGATTGCAGCAACTAAGTAGGAGTAGGAGCAAGGCTTTGAGAAGAAGATATAGCATGCTAAACTTAGTTAGATAAGAGCCTAAATGTTGAAATCTGCATGTATTGACAATTTAAACTGCTATTTGTATTAAGTGTTGAATATTGGATGGATATTTTGTTAGGTATTTTATTAAGAGATTGACTTGTATCTGGAATCTATGAATCAAGTTAAATATCTGTTATGTTTAAAAAAAATATTTAATCAAATCTTGTAAGTGGATTTAGCAAGAACACCATGTTAAAATCGAATGATTACATTTTATAAATGTATTAGTCAATCTTGAGTCTTTGGAAAGGATTTAAGTTTTGGAAAATCTGGATAGTTGATTCTCAGAAAATTAAATGGTTTTATTTTCTACCATGGCATATGTATACAAAAGAAAATAGGCATAGGTTGAATGTTTTATATGGCTGCAAGGTTCCCATAATTAAACTTGTTTCATACAAATGCCTCATGTCCTATTTTTTAAAGAAAGGATTTGTAATAAGGGAATTGTAAGCCAGATCCAAATAGTTGCAGATATATATGCACATAAACATGTTTAGTGCAAATATTACCACACCTTTTCCTTAGTATTTGTGATAAGAATCTGAATTTCACTCAGATTCTAACCAAATGCATTCTTAATTCCAGACAGATTTTGTGAGAAGAAATTCAAACCTGGATAATGATAAACACTTCTATCATTTACAAAATCCAAGCAACAGACCCTTAATTTACATCAATCATGAAGCCTTCCAGGTTGTAGGAATGGGTTTCAAAAATAATAAAGCAAGAATTATTGTCTTGTATGATAGAATATAGGCAAAAATAAAGTATCTATGTGCAGATATAGGTAGATAACAGGTTCCAAACTGTACAGGAGAAAAATGAAAAAAAACAAAAATTGTGTTTGAACCAACCAGCATAGTACTCGAACTCGTGACCCCTCGTGTATAAGCTAGGCGCGTTTCCATTACGCCTAGATGTTGCTTGTGTTCTCTTATGACCCGCTTTCTTTTAGCCTGAGTTAGATACTATTCAGACTTTAACACAAACATCTATATTAAAAGCTTGCTTTCCACTGATTATTACTTGATCACTTCTTAGTTAGGATAAACAGACTAAAGTATATGTTTCCAGTGGATTGTTTGGTCAAAAAAAAATCAGCAATCCAATATCCTCTTGTTTTCCAGAACTCTGATTCAAACAAGAGAGGCATATACATCCTCATATGTATGTGCTTATCTTTGTGAATGTACTGATATATTTATATTGGTTGATTATTGTGATCCTGGATATATTTGGTTTATTGGAGAAAGATATTGACCCTGAGAATTATAATTGCAATGGATGATATATCTATCTATCTATATATATATATCCTCTTTACCTTAAAAAAAAAATCCTTATGGAATTAGAGTAGAAATAGGAGGGTCATTTCATGGTGATCTTGAAGGAGATTCGGTTTTTCCAGACCCAGGACAACTTGTATGGATGAATGCTATCATTGCATTGTTTCCTGGGAGGCAGTGTTAGCATTCCAAGGATGAATGTTATTCTAAAAGGTAAACGTAGCCTCAAGCCTCATCAACCAGGAATGACTAAAACATGGGAGATGTAGCAGGGCTAAGTGGGTTGCACCCAAGTAGGGTATGATACCTCCTTTCTAGATACCTTCGGAAATATTATATTATAAATTATGGATATGGGTGTGCATGAAAAAGAGAGTGCTCGATAAGGGTGGGAACACCCGGGGTGATAACATATTCGGTACTATCCATTAAGGGTAGGTCGGTCCTGTGTTGGTAGGGATCGTTAGGTATGATCTCGATACATTTTTCTAGAGGTGTTCTGTGATGGGCGATACCCCAGTAGCTCAGTCATTGTATGGAATTCAATATCCACTACGAGCCTGTACGGTTTTGATTGTATACCAAATATTGCTGAAATGTGAGATGCAAGCATTTCAGCTATTTTCTAATTTACTTTCTGTAGACCCTATTATAATATCAAATGATTTTGACATAAAATGTTTCGGTTATCGTAAGGTAAAAACCCATTGTGTGTATGTGTGACATGGTCTTGCGAAATCCCTTTGTTTTTAAAGGATTTTTGAAATATAATAAAATTCAAATTGAGTGTGTTTTCTCACGCTGGTTTTCTAGACTAACTCGGGTGTTATTTTATTATAATGCTCGGGTCAGACCGAGTATTACAGATTCAGATTAGGATGCTATGGAGGTCAGGAGACGAGTTGGAGGATTTCAGACGTATATCACGTACTTGTTTATATTTTGCTGTGTGTGTAGACTGTATAGTCAGCACTGGTGAGGACAAGTTATAATAACTGTCCATATTGATGTATTGATTATTGTACTTTGATGATTGTATGTATATTAATAGATACAGTTTTCGTTTGTATAAAAATCTGTTATTATATTTTATATTTTGTTCCGCTGCGATTGTGAGATTCTGTGTTATTGTTTCTGTTTCTTCTTCTATCTTTTTCTTCTTCACCCCTAGTTATTCGCCCTTCCGTAAAATTTGGGTTGGACAAGTGTGATAAAATGTCAGCTCAAAGGGTACGAAACGGCATGCCGCTACATCATCATTTGTGAATTTTATTAAGCAGACACTAATGACAATATCAGTAAGTTCGAAGGAATTAATAATTAATTAGAATATAAGTTACATTATTTAGTTAAACCACAGAATAAGATCAACAAATTTATGTTTAATTTTGGTTTGAGAATCAAGATCCTAGTTGAAGTAGTTGATAAAAGTAAGTATAACATGGACAACGATAAACATGGATATTCGAGAACGTCAACGATCATAAATATTTATATCAATAATGTATAAATTATTACCAACAAATTAACATTTTTCAAGTATTAATGAAAATATAAGTGGTTGTAATAAACTTTTTTTAAAATAAGTGAAACATAAATTATATAGTAAATGGTAACACCATAGAATAAACATTATCAAATTAAGACAAAAAGAAATAATAATATTTAGAACTAAGATTAGTAATAGTAGGCATTCAAACGATGAGCTCATAGAATTTTGAACTTTGAAGTAGTGGATGATAATAAATGTAGATATGAAATAGTATTATATTAATATCTTTTGGTAATCCACTCAATTTTTATGAAGAGTACAAATTCAAATATTGAACTCATTATTTTATCACGCAAGGAATAAAGTGCAGCACTTAGTTTATTCAAATTCAGTTACTTATATGACCATTTAAAAGTAAGTACGTGTAAAGAAGTAAGGTCGCTTCATTTGTGAATTTTATTACGTAGGCACTAATGACAATATTAGTATGTTCGAAGAAACTAAATAAATAATTAGAATATAAAGCAACAATATTTAGTAAAACCACGAAGTAAGATCTACAAATCCATATTTAGTTTCGATTTGAGAATCAAGAACCAAGTTGAAGTAGTGAATAAAAATACTTGTACCATGAACAATTAGATTTGAGAATTATACTCTTATATTAAGTTCTTCTAAAAACCAATTTCATGAAAGAGCTAAATTGAAACACTTAACTCGGTAATCTATAATATAAGAGCATAAATTGAAGACGTTGCCGAAAATCAAGTACCGATGATAGATAAAAATTAGTGCATAAATAAAAATAATTAGTAATACCCGAGAATAAAGATAAAAAAGAAATGCAAATATTAGTAAGACTGGAAAAAAATAAACAAATTAAAATTGAAACATAAATTACAATAAATGTTAATACCATGATGTAAAGATCATTAAATTCCTAAACAATATATTAGTAACGTGAAGGAAAAGAAAACAAATAAGTACACCATAAATTAGCAACACTCTTTTACTGTTTAATTCAAATTGCAGTAATCATCCAAATTGATATAACGAAGGTGAAAAGAAAAAGGCGGTTTGAAAATAGGAAAAAACAAGAGGAAATATACGCATACAAAATACAGAAGGCATTTTGTCACTATAGGAATTTAGTGGAGTCACTTATTATATTTAAATTCAATTATTGGTATGACCATTAAAATTTAGCTAAGTAGATAGGCAAGGACACATGTTGGTGAATTTATTAGACGAGTGGTAATGACATTATTGCAAGCGTGAAGAAATCTAATAAATAAATAGAACATAGATAACAACTATTAGTAACAATAGAGAGTAACGGTAAGCAAAATCATTTATTTATTTGGTATGAGAGTAAAAATCCACAGTGAAGATCACTTTCTAATTCAACCAATATTGGGAAAATGAAGAAAACAAATAAATAATTAAAAAATTAATAACAATGAATAGTAATATTGGAGAGTCTAGGTCAAAAAATCTATATATCTATTAGGTTTGAGGATTGAACTCTTATATTAAGCTCTTCTTTTATGACACTCTTAGTTAGCGAAAGATCCAAATTCAAACACTAAACTATATAATCTATCACATAGGAACATAAATCGAAGCAGTTGTCAAAAATTGGAGTAATGAAAACAAACAAATAATTAGTGCATTAAAAGGAGATGGTAAAACCAAGGATCAAAGATCAACAAATCCAACTATTCTAAGGATGGTAAAAATTAGGTAAATATAAGTTAAAGCAAAAATAACATTATGGGATTTGTAAAAGGTAATAAATATTAATATCTGAAACAACCATAAACAATGGTAAATGTTACTACCATGAAATTATGGGATTGTGAACATAATAGAACTGTGCAGTTAACAAATAATGCAGTAAATATAATACCGATTAGATTGTCCGAGTCCAGTGAAATGCTGTTTCCTAGAAACAATATTGCTCCCTCTAGGCGCTTAAAGATATGAAGCAATTATTTCCCAAGATGAAATGGACCGTCTTTGTGATGCTGCGCAACAACCATAGAGCAACAACGAACTCAAGAGAGTTTATTTAAGAACAGAGTGTTGTGAGAGAAAGAGAATACAGAAAAAACTTTTTTTTGTTAGTATTCTATTTTTCTTCTGCCTATATATAGGCGCGGGGAGGTGCACCTATTCGGTAATAGGTGCCTGTTCGAATGGTTGCGTCTGTTGGAAAGATTGCGACCCTTTACTAGACGGTGCGAATGTTTGAGCTTGAACGGACAAAAACAAAAAAATATTCGGTCCGAACAGCCACGCAAAGCCAACTGCTAACTGCTAAGTCCCTCTAATACGCCTCAAACACCCATTCGCTTGCGCCGCGAATGCGGGTGTGGATTCGGGCTCGGGCACGGGCACGGGTGCGGGCGCGTGCGTGCGTGGTTGTACGTTGCACCACCCGTCATGGCTTGTGTCTCTCTTTGTTTCATAGGAATTATAATAGTGTCCACATCTTAGTATATAAACACAACTAGTTTATTTTAATTTAAGATGTGGGACTATTAATTTCCCTAGGCAGTAAATGCCTTCACATTCCCCAATGCTCATTCATTTCTAACAATCCCCCACATGAATGAGTAATTGCTCAATTTTTTCTTAAAATCTTGTGGAACATTTATCGTATCGGTTAAAGTAGCACATTGGCCTTGAATTTTCTAAGTGTTTATCCTTTTGACTTACTGGCGAATCAGTGGACTAAGGTTGTCTTTGAACTGTAAGCCTTTTTTGTAAATCTAAAATAGACAACACGCAATAAGTGTTTCTAATCCTCCTTCGTTCTCTGTTTGTGTTCGTTTTTTCCATGAACACCAACTTGGTCTCATGAGTGCTTTGGAGAATTTGGCCTTACAAATATCCTTGAAGTGGCGCCTTCGCACTCACGTATGTGATTCTATAACGGGTATTTTCACGATACTCTACTTGGTTCTAAATATTACGAAGTAAAGACATCGTTAAAAGTATCAAAACTTTTCCTATTCTCCAGCGAGTAGTGCATTGACTTATCATAGGAATGGTTTGAATATTTACAGTGCTATCAAGTTTATCTAAACTTAGTTGTCCCTTTGAACCTAGATCTTGGGACCTCCAGTCAGCTAAGTACGGTTTCCATTTAAAGAAACTTTTTAATTTATGGGCCTTAACCCCATTCCCGTTAATAAGATATTAACCTTCTCTCTAGGTAAACCTTTTGTTAGTGGATCCGCAATGTTATCATTTGAACTTACATAGTCAATTGTGATAACCCCATTGGAGAGAAGTTGTCTAATAGTTTTATGTCTACGACGAATATGTCTAGACTTGCCATTGTAAAGCTTACTATTGGCCCTTCTAATAGCTGATTGGCTGTCGCAATGTATGCTTATTGGAGGTACAGGTTTTCGCAATTCGGAATACCTTTTAAAAAACCTCGAAGCCAATCCGCTTTTTTTGCGGCTTTGTCTAAGGCAATAAATTATGATTCCATGGTCGATCTTGCTATATAAGTTTGTTTAGAGGATCTCCAAGATATTGCCTTACTAGCTAAGGTAAACACGTATCCACTAGTGGATTTTGCATCTGATGTACCATTTATCCAGTTTGCATCACAATACCCTTCTATTACTAATGGGTACCTATCATAATGTAGTCCATGACTTTGTGTATTCCTTTGGTATCCTATTACTCGAATTATAGCTTTCCAGTAATTCTTTCCTAGGTTGCTAGTATATCTGCTGAATTTACTTACAGCATATACTATATCAGGCCTAGTGCAGTTCATTACGTACATAATGTTGCCTAGTATACGAGAGTACTCAAGTTAGTAAATACTGTCACCGCTATTTTTAACCTAGTTTCGGTTCAAATCTACGGGTGATTTTGCTGATATTATATTGTTTTGTTTAAACTTTTTAAGTATTTTCCCAATGTAGTGTGATTGGGACAACACATATCCTTGGTTGGTTTTATGTATTTTTACACCAAGTATCACATTAGCGATTCCCAAACTTTTCATGTCAAATCTGGCGGAGAGCACATCTTTTATAGATTTTACTATCTCCTTGTTGCTTCCAAATATTAGAAAATCATCTATATATAGACATACAATGACATATCACACATTTGTATGTTTAGAATAGACACATTTGTCACATTCATTTATATGAAATCCATTTAGTATCATATTTTCATCAAATTTTTCATGACATTATTTAGGCGCCTGTTTAAGCCCATACAATGATTTTCTTAATCTACAAACCTTACTTTCATTTCCAGTTTTTAGGAAACCTTCAGGTTGTTTCATGTATATTTATTCTTCTA
Source organism: Allium fistulosum (assembly GCA_030737815.1). Lineage (NCBI taxonomy): Eukaryota > Viridiplantae > Streptophyta > Magnoliopsida > Asparagales > Amaryllidaceae > Allium > Allium fistulosum. Next base: position 304,460,116 of record CM060905.1, on the reverse strand, counting down.
ATTCACCATTTAAAAATGTTGTCTTTACATCCATTTGATGTATTTCTAAATCAAGTGTGGATGTGATTGCTATCAGCATTCTTATTGATGTTATTCTGGTTACTAGAGAGCATGTACCATAATAGTCCAAGTTTTGTTTTTGTCTGAAACCTTGAACCACAAGTCGAGTTTTATACTTGTTTATTGAACCATCAGGTTTTATTTTTTTTAAATATCCATTTATTACCCAAGGTCTTGCATCCTTGAGGTAAATCAACTAACTCCCATGTATGGTTTGCCATAATGGATTCGACTTCATTGTTAATAGCCTCCTTCTAATAAAGTTATCTTTGGTGATATCTAGAAGAAACATGGGAATTATATGGTTTAGTTATCTTTGGTGATGTTATACTGTACGTATAAACTCGTCCTGTTCTTCTGGGACAATTGATAAGGAAATCCATCCGCTTAAATGGTTAGGAGGTAATCTCCGCTCTCATTTATTGTTTGTTTATTTCCAAAAGAACCAGAGTTGAGCTCACAAAAAATCGACCAATTGGTTTTAGAGCGCCCGATAAGCGGGGGAGTGTACTTATATGAAATAACTCGAAATCACAACCACTCCAAAATCATATATGTGTTCTATGCTTTAGAAGAGGTTCGTGATTGGTTTGAGATACTGGAATCTATATGGATATTCGAGATATGATTGAGATACCCGAACATATGTAGTTGTTAGTGATCTATTCAGGATGTGAAAAATCCATGAGTTATTTCGAGATCTATTGAGATATGGGAATCGATATGTGGTTCTGAGATCAGTTCGAGTGGTGACTCGTGTGCTGGAATGCTGGACGTTGCCTCACCAGCGGTTATGACTAAAACTAGAGATAGGAGATATAGCCAATAGGATTGGCAAACCCATAGGGTGTGTAACGACCCACAAATCTATCGCTTTGATAAATTATATTTATTTTTAAAATTATTTAAATAAAGGGTTGATAATACAAATAATATTGTTTTAAGTGATAACAAATAATAATAATCCTATTTTGAATAAATATTTACAAAAATATTTTCCTCGGAATTTAAATCGATAAAATGGCCGAAAAACCAATTTATCAGTAAACAGCTCTGTAATCGTAAAACATCACGCACAGAGCTGGATACATATGCTTATTTTATAATTGAACTAGAATATGAAATAAAATAATTTATTGTATTTTTGAAATTTAAATGTATTTATGACATTGTTAATAATGCCCTTAAATATAATAATTGATTTATAAATTTAAATTGAGATTTAATGATTTAATAATTATTTTAATTATTTGAATAATTATTTTTGATAGTAATTCATTTTAAATGGTTATAAAATGTTAATGAATCATTTATAATAATCTTATAAAGACGTATAATTGATTTGAAAATATTAGAAAAAATCGATATTACTTTATTGGTATAATAGCAATTACTGTAAATAAATTTTAATATTAATTTATATGGTTTTATAATTCAAGTGCGATCATTTTAATTTATTAATAATGATAAGAAATTTATTTTCAAATTTTGTTTACAAATATATGTATATAAGTATATAAGTTAATAAGTGAAAATGTGACCGATAATCGGTTTCCCGGTTTTCAACGGTTTAACAGACAAAAGTTGTTTGAAGTCATTTGAAATGTTGTTATCCTCTTGTGCACATACATGTACATGTATATACTTGTCACATGCACACCATAACATATATATGTGTACATATACACTTAAATATATACATATTACAAAATATTAAAATAATTTCCTAAGACTTAATACTTAAGCAACCAAAAAGCAAACATCAACTCACCTGACAAAATCATCACCATCACCTCAACATCACCATTACCTAGGGGAAGGGGCTGCCGTGTGTGTAGAGGGGGGCTAGGAGGGATGTGGGTCAAGGGCAAAATGGTAATTCTACCATTAGATATTATTTTTCCAATTTTTCTCCTATAAATACTCATCAACTTTCTCATATTTTTTCACCATATTCTTATCATCTACTTCTCCACTTCAAGCTTCTTTTCATGGCTTCTATGCTTAACAAAATAATGGCAAAATATTTAGCAAAAGAAAATTAAAATCGTATAATACATATAAGTTATAGATCCAGTTCAAAACAAGCTCAAAACTCCTCCATTCCTCTTCCTAAACCCACGACCACCTCCTCCATTCACCAAGGCCGCGAGCTCCACTATCTACAAGGCTAGGTCAAGCCCTCCAAAGGGTCTCCAGCTCGATTTCATTAAATTTGATTCGATCATAGCGGAGCTATAGTCGATTTTAAACTAGCTCGTGGGAAAAATGAAGGTGAGAAACTCCTAAACTATAGTGTTATATGCTATTGGATGTTATATATGTTTGATTATGATTGTTGACGATGATTGTTAAAAATGAATGTTGAATATATATATATATGCAAGTCGTAGAAATACACGTCGATAAACACAAAGGAAATCACTTTCCTTTATTAATGAATTGGAGTATATGAAAGGTTAAACCTCTTTAAAAAGTTTTAAAATGAGTTTGAAATGTTTTATAAACACATGAAAGACTTTTGGTGAAGTTCGAAAGGTAATTGAAAATTTAGCCAAAATTAGGCGCGTCGCGTAACGGCAGTTCGCGATTTTGCACCACGAAAGTCAAACGAGTATATAGAACGGAATATAGCTCGGAATTCTTCGAGATAAGAATTTTCCGAACTATTATATCCATAGTTTTCAAATAAAGAATGAAAATCGAGATTTTGATAAGAAGATTTTGAAATATTAGTAAAACAAGTTTTTGAAAAAACCGTGGTTTCGCAGTTTGGAATCCATAAAAGGATTTCTTTGAAAATGATATTTTAAATTTTTTTAAAAATGTGAAATAAATTCCAGAAATATTTTAAAATGTTTTAAAGTGATTTGAGTTATAAAAATGAATTTCCAAGTGATAAAAAGTCATTTTGATCAATATATTTAAAAAGCATTTTCCGCAACACTTTTCTACAACTTTTGAAATATAGTTTTAAACGTAACCGTTCTTTTCCAAATCTTTTGTAAGTGCTTTCAGATAATTTGTGAAGTATTTTAAAAATGATTTGAAGGATTTATGGAAAGGTTAAATATTAAATGATTTAGAGTCGATCAAATTACTTGACCGTCTTATGGGTGTCAGAGAGGTAGTGTCTAGGCTTGGGTTTAGAAAACCAGTTTCCTGCTCTCCTTGGCTATCCGAACTGGCCCGATGGATGGGATAGTAAATTTGGTTTACTCGGATCGATAAAAAAATTTCAAGGATATAATTTTCCAAATATAAATAACTTGGATTTGATAATGATAATCTTCTTGTACTCGGTGTTAAAGCCCGAAGAGGGAACTCGTACTATTCGTGGAATTTAAAAGGTGATTTCACTGTTATTCCTCCCATAGTACTTGTTGAATACGGGAATTGATATTGAGTAGAATTAGATGATTTCTATAGATTCTGCTCACTTAATATTTACTGGTTTTGGATTAACCTTCTAGATAACATGGTTTTAACTCAATCAAAATTTTGGGTTTTGAATTAAGAAATCTATGTTAAGATTTAAATGAAATGATTTGGAAATATTTTTCTAAGGGAAAAACGAGTTGATTTCGAATTATTCCCAGTTTAAAAAGGTCTAAAGTAATCAAAGGATTTGATAAGGGAGGTTCAATGATTCTGTATGTATCGGAGAGAATGTTTTAGAAATATATATCTCTTGAAGATATTTTGATAAAAGAGAAACTAATCAATTAAAGAATGATTCCCTATTCACAGAATAACTTTTTATCAATGATTGGTTCGAAGGAACCGGGGTTGGATTTGGATGATTCCTATCCGAAGACCACTTCGAACCAATTTACGTATTCGAAGTGAAGACATGGATCTGATTTGGAAGATATACTGTAGGGCTGCTTGTCATTGACCCTTGGGGGAAATCTCCCATATCATATTATGTGGCAGTAGTTCTTCATTTAAGATCTTCGATGCAAGGACTTCTCACTACTAATCCTATGGGTAATTTCACGATAGGATGTGGTAGGAGAGTGCCTTCAGTTTGTCCTATTCCTAGGCAACTTGTGTGGACGAATGTCTGACGTTGCATTTCTAGTTACATAAATTGATCTCTATGAACGTATCATCTGTTTGGTGGCGAAGAAGGCAACTTCACTTAGCTTAAAACCCTGTCCTGAGTCGTATAAGCTCAGAAGTTATATGTCTGTAGAAATTAGTTGTGTGACTATGGGATGGCAATATGGCATTTAAAGTGGAATGTACCATGTGAAAGGTAATCGCTACCTCGGACCTTATCACCCAATAATGGCTTAAACAGGGTAGGTCGCAAGGCTATGTGGTTCGCAACCATTAGGGTATGGTCATCACCTTTCTAGATTACTCTTTATATGTCGAGTATGTGGTGTATGCTATGGGGCCCCGGATAGGTCGGTTACGACTGGGTGATGTCATATTCGATTTTTTCCAGGCCATGTATGAGTGCCAAATAGGGATATGTAACATCCCCCGACTTAGAGGCCCAAAACTAACGACTACAGATGCTGAAGTCATCCATAGTTATTAATCCTCGGCGACCAAATAGGGCGGTGTTAGATACATTAATACACAGATACACATAAATATGGAAAAAAATTAAAACTTCAAACAAGATCACATTCCATATCAAAATATTTTCAATTCATTACATAATCCCACAATCGTTAATTACATTCAGAGAAAATATATTTATTACAACATACGCCAAGAGCGACATATGAAGATGCCCCCTTGGATGATCAGAGTATATACTGGCAATATAACAACTTTGCCATTGCAAACAACACAGCGGAATCAAATAAAAGAGAGCTCCATATAGCTATCATGCCTCCTGCACGTCTTTGGAAGTTTTATTTGTCTAATGAGGTACCTAAAAACCTCAACTCTCAAACTACTCAAAATCAATTGAGTACCCAGGAGTTTAAGGGGAAAACATAAACTTCGATTCAGACATAAAGCCTGGTATGAATAATAATCTACCATCTCAAATCATTTAGATATCTAGTGAGACCACGCCGCTTAGCGGAACGGGTTTTCCCCTCACTAGTATCCTAAAACCTTTTTAAAACCATATACTATGCTCCTGCATCCACAATGGTTAAAATAATTCAAAACAATATAATATGATGATATGCAAAACAAATGAATCAATTCTGGATTACCCATCCCCATTCATTTTTGACTATCAATCTCTATTATAGTTTCTAGGATTACTATTAACCAAATAGTTTTCATGGGCTCACTAATAACCGATAAAATGTTTAAGGACTCCCTGTCCAATTACATAGTCTTCGTGGGATCACTATGAACCTATTGGTGATCCAATATCTTTACACTTGTCCTAGTTTTCATGGGTTGACTAGGAACCTATTGGTTACTCCAATATCTTTTCTACTTGTCCTAGTTTCCATGGGCTTACTATGAACCTATTGACACCTGTCAATATCTTAATCCAGATATAGTTTTCATGGGCTAACTACAAACCTACTGGCCCCTGCCAGCATCAAATCGTAGTTTTCAAGGGCTTAATATGAACCTATCTTTCTGACATCTTCCTTTATACATAGTTTCCATGGCCTAACTATGAACCTGTTGGCCCCTGCCAATATAATTTCCTATACACAGTTTTCATGGGCTTGCTAAGAACCTATTGGCCCCTGCTAATATCTTTCTTTATTATTTTAGCATCCTTTATTCTGGTCTTCTTAACCTCCTGGATGCAATTCTACTCATTCAGGAGTTAACTTAATTTATATTCACTACTGGGTCAACCTAACTGGTTATTCTGCCCTTCCCCAAAAATTACAGTTATGGGTCCAAAACAATGTGAATATATATGCATAAATGAAGAAGCCCACATAATAACTTGGTTAATCCCTTTAACCCTTTTAATCAAAGAAAACTTCTTCAAAAACTCCTTTTCAAAACACTTTATTCAATTATACCATGGTTTTTCTTAAAAATGATATTGGGTTATTTTCTTTGAAAACTAATGATGTCGAAACCTTCAAAACCTTGCTTTCGACTTCACTGGATAACCTCCTTCGAAAGCATGTAAATCTCTTTTCAAAATATTAGACCCCTGCCTTCTGAAACACTTTAAAACATCTCTTTCGAAACCTTTCAACGTAATAAAGAATTACTTATTAACACTTAGAAGCTTAGTTTCGAAACCATTGAAAGTACCCCCTTCGAAACCATTGGAAGTAACCCTTCCGAAACCATTGAAAGTCCCCCTTTCGAAACCATTGGGTTTATACTTAAAATATTATTTGGGTCAAAGTGAATATAAACGGAAGTATCTCTTTCGAAACCATCCTTTATCATATAAAAATATTGGGGAATACATGATGGCGTCGGCAGCATCCCTTTTGAAAGCTTCGAACCATTTAAATAAAACATTGAAGGATAGCATTGAAACCCCTTTCGAAGCCATTGCATTTGAAACCCTTAGACCCTTTCTAAAGAATTTAGGAAGTGTCTTAAAACATCTTTAAAATAAAACTACCCTTCGAAAGCATTGATGTATTTAATACATTCGAAAGGCTAAAAACGGCAGCAGGGCTTCGATTAGGTCGGAACCCCTTCTTTCGAAAGCATTATTTTACAAGTAGAGAAACCCATTCGAAAGCTTACTCTTTAAAACATAAGTTGATGGCAAACCCTTCGAAAACATTTAGAAACCTCTTTCGAAAACATATGCTTCGACACCTTCGAAGGCTTTAGTTAAAACAAAGGTAGGCACTTTAGTTTTAAGACAAACAAAAAGGTATCGACCCCATCGGAAGCAATGCTTTCGACACCATGCCTTCCGCCTTTCTTCAATCCACTACGTACCATTTATGTAATACCTTATGTATTGGTTTCAGCTTAGTGGGTTTCAACATGATTGAAGGCGGAAGCTCTGAGTCGAAAGGTGCTTCTAAAGAAGGCGAAACCAACTTTTCTGGGTAAACCTGATATAATACTAATTAAAGAAAACACTTTCTAACTAACCTACCACGTGTAAACACAAGACTGGTTGCCTTAACTTTTCAAATTGTTTACTAAAATAACTACCACTAATTTCATATCTAAACCATGGTTAAGTTAACAAATAAGACCTTCCATTAAGCAAAACCAATATTGCAAAGAAGTCCCTCTTCTAAAATAATTTAATTTGCATAGCTAATCAATTAAGAAAACCCCAAAAATTCAAGAAATTCACTTTAATCATGTTATCTAACATATCAAAATTTCAGACCTAAATTCTCAATATATTTTCCGAAATAAATTTATAATCCCAGATAACCATGTTTACCTTTGAAAATTCATTGTAATCTTTCCATAGCTTGGGAAATAATCAAAATAAAAACCCAACTCCAAAATCATGTTTTACACAACATAAAATTTTTCCATGGCATTTAAACATCAATATCCATCGGTTTTGCCCTAAAACTATATATAATATTATTTAAACATTCTTGTTTAAATCAAATGAATAGTAATTCAAGCATATCATCATCCAAATCATCATAAAAACAAATTTACCCTTAAACCCGAAAACATATGATTATAAAAAAATAGAGGTGGAATTATTATTCACCTTGATTAAGATAAGGAGAATGGATTGAGATTAATTTCTCCTAAGCTTGAATCCCTAGCTTTTCTTTTATTTCTCTTCTCTTAATGGCCGACTCCTCTATAAGTTTTTGTTTTGCATTTTCAAAATGACGTGAATGGGAAATAAGATGGTAGGAACGAAAATATATATGGGTAAGGGTTATGTGCGGCAAATACCCAATATATCCTTATGTAAATTAATTAGCATATAACCCATTCTTAAGCCCATTTAGTTATTTAATTGAGCATGGCTTTATTATATTTATTCAAATCTCAATCCCCTTATCACCTAACATTTACATTATTCTATTTAGTTTATCTAATTTAATCTTATGAATAATGTTATCAAAAATTAGGGGTGTTATAGTCTCCCCTCCTTAAAGAATTTCGTCCTCGAAATTCAGTAAGGACCAAATACTAACCATAGCAATCATCTATAACGACTCCTGACAACCATACTAGTCTACCTAACTAGGAATTATCTATATAAATCTAATATAGACAAACCCTTAAAGCATATTAGGATAAGTATCTCGAATGTTATCCTTTGTCTCCCAAGTATAGTCCTTCTCGTTGTTGCTCCACTGAACTTTCATCAACTCGACTATCTTCTTCCTCAATCTTTTCTCATCTCTCGCTACAACCCGAACTGGTTATTTAACAAAAGTCAAATTAGGCTCTACCACTAGATCTTCCAACCCTGTTGGAGGAATAGTAGTCTCTGGATCATGCACATACTTGTAAAGATGAGACACATAAAATACATTATAGACACCTGCCATACTGCTTGGCAACTCTACTCTGTATGCGAGCTTTCCAATCCTCTCTATAATCTGGAATGGACCAACATATCTCGGTGTCAATTTCCCTTACTTTCTGAACCGTACCACGCCCTTCATCGGTGATACCTTAATGAAAATCATGTCTTCCACTGAGAACTCTAGGTCTTTACGCCTTTTATCTGCGTAACTCTTCTGTCTGGATTGAGCTTCCTTCATCCTTTCTCGGATCAACTCAATCTTCTCTGATGCCTCCCTAACCAAATATAGACCTAAGACCAATCTGTCTTCGGTCCCCAAACAACACGCTGGCGATTTACATGGCCTTCCATACAAAGCTTCAAAAGGTGTCATTCCTATACTAGTCTGGTAACTATTATTATAGGAAAACTCAACCAAATGTCAGTGATCCTCCCAAGATCCACCAAAGTCCAATAAACAAGCTCTTAATTAATCCTCGAGTACCTTATTGACTCTCTCTGTCTGCCCATCCGTCTGTGGGTGATATGCTGTACTCATCTTGAGCTTGGTACCTAATACCTCCTATAGACTTCTCCAAAATTTTCTAGTGAATAATGCATCTTTGTCGATGACTATGCTACTAGGAATCCCATGAAGTCTAACTATGTTCTTCATGAACAACTTCGCCAAAACATGTGCCGTTCTGGTTGACTTGACAGGAATGAAATGGGCACTCTTGGTCAACCTGTCCACAATGACCCATATACTTTCATTTCCTCTGTTTGACCTTGGTAACCAGTTTATAAAATCCATGGATATCAAATCCCAGTTCCAAACTTGAATCTCCAGAGGCTGAAGCAACCCACTCGGCTTCTGATGTTTGGCTTTCACTTGTTGACAGTTTGCACACTGCCTAACGCACAAGCCAACATCCCTCTTCATACCTTCCAAAAAGAAGCTCCTCTTCATATCTTGATACATCTTGGTCCCTCTAGGATGAATCATAAACTTGGATCGATGACATTCCCCAAGAACTTGTTTCCTTAAGTACTCAACATCTGGAACACATAATCGCCCTTTCTTTCTCAACCATCCGCTCTGGTCAAGACAAAAATCTTTCAAATCTTCGATCTCAGTTCCAACCTCATGCCTTTATTACCTTTCCTTGGTGTATACTCTATACCAAAATCATAAGCAGCCAAAAACTCCAGCCACCTCTGTTGTCTCATATTCAGCTCTTTCTGAGAGAATAAGCATCTTAAAGACTTATGATCTGTGTATAACTCAAATCTCTCCCCTAAGATTTGAGCAACATTCAATGTCGACATGTGTTTGAGCAACATTCAGTGTCAACATGTTTGATAGCGTTCACGTAACGCTCCATTTCATTCCAGCTTTTATCAATTGGATGTGGTCCTCCAATAATGGTATTAATAACTAACCCGCCTATTATCCACCGAGGTTCCTCAACACTAGGTGGAGTTTGTCCTCGTTTGGGGTTGGATGTCCCCTGTTCGCGATCCTACAGGCCATCCTACGGGTATTTAACAAATTGTTGAAGCTTCTTTCTTGAATTAACTTTTCAATAACATCATGGAGGTGACAACGCTCATCTGTGATATGTCCAAAACTTTCATGAATTCTATAGTACTTTCTGGACTGTCTCTACTTCTCTGTCGGTTCCTTCGGAGATGGTTTCCTATATTGCATAGTGTTACAAGTTGATAGAAAAACATTCTCTAGCGACGTATTCAATGGCGTGTATGTATCAAATGATGGGATCCTCGGCTTCTCTCACCCAAAATCCCGTCTTTGGTCGCGATTTCTATCATAGCCTATCTTCTACTCATTCGGTTTTTTCTGAACATTAATTTGAACTTTCCCAGGGCTATCAACGGTCTGCTTCATTGCCACGTTACTTTGTACTCCCTCGGTGCTTGGGCCTGCAACATCTATCTTCCCGGTTCAGTTTGCTTCCTCCTTCCTTAGAAACAGAGCCACCTTTGCAAACAAACGGTCCAATGTAGAAGGAGGCTTTTCCAATAACCATTCGCCAAACTCAGAATCGGGGTCGACTCCCCTGGTCAGTGCCACGAGCATTGCATCCTCATTCAGATTACCGACTTTTGTAACAGCTATATTAAACCTACCCATAAAATCTTTCAATGACTCCCCCGAAGTCCTGACCAGGCTAGAAAGTGACATTACATCCTTGGGTCAAGTCGTGTGCATGTAGAATTGCTCTAGGAACTTCTTAGCTAACTCATCAAATGATGAGATTGACTGCAGACGTAGATTGGTGAACCATATGGTCACAACATCTTCCAGAAAAATAGGATAACACCTGCACTTGACTGCATCAGTGGCTTGGGCTGAGTCCATGTGCTATTCATACTTCAAGAGGTGCTGCCTGGGGTCGGCTTTTCCCACGTAGGCAGGGATCGTTGGCATATGGAACCTCTACGGATATTCTGCATGTAGAATGTTGTTGATGAATGGAGTATGACTTCTGGAGAGTCCTCAATCATCGTTGGTCAAGCCTTGACATTCTTTCACTAGCTGCCTCACCATAACTGTTAAGTCTGGTGTTTTGAGAGTTGGTGCCTGGCGGTAGTCATGTTCAACCTCACGTGAGCAACCCGATTCATGCCTTCGGGCAGCACCATATCGCCTTGGCTCCTTTTGCTCTTGATCCATTTCCTAAGCAGTAGTTTTATCATCATCCCTCGGCTACAGTTCAATCACATTCGCCTGAGCTCCAGCACCTTGATCGATCGTGGCACCTCCAGAGTGAGCTCCTCCACCTACGTACTGACTGCCCCCTGATGCGAAGGTTTAGTGTCGAGACCCCTAAGGGGTTCGGTACTAATCGGTGCCGATCGGACGTAGAAAATTGCTCGATTCCTTCCCAATGTTCCAGCTATATAGTTCCTTCCTAATACTCCAACGTCATACGCATCCGTCTTGCAGCGTCTGTTTCTATGATAGTTGTCAGATGAGGAATTCTCCGACCTTGAGTATGGAGAAGGCTCCTTCCTTGTCTTTCCATGCTGATCTTTTAACTGGTTCATCAAGTCAATGTTTTCTTGTATTTGCCGATTGAGCTACTGACGGCTATCCATCAGTTCCTTCATTAGGATTTCAAAGTATGCTTTGGTGACGTAGTCTGCTGGATTCTAGGGATTGGCAGTTGTTGGTTGTGCGCTCTGATCAACTTATTGAATGCTAACATCATCATTACTTTCAATAGCACGGAAAGTAGTAGACTTTCCTTCAGCAATGACTAATAACTTCATTTTAGATCTTCTTCAAATCTGAGTAGAAATGAAAACTTGTCAGCAGAAATCTTGGTCTATCTTGTAGATATGGGAATCCACCGGTAGATGATGAGATCCAATCAGGCTAAGAATTTGTTCTCACTGAAAGCACCAAAATGTTTGCACCAAAAGTTGGCACAAACACCCAATATATTATATGTAGAGAAATAAATGAAGAAATTTAAATTAAAAGAGGGGAAACGAGCAAAAAACAAATAAAATACAACAACAAACAGATTTATAGTGGTTCGGCTTGAATGCCTACGTCCACTTTGAAGAAATAACTTTATTAATCACTTGAATTTCTGAGTATAAGAGGGATCAGATCAGAATCCATAATTACAATAGAGTATAAAGAAAACAACAGCGTAAAGATCTATCAAATGAGCTATGAACCTGGTATTTATAGATGTAGACAACCGAATATCTTCCTGAAAATTCACCGATTGAATCTCCAGATGTAGACAAGGTCACTCGGAAAATTTCGAGGCTCCATTCCCCATGTAGAACGATCGGCCTCGATTGGTCAAGATTCCCACGTGGCATGCTACGATTGGTATGATGGGTCCCCCTCTATGTTTCCAAAGTTGTTTGCATAGTTGATTTCATGTTTTTAGAGATATCGATCGATTCCTAGTGAGTTAAAATGCTAATTCAAGCTGTTCATAGCCATTGTGATCCAATCCGATCTCCTGCCTAAGGGAAGCACTAATCCATACATATAATGTTTCATAGGGTCTATCCCTTGGTTTCGCTTTATTGTTGCTTCACACTATTGTCCATGGTTGATCTCCGGTCTTTATGATCACTTCTTTGGGCCGCTTGCCTTGTCTATCATCGAGTCTAACTTGTCTAATCGGTATAAATATAACCAGGCCAAAAGGCTGGATAACAATAAAGGATTAATTAATTAGAAAGGGGGTTAGAAGTCGTTTATATGACTTGATCATGCTTGTGCAACTCGATCATGCTTTGTGTGTTACTTGCTTATGTAAAGTATACGAGACTTAGTTTCTCTTATGCGATCATTCTCATTATTGTTGAATTGACCAAATATAACTCTAGAAACATCTAGAAGAAACAAGGGAATTATACGTTATAGTTATCTTCGGTAATGTTATATTGTACGTATAAACTCATTTTGCTCTTCTAGGACAAATGAGAAGGAAATTTGTCCCCGTTCGGTAAGGAGGTGATCTCCGATCTTATATTGTCTGTTTATTTCCAAAAGAACCGGAGTTGAGTTTACCGAAAATCCATCGATTGGTTTTTGGTGCACCCGGTAAGCGGGGGAGTGTACTTATATGAGATGACTCGAAACGATAACCACTCCAAAACCATATATGTGTTCTATGCTTTGGAAGTGATTCATGATTATCAAGATGCTGGAATTTATATGGAGATTTGAGATCTGATTAAGATGCTCGAACGCATGTAGTTGTTCATGGTCTATTCAGGATATGGGAATCCATGTATGATTCCAAGATCTGTTGAGATATGGGAATTCATGTGTGGTTCCGAGATCTATTCGAGTCATGACTCATGTGCTGGAATTTCGAACATAGTCTCACTAGTGGATATGACTAAAACCAGAGATGGGATACATAAACCAAAGGTTTAGCTAACTCAAGGGTGCATGCGACTCTACCCTAGAGATACATATAGTTATACATGCGTGAGTGGTGCACTCGGCTTCATGTTATAGCCAGCTATATATTTCTTATGTACATCAGCTAAGGATGTACAATGCTTTGGGAGGATATTTTTGATTCTTTTGCAAGAGTACCATTCTCGAAGTATCGAGGGCACCTCAGCGGAATCCTACATAATTAGTAAACACGTCGTAGCTGTTTTGATTGTATACCTACTGTTGCTGTGGTGTACACTCACATGCATCACAGCTACTTGATTATTTAAATTTCACACACTAAACATAATTATAATATCACTGGATTTTCTAATAGAAATGGTTTTGTTATCATAAGGTAAAAACCCATCTGTGTTTATTTGCGACGTGGTTTTACAAGATACCCTTATTTTTGAAGGATTTTATAAATATAAAAATCATTATGATTTGAGTTTCTCATGCTAGTTAACAAGACTGATCCGGGCATTATTTTCTTATAATGCTCAAGTCAGCCCCGAGTTTATTTCCAGATATAGGCGGATGCTTTGGAGCTTCAAGTGATGATGTAACTAACTAGAACTTTTAACGCTTTATATTTAAATATCGAAATTATTTAAAATTTAAATATCGAAATTATTTAAAATTTAAATAGTGGATTTGTTGTGAGTAAATATGATTTCGAAAGCTTATTTAATTTTTTTAAAATAATAAATGGTAATAGTAAACTCTTTATTTTTAATTAAAGTGATCAAACTTGTTTTAATAAAAATTCTTTTTAATCAATGCATGAAATTATCATTCCGTGACACTTTCTCGAATTCTGACAAAACTAGCACCATCGAAACCGAAATAACAAGGCGATGGGAGCAAACAATGCGAGCTCGAAACGCATTGCGATTTAATTAAGAAAATTAAATAAAACAAAATTTTGACTATAAATATGCCTTTAACTGTTAAACCCTTCATTATTTTCTCTCTCCACCAAAAATCAGCCGCTACTCAAACCCTTCTTCTTTCAATTATTTTAAGAGCTAGGTTTAATGAAATTGAATGATTTTGGACTCGTTGAACTCGTGTGAGTGAAATCTTCTAATACATGTTAATGTTTGTGAGAGCATCATGATTTGGGGATGGTCGACTATTTATAGTCGAGCTAGGTCTTGGATTTGAGACTGATGGAGACGACGATGGCCAAGGTAAGGCCATCCTTAAACTCGGAGTGCCAAGAGAAGCTAGGGGTGGGGGTTTAGGGTGGTGTAGTGCCTAGTTGGTGATCATGACATTGTGCTTGTCGCTTACTAGTGTTAGGTTGCGAGTTGATTTGACTGGTCGAAAATGAAATTGGTTACATGGTTGGACTCGGGGTAAGACGAGGAGTAGAATAGTGGTCGTCGGAGGAGCTAGAAGTGGTTATGGAGGGGTGTGTTGGGAGCTTTAGGTCACAACAAGCATCAGGTGGCATAGCTTGGGGTTTTTGGGTCCGGCATGTCGAGCGTTCGAAGAGATGTTCGTTGGTGAAGACGGTGTTGGATTTCATCGACCAGAGTTCCATAACGTTGTGCATGCGTGCACAGTTGTTGTGGGTTTCCTTTGAAGCGTGCATGGTAGTGGTTAGTGGAGAAGGATTAGTGAGTGGGTAAGGTGTTAATAATTATTTAATTATATTAATTAATTAAGTTTAAAATCTTATTTCTTATAAAAATTGTAACTTTTGCATACGAGGTCTAGTCGAGACGCCATCTTCGCAATTGCACTTGTTAACCCAAAAAATGGATCAACACCCTGGTTTGAGCGTGAAAGTACCAGCCCTATTCTTATAGAACAATAAAATAGATAATAGATATAGATAAAAGTAATAAGAGACGGCAGACAAGAAGATTTTTATAGTGGTTCGGCTGTTAATGAAGCCTACGTCGACTTTATAGTTTTTATTATAGGCTGATTGTCGTTAAAAGATGTATTTGGTTAAAAATCTCTTGATTATCCTAAGCTAGATTTAATCTCCAAAGTTAGAATCCACTGGAGAATCACAGTGAACTCCTTTGAAGATTGTTGTGAGGGAGGTGAAGAAAGCTTCCAGTGGAGTTTCAGCAACCAGTCCGTAAAAGATCCCGTTTATGTTGCAGATAGGATGGTATTTATACAGATCGAAGAGCTATTGGGCAAAACCCGTTCGCTAATTGCTTGTAGATGGACACCGGAAGACACAGTGGAGCTTAGCTCGTGACCCATCGCTGGCGATCCATAGTATTAGCTCATGTGCGAGCTAATTACTTAGCCTCTCTCTCTGCCTTGTTTCATGTGAGACGCAGCATTTAAGTGATGACATATGGATCGCTGGCGATCCATAGTGTATGGATCGCTGGCGATCCATACACTTAGCATATTTTTGGACTTTGGTCTTTGGATTGCCTTCATCGTCTTGTGTTGATGTTGTTCGTGTACTCCCGAGTTAATGCCATGGATCCTTGGCGATCCATAGGACATGGATTGCTAGCGATCCATGTCCTTAGAGTATTCTTCTATCTTTTCTTCTAACTTCCTTTGGCTCCTTGTTCTAGTCCTTTCGGTTAGCTTTTGAGCTACTTTGACTCGATCAAGTTATTCCGACTTCTGCTAGATTCTGCTGGGTTAAAAACCTGAATAACATTTTCCCTCATATTAATGCCTTCGTTGAAAACAAGGCATGCTTTGGAAGTTGTTGCTTTTGAGTTTTCATTTTGTGAATTCTAGTTGATCGTGTCGAGTTTACTATGCAAATTTGGCTTTGACTTTTCAGGCGTGTGTTGAATTTTCAGTGTGGATCGTCGGAGTCCACCTCAAGATGTTGTTTTCAATTGAATGACTTCTGATAGCCGTTCGTTTTTTATTTCGACTTGAATTTCAGTTCCTGGTACTGACGATGCAATCTTTGCTCCGTAGTTTACACAAGGGTTTAGGTCGGTAAGTAGGTGCATGTCGTAGGTTTGGAGTTGTCCTATATAGTTTTAATTTGATCGTCGGTGAAGAACGATAGTACACCGCTCTGGAGCGAAGTCTTGCTCTTTGTCCTTAACTTCCCCTTTTTGAGAACTTGGTTAAGTTCCCATCGATGTTTTTGAATTCCAATGCGATAATTTTTTACAAAATCGGATATAGTGGATGATTCGATCGTATCGCTCTTCCCGTTTTTGTACTCCAGTGATCATGGAAAGAAAAGCTTCACGCATCGCTTTGGACGGTGGATCTGTTATCGATCGTTGATCGATAACGGACAAGTGTGGAAGAGGTAATTTCAAAGGACGATATGGATTTTTTTTCAAATGTAAGCAAGTTATCCACACTAGATTGTTTGTTTGCAATATTCGGGATATTGGACTCTTCTCATGTACATAACACACTGCATCAGCCCCGGTTAACGCTCGGAACCTGACTGTACGCCGACTTCCCTTGGATTCTGGGCATTAGTTATACGAGGATATTATTTAAAGTAAAACATACCTGACATGGTTGAATGCCAAGTTTTGTTATTGAAATTGACTTGCGTACATCCACACTAGCACGTGCACAAAAAGCAATACGAACAGATCGATGCGAACGATATCGATACGAATTCGACAGCCTAGAGAAAACACAAGTTTGCATCGTTCATAACTCACAATATACAAGTCCAAATGCCACCAAATTTTCACAGGAGCTTGCGTACATCCTCAAGAATGTTCATGATCGATTTCGACTCGATTGGACCAAAATACGATCAATACGAAATTCGTTCGTATCGATCATAGATCGAGTGCACACCGCATGGGATCGATTGCGTGGGCCCACCCACGTGCCAAAAGAGGTCTCCCGAGATCTGAGCAAGATATTTGCAACCTACGCCTATAAATATCAGCCCAGAACCTACAGAAAAGGGATCTTTTGGCCCTTTGACGTCCAGACTGTGTCGAAACCATTGTTGCACTCAAAAACCACTATTGTACTTGGAATTTACTATTGTAACCCACTGTAACCAGCAAGAAAAAGTTAATAAAAGTCAATCATTTCATAGTGGACGTAGGCAACACATTGAACCACTCTAAATCTCTATGTTCTTTAGCTGTTTTTCTAATTATCATCTTGAGTGTTTGTTAGATAATCCTCCTTTTACATTTATTTTCTTCATTTTATCTCTTCAAACACTTCCGAAGAGTGCTGTGCCCAATTTTGGTACAAACATATATATATGTATGTATATGTATATGTATATGTATATATATATGTACGTATTCCCCTCTCTCTTAGACCGTTCTTCTGTATCTTACTAAGGCTCATATGTAGATTTACGAGAAAGAAGATAAGGAAGCAGGAAACAAAAGAGGAAATCTCGGTGGAGGAAGCACCACAACTAATGGAAATACTTGACCTAGTACCAGGAGGAACCAAGGTCGACAGCCTAATGCTAACCAAAATGCTGAAGCCGATGTGGGTGGTGGAAATCCACGGTAGATATGGGGGCGATGTATCAGTTCTTCGTCAATGTGATGCAAGCAGGAGCTGCTGCTGGAGTTGCTACTGGAGTTGCTGGAAATGTTGGAGGAGCTAATCCTATGGCTCCAATTGGGAATAACAATGCTAAGTTGAGCAGAGACTACACCAGTTTGGGTGGAAAGCCGTTTGTGGGAACGGAGGATGCTATTGAAGTTGAAAATTGGATGTTGCATTATGAGCGTATCTTTGCTGATTTGGTTTTAGATGATGACCATAAGAGAAGGTTGGCCTCTAGATAGTTGCAGGGGTCAGCACTTTGGTGGAACAATGTTACTACCGGAGATCCGGAGGAAGAATTGACATGGGCTAAATTCAAAAGGAGATTTAAACGGAGGTTTTTATCTGAGGTTGCTAAGTCAGCATTGATGAGAATGCTTATGGATCTAGTTCAAGGAGAGATGATGGTTATTGAGTATGCCACTAAATTTGATGAGCTGACTCGATATGGATATTCTATTGTTGACACTGACATCAGAAGGAATAAGAGGTTCATTCGGGGTTTGAGACCTGTGCTTGTTAGAGCGACCATGACACATATCTGTGATCCTTGTTATGTGGTTGTGGAGATGTAAATTCGCCATGAGGAATTGCTTGATGTTTGTGCTAGAGAGAAGCCAGTGGAAACCCAAGGTTCTCAAGGAAAGAAGAGGAAGTTCTTTAAGAGGATGAAGCCCAGAAGAGAGATGCTGCCAAGAAGGAAAAAGGATGATTTAGTTTGCTACAAATGTGACAAGAAGGGTCATTATGCAAATGAGTGCCGGTCAGGAAAGAGAAAGAAGGCTGCAGACGAGAAGAATGTGAAATGCTTCAACTATGATCAAGTTGGGCATTATAAGAACCAGTGTCCAGAGCCAGTCAGGGCGGACAAGGGAATGGTCTTTGTTGTTGGATCATCAGCTAAGCCAACTGCAGTTGATAAAGGAAAGACTGTGATGGAAGATACGTTTTTGATTCAGAGTATACCAGTTATGATACTATTTGATACCGGTGCATCACATTCATTTATATCCTAGTTTTTGGTAGATAGGTTGTGCTTAGAAACCACATAACTTATTGCTTCCTTAAGGGTTGTGAATCCAATAGGAGGGTATGCAACTCTGGAGATGAGATGTGACCAATTAGAACTTGATTTGTTAGGTCAAATGTTTGCATGCAGTCTATATGTTTTTGATTTTGTAGATTTCGAAATCATTTTGGGTATGGATTGGTTGAGGAGGTACGAGGCCAGGATATTTTGCCAGGATGGGGAGATATCACTGAGTCACCCTGACAGTAATAACCGAATCATATTCTCAATGGAGAATTCTGATCGGAGTAGTTGTGCTTTGTTAAGCACAATGGAAGTAGGGGAAGAGCTAAGTCAGGTTCGAATTGCAAGAGAGTTTGCAGATGCCTTTAAGCCAGTCAAAGGACTACCACTGAAACAAGCTGTTGAGTTTCGAATAGATCTTATGCTAGGAGCTGAACCTGTGAGTAGACCACCTAGCAGGATGACATCGACTGAGATGAAGGAATTGAATGTGCATCTAGTGGATCTAGAAGGAAGGAATTTTATTAGACCAAGCAGATCGCCTTAGGAGCGGCCGCGGTATTCTTGAAGAAACCAGATAGGTCATTGATGAAGTGTATCGACTATCGTAAGTTGAACGAAAGGACGATAAAGAATAAGTATCCTTTTCCAAGAATTGATGATCTATTTGATCAGTTGAGTGGAGCCAAAGTGTTTTCCCAATTGGATTTGGCGACAGGCTTCCATCAGTTAAGACTGGCAGAGGATGGCATTCCTTTGACAGCATTACGGAGTAGATATGGTTTGTACGAGTGGTTAGTAATGTCATTCCGATTGACGAATGCACCTGCTTTCTTTGTGGATTTGATGAACCGAGTCTTCCGAGAGATTTGGATAGATTCGTGTTGGTGTTTATAGATGATATTTTAGTATACTTGAAAGATGAAAGAGAGCATGAAGATCATCTTAGAGTTATGCTTGAGACGCTGAGGCAGAACCAGCAAAAGGCAAAGTTTTCCAGTTGTCATTTTTGGAAGAAAGAGGTTAAGTTTCTTGGTTACGTGGTTTCAGACAAAGGGATGTCAGTCGATCCAGATAAGATCGAAGCTGTAAACAATTGGAAGAGACCAGAGATGGTGACTGAGATTAGAAGTTTTCTTGGACTTGCTGGCTATTACCGGAGATTTATTAAGGATTTCTCATGGATAGCAGCGCCTTTGACTCAGCTTACCAGGAAAGAGGTGAAGTTTGTTTGGTCCAACAAATGTGAGGAAGCATTCCTTAAGTTAAAGCATTTGTTGACCAATGAACCAGTTTTAGTAATTCCAAATGGAAACCAAGGGTTGGTGGTGTATACTGATGCATGTGGAACTGGATTGAGAGCTGTGTTGATGTAGAAGGGTAAAGTGATTGCCTACGCTTCACGACAGCATAGACCACATGAAATGAGATATCCTACTCATGATTTGGAGTTCGTCGCGGTGATCTTCGCATTGAAGATTTGGAGGCATTATTTCTTAGGGGAGAGATTTGAGTTATACACAGATCATAAGTCTTTAAGATGCTTATTCTCTCAGAAAGAGCTGAATATGGGACAACAGAGGTGGCTGGAGTTTTTGGCTGCTTATGATTTTGGTATAGAGTATACACCAGGGAAAGGTAATAAAGGCATGAGGTTGGAACTGAGATCGAAGATTTGAAAGATTTTTGTCTTGACCAGAGCTGATGGTTGAGAAAGAAAGGGCGATTATGTGTTCCAGATGTTAAGTACTTAAGGAAACAAGTTCTTGGGGAATGTCATCGATCCAAGTTTATGATTCATCCTAGAGGGACCAAGATGTATCAAGATATGAAGAGGAGCTTCCTTTTGGAAGGTATGAAAAGGGATGTTGGCTTGTGCGTTAGGCAGTGTGCAAACTGTCAACAAGTGAAAGCCAAACATCAGAAGCCGAGTGGGTTGCTTCAGCCACTGGAGATTCAAGTTTGGAACTGGGATTCGATATCCATGGATTTTATAGACTGGTTACCAAGGTCAACAGAGGAAATGAAAGTATATGGGTCATTGTGGACAGGTTGACCAAGAGTGCCCATTTCATTCCTGTCAAGTCAACCAGAACGGCACATGTTTTGGCGAAGTTGTTCATGAAGAACATAGTTAGACTTCATGGGATTCCTAGTAGCATAGTCATCGACAAAGATGCATTATTCACTAGAAAATTTTGGATAATTCTACAGGAGGTATTAGGTACCAAGCTCAAGATGAGTACAACATATCACCCACAGATGGATGGGAAGACAGAGAGAGTCAATAAGGTACTCGAGGATTAATTGAGAGCTTGTTTATTGGACTTTGGTGGATCTTGGGAGGATCACCGACATTTGGTTGAGTTTTCCTATAATAATAGTTACCAGACTAGTATAGGAATGACACCTTTTGAAGCTTTGTATGGAAGGCCATGTAAATCGCCAGCATGTTGTTTGGGGACCGAAGACAGATTGGTCTTAGGTCTAGATTTGGTTAGGGAGGCATCAGAGAAGATTGAGTTGATCCGAGAAAGGATGAAGGAAGCTCAATCCAGACAGAAGAGTTACGCAGATAAAAGGCGTAAAGACCTAGAGTTCTCAGTTGAAGACAGGATTGTCATTAAGGTATCACCGATGAAGGGCGTGGTACGGTTCAGAAAGTAAGGGAAATTGACACCGAGATATGTTGGTCCATTCCAGATTATAGAGAGGATTGGAAAGCTCGCATACAGAGTAGAGTTGCCAAGCAGTATGGCAGGTGTCTATAATGTATTTTATGTGTCTCATCTTTGCAAGTATGTGCATGATCCAGAGACTACTATTCCTCCAACAGGGTTGGAAGATCTAGTGGTAGAGCCTAATTTGACTTTTGTTAAATAACCAGTTCGGGTTGTAGCGAAAGATGAGAAAAGATTGAGGAAGAAGATAGTCGAGTTGGTGAAAGTTCAGTGGAGCAACAACGAGAAGGACTATACTTGGGAGATAGAGGATAGCATTCGAGATACTTATCCCAATCTGCTTTGAGGGTTTGTCTATATTAGATTTATATAGATAATTCCTAGTTAGGTAGACTAGTATGGTTGTCAGGAGTCGTTATAGATGATTGCTATGTTTAGTATTTGGTCCTTACTGAATTTCGAGGACGAAATTCTTTAAGGAGGGGAGACTATAACACCCCTAATTTTTGATAACATTATTCATAAGATTAAATTAGATAAACTAAATAGAATAATGTAAATGTTAGGTGATAAGGGGATTGAGATTTGAATAAATATAATAAAGCTGTGCTCAATTAAATAACTAAATGGGCTTAAGAATGGGTTATATGCTAATTAATTTACATAAGGATATATTGGGTATTTGCCGCACATAACCCTTACCCATATATATTTTCGTTCCTACCATCTTATTTCCCATTCACGTCATTTTGAAAATGCAAAACAAAAACTTATAGAGGAGTCGGCCATTAAGAGAAGAGAAATCAAAGAAAAGCTAGGGATTCAAGCTTAGGAGAAATTAATCTCAATCCATTCTCCTTATCTTAATCAAGGTGAATAATAATTCCACCTCTATTTTTTTATAATCATAGGTTTTCGGGTTTAAGGGTAAATTCATTTTTATGATGATTTGGATGATGATATGCTTGAATTACTATTCATTTGATTTAAACAAGAATGTTTAAATAATATTATATATAGTTTTAGGGCAAAACCGATGGATATTGATGTTTAAATGCCATGGAAAAATTTTATGTTGTGTAAAACATGATTTTGGAGTTGGGTTTTTATTTTGATTATTTCCCAAGCTATGGAAAGATTACAATGAATTTTCAAAGGAAAACATGGTTATCTGGGTTTATAAATTTATTTCGGAAAATATATTGAGAATTTGGGTCGTAAATTTTGATATGTTAGATAACATGATTAAAGTGAATTTCTGGAATTTTTGGGGTTTTCTTAATTGATTAGCTATGCAAATTAAAT
This sequence comes from Allium fistulosum, assembly GCA_030737815.1. Lineage (NCBI taxonomy): Eukaryota > Viridiplantae > Streptophyta > Magnoliopsida > Asparagales > Amaryllidaceae > Allium > Allium fistulosum. The sequence continues at coordinate 304,437,221 of CM060905.1, read as the reverse complement.
TATTTTAGAAGAGGGACTTCTTTGCAATATTGGTTTTGCTTAATGGAAGGTCTTATTTGTTAACTTAACCATGGTTTAGATCTGAAATTAGTGGTAGTTATTTTAGTAAACAATTTGAAAAGTTAAGGCAACTAGTCTTGTGTTTACACGTGGTAGGTTAGTTAGAAAGTGTTTTCTTTAATTAGTATTATATCAGGTTTACCCAGAAAAGTTGGTTTCGCCTTCTTTAGAAGCACCTTTCGACTCAGAGCTTCCGCCTTCAATCATGTTGAAACTGACTAAGCCAAAACCAATACATAAGGTATTACATAAACGGTACGTAGTGGATTGAAGAAAGGCGGAAGGCATGATGTCGAAAGCATAGCTTCCGATGGGGTCAATACCTTTTTGTTTGTCTTAAAACTAAAGTGCCTACCTTTGTTTTAACTAAAGCCTTCGAAGGTGTCGAAGCATATGTTTTCGAAAGAGGTTTCTAAATGTTTTCGAAGGGTTTGCCATCAACTTATGTTTTAAAGAGTAAGCTTTTCGAATGGGTTTCTCTACTTGTAAAATAATGCTTTCGAAAGAAGGGGTTCCGACTTAATCGAAGCCCTGCTGCCGTTCTTTAGCCTTTCGAATGTAATAAATACATCAATGCTTTCGAAGGGTAGTTTTATTTTAAAGATGTTTTAAGCCACTTCCTAAATTCTTTAGAAAGGGTCTAAGGGTTTCAAAGGCAATGGCTTCGAAAGGGGTTTCAATGCTATCCTTCAATGTTTTGTTTAAATGGTTTGAAGCTTTCAAAAGGTATGCTGCCGACGCCATCGTGTATTCCCTAATATTTTTATATGATAAAGGATGGTTTCGAAAGAGATACTTCCGTTTATATTCACTTTGACCCAAATAATATTTTAAGTATAAACCCAATGGTTTCGAAAGGGGGACTTTCAATGGTTTCGGAAGGGTTACTTCTAATGGTTTCGAAGGGGGTACTTTCAATGGTTTCGAAACTAAGCTTCTAAGTGTTAATAAGTAATTCTTTATTACGTTGAAAGGTTTCGAAAGAGATGTTTTAAAGTGTTTCAGAAGGCAGGGGCCTAATATTTTGAAAAGAGATTTACATGCTTTCGAAGGAGGTTATCCAGTGAAGTCGAAAGCAAGGTTTTGAAGGTTTCGACATCATTAGTTTTCAAAGAAAATAACCCAATCTCATTTTTAAGAAAAACCATGGTATAATTGAATAAAGTGTTTTGAAAAGGAGTTTTTGAAGAAGTTTTCTTTGATTAAAAGGGTTAAAGGGATTAACCAAGTTATTATGTGGGCTTCTTCATTTATGCATATATATTCACATTGTTTTGGACCCATAACTGTAATTTTTGGGGAAGGGCAGAATAACTAGTTAGGTTGACCCAGTAGTGAATATAAATTAAGTTAACTCCTGAATGAGTAGAATTGCATCCAGGAGGTTAAGAAGACCAGAATAAAGGATGCTAAAATAATAAAGAAAGATATTAGCAGGGGCCAATAGGTTCTTAGCAAGCCCATGAAAACTGTGTATAGGAAATTATATTGGCAGGGGCCAACAGGTTCATAGTTAGGCCATGGAAACTATGTATAAAGGAAGATGTCAGAAAGATAGGTTCATATTAAGCCCTTGAAAACTACGATTTGATGCTGGCAAGGGCCAGTAGGTTTGTAGTTAGCCCATGAAAACTATATCTGGATTAAGATATTGACAGGTGTCAATAGGTTCATAGTAAGCCCATGGAAACTAGGACAAGAAGAAAAGATATTGGAGTTACCAATAGGTTCCTAGTCAACCCATGAAAACTAGGACAAGTGTAAAGATATTGGATCACCAATAGGTTCATAGTGATCCCACGAAGACTATGTAATTGGACAGGGAGTCCTTAAACATTTTATCGGTTATTAGTGAGCCCATGAAAACTATTTGGTTAATAGTAATCCTAGAAACTATAATAGAGACTGATAGTCAAAAATGAATGGGGATGGGTAATCCAGAATTCATTCATTTGTTTTGCATATCATCATATTATATTGTTTTGAATTATTTTAACCATTGTGGATGCAGGAGCATAGTATATGGTTTTAAAAAGGTTTTAGGATACTAGTGAGGGGAAAACCCGTTTCGCTAAGCGGCATGGTCTCACTAGATATCTAAATGATTTGAGATGGTAGATTATTATTCATACCAGGCTTTATGTCTGAATCGAAGTTTATGTTTTCCCCTTAAACTCCTGGGTACTCAATTGATTTTGAGTAGTTTGAGAGTTGAGGTTTTTAGGTACCTCATTAGACGAATAAAACTTCCGAAGACGTGCAGGAGGCATGATAGCTATATGGAGCTCTCTTTTATTTGATTCCGCTGTGTTGTTTGCAATGGCAAAGTTGTTATATTGCCAGTATATACTCTGATCATCCAAGGGGGCATCTTCATATGTCGCTCTTGGCGTATGTTGTAATAAATATATTTTCTTTGAATGTAATTAACGATTGTGGGATTATGTAATGAATTGAAAATATTTTGATATGGAATGTGATCTTGTTTGAAGTTTTAAATTTTTTCCATATTTATGTGTATCTGTGTATTAATGTATCTAACACCGCCGTATTTGGTCGCCGAGGATTAATAACTATGGATGACTTCAGCATCTGTAGTCGTTAGTTTTGGGCCTCTAAGTCGGGGGATGTTACATATCCCTATTTGGCACTCATACATGGCCTGGATAAAATCGAATATGACATCACCCAGTCGTAACCGACCAATCCGGGGCCCCATAGCATACACCACATACTCGACATATAAAGAGTAATCTAAAAAGGTGATGACCATACCCTAATGGTTGCGAACCACATAGCCTTGCGACCTACCCTGTTTAAGCCATTATTGGGTGATGAGGTTTGAGGTAGCGATTACCTTTCACATGGTACATTCCACTTTAAATGCCATATTGCCATCCCATAGTCACACAACTAATTTCTACAGACATATAACTCCTGAGCTTATACGACTCAGGACAGGGTTTTAAGCTAAGTGAAGTTGCCTTCTTCGCCACCAAACAGATGATACGTTCATAGAGATCAATTTATGTAACTAGAAATGCAACATCAGACATTCGTCCATACAAGTTGCCTAGGAATAGGACAAACTGAAGGCACTCTCCTACCACATCCTATTGTGAAATTACCCATAGGATTAGTAGTGAGAAGTCCTTGCATCGAAGATCTTAAATGAAGAACTACTGCCACATAATATGATATGGGAGATTTCCCCCAAGGGTCAATGACAAGTAGCCCTACAGTCTATATTCCAAATCAGATCCATGTCTTCCCTTCGAATACGTAAATTGGTTCGAAGTGGTCTTCGGATAGGAATCATCCAAATCCGACCCCGGTTCCTTCGAACAAATCATTGATAAAAAGTTATTCTGTGAATAGGGAATCATTCTTTAATTGATTAGTTTCTCTTTTATCAAAATATCTTCAAGAGATATATATTTCTAAAACATTCTCTCCGATACATACGGAATCATTGAACCTCCCTTATCAAATCCTTTGATTACTTTAGACCTTTTTAAACTGGGAATAATTCGAAATCAACTCATTTTTCACTTAGAAAAATATTTCCAAATCATTTCATTTAAATCTTAACATAGATTTCTTAATTCAAAACCCAAAATTTTGATTGAGTTAAAACCATGTTATCTAGAAGGTTAATCCAAAACCAGTAAATATTAAGTGAGCAGAATCTATAGAAATCATCTAATTCTACTCAATATCAATTCCCGTATTCAACAAGTACTATGGGAGGAATAACAGTGAAATCACCTTTTAAATTCCACGAATAGTACGAGTTCCCTCTTCGGGCTTTAACACCGAGTACAAAAAGATTATCATTATCGAATCCAGGTTATTTATATTTGGAAAATTATATCCTTGAAAATTTTTGATCGATCCGAGTAAAACAAATTTACTATCCCATCCATCGGGCCAGTTCGGATAGCCAGGGAGAGCAGGAAACTGGTTTTCTAAACCCAAGCCTAGACACTACCTCTCTAACACCCATAAGGCGGTCAAGTAATTTGATCGACTCTAAATCATTTAACATTTAACCTTTCCATAAATCCTTAAAATCATTTTTAAAATACTTCACAAATTATCTGAAAGCACTTACAAAATATTTGGAAAAGAACGGTTGCGTTTAAAACTATATTTCAAAAGTTGTAGAAAAGTGTTGCGGAAAATGCTTTTTAAATATATTGATCAAAATGACTTTTTATCACTTGGAAATTCATTTTTATAACTCAAATCACTTTAAAACATTTTAAAATATTTCTGGAATTTATTTCACATTTTTAAACAATTTTAAAATATCATTTTCAAAGAAATCCTTTTATGGATTCCAAACTGCGAAACCACGGTTTTTTCAAAAACTTGTTTTACTAATATTTCAAAATCTTCTTATCAAAATCTCGATTTTCATTCTTTATTTGAAAACTATGGATATAATAGTTCAGAAAATTCTTATCTTGAAGAATTCCGAGCTATATTCCATTCTATATACTCGTTTGACTTTCGTGGTGCGAAATCGCGAACTGCCGTTACGCGACGCGCCTAATTTTGGCTAAATTTTCAATTACCTTTCGAACTTCACCAAAAGTCTTTCATGTGTTTATAAAACATTTCAAACTCATTTTAAAACTTTTTAAAGAGGTTTAACCTTTCATATACTCCAATTCATTAATAAAGGAAAGTGATTTCCTTTGTGTTTATCGACGTGTATTTCTGCGACTTGCATATATATATATATTCAACATTCAATTTTAACAACCATCGTCAACAATCATAATCAAACATATATAACATCCAATAGCATATAACACTATAGTTTAGGAGTTTCTCACCTTCATTTTTCCCACGAGCTAGTTTAAAATCGACTATAGCTCCGCTATAATCGAATCAAATTTAATGAAGTCGAGCTGGAGACCCTTAGGAGGGCTCGACCTAGCCTTGTAGATAGTGGAGCTCGCGGCCTTGGTGAATGGAGGAGGTGGTCGTGGGTTTAGGAAGAGGAATGGAGGAGTTTTGAGCTTGTTTTGAACTGGATCTATAACTTATATGTATTATATGATTTTAATTTTCTTTTGCTAAATATTTTGCCATTATTTTTTTAAGCATAGAAGCCATGAAAAGAAGCTTGAAGTGGAGAAGTAGATGATAAGAATATGGTGAAAAAATATGAGAAAGTGGATGAGTATTTATAGGAGAAAAATTGGAATAATAATATCTAATGGTAGAATTACCATTTTGCCCTTGACCCACATCCCTCCTAGCCCCCCTCTACACACACGGCAGCCCCTTCCCCTAGGTAATGGTGATGTTGAGGTGATGGTGATGGTTTTTTCAGGTGAGTTGATGTTTGCTTTTTGGTTGCTTAAGTATTAAGTCTTAGGAAATTATTTTAATATTTTGTAATATGTATATATTTAAGTGTATATGTACACATATATATGTTATGGTGTGCATGTGACAAGTATATACATGTACATGTATGTGCACAAGAGGATAACAACATTTCAAATGACTTCAAACAACTTTTGTCTGTTAAACCGTTGAAAACCGGGAAACCGATTATCGGTCACATTTTCACTTATTAACTTATATACTTATATTTGTAAACAAAATTTGAAAATAAATTTCTTATCATTATTAATAAATTAAAATGATCGCACTTGAATTATAATACCATATAAATTAATATTAAAATTTATTTACAGTAATTGCTATTATACCAATAAAGTAATATCGATTTTTTCTAATATTTTCAAATCAATTATACGTCTTTATAAGATTATTATAAATGATTCATTAACACTTTATAACCATTTAAAATGAATTACTATCAAAAATAATTATTCAAATAATTAAAATAATTATTAAATCATTAAATCTCAATTTAAATTTGATAAATCAATTATTATATTTAAGGGCATTATTAACAATGTCATAAATACATTTAAATTTCAAAAATACAATAAATTATTTTATTTCATATTCTTGTTCAATTATAAAATAAGCATATGTATCCAGCTCTGTGCGTGATGTTTTACGATTACAGAGCTGTTTATTGATAAATTGGTTTTTCGGCCATTTTATCGATTTAAATTCCGAGGAAAATATTTTTGTAAATATTTATTCAAAATAGGATTATTATTATTTGTTATCACTTAAAACAATATTATTTGTATTATCAACCCTTTATTTAAATAATTTTAAAAATAAATATAATTTATCAAAGCGATAGATTTGTGGGTCGTTACACACCCTATGGGTTTGCCAATCCTATTGGCTATATCTCCTATCTCTAGTTTTAGTCATAACCGCTGGTGAGGCAACGTCCAGCATTCCAGCACACGAGTCACCACTCGAACTGATCTCAGAACCACATATCGATTCCCATATCTCAATAGATCTCGAAATCACTCATGGATTTTTCACATCCTGAATAGATCACTAACAACTACATATGTTCGGGTATCTCAATCGTATCTCGAATATCCACATAGATTCCAGTATCTCAAACCAATCACGAACCTCTTCTAAAGCATAGAACACATATATGATTTTGGAGTGGTTGTGATTTCGAGTTATTTCATATAAGTACACTCCCCCGCTTATCGGGCGCTCTAAAACCAATTGGTCGATTTTTAGTGAGCTCAACTCTGGTTCTTTTGGAAATAAACAAACAATAAATAAGAGCGGAGATTACCTCCTAACCATTTAAGCGGATGGATTTCCTTATCAATTGTCCTAGAAGAACAGGACGAGTTTATACGTACAGTATAACATCACCAAAGATAACTAAACCATATAATTCCCATGTTTCTTCTAGATATTTCCAGAGTTATATTGGATCAACTTCAACAAAAATGAGAATGATCACATAAGGGAAACTAAGTCCCATATACTTTCCATACACAAGTAATCACAAAAATATGTTCACACACATGCACGATTAAGTCATATAAACGACTTCTAATCCCCTTTTTAATTAATTTTATTTTATTAATTAAAACTTCCATTTTCTAATTGTACATATATTTAAAATATATTTACAAGGGTATGTACAAGTATTCTCCAATTCCCTATTCATTTGTACTCTTTTCAATACTTCAAAATGTATTCATATACTTATCTCTGCGGTATAAGTATATCCACAAGTAAATAACAAGATTTACTTACTTTAAAATAAAATCAAAGAGGTTAAAACAAATGTTTCTCACACATTGTTATTATAAACCTCTTCTCTCTTTTATATTTTAAAACTTATCATTTCTATCTTTCCCAAAAGATTCCATACTTGTTATTATCTTTAAAATTACATTATTAGAGATCTAAGTATTTCCCAAAATCATTTAACAATATTTTACCATTTTAAAATATTATTAAAGGGTTTAAAAACAAATGTTACTAAAACATTGTTTACAATAAACCCAAAACACTTTGCTTAATCGTTATCTTTAAAACTCTCTTTAAAGATTGAATTAAAATTATACGAGTTTAAGACAATTGTTACTCAAACAATGTCACAACAAACCTAAAACCATTTCTCTTATTATTACTTTAAAGTATTCTTCATCAAAGTCATATTCACAATCCCAATTATAATTATTTAACTCTACATTAATTTACAAATTAATGTACTTCCAATTAATTCCACAATACCACTTATTTTAACAGAAAGTGTTAAAATCCTAACTTTGCTTACTTTATAAAAGGCTTAACCAGTTTTTCGCAAACTTATATATATTTACTTAAAACCTTTATCAAATGATTTTTATTTTACATCAGCTTTAAATTATTTTAATAAAATAATTACTAATTTTCTAAAACTATATATACTTAAAAATGTACTTTAAAATACTTATTCTATAGTTTAAAACATATATTCTAAATATTACTTAAAAATACTTATTGTATAATATATTTAAAAACCATAAAAACATGCTTTTAAAACTTTAAGGCTCTTCACTTTAAAAATTCATAAATAATTATAAAAACAAATTTAAATCTCAAATTTCCTTTTTAAAATACTTTAATCACTTTCCACAAAAACTTTTTTAAAAGGTTTTGGAAACATATCTAAAGTAAAAGCCCTTTTACTTTACTATAAACAAAGATTTTCAACACAACTTTATTTCACAAATTTCAATAACTTCTTAGACCAATTCCTTTCGGTCAAACACAACCAAACATGTGTATAGAACCATCCAATATACAATATATTCACATTTAACTGATTTAACAAGTGTTAAATACAAAGGATTTCAAATTGCGTTCATAGCGATAATTTTGCTTCAACCATTCACACACACTTTTCCACTCTATCAAACTTTAATATGTAAACAAGTCTGGGCCATAATACATGTTATAGGGAATTAAAAAAAGATTATACTACATATATTGTTGTTATTTGCTTTTAAAAGTAACGAAGGGTCAAAAAGTAATAGCATGCATTGTTCGTCATACTATTTATATTTTAACACAACAACAATTATATTACAACAATATAAAATTAAGAGCTATTTAAACTAACCCAAGCCTAAACCAATCCAAGACATAGAGGATCTCAATACAAGTGCTGTTATCTGGGTTTTTAACCCAGCAGAATCCAACAGGAGTCTGAACAACTTGATCAAGTAAGAGTAGCTCAAAAGCTAACCGAAAGGACTAGAACAAGAAGCCAAAAGAAGTCAGAAGCAAAGACAGCAGAATACTCTAAGGACATGGATCGCTAGCGATCCATGGTCTACGGATCGCCAGCGATCAATGGCATTAACTCGGGAGTACACGAACAATATCAACGCAAGACGATGAAGGCAATCCAAACACCGAAGTCCAAAAATATGCTAAGTGTATGGATCGCGAGCGATCCATACACTATGGATCACCAGCGATCCATACGTCATCACTTAAATGCCGCGTCTCACATTAAACAAGGCAGAGAGAGAGGCTAAGTAATTAGCTCGCACACGAGCTAATACTATGGATCACCAGCGATCCATAGACCATGGATCGCTAGCGATCCATGCTTTTGGCTCGGGTCGCGAGCTAAGCTCCAGTGCATCTCCGGTGTCCATCTACAAGCAATTGGCGAACTGGTTTGGCCTAATAGCTCTCCGATCTCTATAAATACCATCCTATCTGCAACATAAACGGGATCTTCTCCGGACTGGTTGCTGAAACTCTGCTGGAAGCTTTCACTCTTCACCCCCCTTACAATAATCTTCAAAGGAGTTCACTGTGATTCTTCAGTGGATTCTAACTTTGGAGATTCAATCTAGCTAAGGATAATCAAGAGCTTTGTAATTAAATACATCTTGTAACAGCAATCACTCTATAATAAAAACTATAAAGTGGACGTAGGCTTCATAAACAGCCGAACCACTATAAAAATCTTCTTTTCTGCTTTCTCTTACTGCTTTTATCTATATCTATTATCTATATTATTGCTCTGTGAGAATAGGGCTGGTACTTTCACACCAAACCAGGGCATTCATCCATTTTTTTGGTTAACATTTTGGTGCTTTCACTGAAAACCCAACTCAGGCAAAGATCTAGCTATCTACTTTGGATCGGATAGGTTCAGAAGTTAGATCCTAAATCTCTGAACAATCAGCTTACCGGAAGTGTCGTAGCGTATACCGTGAACTTAGGGGTTGTTTGAAGGGGATATAGTCGATTGAAGGAAAAACAAAAGGAAGCAACGGGCGGAGCTCCAAGAATCATGACGGAAGAAAATGTTAACACTCCATCTACTGCAAAAGCGCCTGCTACAAACCCGAACTTAGGGGTGAAAACCCCACGGGAAAATATAACGATGACTCTCTTCGGCTCTAAAGATGGCAAACAATTTGAGGAAGACAAATTGGATGAAAATGCCAACGTGCAAAACACTAGAAGAAGCTCTAAAACCCATGCCGCATCACAGTGCCAAGCAATGGACGAGAACTGATACTTAAACGGTATCCTAGAGGCTGGAGAACCAAGAAGATAAGATACAAACCAAGATCAATTACAATGCCAAGCTCCTGTGGTATATTGTGATCACTCCCAACCGACCAACTTCCAATCCCATCATGGAGCTCCCATCATCGAATCACGAATGGTCATCGTCGAAAATCATCAAAAATCCAGAAAATGGACGTTGAAAAACTCACTTCAGGGTTGACTCGAAGTCGAACTCGGGTAATCGTCTATTTGACTCGAAGTTGATTCTGGAAGTCCTGAATCGAAGTCGAACTCAGGTAATCACCCATTTGACTCGAAGTAAACCTAGGAAATTCTGGCCCGAAATCAGACTTGGGTAAAACCAAGATTTTGTCCAAGCAAACATGTAAATGGCTCCAAGCAACGTTTGTCTCCAACCCATCACTTCAAATTCTGTGACTCCAAGCGAACCCTGTGCTGACTCCAAGCAAATGGCAAACATTCTCGGGTCGGACTCCAAGTAAAATACCACCGATCCATCAATGTCGATCCATCTTCTTTTGCCCATAACTCGAACATGTGAACTCCAAATACCTTGAAATGTGGAATGCAACCTTATGGGGCCTTCTTTGTCACCCCAGACCGATCTCACCTAGTTTGAAAATTTTTGAGGATCGTCACTGATTCATGACCCCATCATAATTGATTTGTCTTTCAATCGGCATTTCCAATCATTCAAGCATGGACAATCATGTGTATATCATTCTCAAGTATTCTAAACAGCCATAACTTGAAAACGGACCAGTCTAGAAACGATTAGAGCATCTTCCCCAATCGAAACCCATTCACCGAAGCCGTCCAACATGCAGAATATCCAAAGAAGTTTATCATGCCAACTATACCTTTTGTACAACTGATTCGAAATTGCTTTTTTACAGGTATCACTAGCATATGGACGAAGTGAGGGCGACAGATGCAGTCTACTACAAGGCCCTCAGGAATCATTAAAGGATGAAACAACCTACTACCTTGAAAGAATTCTTTGGGAAGGAAACGGTTCTAAATACTAGAAGTAGTGCAATTGGAAGAAGGCAAACCTTGCAATTTTCCAAAGAACATACCAAACGGTGAAGGAGCTACAGGACCTCAGGGACCTTCTACCCAAGCAACGCAACTAAGACCCAGTAGAAAAGCGCCCCGGCTAACTGACGAAATCAGACGAAAGGATGATTATCGAATAACATTCTAGCTAAGAATTAGGGTAGCAACCTAAAGCGATGCATTCTCATCCATCCTTGTCTACTTTACTTTTCCAAATGAGCCGTATTGGGACACTGGAGGCATTCAGACAGCACGGCGAAAGAAGTGCTTCTATACCCTTGACGAGTCATGTCGATCCCCCTTCTAAGAACCGGCGTTACTCTGGTAGCGTCGAGAAGTCTTGTCTAAAGGATCGTTGAACAAACATATCCAATCCCTTAGTCTCCAGGAACCAATGAAACAGTGTTCCCGTGAACCAAATCCCAAAATTCCCCATGAAGTGGATGAATTATCGCTACAAGGCCATCTAATCGCTACTCTCCGACCACAAAAAACCCTTAACGAACGTAAAGTTCTTTCACGAACTAAAGCGTCGTGACGGCGAACCGATAGATCAGCGGTCATCTAATCCAAAAAACCCTTCGCGAACGTGATGATCTTTCACGAACTAAAGCATCGTAAAGGCGGACCGGTAGATTAGCGGTCATATGATCCAAAAAATCCTTCGCGAATGTGAAGGTCTTTCACGAACTAAAGCGTCGTGAAGGCAAACCGGTCCTGTCTTCGTTCTGTTGCATTTTCCGAATTTCTGCGGAGTGTAATAGAATACACCGAGTTCCATCAATTAGAGCGCTCAATGGAATATTGTTATTCGTCAATTGTTCATTTGACTCAATATTTCTTCTCAATCGGCAAAAGCTACGAGTCAAATAGCCGCTAAGAAACCACGCAAGAGATCAGCGGTCACCTAATCCAAAAAACCCTTCGCGAACATGAAGGTCTTTCACGAACTAAAGCGTCATGAAGGTAAACCAGTAGATCAGTGGTCATCTGATCCAAAGAAACTCTTCGCGAACGTGAAGGTCTTTCACGAACTAAAGCGTTGTGAAGGCAAACTGGTAGATTGGCGAAATTTATGTACGACTAATATCCGCGAAGGAGAACTGGAAGATCAGCAGTCATCTGATCCAAAGCCCCCTGAAGTCAATGAAGTCATGCTCCGGGGCCATAAATTGACAATCATATCAGTCACTCTGCATATTTAACGGAATCACTTCCAACAACCGATCAAACAAACAGTGTTGAACTCCAGAGCTTCATAGTTGCTCAAAGGATCTAAGCCAAAACTGAACCGACCTTGTGATCAATCAGAGGCTGACTCGATTCAAGCCAAGATTCGACAACTGGGAGAACCAAGTATCTCAACTCCCTAATATATAAGTCTCTGAAGATAGAGGCTTTCCCATGATTTAATTGTCCAGAAGACACGGTTGCATCCACTGGACCGCATGCAACTAAACGGGTTGTGGAGAAACCCCGGATATAGTTTAAGCGCATGAACATCCCTATGGCATGAAAGGAACCACACATACTTGAATAGCTACAAGGAAAGCCAGGACTAATCATACCATAGTTCTATTACGTCCAATTGAAAATTCTGGCATTCTAACAACTATGGACATAACGACCTAGCTTGCGCAACAAATGAAATAGAGGCATGATACTTGCTTACTTCTTCCCAATTCATCCTTTACCACTCTTGCTGACCAGTTCCTTTTCCTCTTAGACTGTATGCCAGTTGAAGACCAATTCCCAAAAGGTAGTTTGGACCAAAAACTGAGAGTCTTGCTTAAAACTTCCATAAGCTCTTTCTTCAATCCATCTTCATGCAGTCAGCTATAGATCTCTCCACCATGGCAACCTGATCTATTTGAACGTGTACATCTTCCAGAAACACGAAAGGATCATCCAAGCCATGGTTACCTGAACCAAAAACTGTTTAGCTTCTTGAACCAATAAAACCGTGTTCATGTAAGCAACCTGCTGAGTCGATGGGGCCAAATCGACTCGAAAATCATTGTTTAGCTGCTTGGACCGGTCAAACTGCGCCCGAGTATGTTTCATCAACTAGCCGAGTTGAAGAAAGCAAATTGACTCAAATCGCTGGATCGACAAGAAATCTCGATCCCAGCCTTCTAAGAACTGGTGTTGCCCCGGCAACATCTGGAAGGTCCAAACCCTCGCGCATCACTTCTTGAGCCGTGAAACAACACTCTTGAAGCGTGAACCCCTCACGTCACCTGAAGATTGGCAACAATGAGAAGTTCCAAACTATTTCGGATCAACGGGTCGTATCGATCCCATAAGTCGCACATTTTGTAAGCCACGCACCCCCAAAAGCCGTGGATCCCACAAGTCGTGCACACCCATAAGTCGCAGCACCCATAAGCCGTGCACTACCAGAAGCCGTGCATCTCGTAAGCCCTGCACTCTCATAAACCACGCATCTTATAAGTTGCACAAACACTTCTCAATGTCGCTCCGGCATCATCACTGGACCGCCAAAATTCTCTAAGTATCGTAGTTGTCTTGACAACACCGGGAAACTTGTTTATTTTAGGATTAATAGGAACTGATGCCTACCATCCAAAAGGACCGACATTGTTCCGGAAATGCCACAAAGTTCCCAAACCAAAATTTCAACAAAGAATTCCGATCTTTGACCAAAATGTCTAAAGTTAAGACATGCAAATCACGAGCTCCCAAAGATAGGAGCTACGACACGACTTTGACTGGGGGCATCCAGAGAGCCGCCCAGAACATCAAGTCTCGCATCAAGTGTTCGGAGTAATCAGCCCTGTGGACCGGCAACACATAACACACTAACACTTGGTTGGGACAAAAAATCACTCCATGGTTCTGTTATTCCGAACAGAGAATTTCGGCAATCCCAACAAAACTAAGCAGTATAGTAGGCTGGACGAATGCGGGATTAGAAAGGACACTGCTCCAACCTGCTAAACATCGATATTGCCTCAGCAACATCGAGAACTCCAGACCGTCAGATCGACAAGAAAATTGAACTCCTTAAAATGCACCATTGCTTTGAAATAGGCAATAAAAGGAGGAACTTACCGTCGACCAGAGATAGATAATGATGGAAGACATTTCCAGAATCAAGCCATCGACCCAACGACATCTAAAGACAGAAGCAGGTGCTTGAATGAGGTCTCAAACCCTAACTTGCAAAAAACCAGTTGTTATCCGAAGACAGACAACGGCAAGGAGAGAACGCTCAAAATCGAGCAGCTAAACCATTGATTCCCGAAGATTGGAACCAACGAATAAGGTTGATATCTACAACAATACTATTAGTCCAGCATAATGCACATGGCCTGAAACAAGCAAGGTTAAGTGTCACAGATTCGAGACAAACACTACCGAACTCTACCGGTCCATGATCAGTATAGGAATGAACGCGGTCATACCGGGGGCAATGTGATGACTTGCTCCACAATTTCAAATTTTCTATAAGAACCTAGAGTTTGACACCTACAAATGAAGGGTTTAGCCTAGAAATGAAGGGTTCCGCAGATAGTCGTCAGATTATAACAAAAACTATTTAGAGTAAGTTTGATTTTTCTTGAATAAGAATAATTATGAAATTGGTTAAGTAACAGCCTTGCATCTCCAAGGGTAATACTTGGCGGTTATAAACAAAGCTAGGCAACGGAAATGCCTGGGACTCTCACCCTTCCAGAACATGGCGTATCCAAGATTTAAGCAACGTTGAGAAACCATCCACATTGGGATAAAAGGAATCTACTCAACTCTACAGGATCGGATGAATGATTCAATCCTCACCAACGTGACTTTAACACTGCCCGAAGGTAGGCGCACTAAGAAAATACTTCTACAATCCAATCATCGAATTGCTAGTTTCTGAAGATCGAAACTAGTACCAAACTGGACTAAAAGTACCATCGAATCGACGGGGAAAATCGATCCCAAACTCCTGAGTGTCTGTGTTGCCGCAACGCCAAGGCCTTCTTTTATACTTCAAGTACTAGTGTTGCATTGGCAATGCCGGGAAAGTTTTCTATTTCCTAAGTACAGGTGTCGCCCTAGCAACGCTGGGAAACTTTCTATTTCATAAGTAACGGTGTTGCCTCGGCAACTCCAGAAAACATTCTACTCACTAAGTACCGGTATTGCATCGGCAATGCCAAGAAAACTTTAATCTACATGGATGATAAGAAGCACTCATTATAGTGACCAGAAGACATATTCTTTCATAAGTTAGCCAGATGGTTCAACCTGACATCGTAGGAACCAGCCACTACACGAGAATAGAGCCATGTAGAAATGAAATTGGAGGATTCAATTGCTCGTGTGCTAATTTCTAAGGATGAAAGATGGTGGACCATTGAATTTCCAAAATTCAACTTAGAAAGAATTTAGATACAGCCAAAAATAGGCAGCCTCGAGGAAATGTTGCTTAGAACCAAGAAACTAGGTTATTAATTCACAAAGGTAGGAGTTGACATATGAACAAAACTTTCGTGACGACGTCGGAAACCAAGAAAAGCATGCACAACCAAGGACAAGCGGGAACAATCATGGAAGGTTGGAAATAAAATCCCCGAACTTCCTCAATTCCGGAATGGGATTGGGAGCCAGACTGGGGGCAATTGAGCAATTCGCCCCACAGATTTCCATCTCCCACAGTCGCCCAAATACAGGTGTTCAAAATAGCTAGTCCCCCAAGAAGGGATAGATGCACAGATACTTGATCGAAAGAAATGTTTCAAAGTCCAAACACGAATAACAACGTGGTTGGTTAGATAACGGTTCTGTATCACAAAACAGAGCATTATGGCAACAAAATCACCAAATGAAGGATTTAACGTTCAGAAATCAACCATCGCTCATAGTTTGGCAATGACGTGAAAGATCGATGACCTACCCAAGGTCTAACTAGATCGTTTGGTTCCAACTTGCAGAAATATGCCATTACCCGAAGTTTGGTGGTGCTAAGAAGAAACTCCCAGAATGAAACTATCGATACATCGGCTTTCGAAAATAGAAGCAAAAGCTTGATCGACTCTTTAATCCTACCTTCTAGAATCTTACGTTATCCGAAGATCCACAATATCAAAGAAAAATCCACAGGTTTGAGTCATCCGTACATGATTTTACGAAGATAGAAACCAAAACATGATTAGGATCTCAACGCTGGACTTAGAAGAATTTACTTTAGCAAAAGATGCCAGAAACGCATCTTTCTAATGCCTACTGACATCATTACAATAACTCAGATCTTGGGATCAAGTAACAAAGTCCATAGTTCCCGAAGATAGGAGCTATCGTGTCAATCAAACAGGGGCAATCGAACTTATTGCTTAGGAGACCTAACCTCCCAAAATGTGTTGGTTCATTAGTCAAAGTAATCAGCCCTACGGGCTAAGTCATTTACACCAACGCTTTGTCAAACGAGCTCAACTGAGCTTGAACTCGATTGAACATAAACAAGAACAGTCCCGAAATTGACTAGACCAAGCTACCTCATAGTTCTATAAAGAGCAATTCTCGAAGCCAAGGAATTAAGCCAATAGTCCCCTAAGACAAAAGCTAGTGTGCAGATCGAATTCCAAAAACCACAAAGGAAGGATATTCGCGATCGAATAACTCATGCACTAGTTTCTGAAGACTGAAGTTGTGCTTGATTGAACTCCAACTAAAACTCTACGAGAGCAGTTGTGCCTTGTAATTTAACTGTAACCGATCATCCCAATATGACATGAATAATAAGCGAAGCCTAAGTTGCAAAGGACCAGCTTCTGGAGGAGTGGAAGTCCCTCCGCCAGACTAAAGATTGGATGATCGTAAAGTCAATTTCAATAACAAAACTTGGCATTCAACCATGTCAGGTATGTTTTACTTTAAATAATATCCTCGTATAACTAATGCCCGGAATCCAAGGGAAGTCGGCGTACAGTCAGGTTCCGAGCGTTAACCGGGGCTGATGCACTGTGTTATGTACATGAGAAGAGTCTAGTATCCCGAATATTGCAAACAAACAATCTAGTGTGGATAACTTGCTTACATTTGAAAAACAATCCATATCGTCCTTTGAAATTACCTCTTCCACACTTGTCCGTTATCAATCAACGATCGATAACAGATCCACCATCCAAAGCGATGCGGGAAGCTTTTCTTTCCATGATCACTGGAGTACAAAAACGGGAAGAGCGATACGATCGAATCATCCACTATATCCGATTTTGTAATAAATTATCGCATTGGAATTCAAAAACATCGATGGGAACTTAACCAAGTTCTCAAAAAGGGGAAGTTAAGGACAAAGAGCAAGACTTCGCTCTAGAGCGGTGTACAATCATTCTTCACCGACGATCGAATTAAAACTATATAGGACAACTCCAAACCTACGACATGCACCTACTTACCGACCTAAACCCTTGTGTAAACTACGGAGCAAAGATTGCATCATCAATACCAGGAACTGAAATTCAATTCGAAATAAAAAACGAACGGCTATCAGAAGTCATTCAATTGAAAACAACATCTTAAGGTGGACTCCGATGATCCACACTGAAAATTCAACAGACGCCTGAAAAGTCAAAGCCAAATTTGCATAGTAAACTCGACACGATCAACTAGATTTCACAAAATGAAAACTCAAAAGCAACAACTTCCAAAGCATGCCTTGTTTTCAACGAAGGCATTAATATGAGGGAAAATGTTATTCAGGTTTTTAACCCAGCAGAATCCAGCAGAAGTCGGAATAACTTGATCGAGTCAGAGTAGCTCAAAAGCTAATCGAAAGGACTAGAACAAGGAGCCAAAAGAAGTTAGAAGAAAAGATAGAAGAATACTCTAAGGACATGGATCGCTAGCAATCCATGTCCTATGGATCGCCAAGGATCCATGGCATTAACTCGGGAGTACACGAACAACATCAACACAAGACGATGAAGGCAATCCAAAGACCAAAGTCCAAAAATATGCTAAGTGTATGGATCGCCAGCGATCCATACACTATGGATCGCCAGCGATCCATATGTCATCACTTAAATGCTGCGTCTCACATGAAACAAGGCAGAGAGAGAGGCTAAGTAATTAGCTCGCACATGAGCTAATACTATGGATCGCCAGCGATGGGTCACGAGCTAAGCTCCACTGTGTCTTCCGGTGTCCATCTACAAGCAATTAGCGAACGGGTTTTGCCCAATAGCTCTTCGATCTGTATAAATACCATCCTATCTGCAACATAAACGGGATCTTTTACGGACTGGTTGCTGAAACTCCACTGGAAGCTTTCTTCACCTCCCTCACAACAATCTTCAAAGGAGTTCACTGTGATTCTCCAGTGGATTCTAACTTTGGAGATTAAATCTAGCTTAGGATAATCAAGAGATTTTTAACCAAATACATCTTTTAACGACAATCAGCCTATAATAAAAACTATAAAGTCGACGTAGGCTTCATTAACAGCCGAACCACTATAAAAATCTTCTTGTCTGCCGTCTCTTATTACTTTTATCTATATCTATTATCTATTTTATTGTTCTATAAGAATAGGGCTGGTACTTTCACGCTCAAACCAGGGTGTTGATCCATTTTTTGGGTTAACAAGTGCAATTGCGAAGATGGCGTCTCGACTAGACCTCGTATGCAAAAGTTACAATTTTTATAAGAAATAAGATTTTAAACTTAATTAATTAATATAATTAAATAATTATTAACACCTTACCCACTCACTAATCCTTCTCCACTAACCACTACCATGCACGCTTCAAAGGAAACCCACAACAACTGTGCACGCATGCACAACGTTATGGAACTCTGGTCGATGAAATCCAACACCGTCTTCACCAACGAACATCTCTTCGAACGCTCGACATGCCGGACCCAAAAACCCCAAGCTATGCCACCTGATGCTTGTTGTGACCTGAAGCTCCCAACACACCCCTCCATAACCACTTCTACCTCCTCCGACGTCCACTATTCTACTCCTCGTCGTACCCCGAGTCCAACCATGTAACCAATTTCATTTTCGACCAGTCAAATCAACTCGCAACCTAACACTAGTAAGCGACAAGCACAATGTCATGATCACCAACTAGGCACTGCACCACCCTAAACCCCCACCCCTAGCTTCTCTTGGCACTCCGAGTTTAAGGATGGCCTCACCTTGGCCATCGTCGTCTCCATCAGTCTCAAATCCAAGACC
Source organism: Allium fistulosum (assembly GCA_030737815.1). Taxonomy (NCBI): domain Eukaryota; kingdom Viridiplantae; phylum Streptophyta; class Magnoliopsida; order Asparagales; family Amaryllidaceae; genus Allium; species Allium fistulosum. Next base: position 304,417,936 of record CM060905.1, on the reverse strand, counting down.
TAGCTCGACTATAAATAGTCGACCATCCCCAAATCATGATGCTCTCACAAACATTAACATGTATTAGAAGATTTCACTCACACGAGTTCAACGAGTCCAAAATCATTCAATTTCATTAAACCTAGCTCTTAAAATAATTGAAAGAAGAAGGGTTTGAGTAGCGGCTGATTTTTGGTGAAGAGAGAAAATAATGAAGGGTTTAAGAGTTAAAGGCATATTTATAGTCAAAATTTTGTTTTATTTAATTTTCTTAATTAAATCGCAATGCGTTTCGAGCTCGCATTGTTTGCTCCCATCGCCTTGTTATTTCGGTTTCGATGGTACTAGTTTTGTCAGAATTCGAGAAAGTGTCACGGAATGATAATTTCATGCATTGATTAAAAAGAATTTTTATTAAAACAAGTTTGATCACTTTAATTAAAAATAAAGAGTTTACTATTTCCATTTATTATTTAAAAAAAATTAAATAAGCTTTCGAAATCATATTTACTCACAACAAATCCACTATTTAAATTTTAAATAATTTCGATATTTAAATTTTAAATAATTTCGATATTTAAATATAAAGTGTTAAAAGTTCTAGTTAGTTACATCATCACTTGAAGCTCCAAAGCATCCGGCTATATCTGGAAATATACTCGGGGCTGACTTGAGCATTATAAGAAAATAATGCCCGGATCAGTCTTGTTAACTAGCATGAGAAACTCAAATCATAATGATTTTTATATTTATAAAATCCTCCAAAAATAAGGGTATCTTGTAAAACCACGTCGCAAATAAACACGGATGGGTTTTTACCTTATGATAACAAAACCATTTCTATTAGAAAATCCAGTGATATTATAATTATGTTTAGTGTGTGAAATTTAAATAATCAAGTAGCTGTGATGCATGTGAGTGTACACCATAGCAACAGTAGGTATACAATCAAAACAGCTACGGCACGTTTACTAATTGTGTAGGATTCCGCAGAGGTGCCCTCGATACTTCGAGAATGGTACTCTTGCAAAAGAATCAAAGATATCCTCCCAAAGCATTGTACATCCCTAGCTGATGTACGTAAGAAATATATAGCTGGCTATAACATAAAGCCGAGTGCACCACTCATGCATGTATAACTATATGTATCTCTAGGGTAGAGTCGCATGCACCCTTGAGTTAGCTAAACCCTTGGTTTATGTATCCCATCTCTGGTTTTAGTCATATCCACTAGTGAGACTATGTCCGAAATTCCAGCACATGAGTCATGACTCGAATAGATCTCGGAACCACACATGAATTCCCATATCTCAACAGATCTCGGAATCATACATGGATTCCCATATCCTGAATAGACCATGAACAACTACATGCGTTCGAGCATCTTAATCAGATCTCAAATCTCCATATAAATTTCAACATCTTGATAATCATGAATCACTTCCAAAGCATAGAACACATATATGGTTTTGGAGTGGTTATGGTTTCGAGTCATCTTATATAAGTACACTCCCCCGCTTACCAGGCGCTCCAAAAACCAATCGATGGATTTTCGGTAAACTCAACTCCGGTTCTTTTGGAAATAAACAGACAATATAAGATCGGAGATCACCTCCTTACCGAACGGGGACAAATTTCCTTCTCATTTGTCCTAGAAGAGCAAAATGAGTTTATACGTACAATATAACATTACCGAAGATAACTATAACGTATAATTCCCTTGTTTCTTCTAGATGTTTCTAGAGTTATATTTGGTCAATTCAACAATAATGAGAATGATCGCATAAGAGAAACTAAGTCTCGTACACTTTACATAAGCAAGTAACACACAAAGCATGATCGAGTTGCACAAGCATGATCAAGTCATATAAACGACTTCTAATCCCCTTTCTAATTAATTAATCCTTTATTGTTATCCAGCCTTTTGGCCTGGTTATATTTATACCGATTAGACAAGTTAGACTCGATGATAGACAAGGCAAGCAGCCCAAAGAAGTGATCATAAAGACCGGAGATCAACCATGGACAATAGTGTGAAGCAACAATAAAGCCGAACCAAGGGATAGACCCTATGAAACATTATATGTATGGATTAGTGCTTCTCTTAGGCAGGAGATCGGATTGGATCACAATGGCTATGAACAGCTTGAATCAGCATTTTAACTCACTAGGAATCGATCGATATCTCGAAAAACATGAAATCAACTATGCAAACAACTTTGGAAACATAGAGGGGGACCCATCATACCAATCGTAGCATGCCACGTGGGAATCTTGACCAATCGAGGCCGATCGTTCTACATGGGGAATGGAGCCTCGAAATTTTCCGAGTGACCTTGTCTACATCTGGAGATTCAATCGGTGAATTTTCAGGAAGATATTCGGTCGTCTACATCTATAAATACCGGGTTCATAGCTCATTTGATAGATCTTTACGCTGTTGTTTTCTTTATACTCCATTGTAATTATGGATTCTGATCTGATCCCTCTTATACTCAGAAATTCAAGTGATTAATAAAGTTATTTCTTCAAAGTGGACGTAGGCATTCAAGCCGAACCACTATAAATCTGTTTGTTGTTGTATTTTATTTGTTTTTTGCTCGTTTCCCCTCTTTTAATTTAAATTTCTTCATTTATTTCTCTACATATAATCTATTGGGTGTTTGTGCCAACTTTTGGTGCAAACATTTTGGTGCTTTCACTGAGAACAAATTCTTAGCCTGATTGGATCTCATCATCTACCGGTGGATTCCCATATCCGCAAGATAGACCCAGATTTCTGCTGACAAGTTTTCATTTCTACTCAGATTTGAAGAAGATCTAAAATGAAGTTATTAGTCATTGCTGAAGGAAAGTCTACTACTTTCCGTGCTGTTGAAGGTAATGACGATGTTAGCATTCAATAAGTTGATCAGAGCGTACAACCAACAACTGCCAATCCCTAGAATCCAGTAGACTACGTCACCAAAGCATACTTTGAAGTCCTAATGAAGGAACTGATGGATAGCCGTCAGTAGCTCAATCGGCAAATACAAGCAAACATTGACTTGATGAACCAGTTAAAAGATCTGCATGGAAAGACAAGGAAGGAGCCTTCTCCATACTCAAGGTTGGAGAATTTCTCATCTGACAACTATCATAGAAACAGACGCTGCAAGACGGATGCATATGACGTTGGAGTATTAGGAAGGAACTATACAGCTGGAACATTGGGACGGAATCGAGCAATTTGCTACGTCCGATCGGCACCGATTAGTACCGAACCCCTTAGGGGTGTCGACACTAAACCTTCGCATTAGGGGGCAGTCAGTACGTAGGTGGAGGAGCTCACTCTGGAGGTGCCACGATCGATCAAGGTGCTGGAGCTCAGGCGAATGTGATTGAACTGTAGCCGAGGGATGATGATAAAACTACTGCTTAGGAAATGGATCAAGAGCAAAAGGAGCCAAGGCGATATGGCGCTGCTCGAAGGCGTGAATCGGGTTGCTCACGTGAGGTTGAACATGATTACCGCCAGGCACCAACTCTCAAAACACCAGACTTAACAGCTATGGTGAGGCAGCTAGTGAAAGAATGTCAAGGCTTGACCAACGATGATTGAGGACTCTCCAGAAGTCATACTCCATTCATCAACAACATTCTACATGCAGAATATCCGTAGAGGTTCCATATGCCAACGATCCCTGCCTACGTGGGAAAAGCCAACCTCAGGCACCACCTCTTGAAGTATGAATAGCACATGGACTCAGCCCAAGCCACTGATACAGTCAAGTGTAGGTGTTTTCCTATTTTTCTGGAAGATGTTGTGACCATATGGTTCACCAATCTACGTCTGCAGTCAATCTCATCATTTGATGAGTTAGCTAAGAAGTTCCTAGAGCAATTCTACATGCACACGACTTGACCCAAGGATGTAATGTCACTTTCTAGCCTGGTCAGGACTTCGGGGGAGTCATTGAAAGATTTTATGGATAGGTTTAATATAGCTGTTACAGAAGTCGGTAATCTGAATGAGGATGCAATGCTCGTGGCACTGACCAGGGGAGTCGACCCCGATTCTGAGTTTGGCGAATGGTTATTGGGAAAGCCTCCTTCTACATTGGACCGTTTGTTTGCAAAGGTGGCTCTGTTTCTAAGGAAGGAGGAAGCAAACTGAACCGGGAAGATAGATGTTGCAGGCCCAAGCGCCGAGGGAGTACAAAGTAATGTGGCAATGAAGCAGACCGTTGATAGCCCTGGGAAAGTTCAAATTAATGTTCAGAAAAAACTGAATGAGTAGAAGATAGGCTATGATAGAAATCGCGACCAAAGACGGGATTTTGGGTGAGAGAAGCCGAGGATCCCATCATTTGATACATACACGCCATTGAATACGTCGCTAGAGAATGTTTTTCTATCAACTTGTAACACTATGCAATATAGGAAACCACCTCCGAAGGAACCGACAGAGAAGTAGAGACAGTCCAGAAAGTACTATAGAATTCATGAAAGTTTTGGACATATCACAGATGAGCGTTGTCACCTCCATGATGTTATTGAAAAGTTAATTCGAGAAAGAAGCTTCAACAATTTGTTAAATACCCGTAGGATGGCCTGTAGGATCGCGAGCAGGGGACATCCAACCCCAAACGAGGACAAACTCCACCAAGTGTTGAGGAACCTCGGTGGATAATATGGAGGTTAGTTATTAATACCATTATTGGAGGACCACATCCAATTGATAAAAGCTGGAATGAAATGGAGCGTTACGTGAATGCTATCAAACATGTTGACACTGAATGTTGCTCAAACACGGAGGACGGTGCTCCAGCAAAGCAGCAGCGAACTATGACAGATGATATCGTGTTTTGAAGTAGAGATGCAGACAAGGTGGAGGCCTATACAATCGACCTAATGGTGATCTCGATCATGATCGGCCCCGTCTTAGTGAGAAAGATTCGGATTGATTATGGAAGTTCTATGAATATCATTTTCAAGAAGGCATACAACCAGATGTTACTGGAAGCCAAAGATATGAAACTGTGCAAAGCCCATATTCATGGCTTTAATGGCATTGCAACTGAAGAGGTAGGCTATGTCGAGCTACCGGTGCAGTTAGGAGACGGCAGCCGAAGGAGAGTGCGGGTGTTACTATTTATTGTTATGGATGTGGACTCTCCGTACAATGCTTTTCTAGGCCGACCGACCCTTGCTGAATTCAGGGCAGCTGTCGCCCCTTGGTGTCTGACCCTCAAATTTCTGACAGTGGGAATTATCCATGGAGATTATGCGACTGAACGTGCTTGTTATGTGGCTGAATTGAGAGATGCTCAGCGGAGAGAAAAAGGAAAGGATGTTGAGAAGCCTCTCTTCATCAAAACTAATGAAACTTAGCAATCAGCATCCGAGCCTTAGCTCGGGCACCACAATCGGTTCTATAAAGATATAGATCCAAGGGATAAAGAAGAAGAGCCCAAAGAAACCAAGGCTGCACTCGCTGAGCTGACGATCGACATCACGGTCATCAATGACGACCCATTACGGGTCTTGAAAATCAGATCACAACTCGGTGCAACGATGATGAAGGAATTAGCTGGTTTTCTTTAAGCGAATCTTGATGTGTTCGCTTGGACTCATTTTGACATGTATGGGATCTCACCGACCATCGCGAGCCATGCATTGAATATCGACCCGAGGCATGTCCCGGTGAAAGAAAAGCAACATGGCATGGATTCGAAGAGATCTGCAACACTTAAAGAGGAGGAAGACAAACTTAAGAACAATGGGTTTATCCACGATACTCTCTACCAGAAATGGGTCTCTAATCCAATTCTTGTGAGAAAAGCTAATGGAAAGTGGAAGACATGCATCAATTACTCAGACTTGAACAAGGCGTGCCTGTAAGATAGCTTTCCACTTTCAAGGATCGACCAGTTGGTAGACTCAACTGCTGGACATGAACAGCTTTCATTCATGGATGTGTACTTCGGATACAATCAGATTCCAATGCACGTCCCAGACTAGGAACACACTAGCTTCATTTCCGACCTAAGATTATACTGCTACGTTGTGATGCCTTTTGCACTAAAGAACGCTGGAGATACTTACCAGAGATCAGTCAACCGAATGTTTAAAGACCAGATCGGGCGATCGATGGAAGTATATGTGGGTGATATGCTCGTGAATTCACGACGATCAAATGACCACATTGATGACTTTACGAAGATGTTCAGTGTTCTCCGAAATATGGAATGAAACTTAATCCCTTGAAATGCTCTTTTAGCATTGCATCAGGGAAATTCTTCGGTTTCATCTTCAACTCTCATGGAATTGAAGCCAATCCTAAAAAGATTCAAGTGATCAAAGGTATCCAAGTGCCGAAGACAATTAAGCAGGTGCAAAGTCTAAATAGGAAGGTCGCCGCACTGAGCTGTTTATCTCCAAAGCCACCGACAAGTGCATTCCATTCTTCAACTTAATCAGGAGAGGCAAGAGAAAATTTGAATAGATGCAGGATTGTATTGATATGTTTCAAGATCTCGTGCATCACTTAGAGAGATCCCCCATCTTGTCTAAGCCACTGGATCATGAAGACCTGTATATTTACTTGGCAGTGTCGGTACATGCCATAAGTGTTGCACTACTGCGTGAAGAGAATCGGATCCAGAGGCCAGTATACTATGTTAGAAAGTGATTGACAGGTGCTGAAAGAAACTATTTGAAGCTAGAAAATCTCGCATACTGCTTGCTGCTTGCGTCAAGAAAGCTCCGCCCTTATTCTTAGGCTTATCCCATCAATGTCTTCACCGACCAAACGTTATAACAGTAACAAGTACGCACTCTCATATATATAATACACTCAACTCATAATAAGGCATTCTATTACCTATCTCTTAATGAGTTATACCCCACCAAAGACATGGTTCTCGTATAACTTTTAGCTCTGATACAAAATGTAAAGAATGGCCTTTTCGACCTTTGAATATCGACACTAATACATTCATGGTATTCTCATGCCGAACACCTAAGTGCTGAAAGACAGAATGTTAGGGTAAAAGAAAAAGAAAAAAGAAACAGAATAGGAAAGAAGAATACAACATCAGAATCCCATATGCGGAATGATAATTAATAATATCTCAAAAGATCTTTACCAAAAAGAAAACTTTAATATACATACAATAATCAGAGTAAACTAACCTCTCATCGCATAGACAGTTATAACAGTCTATCCTCATAAATGCCGATAAACCGAAAACAAGTAATGTAGCAGAAAATAAATATGTAAATAGGTCTTAGAGGCATCCAACTCGTCAACTGAATCTCCAAAGCATCCGGCTATATTTGGAAATATACTCTGGGCTGACCCGTGCATTATAAAAAATTAACATCCTGATCAATCGGGTAAACTAGCATGAGAAACTTAAATCATATGGTTTTTATATTTATAAAACTCTTCCAAAATAAAGGTATCTCATAAGACCGCGCTCTAAATAAATACGAACAGGTTTTTACCTTATGATAACCAAAGCATTTCTATTAGAAAATCCAGTGATATTATAATAATGTCTAGGGTGTGAAATATAAATAATCAAGTGACTGTGATGCATGTGAGTGTACACCACATTAATAATAGGTAAATAATCAAAACCGATATGGCATGTTCGCTAATCGTGTAGGATTCCACGGAGGTGGCCTCAGTATTTCGAGAACAGTCCTACTGCATAAGGATCAATGTAACGACCCATAATTCTTAACGTTTCAAAAAGGAATATTTAATTTATTTAAATATTCAAATTTTATTCGAATGTGATAAATGATAGGAAAATCAATTGTTAATAAAATGACTCGATTAGCAATGACATATATTTAAATGAATTTATATGATTTTTCCATAATTTTTAATTTGGAAAATATTTAAATTACCGTTTGACATATTTTCCGGCAAACATTGGTATTTTTGAAATTTCTCAAAATAAGATAACCAGTGTATTTTATTGTTGTTTTGTGATCGTGTCACATTATTGTGCGTGATCGTATTTTTATTTTTGTCGTTCACGGTTCATACGCGAACGACATACCGTGTAGCAAAGTGACAGAAATTGCAAAATAGACAAACTCTACACTTAGATCATTTAACACTTAAGACTTTTCTCTTCCTCTTTCTCTTTTCTTTTTATTATTTCCTGTAAACAAAAGGAAAGTGACCATCTCCATTCAAAAAATAAAATCATGCAATTTACTAAATGAAAAAGTGTGAAACTAGATCAAATTAGGTTTGTTTTGGCAAGATCTTCGAATCCATATAAGTTTGGTGGTGTGTGATGGTTTTTTATGGGATCAACATGGTGAGTAGGAGAACTAGAGTTAGGGATTGCCATTGATTGGGGAGGAGTTAGGAGACGGTGTTGGCGGCAACGGGTTTCTCGAGTGAATAACATCGTTTGGTGGCGGTTTGGGAGTATGCGGTCGAGTGTGGTGGAACTTCACCTTTTGAAGTTATGAATGGTGACCTACAGGTTGCTATGGGAGATGGTAGTGTGAGCTCGACATGATGGTGGGGATTGTGATGCTCGCGTGATGAGAGACTAGTTGGCGAAGTCGGAGACGGATTTCATGGACTGGATAAGAAGAAATCGTGTGCGTGCATGTGGTTGTTATGTGTGTGTACAGGCTGGTGATTTGGGGATTTCAGGGAGATGGGTGAATATTATCAAGGTGATTTGTTAAGTAATTAATGTTTATTAATTAATTTAATTAATCTAACATCTCATAAAATGAATAACTTTTGCATACAAAGCCCAATAAAGACGCGGTCTTTTGAGTTGCACTCGTAGGAGCATTATCTACGTACTAGAATTGATTTCCTCAAGTTTGAAGCAAGTGGAAGTTTAAGCTAAAATCGAATGCCATACGATTTTAGACCGAATCGAAACGCTTAAGCGTCAACTGGAATTTTGATGAGTTAACTCACCTTTGGGTGAACACTATATGAGATATGTGTTGATATAAATTATTATTTGTATGCATGGATGTTTTATTGTTGGTTGTTTGGTTTGGATGAATTACTGCTTTTGAAAGCGAATAACATATGAAATGAACTGTAGGGAACTTATATAACGTACAGGGAATTTTTTTATAGGGAACTAATGGAATTCCTCGTAACCGTTGATTTTAAGTCATTTTCTATACTTGCTGTATAAATTGTTGAGTGCCAGAAGCTTCGAAGCCTGGCCATATTGGATATGACATTGATATATGTTAAAAGTTAAACCTTGTTAGTGAAAAAGGTAGTAGTAGCATTGGTTAAGTGCTATGGTAGCTATTTGCCTCCTTATAGTATTTTGAAATACTATTAATCTCTTTTTGATTTGAAAAATGGTTTTGATTTCGAGAATGATTATAAATATGATTTTTGTAAATTTCTATGGCATTTTGTTAAAAAATGGTTTTCGAACTTCTCTTTTTTACTCTAATCTTTTTGGAAATGTTTTAAAAGTATTTTGGGAAGTATTTATTTTACAAAAAGGTTAATATAATAGTAGATGTTTATTTTAAAGGAAAATAAAGGTTAATTATCTTTTATAATAGAATAATTTTGTTTTAAAAGAAGACATCAATATTTTTGAACAAGTGTTTAGGAAACGTTTTATATAAAATGTTTTATAAAAGGAGTTTTATAATTATATTATAAAAGGAGTTGTATAATTATATTTGGAGTTATAAATGGTGTTTTATAATTATATTTGGAGCTTTATAAAGAGGAGTTTTATAATTATATCTGGAATTTTATAAAAGGAGTTTTATAATTATATCTGGAGACTTATAAAAGGTGTTTTATAATTAGATTTGGAGATTTATAAAAGGAGTTTTATAATAATATTTGGAGTTTTATAAAAGGAGTTTTATAATTATATTTAGACTTATATAATCATATTTGGGGATATATAAAATGAGTTTTATAAATATATAAGAGATTTATAATAATGAGTATTATAAAAAGGAATGAGATTTGATATTCATAAATGATCATTTTAAATTATGTAGTATGAAAAGTATTCTTTTTACACTTAACACCAAATTCCGAGGAAGGAAAATTTGTCCCTATCCTGAGAATTAAGAATGTATGTCAGGGCAAGGATAGTATGCTAACTTGTCCGACTTCATTGTTAATCGTGGGATAGCACAAGTTTAAAATCGGAAAGTGGTGTTAAGTATATTTGGTTTAATTTCCTTATGACCAATTTACCTACACCAAAAGGATAGTGGTTTGGGTTTATAGTAAACAATGTTTATAAATGATTGACCCATTAAATATGATTTTGAAAAAAGGGAATTTTTCCTTAAGATCTATAAATATACTTATACCATTGATATAAGTATATAGAGACATTTTCTAAGTATTGAAAATGAAATGGTTTGTGAATATACTTATGGTATATTCAACTAAGATAAGCACATTAGTATTTTCAAGTATTGAAAAGAGTAGAGAGGATTCGTGAATATATCTTTTTATAAAAAGTATTTTAATATGAATATTTGAAAAGTGATTTTAATCAATGAAAGAATTAATTAAAGAGGCTTAGTGGTTGCTTATACGCTTAACCATGGTTGGTTTCCATATGGAAATAAATCTCTGATCAGATTATTTATTTATTTATTTGATAGTTAAACAACCGACTATCAACTCTTGGCTAGTTTTAAACCGTCGATTGTCAGTTCGGAGAGACCGGTATCAGATATATTATTTGAAAACCACTTCCATTACATGAAAATGACCAATTGATATGGCAGGATTGCATTGGAATTCTAGTTGCTATCTTTAGTTATTTTCTAGTTATTAAAGTTAAAAATAATTCATTATTCAAGCCATTGGTTCTTCACATCAATAAAGAGTTAGGTTAGGCGGTTCTTTTCGCTTCCCTTCCATTTCCTTCTTCTGGCATTTAGAGCAACTCCAACAGTGGTTCAGATTTCACATATTCTGAAATGTACACCGAAACATCGCTCCAACAGAGTGTGGAAAATGTGATAGTGTGGATTTGAGGCAGCATAGTTCGAGAATATAGAATTGTGATGGGCGCTTGTTCAACAAAAGCTTGTATCTCAGGCGCTTGTTGAACAAGCGTCATATTGTCAGGCGCTTGTTCAACAGGCGCCCAGTGCTCAGGCGCCTGAATTATATATTTTATAATTATTTAATACCAGGCGCCTGTTCAACAGGCTCCTGAACATCAGGCGCCTGTTGAACAAGCGCCTGGTTAAATTCTGTTGGAGAAAATAGCAAATTACAAAATTGAAGTGCATATTTTATGAAATCTATACTCGTATTTGTTGGAGATGCTCTTACCACTGAAACCCCTGATTCATTCTTCACTTGCTAAACCCTAAGCTCCTTTTTGGAAAACCTCCACATTCATCCTTCACCTCAAAAACCCAATATACCGCATTTGAATGTCATCGTCCATCGTCGATCCAACTTATCTCTGAAATCCTAATGTAATGTCCCACATCGCCTAGTATGAGATAGGTGATGCATATATAACCCATTAGGCACCCTCCTCTTACAAGCTAGCTTTTATGGGTGAGTTCTACCTAATTGGACCGTAACAAGTGGTATCAGAGCAGGCCACCGCTACTCGAAAGTTCGAGTCACGAGAGAGGCGACCTATAGGCTTTTGAGGGTGAGTTCTACCTAATTGGGCCGTAACAAGCTCCAAATTCATCTTGCTCGTAATCATTTCGAGTATTGACGTTCTTATAGGTAAAAGATTCTCTATTAGTTAGTTCTACTTGGTTTTTTCAGTTTAATTTGATTCTTACAATCACATACTTGAATAATACAACTTGAATAGCAAAGCAATTATGTCAAATATTCAGCTAATGTACGGGTTGGTGTTCCTAACCGCCTCCTATACCTGCTTCAAGCTGCTCTATCTCTTACTCAATCCTCTTTTCTTTCTAGCTTAGTTTATTTCTTCTTCTTCTTCTTCTTCTTCTTCTTCTTCTTCTTCAAGCATGTGACGATTGTTTGTACTAGTGATTTAGTTGGATTTTTGCATGTGTGTTTAATTATTCATTTGCGCGTGTTTAATTATTCATTTGTGCATGTTATTTGCGTCTACTTTCATTTCTGCATGTTTTTATATATACTTCCATGGTTTACAATAGTTTTACTGGCAGCAAAGTCTGATAAGAAGCAAAAGAATATTTCAATATAAAAGTTAGTTCAGATCTAAACTTACTTCTGTTTAGTTAAAGAAGTGTCATACCGAGGTAGTGATTGTTTTTTTGGTAGCAAGAATTATGTAATAAAAATTAGTTTAAAGGATTTATACGTGTTTTTGTGGATTAAGCAGTTAGAATCTAGAACTCTTCTTTTGTATACAGTGTTTTCCAGTCAATGACATGTTGTTGCTCTTTTCGCTCTTTTCTAATTAGTTGTCTTAATTTTTTTCTTTCATAATTTACCCAGATTATAGTAAGAATATGATAGCATATAAACAAACTTCAGTTTGCCTATTGATATGAAGATTAAATGACATTAATATCAAAATTATAGTGGAAGAAAAAGGAAGAATCTAAACTATATTTGATCCTCAATGTTTGATGAGTGAAGGCCTAAACCCAGATAGTTTATTATACGAAATAACAGTATGTTTGAAATAAGAGATTTAGTATATGTCTGGGTTATGTATGGGTTGTTATAATATTTTCATCATTTCATCGGTCTTAAAACTCCATTGTGTTCGTAAGCAAAGAAAGATATAAATTAGAAACTTAATTAAACAATGGAGAAGAAAGGTATAATTAAATGACAAAATTTGATAAGTTTATTCGCTAATATTTACAATGTCATGGTTCTAGTACTAATAATTTTTGCAATATCAACGTGCTTAAAAAAATGTTGAATGCTTAAGATAGGGATATTTATATGCATGTAGATGCTAGTCAGTCGCATAAATATGTTGTAATTATTCAGGAAATATTTGACTAAAAGGTAAAAAGCACTGATGGTGATGTAATCTAAGCAGCTAATCAAGAGTTAGCATCCAAGCATTATAAGCTCTTCCTTCCATTCCCATAAGTTAGGTAATTTTATCTCTTTGATCTTTGATCCTTTTATGACCAAATGCTGTTTTTTATTATTTTTCTCCTTTTGTTTTTCTTGAGTACCGTAGAGCGTGACTATGTGAGTGTGTACTATACTTATTACCTGAGGTAAGGATTGAAATTGCATGGGTTGACAGTCTGAACTCAAACTTGATTGTGGTATGTAGGTACATATCCAATATACATTTTCCAACTACCTTGCCTATACTTAATGGTTAATATTCTATATTTCGTTGTTATTTTAAATTTTGTATCTTTTTGTATTTGAACTGAAATTTGGATTATTTATTTCTGATTTACATGTAATTTCCATTTTGTTTTTGCCTAAGTTAACTTAATCACCTTTCTGTTACTAATATCATTAACGCTAGATATTCACATAGAAATAAATGCATGTAGTCTGTAAGGCAAATGAAATGAATTTAGGGTGGAGAGTATTCATCTATAGAAGAACTGAAGATGGTAAGGGAGATCAGAACAATACTTAACAGTCAAAAAACCACAGTTTACTCAATTCTTTTCAGAGAAGTTTTGGGCAGGTAGTGGGATAGGCATTTTTGTGTACTATATATTAAAAGAAAATGGTCGAAACAGCGATATTCATTTTGAAATTAAGGAAAACCATGCAACCCGCTAAGCAATGTGTTCTTGTTTCATCTCTAACTAATAGAAATGACACTGAACAAATGCTAAGAGATCATATATGTGTATACGAGAGACTTTTGACAAACCTTGAAGTTCTAAGATCCTAATGTGACTTCTTGCTATTCTGATTTCAGGTATTTATGTGTAGGGTTAAGGTTTAATTTTTTCTGATAATGATAATGACTAAATGAAATTATTGTCTTCTGTGATTTTGATTTTTCTTTAATCATAATCTACTGATGCTTTGAATGTTTGAATGCCGGTTGTGTTTGTTCAAATATAAATAGATGTTTGAACTATCATGGCTAGTCTAGTAGGATTCAAGATTTTTTCTTATTTAAACATTTCGAAAACCCTAAAGAATCCCAAAACCCACATTTATTGTCCCCCTACGTGCTGGCTAGTCTAGCAGCAGTACATTCTTTGGCTCCTAACGTGCTGCACCTCTCATTTTCAGACTAAATGTCAGTTGCAGCAACTCCTACAAGTTTTTATCCCCTACTGCAACAAGGCATGTTTCTTGCTCAAGTCTCACCATGGTTCCTACCAGAAAATCATGTGCTACATGGATTTCAGCTTAACGTAACAAATTTGAGTAAATGTATAGCAGCTCCTACAAGTTTTTATCCTCTCTTTCAGCTTGATGTAGCTTACCCATCTACATATTTATTCTCCGGCTCTGCTGTTTCTTGCTCAGCCTCATGTTATACGAGCTTTTATTCCTCAGCATTAAGCTTGTCATTTTGCATATCTGTTCCCATGGTTCTGAGCATTAAATGCATCAATCCCAATGTGACCTTATGTAATGTTCTCACTGCTCAACATCAGTAGCTCCAAATCTCACAGCAACTCATTTATCCTGCCAAAGCAGCTGCATACACTTATTTAGCCAATAAGCTTCCTGCATTGACTCACTAAGCAACAAGCTGCCCACTCGCCGTACACTTGCTCTGTCTTGCACTTGGCAGTGTAGTATAATATCTATTTTTCATCATTCAAAGCATGTGCATATATTACCATACTTCTGTTTTATCACTTTTTCTGATCATCCGTGTGATGGTATTACATTATATATGACGTTACCCATCAGACTTATTGATGACTTTTGGCTTCTTTAGTTTAATAAAATATCGAGTGCTCTCTCCTCGTAATGAGATCACTCCTTCATTAAAAAAAACCTATGCAATTTGTCTTTTGATTCAGAGGCACAACAATTGAAGCCAGGTAGTCTTAAATTTGGAGCTAGAGCTGGATGGAAGCATGATGTAGCACGTGTATATTATTACAATGTTTCCATAAGGTATTATTATGATCCCAAAACATGCTTATTTTATAGAAATGACATGTTTTATATCATATAATACAAAATATGCCTTTTCTGCTTTTTATAGCATGACATGACATGTATGGTATAGAAATCCAATTCAGATCAAATAAATTACATGACATGTATACACCTTGTATGTGATGCAGCACATACCACAGATGAACGCGAGGAAGGCAAGCGACGTATTTCTCTCACCGACTTATCACCAACACTTCCACGACCTAACACCGCGACCTACGACTTAACCCCATCCAGCGACCTAAACTCCAATTCCACCGCGACCTACGACTTAACCCCATCCAACGACCTAAACTCCAATTCCACCACGACCTACGACTTAACCCCATCCAGCAACCTAAACTCCAAGTCCACTGCGACCTACGACATAACATCCAGCGACCTAAACCCCAATTCCATCGCGACCTACGACTTAACACCTCACCGCGACTCACGTCCTAAACCTAAATCGCCACCACGACATTATTCCAGCTCCAATCCTCCACGACATAATTTCCCCTAAATCGCTTGCCGCCTTCCTTAAGTCGCTGCCGAGTTATAAAGTCGCGAACGAGATACTTTAACTCGCGAAATACTGATAACTCGTGAGGAACTTCTGATAAGTCGCGAATCGAAGAAGATAAGTCGAGAGTTGTTTTCTTTAAGTCGCGTGAATTTTTTCTTAAGTCGGAAGACTACTGTTCCTCTAGGTCGTCAAATATTTTGTTAAGTCGGTACTACTTTCTTATGTCGTTTGTAATTCGTTTGTAACTCGTGTTGTTGAGTGTTGTAAATATTCTAAGTGTTAGGTCATTTAAGACCTATGAGTTGTGTTGTAATTGTTGTGTTGTACGCCTATAAATAGGCGAGTTATATCATTTGTAAGGTTGTTGACTTTTGAATAAAATTTCCATTTTTGATTGCTTTGTGCTTTCTTCTAATTGGTAGTCGAGTGAAGTCTCCTATCTCCACTTACGTTATTCGAGTGCGCTCGAATCTTCGTTTGTTGAAGCCGATTCACGGTATCTTGTGCGCAAGATCAACGTTGAAGAATCGTAGATCTCTTTCCCGGTATCTTCGGATCAACGAGTCAGAGATAGCTAGAATTCGGTATCTCCGGATCAATGAATTCAGGCATCGCAGTATTCATCAATCCACCGATTGCTACTTTCACCGATTGAAGATTGTTTTGATTAATCTGCTGCGTCAGTTTGGTATCAAAGCTAGAATGCAAGGAGTTTGCGTAGATTTTTGGAGTTTGTACAAGATTTGTTCGTTTGGAGATTTTTGAAGATTTCAACAAGTGGGTAGTTTTGATTTGAAGATTTTTAGATCGAACTTGAAGTGTGAATTTGTTGAAGTGTTTGTGAAGTATTCAATCATGCCGCCAAGACGAGTTCAACGTCATCGCAATATTAATGCTTTGTACGGAAGAGAAGAGGCCGATGAAATGGAGCAACGAATCAACGAGAATTTCAATGAGAAGCTTACTGAAGGGATTGGTCGATTAGAGAGGATGATGTTGGAGATGAGTCAAAATCAGAGAAGAGTATCACCTGAATCGAGCCATGGGAGAAGTAGAGCTTCACCACATTCAAATCGAGAGAGAAGTGTCGATAGTGATCATAGAAGCGTGGATCGAGATTGTGATAGAAATGTTGATGATCGAAGTCGGGATAGAAATGTGACTGATCGAGATCAGAGGAATGTAGATCGTAGGAATGTTGGTGGAAGAAATGGTGGTGGTAGAGATGTTGGTGGTCAGGATCGACATCGATATACATCGGATTGTGAAGAAGAGTATGATGGTGGTAGTGTTCATGGACGAGGACGTGGACGAGGAAGGAATCAGTCGGAGTACGATCACAAATGGGAATCTGGGATGAAGACTAAAATTCCAGAATTCAAAGGTGGTATGCAGGCTGAGGAGTTTTTGGATTGGGTGGCTAATGTTGAAGAAATTTTTGATTTCAAAGAAGTTCCAGAACATCGTAGAGTGAAGTTGGTTGCTACAAGGTTGAGGGGTAGAGCTTTGGCATGGTGGCAGCAAACCAAACTTACACGTGAACGAATGGGGAAGTCAAAAGTTGAATCTTGGGAGAAGATGAAGAAATTAATGAAAGCAACGTTTTTACCATACAATTATCAAACTTTGATGTATCAACGTTTGCAGAACTTGAGGTAGGGCACGAAGACTGTTAATGATTACGCGGATGAGTTTTACCAGCTTATTGCGAGGAATGATATTATGGAAACGGAAGAGCAGTTGACATCTAGATTCATTGGGGGATTGAGAATGCAGATCCAGGATATGGTTAATATGTTTGATCCAAGATCTGTGGCAGAGGCACATCAAAAAGCGTTGGCTTGGGAGAAGCAGGGTAGACGAGGAGGTGGTGTGTTTACTAGTTCCAACAATCAAGTGAAGGGAGTTAGTGGAAGTTTTAATGTTTCTAAACCTATCAGTAAACCGGTAGTGAAGGAGGCTGAGAAGGCGAAGGTTAACAATGGTTTCAAATGTTACAATTGTCAGGAATTGGGTCATAAAAGCAATGAGTGTCCAAAGCCAAAGAAGAGAACCATGATTGCAGAAGTTGAGAATGAGAATGTTGATGGAGGTTATTCAAGTCCAGTTGAGGAGGATGAGCAGGATATTGCGTCAGGAGATGAAGGTTGTAATTTGATGTTGAGGAGATCGTGTTTAACACCGAAGCAGGAGGAAGCTAGTTGGTTGAGGAGTAATATCTTTCAGTCGACATGCACTATACTGGGGAAGGTGTGTAAATTTGTGATTGACGCAGGAAGCTGTGACAATATCGTTTCAACCGAGGCTGTAACAAAGTTAAAGTTGAAGACAGAGAAACATCCGAATCCATACAAGTTAGCATGGTTAAGAAAAGGAGGAGAAGTGAAAGTGGATAGACAAGTTCGAGTTCCATTCTCTATTGGGAAGAAATACAAAGACGAGATCTGGTGTGATGTAGTAGAGATGGATGTTTGTCACTTACTTTTGGGAAGACCATGGCAGTATGATCGAGCAGTACAGCATGACGGTCGGACCAATAACTACAGTTTTATGTTTGAAGGTACGAAGATTATCTTAGTTCCAAAGAAGAGACAATCAGGAGAAAGTAAGTCAGAAGAGATTGAAGAGCTGAAAACTTTATTATCTCTGAAGGAGTTTGTTAAGGAGGTTGAGGAAGAGCCGGAAGTATTTTTGCTAATTGGGCGTGAGAGTAGTGAAGAGGTTGAAGTTCCAGAAGAAGTGAAACCAGTTTTGGAGGAATTTAATGATGTGTTTCCCGAGGAGTTACCGCAGGAGTTACCACCGCTTAGAGACATACAGCATCAGATTGACTTGGTGCCAGTTGCTGCATTGCCTCATAGACCACACTATCGGATGAGTCCAAGGGAACATGAAGAGTTAAGGAGACAGGTGGAGGAACTACTGGAACAAGGGCGAGTTCAGGAAAGTTTGAGTCCGTGTGCTTTACCAGCATTACTCGTACCGAAGAAGGATGGTTCATGGAGAATGTGCACAGATAGTAGAGCATTAAATAAGATCACAGTCAGATACAGATTTCCGATGCCGAGGCTTGATGATTTATTGGATCAAATCAGTGGGTCCGTAATCTTTTCTAAAATTGACTTGAAGAGCGGTTATCATTAGATTCACATTAGACCAGGGGACGAATGGAAGACAGCATTCAAGACGAGGGAAGGATTGTATGAATGGCTGGTAATGCCGTTTGGTCTATCGAATGCACCAAGTACATTTATGAGGGTGATGAACCAAATTTCCAGGCCGTACATTGGGAAATTTGTGGTGGTTTACTTTGATGATATTCTGATCTACAGTGCTAGTACAGAAGAGCATGTTCAACATTTGAAGAAAGTATTAATTATTCTTCGAGAAGAACAATTCTATGCTGCTACAAAGAAATGCGTGTTCATGACGCATAGTGTTTTATTTCTGGGGTATGTTGTTTCGAAAGAAGGTATACAGGTGGACCAGAGTAAAGTTGAGGCAGTCACAAATTGGCCACAGCCCAAGACGATAACGGAAGTTCGTAGTTTTCACGGGTTGGCTTCGTTTTATAGAAGGTTCATTCCATACTTTAGTAGTGTGATGGCACCTATTACAGATTGCATGAAAGGAAAGCAGTTTTCGTGGACAGTGGAAGCAGGGAATGCTTTTGTGAAGATCAAGGAGTTGCTGACATCTGCACCCATTCTAGTGTTGCCAGATTTTCAGTTAGTGTTTGAATTACATACTGATGCATCAAAGGTCGGAATTGGAGGAGTGCTGAGTCAGATGGGACGTCCGATTTCATATTTTAGTGAGAAGTTGTCAGGAGCGAAGATGAGATACAGTACATATGATGTGGAATTTTATGCTGTTGTACAAGCTATTAAACACTGGAGACACTATCTATTTCAGAAAGAGTTTGTTCTTTACACTGACCATGAGGCGTTGAAGCATTTACAAGGGCAAGACAAGATTTCAGCGAGACATGCATCATGGATTGCATATCTGCAACAGTTTACGTTTGTTGTGAAACACAAATCAGGAGTGACGAATCGTGTGGCTGATGCTTTGAGCCGAAGGAATCATTTGTTAACTACGATGAAAGTTGAAGTGACCGGGTTTGATGTGTTACCAGAGTTATTTGGCGATGATCCTTACTTTGCAAAGTTTGTAGATAAAGTGAAGAAAGGAGAGACGGATGAGTTTGTGATGGTAGATGGTTTTCTATTCAAGGGAAATTGATTATGTATACCAGATTGCAGTTTACGGTTGAAGATTGTGAAGGAATTGCATGAGGAAGGTCATGTGGGTAGAGACCGAACATTACAGCTGATTTCTCAATCTTATTTTTGGCCATCAATGAGGAAAGAAGTGGAAAGGTTTGTGGAACGATGTCATATCTGTCAGGTTTCGAAAGGAACTGCGACTAATGCTGGATTATATATGCCGTTACCTGTACCAACTAAGCCTTGGGTTGATGTGAGTATGGATTTTGTTTTGGGTTTGCCTCGAACTCAAAGGGGAAACGATTCCATTTATGTGGTGGTTGATCGATTTTCTAAAATGGCACATTTTATCGCATGTAAAAGGATAGCGGATGCCGTTCGAGTCGCTCAGTTATTCTTTAAAGAAATATATCGTTTACATGGATTACCTGAATCTATTGTTTATGATCGAGATACTCGATTTCTGAGTCACTTTTGGTTGAGTTTGTGGAAACTGGTGGGAACGAAGCTGAAGTTTAGTAGTGCATATCATCCTCAGACGGATGGGCAAACTGAAGTTGTGAATAGATCATTGGGAAATCTGTTGAGATGTCTTGTACAGGATAATTTGAAAAGTTGGGATATGAAGTTGTGTCAAGCGGAATTTGCACATAATCATGCTGTTAACCGAAGCACTGGTTTCAGTCCATTTCAGATTGTATATTCCTGCTTGCCAAAGGGACCGTTGGATTTAACAATAGTACCACAACCGAAGGGAACAGTTAAGCGAGCTGCTCACTTTGTTGACGAGTTGAAAGATTGTCATAGAATTGTTCAGGAACGTGTAGAGAAGACGAATGAGAAGTATAAACGAACTGCAGATAAAAAGAGAAGAAGTGTGGAGTTCAACGAAGGTGATTGGGTGTATGTCGTATTAACAAAGGATCGTTTTTCAGTGAGTGCTTATAACAAGTTGAAAGCCCGAAAGATTGGCCCAGTGGAAATTATAAGACGGATCAATGAAAATGCCTATAAGTTGAAGTTGCCTGAAGATGTTTACACTTCTGACGTGTTTAACGTTAGACATCTTATTCCTTATTATGGAAGTGAACAATCCAATGGGGAGGAGCTTCCAAATTCGAGGACGAATTTTTCTCAGGCTGGGGAGGATGATGCAGCACATACCACAGATGAACGCGAGGAAGGCAAGCGACGTATTTCTCTCACCGACTTATCACTACCACTTCCACGACCTAACACAGCGACCTACGACTTAACCCCATCCAGCGACCTAAACTCCAATTCCACCGCGACCTACGACTTAACCCCATCCAGCAACCTAAACTCCAAGTCCACCGCGACCTACGACATAACATCCAGCGACCTAAACCCCAATTCCATCGCGACCTACGACTTAACACCTCACCGCGACTCACGACCTAAACCTAAATCGCCACCATGACATTATTCCAGCTCCAATCCTCCACGACATAATTTCCCCTAAATCGCTTGCCGCCTTCCTTAAGTCGCTGCCGAGTTATAAAGTCGCGAACGAGATACTTTAACTCGCGAAATACTGATAACTCGTGAGGAACTTCTGATAAGTCGCGAATCGAAGAAGATAAGTCGAGAGTTGTTTTCTTTAAGTCGCATGAATTTTTTCTTAAGTCGGAAGACTACTGTTCCTCTAGGTCGTCAAATATTTTGTTAAGTCGGTACTACTTTCTTATGTCGTTTGTAATTCGTTTGTAACTCGTGTTGTTGAGTGTTGTAAATATTCTAAGTGTTAGGTCATTTAAGACCTATGAGTTGTGTTGTAAGTGTTGTGTTGTACGCCTATAAATAGGCGAGTTATATCATTTGTAAGGTTGTTGACTTTTGAATAAAAATTCCATTTTTGATTGCTTTGTGCTTTCTTCTAATTGGTAGTCGAGTGAAGTCTCCTATCTCCACTTACGTTATTCGAGTGCGCTCGAATCTTCGTTTGTTGAAGCCGATTCACGGTATCTTGTGCGCAAGATCAACGTTGAAGAATCGTAGATCTCTTTCCCGGTATCTTCGGATCAACGAGTCAGAGATAGCTAGAATTCGGTATCTCCGGATCAACGAATTCAGGCATCGCAGTATTCGTCAATCCACCGATTGCTACTTTCACCGATTGAAGATTGTTTTGATTAATCCGCTGCGTCAGTATGTCATAAAGCAAGCCTTATGTGTCATAATGTTTTCAAAAATAGACTTTCTATGAAATACATAGTAAACTCTTGCAATTAACTATATGCCATACTTTTTATACTTATGAACTTAACAAAATATTGATCTTCATTGCTTGTTATAAAATATATGGCATTTTAACTGGTTAAGTGTCAGTGAGTCATGAATGCTTCTCTAAGATGAAAAAAAATGTAACGTATTAAAGCAATAAAAGGCATCATGGTCAAGTAAAAAAAATAATGTTTTTCATACCCTTGAATGGTGGTAATAGCATTTAATTTTATGATACTTGACCAGCCTGTACCGTAGTTTGACCGTTGGCCAAGCATATTTTATTAGTTTGGTGTATTGAGATTTTAAGTTACTAAAGTAACTTGGCTCTTTATCACACTAATAATATTTTCATATTTTGTTAACTATATCAATGTAAATCTACTTTGTTCATGATAATAACGGTTAACATTTCTTCACAAGCACTGGCTTTAACTACCAAATAAATTCACATTTGTGTACATTCGTTATTCGGCTAGTAATGTACTTTGAACAAAATCCTAATCTGGGTATGCTCTTATTCTATATATAAAAGGTAGTGTTTTGGGGGTATGTCCCCTCTTCTAGCCAACTTGATGTTCTTTTGAATTGATGTTTTTGTGGTCTAATGGTGTAGCCTGATGTGAAAGTGCACATAGAAGATTCAAGTTCTGCAATTTCATGTTCATGCCTGAGCGTGTCTATTTCAAAAGTTTATATCTCATATATCGTTGCTTACTTTTTGTTGCCATGTAAAATGAAAACATTATAATATTATCTTTGAGTTATCAAAACTTATAAATTTTCTTTATCATAAATTGATGTGGCAACAGTTTATTTAAAAAACCACTTGAATTTAGTTTTGAGTTGTCTTTTTTGAGTATTTTTTGGAAAAATATATAAGTTGAGATTTTGATAAAATTTAGTTGCAAATGTGAAATTAATCTAGTTGCAAATTTTGGTATGATTCTTGCTTCGCCTCGGGTGCATGGGAGAGGTCCTAAGTTTGATTCTTTGGGTATCCCTTTTTAATTTGTAACTTTTAATGTCATACCTCATTTTATTGTACATTATCTTTAGCCTTGAATGTTTATTACAGTGGTTGATTAACACTCATGATGTTTAATGTTGAGCTAAGAGCATCTCCAACAGTTTGGAGTGTGAAAATTTGATTTTCCGCACTCCAAAATGTTGGAGCCCTCATTTCTACAACAGAAATGAGGGCAGGCGCCTGTTGATATCAGGCGCCTGTTCAACAGGCGCCTGTACTCAGGCGTCTGTTGTACAGGCGCCTGACACCCAGGCGCCTGTTCAACAGGCGCCTGGTCCACTACCAAATTCTCACACTTTCGACCCTACTTTCTGCACTATGGAGAATTCCCAACCTCTGTTGGAAGCTTCTTTGGGTGCAGATTTGAGAATTCTGCACCTGTTGGAGATGCTCTAAGTTAACATGGCCTGGCCATGCATAAATATGAGATCAAAACTTACAAATTTTGTAAACGAATTAGAAAAGTTCAGCATTATACTTATTGTGTATCTCATGTTTTGTTATATTTTCAATGTAGGCAAAAAGTTGCTCAAACCATATGATATTTTTACTGTCTTCAGAAGTTAAAAGTTGTCGGAAGTGAAGGTGATAATTTTTTCAAGCACTTGTGTCTTTTTTTCTTTATGTTTGAACATTTAGTTATAACAAAATGTGAATATAACTTATATATACACTCTCCTTTCTTGGGTCATACTTTTAGTTGAAATGTTGACAATAAATTACAAGATCCTATAATATAGTCAGTTGAAATGAATTTGAGTATTTTTTTTATTTTTGCTATTGATATTTTTCTTGATAGGTTGCATTGCTGGTTGTTCTACGAATTGTGTTTCAAGTGGAAATTACGAGAGACAAACAATGGACTAAGTTTGTATATACCAACTTAATATGTATGGTTGGATATATATGGCTGGTGCTGCTGAATAATTTGTTTAATAAACGTGATGTTATAGGATTATATTTTATGAATTTTAATAAATGTGTTTTAAAATTGGATTTATTACTCATTAGACCACATTTTAAAATAAATTACAAATTTTAACAAGCTTTTGAACTATTTATTAAAATAAAGCACTTTGGGTCTATTTGTAAAAAAAAACTGAGATTGTTTACTGGAATTATTTGAAATAGTGTCATTAAAAAATTTCCTGTGGAAAAATTTCACTAATGCTATTTGAAATAGCTCAAGATGATTTGAGGTTATATCATGAAGTTTGGTTAATATCAGTAGGTACAATAAGGCTAAAGCTGATTTGAACTGAACTCGTAGGCAATAGAACAGTAAGAAGTGCAGCAAAAAGCATATAATATCAGGTCATGAAAGCTTATAACTGTAGAATTGATAATGCATTCTTGATATTACAGGCATTAGAACTATAGAAATTGAGTAGGTAACTAATTGGCCTTGAACCGATAGTGCATATAATAACTGATAATGCATGCTTCACTGGCATTACTGAGGCACTGTTTGCAGGAAGTTCAGTTTATGACAATGGAACTACAGAACAAACGACGTGCTTTGAGCTAAACTGGAGAGACTACGTGGCTGCATCAAGAATTGAGAAAAACTGGCAGAACTTGCCTTACTAAACATTCAGAAGACAAGCAATTAAGGAGAATTGTACTTGGTGCAGGATCATCCCTGCATGTCACTAATAGTTGGATGGTACTATTGAAAATGCTAGTTGGATGGTACTACTGAAAATGCAAGGTCATTTTGCATCTACTGTGCTTTTGTACTTTTGATCAACTGATTATTTATTTATTGATAATATAAAGCTTGGCTATTTCTATTATCAAGCTTCAGCCAATAGTTTAGAGCTCCTACTTCTTTATGTATGTATTATTACCCATGCATGCTATGAGCCACTTTTGTCCTTATTACTACATGTGCTTTCTAAACTTTTATTCTTATTTTTTGTTTCTTAACTTTTGATTTGTTTTCTTAGATCTATAAATCCTACTAATTTGTATATCAGCAGATGGTTGGATAACTGGTGTAAACAGCAGGGTAGAACAATGGGTGTGTGACTAGTGACAAATAGCAAAATAGACATCGAGTGCAAGACTAGTGCAAAAACGGATGCAAGACAGGCTAACTTGCTGACTCACATTCCCTTAACCGTTGTTCTGGAATTACTGCACTTATTTCCATTATGTTTGAAAGGTTAGTTTTGACTGGATTTGGATATACATATAAACTTTTTTGGGTTAATTCCTTCAATGCCTTGATCTCCTTACTGTAATAATCCTTGTCATCATTATATATATATATATATATATATATATATGCATATGGATTAATATCAATAATATATATAACAAATATTATATATACATGTGTGTGTATATTTGAATCATAAAAATTATTATCTTGATAAACTTATTAA
This sequence comes from Allium fistulosum, assembly GCA_030737815.1. NCBI lineage: Eukaryota > Viridiplantae > Streptophyta > Magnoliopsida > Asparagales > Amaryllidaceae > Allium > Allium fistulosum. The sequence continues at coordinate 304,392,480 of CM060905.1, read as the reverse complement.
GTAAACATACCACAGAACTATATGTATAAAACAAAATTATATATGAATTATTATATAATATGTAATAAATAGTGAAAATTAGGCCCATGTCCTTTTAATTAAACTTAGTCCACGTAAACTCTCCCGTTTGAAAACTTATATTTTCAATTCCTATTTTTATTTGCAGCTAAATTTATTCCATAAATACCCTTGTTTGCCTTTCGTGCTAATTTTAATGGTGGTTGTGATTTCGGTTGCAAGTTTTTAATTCTGATTCAGTTCGATTATTGTTTTAAGATATTATTTCGGATTAATGGCTTTATCTTCTTCCAGGTAAAATATTGTTTGGATTTGTAGTCGGCTTTGTTTGTTTTTAATTGATATTGCGATATTGGTTGATAATGTTGTTTATTTTTGTTTCGTTTTTTTAAAGTAAATGGAAATTACAAGTATTTTATTATTTATTTTAGCTGAAAAATTAATGTGTGTGTATAGGGTACTGTTCGATGATATATTTTGTTACCTTTGATTAAGTGCAGATTTGTCTGGAATTATTGTAGATATTTTACAGACTTGTTTGCAAATAATTTGAATATGCATGGTGAAAATGGTACGCAGATTACTAATAGTTGCTGATTTATCTGCAATTTTTTACAATTATTGCTTACATATCAACAAATAATATTCGTATTTCACTGTGTTTGATTAAGTTCAGACTTCTGCTGATTTATCTCCATTTTTTTAGAAATATTGCTTACATATCAGCAAATAATATTGCTTAAACATTAGCATATTATTATTATGTGTTGGTTTATATGCAATTTTTTAAATTATTGCTTACATATCAGCATATAACATATATATCCTGTTTTTTTAATTTATTTTTTTGTAATTGTAATTCTGTTTTGTTTTTAAATTAAAGTGTTCCTGGTGATGCTGGAGTACTTGTGCTGTTGAAGTTTGGATGTGATAGCTTTTCGTTATGTCTTCAATTTGATAGTTCGATTGTTATGTTGAGAAGTGCTATTTGTGGCAAATGGATAGAATTGAGTTCATTGCATTTGAATTATACTATGTTAGAGATGGATTGAGAAGGAATATTGAAACTAATTTTGATCTTCAATCTATTTTGTTGGCTGCTCATAATCGTGAGGACTACTTTGTTATTTTTGTTGATGTTGTTCCTACTAGTTTTTCAGCAACCAATATTAGGTTAGATGTTGTTTCTTGTAGTAGTGATTCCTCATTTGTTAGTACCGGTGATTCTAATATTCAATTCAGGCAGTTATTGAGAAATGATTTCAATCAATCTGTTTTTACGGGAATTGGTCAACAATTTCCAGGTGGTATTACTGAATTTAGGCTCAATTTAATGATATATATATATATATATAGTATTAAGACATGGTGCAAACTTGATTTGGTTAAGAATGATAAGGAAAGAGTTACGGCTGTTTGTTCCCGAACAAAATATACTTTTAGGATTCATGCTTCTGTCAAGTTTAATCTTCCTGGCTATTTTGTTATAATGAGATTTCATCCTGAACATACTTGTGGTGCTGGAATTCATGATATTAATGATCCTCGTGTTTCAAGTAAATTGATTAAGTTGTTGGTTTATGATCATATTCAAGCTAATCCGTTAATGAAGACGAAGGACATTATTAACCTATTTCAAACTGAGTATAATATCATTTTGAAGTATTATTTTGCTTATAGTGGGAAGAGATTGGCTTTAGAAGATTTACGTGGAAGTGATATGATGTCTTATCACCATTTGAAATCTTTTTGTGATGCTGTACTCGAAACTAATCCTGGTAGTAAAGTAGTTTTGGAGTGTAATCCTGATACTTGTCAATTTGAGAGGGTTTTTATTGGTTTTGAAGCTTGTGCACATGGTTTTCAATTTGTCGGCCTTTAATTTTTGTTGATGCTATTTTTATGAAGGGTAGAGCTCAAGGTTGTTTGATGGTTGCTATTGGTAAAAATGGCAATGAAGGTATGTTGTTTGTTTGTAGTTTAATATATAATTTCATCAATATCTACAATAATTATTATTTGTTGCTGCAATATCGGCATTTTTATTAAGAAGAAAAAATATCTTACTAACAGAAAACATTGCAGAAACCGAAGCAATTTTACATAAAAAATTGCTGAAAAGTCTGCAATGTTTTTGATATAGTGAGAAATTGTTCTGCAGTAATATATTGTAATAGTTGCAGTTTTGCCTGCACTTTTTCAATATAAGTGCATAGCAATTTGTTCAGTTATTTATATATTTGTTGTTTTATCAGGTTTTTTTTCCTATAGCAGTTGTAATTGTGTCTGGTGAAGATGAAAATAATTGGATTTGGTATTGTGAACAGCTTAAAGATTTTTTGAAAGATGATGGTAGAAAGTTTATTTTCATTTCTGACCGTCATCCTGGTATTCTTGTTGGTATTCCCAAAGTGTTTCCAAATTCAGTTCATGGTTCATGTTTTTATCATTTAAACAATAATTTAAAAGTTGCTTTAAAATTTGAATTTTTCAAATCAAAAAAGAAATGGTTGATAGATTTGTTTGGACGTGTTGCATATGCTTCTAATTTGGATGATTTCAATGTTGCATTGAAGAATTTTATAGATGTTGGTGGTTCTACTGTGGCAAACTTTTTGAATGTAATTCCCTTTAAGAAGTTTGCTAATGTTTTTTTCCCTGCTCGTCGTTATGGTGAAATGTCATCAAATTGTTCAGAGAGTTTCAATAAATGGATTTTGGAAGAAAGACATTTACCAATCACTGCATGCTTGGATAACTTTAGAGTTAAGTTAATGAAGCTAATTTCTGATCGTCGAGAACTTGCTAATAGTTGGAATAGTGTTGTATGTCCGGTGAATGAAAATCGGTTAAAAAGTCTTCATTTGGAAGGAGCTTCGTGGTTTGTTATAAAATCAAGTGAACATGTGTTTGAAGTTCATTCTCTTGTTCGTCAATCTGTTGATTTAAATAATCAGATTTGTTCTTGTAATTTGTGGCAAATATATGGTTTTCCTTGTGCTCGTGTTGTTAGATGTATTTTGAGTTGTGGAAAGTTAAATGTTTATGATTACATTGAAGATTATTTCAAAGTTGTTTATTTTCGATCGGCGTATTCTCATCCAATCAATTCTATTATAAACTTTGTGAAAGAAGATGTTTTGATTGAAGATGTTGTTGTAGCACCTCCTAAAGGTAGAAGAATGCCTGGTCGACCATCATCATCTAAGAGGATAAAATCTACTGGTGAAATTTCAAAGACTATTAGATGTAGTATATGCAAGAAGTTGGGTCATAATAAAAGGACTTGTTCACTGAAACACATGTAGTTTTTTTTTTCTTTGGGAAAGTTAAAATGTAGGGAGTTGAGTTTATGTTTTTGTTATTCATTTTAATGGTATTTTCTCTGTACTTAGGTTGGATGCTTAATGTTTGTAATGTATTATTCATGGTATGCTTCTATTAATCATTATTGCAGTGTTTTCTGCAATTATTACGATTAATTGCACATATTTCTGCAGTTTTTCTGAATTTTTGTTTACTGTTTATACCTCTTTTTTAATACTGCTTTTTATATGAAGATGATATTTGTATCATTGTTTGGCACAAAATAAATATGGTATATCCATGAGTATGTGCAATTTTTGTTAATAAATGTGGAGGTATTTGCAATTATTTATTTTTTGTGCTGACATTTCTGCAATTATTTGGTGCAAGAATTTTGAATAACTAAATATTTATGGAGATATCTGCAGATATATGCTTTTATTGCTGACATTTCAGCAATTATTATGAATAGCTGTGATTTGCTTTAGTATTTTGGTAACTGATTTCAATTGTAAGAAATTTATATATAAGTTTTTTTGATAATGAACTCTAATATTGTTTTAACACAGTAATATTGTCTTCCAACTACATAAGTTTAGCAAAATATGTATATACATTACAGAATTCTTAGAGAAAACATTACAGTTTGATACATCAAATATTTTGGTTTGCTTAAGAAAGTATAACCTTTTGTGTCAATCTTTCTTCTTAGCTCCAACTATAAGGTTTGCAAGAAAGAATTTGATGTGCCAATTCAGCTTTTTGTAAATCCATAGCTTCATATGTGAATTGAGGGTCATCATTCTTGATTTCTTTGCCTTCACTTCTTTCTTTCATAATGTTCATTACAAACATGCCACAGTCAACTCTGCAATGATTGACAAATATTATGAAATTGTTAGAATAAATATTCTATGATACGGAAAAATTCGTACATTTTTTTATTGTGTACTTACGAATCAGAACGTTGTTGTGGGCTGTTAGCAAAAGCGATTTGGTTTGATGGTTTATGCTCTGCTTTTTCCAATTTCTTTAGTAAGGCTGTGATATAAACTCTCTATAAAGGAAAACAAAGATTTTTTTAAACAGTTTATTTTCCTCTGATTTATTCATTTTTTAATTTACATACCAGCTTTCTTGCTGCCTTCTGATGTTCTCCTTCATGCCGCAGTTTTATGGAATCATAGTGAATCCATATTCTATCTTCTTTAATAAACTTCAAGAGTGTAAAATGTGATTTTTGGTGGATAGGGAAGAACATTTTATTGCAGTTTGCAAAATTTTTAGCCACTACATTATCGATTAGGGCTTGTGTTACATTCTTTGAATTTCTCAGTAGAAATGTCTGTAGAAGAATATATTAGCAAATTGAATTTATGAATATTTAAACATATTCTTCACTAAAAGATTATAAGACTTACAGCAGCGTAAACTTTGAAGTACAAGTTTTCTGCATGAACTTTATGCAATTCATGTGAATACCAGTCAACGATCTACAAAAATTATTATAAGGAAATAGCGATAGTATATTTGTTGATAAAAGACTATAATATGTTTTGCAGAAAAAACAATAAGTTCATTGAATTTTGCATAAAAAAACATGTTTGATGAAATGTTGCTGAAAAATCTGCAGATAAATGTAATTGTTTCAGATAAATGGAATATTGCTGACAAAACAATAAGTTTAACGAAATGCTGCTGATAAATATGCAGATAAATGGAATTGTTGCAGATAAATGGATTTTTGCAGATAAAACAACAAGTCCAATGAAATGTTGCTGATAAATTTGCAAATAAATGGATTTGTTGAGTAAAGTTCTACCCGGCCTTCAAGAAATCTTCCTATAATTAGTTCACCAAGTGCCGTTCCAGTTATAATGATGTCGTCATCTCCATTCAGGTATGCACTTTTGTTGTGATATAATGATCAATATTACTAAATGTTTGCATTTTTTAAATATTTGTCGATATGTCAGTAGGAAATTTAAATAATTACTTTTATTTGAGCAATTATTGTTATACTTGGCTATTTAAAGAATTATACACAGTTAGGACTTTGTTTTACCTGAGGTTGGAGTTATTAAAGAAGTCCTTAAGCAGCTTGATTTTTTCTTCAGATAGACTTCGCACATTTGACCTTTTTCTGACATTTATCTTTGTAGTCGTAGATAATTCAATTGATCTAGGTTCAGGTTCGTATTATTCAACTATTATTGGTAGGATTTCTACTTACTCTTTAGCCTTTTTTGATTTATTTTCAGTTTGGAAATCCACTTCTTCAGCTGATTTATACCTTGTTTTTTGCTTTTCAATTTGCAATGTTTTCTCTTTGCTTTCTTCAGTTTTTTTTCTGCAGAACTAGCTATTTCATCTTCTGTTTGTTTGCCTTGTAGCTGTGGATAATTTTGAATGCTTTCACCTGAAATTAATTTGAATGTTGGTGAATATTTCATGATTGGTTTTCGGAATACAATTTTTGTGATTTGATCGTCTTTAGGTTTTTCAACTTCCGTAAGTCTGCATTGTTGTTTAATATTTTTGTTTTAATATGCAGTATTAGTTTGATTTTCTAATACTGCAGTGCTTTGAGCTGAAAGATATATTTTCTATTGAAACATTTACTGTTGCTGAAATGATAATGAATTTTATTTGTAATTTTTTGAATAATTATGAAAAAATGAAGAATATTCTGCACTTTATAATAGTTGTTGCATCAATATCTTCAATTATTCTTCAACAACGTATTTTTGATATAATAAGAATATTTGTGGATATATCAACAAATTTGTTTAATTTTTGCAATCTTGTTGAAAAACTATAATTATTCAAAGCATTACCAAATGAAGGATTTTGTTCAATTGCTTTATCTTCCTCAACTGTTTTTGTTTGTTCATCATCATCTAGATCCTTTTGTTTTTCTTCGAAATTTATTTTTCCTCATTGTCAACATCTTTTCCTTTTTGTTCGTCTTTTTCTTCATTTTTATCTTTCTCCATAAGATGACATTCATCTTCAACAGTTTTGTCTTCAGTTTGAACATCAGTTTGATTTTTCTTTTCTTCTGTCCTTTGAGCTGAAATATATGTTTGCAATTCAAGTCTTTAGTATTTTTGAAATAATTATGGATTTTATGTTTTAATGTAAAAATGAAGAATATGCTGCACTTTTTAATAATTATTGCAATAATATATGCATTTATTCTTTAACAATGCTTTTGTCATATAGTAAGAATATTTGCAGATGTATCATCAAATATTTTAAATTTTTGCATTCTTGTTGAAAAACAATATATTATTGAAAGTATTACCAAATGAAGTATTCTCTTCTGTTTCATTATCTTCACTTTCTTCATTTTCTTCAGTTTCATTTTAATCTGTGGAGTTTAGTTTGCTACCACTTATTTCTTTTATTGGTAGCTCAACATTCTCAGATTGTGTGGATGATGATGTTTCCACATATTGTCTCAATTGTTTTCTTAGCAGCGTATTTTCGGCTTGAAGTTTTCGGTTGTCCAATTCAAGTTTTCTTATTATTTCTTTGTATTTTTCTTCTCTTTTCTTGTATAATGCTTCATATTCTTCATCTTTTTCAACTGCATCTTTCAGCAATTTTAGTTCCTCTCCCTGAAAATCCTGAAATAAAGAATTGAATCAAAATTGAAGCTTTAGAATATTTGAATATAATTATGTAAGAATTGTGAATAATTGGAAAAATGTATATAATTTTAATTATGATTGGCATGTATGTCCATAAATATTTTTAATAATGGCAGAAAAATCTGCAATTATTATGCAACATTGTAGATATATCTTCAATTATTGTAAATATTTGTAGCCCTATGTTCAGTTTTCCTATTTATAACTGCAGATAAATATGCAATTGTTTATAATAATTGCAGATAAGTCAGCATCTGTAGTGAATAATTGCACATAAAATGCTCAACTACTGCTAATAACTGCAGATATTTCTGCAACTATTGTTAATTGTTGCAGATAAGTTTGCAAAAAAATAGAGTACTGGCTATTTTTGTACTGTAACTTAACAATTCTGCAAATTATATTGCAGTTATACTTACTGAGTTGTACTCTATGGTCATTAACATTATTGACTTGAGTTTTGATATATCCTATTTGCTAGCCAAGGGAAATGAGTTGTTGTATTGCAATTTAGCAGATTTCAAAATTTGAGTTTTCTCACAGATCCACCACTGCAAAAAGACAATTAGTATTAGAATAAATTATTAATTAATAGGATATTTATCTAATTAATCAAAAATTTAATACCAGTAACAATGTAACGCAAGCATTTATTTTCCTTGGTGTGTCAATATATTTTTCGATTTGATTTATCAAATGTTTGTGAATCGTTTTTGGCCATGATATCTGCTGCATTTTATCTTCACAAACACAATATGAAATCATATTCCAAGATACAATTGAGTTTGGATTTGATATTAAGAATGTTGCAACCAAATGCAGTTGCAAAAGCTTTGCCGTATCTGCTTTTTCTTCTTTTGATGTTCCTTTTATTGTTGTAAACAACTCCCTTTCTATGTTTTTTTGTTGACACTTGTCTCTCCTTCAAAGTGTCTGTTGATGAATGATGTAAACTGAACATTGCTTTTGCCCTCTTTTTTCATATGGCCAGAAGTTTTGATTTGCTGACCATCTGTAGGAATTGATAATAATTGGCTTATATCATTCTCTGTGAATGTTAGTAACATATCTCCAAATTGAAAGCAGTTCAAGTTTTTTCTGTAGGCTTTGATGATTATGTCTATAGTTGTTGAGTTTTTTGTGTTTTCCTTTGCTGATATAATTCCAACATAGATCATATGAATGAATTTGTAGAAAGATAAATTTTGAAGATATTTTGTATGTGATACTATCAGCAATTCTTTCTTCTTAATCCTGCTAAGGACATCAATGAAAGGCCTTAAATTATTTTTGTAGTTGTCTTCCCTTGAAGTAATTTTCTCTTCACTGATTGTTTTTCTTTTTTTCTATAGAATATTTGATCCTAATTGTTGTTCAACAGGAACAAGTGATGTTTCCAGAATTACTTTTTTTCCTTCTTTTATTTCTTCTTTTTTGCTTTTCTGTAAAAGTACATTAAAAATTATTAAATAAATATGAACAATCTAATAATATGATAGGTGATGTTAAATACTTGCAGTTATAATGAATATGCAGAAAAAACAGAAATGTATGCAATTATCTTAAATAATTGTAGTCTGTTCAGCAAATTTTAAGGTATATGAAAATTTTCATGTATGTGGAATTGTTGCATATATTTTAGCAGTTTTAAAAAATAATTGCTTATTTTTCAGCAATTATTTGAATAACTGTGATATCAAAATTTTATTGTTTCTAATCATACATATTTCCAGAATTTTCTTCACTTTTTCCAAATAGATTGGTAATCCAATTTAACTATTGAACAAACTGTTAACTTATACAAAACTTTTCTTGTATATGTTGTAGTTGCATATATGTCATCAGTTTTAAAAATTAATTGCTTATTTTTCAGCAACAATTTGAATAATTGTAAACTTTAAAATATGGCATTTGTAATTATAAATATTATCAGATTTTTCTTCACTTTTTTCGAAATAGATTGGTATTTCAATGAAACTATTCAAAAAGTAGCATATAAAAATAAGATTAATTGAATTATTGCTGAAATGTAAGCAATTAAACTGAATTGTTGCAACCATATGTGATATTGTCAGTAATGCTTATTTTTGTTCATACATAAATGTTGCAAAGATATTCAACGGTGCTTAGTATAGTTGCATATCGGTCTGCAATAACTATGAATAATTGACATTAAACTATTCAAAAAATTACACATAAAAGTAATTATTCCGTTTAACTGCTTTATTACTGAAAAGTAAGCAATTAAAGTGAATTATTGCAGCCATATGTGATATTGTTAGTAATGGTTACTTAATTTCATTTATACATAAATGTTGTAGAGATATTCAAAAAATTTCAACACAGTTGCATATTTGTCTGCAATAATTGTGACTAATTGACATTAGTATGATATTTATTGTTAGATTTGTAATTATTATGAAAAATTGCAAGCAAATACTGACATTAATCGAATATATTGCTTAAAAATATGCAAAAAACACATTAATAACAGCTGCTTTGAAATTTGAAGAGAGCAAACAATTTTTTGAACAATTTTTAACAAAAATTGCAGTAATTAGAAGAACTTTTGTAATTTATCGTCTGCATTCTCAATTTTCTCTGTATTACCATAAAAAAGATCGATTACATGCACGGCTAACTCGAAAATATCTAAATCACTTGCAAAAACCCTAAGATACATCGATTGAAAAAGGTGTAATATAAATTGACTACTATTGAAATTGAGATATATCACCTTCGATCTTCCCGTTTTGCCTTGTTTGATTTTGAAAACGTCAGATTTCGACTTGATTATGGTTGTTTTGTTGTTCGATTTTGTAGATTTCTCGTATTTTGTTGAAGAAAATGTGATTTCAATTGGAATAAATGCCGAATGATAAAAAAAAGTGTGGGTTCAAGGTTTTAGGATGATATTTAAGGGTAGTTTGGGAAAAAAATAGGCCGCGTTTAAAAATAAGGATGAAATTTATATGTTTTGTATCTAAAGGATTTTTGGTGAATTATGAAAGTTATTAAGGATGTATGGCAAATGTTCCCTAATAAATAAGTACATATGAATTAATATAATTTTATATATAACAAATATTATATATATATATATATGTTAATCATAAAAACATATTAACCTGATAAAGTTCTTAAACTAGAACATTTAAACATTTTGTAGAATTGAAATACCATTTGTTACCTGTACTTTACAAACAATGTAAATGTATTTTCAAATATTTTTCTCCATGTATATATTAATCATTAAGTAAACTCATGTTTTATACTCATTACCTTCATATGTAAATGTATCATTATAATATTTTTCTCCATATTTCATGGTAAAATAAGACAAAATTGAGCAATCCAGATAATATCATACCAGAAATATTGCCTTTTTCACATAATACGATTGCAACCATGTCTATTATCCTGAGATCACCTATACATTAGCTGAAACTAAAATCAAAGAAAAAAGCATCTTGTTTGAATAGCTTGATGAATAATATCACTAATCTCATTTTTCTTGTAGCATGATTATATCTAAAGCTATTTGATAGATTCTTATATTAATGAAGTAAGTATATACTATAACACATTTTGTTCAGTATAGTAGTATTTGCGTATGGAAATAGTTGTCTGAACCGATGTTATAAACCTTCTATAGCTTGTCTACATATTATTCGAATTGATATTTTCACACTCAAATAAAGCTTCGGTTTTAAACTTATTATAGATTGAGTGCCTGCCAGTTCTCAAACCACTAAAGAGCAAAAAAGAAAGCACCATTTAATTTTGAACCGAGGATGCTTCAGTTTAGTACTGAGGCAATCGCCTCAGTTATGAACTTTGTTTTTCTCTCGCTTTATGCCACCTATAGTTTTGAAATATTCTACTAGGAGTGTAAATGCATAACTTCTAATTTTTGTTGACTGATATGCTGATTAATTTATGAGTTGAACTGGAAGAGGTACCTTTCATAAGGATGTTTATTTCATTACATTAACCCGAACAATAAACACAACATTTTGAGATAGTATATATATCATCATAACTATTACATATAACATGCTTTGTATGTAAATGTAGAAAACATCAGGAATATAAAATTCGTTTCTTGAGGTTGAAAGCAGATGCTTCAAAACTATCAGATAGTTTGGTTCTAGTCTTAAAGGTGAGCTCCTCAGATGGATGATCTCATGTAGAGAGTCATAACATAGGCTCCTTAGTTTTAACAATATTAATTTTTGTTTTAATGAAATGTCTATGAAATATTATGACATGACTATATGTTATTGTGTATGAATATTGTATGGTAAGTTATGTTTGATTGAATGTGTTTCTATATGCTTGTGTGAAATGTTATATTATATTTCTATAAATTTGTGTAATGTAGCATTTTGAGTAGATAATTCTTCTATATTAGATTGCAATTGAAATTGATCATAATATGCAGAACAGGGTAGAAATACATGTAAAAAATTTAATATAAAAATGCGTGTTAAAATATTAGATAACAAGCGCAAAATGCTATAAAATCTCAACTACAGCGTTTTTGATTTGCTATTGTTATTCCGGTACCTATAATAGCATTTTCGATCATGCCACTGTGAATTTTTAATAGCGTATATAAAATGTTGTATAACATTTTGATCTTGCTATTGTAAGTCCTTCATCTATGATAACATGTTAGATATATAGTGTGTATAAAAACGCTATTTAAAGGATTTGAGAGCGTTTTAGAAACGCTATTAAAAGTCCATATTAATAGCGTTTTTTATCTTGCTATTGTAAATTCCTGACTATAACAACATTTTGATATACAGCGTTTATAATAACGCTGTTAAAGCCTTTAATAGCATTTTTGAAACGCTATTAAAACCCCAGATTGTTGTAGTGAGGGGATCGATAGCTATCCCTGGTTTTTGTCTGTTTGAGATTGATATGGAACGACAAGGATGGGCCCATGAAGCTACATTTCAAATCTCATATCGTTTGGAGTTTGTATGCGCAAGTTGTGGGCAAATTACTTCAACTAAGAAAGGGATCGGTATAAAAGGAATCGACATATTTCAGCCAAGCAAGTACAACTCAATGGAAAACAATCAATATCTCATAATCCATAAGTCCAATGCATATGAAATTTTGTGAGCAAGATGTGGGGTCCATAGGGAGCCTACCCTAGGGATTGCACATCAAAAGGATGAAGAAAGAGGGATCGGCCCTCTTCCCACTTAGGGATCGGCTAAACGCAACTTTATAACAAAGATCGATCAATATCTCAACATCTACACTTCCAATTGATATGAAACTTGGAGGACAAGCTAATTACAACATGTGGAACACCCCATAGGGATTACATAGCATTTGGAGCAAGTTGGAGGGATCGGTACCTATCCCTCTGTAGAGATCGGCTATAACCAGCCTTCACAACATATTGCAACAAAGAATGATCAATAACTCCAGTTTTGCTAATTCAATTGCTGTGAAACTTGGAGGCTAAGCATAATACAACATAGGGAAGCTCCCCTAGGGATTGCAAAGCATTTGGAAGAGATTGGAGGGATCAGTATATTTCCCTCTAGAGGGATCGGCGGAAACTAGAATTCAAGCAACACTAGTTTATGGCGCTATCTCACAAACTGTACGTCGAAATTGCATGAAATTTGGGGAACAAGTAGCGAACATCATGGGGTACCTCTCATAAGGATCGCAGCCTATTTGGACACAGTAATAGGGATCGGTATCGATCCCTATTGTGGGCCCCAATGGACCTGGAAATTTTTGGGTGGCCTCGTCTTGGTCTCCCGAACCTTCTGTCAAAATTTCAGCCCGATCTGTGCACGTCTTCCTTATAAATACAACAGGCATGGTGTTAGAAAAAGTATCTTCAGCTTCTCTTTATCTTCAACCTAGGCTATACTTTGCCAATTTGATTCTTGGATTTCAGATTGTAACTGTAAACAAACTTCAGTATAATAAAAAGGGTTATTTGGGAGTGGACGTAGGCCGGTGTTAGCCGAACCACTATAAATCTTGTCTATTTTTACTTGCTTTGTTGTTGTTTTAATATTGTTCTTCATTTATTTCTCTTCATATTTCTATGGTTGGATTGAATATTGGTACTTTTACATAATTGGGTGTTGGTGGCCAATTTTGATGCCAACAGATATAATATAATAAAATTGAATGTGAGTTAAACTCACATTGATTTTCGTTTTTGCCGAAGTGTTCCGATTTGGACTAAAACCGATTGACCGTTCGGTTTTAGCGCAAATCTTTACTTGCTTCCAATCCAATCAAACCAAATCCATTGTGTAGCCATCGTTGTGACGAGTCCAACGCAAAAACGCCATTCTAATCCAACCTCGTATGAGCAAGATACACATTTTATAAGTTATCGATTAATTTAAATTTATAAATAACTAATCTACTCTATAATTACAACAATGCCTCTTACCTAAACTTCTCCTTCTTCCTCAACAAAATAAATATGCACAGTAGAAAACTAATGAATCCATCCATGGCGTGCACAAAGATGAAGTGATACGGAGCTAGACACGACGATTCTCCAATCCGTCTTCGCCAACGTGTCGCTCTACGCAAACTCGACTGGCCGGTCTCAACCTCGTCACGTGCGCGTGCCTACAACCGATCGCGACCTACACCGAAACCTCCTCTGCCCCAGCATGATGCCAACCCCAAACCTTCGCCGCACCTCGCCAAAACGCGGCCAACGACGTGTCCTCACACCACGAACCCAAATCTGCACCTCGTTTCTGCTAACTCCCTTCCAATAGCCTAAAATCCTAAGCCATGGTTTACTGCCAATAAAGTGGATCATGGCCACCCTCTACGAACCATCCCAATGACAACATAGACTTGAAGCATAACTCAATATGAGTTCAAGCATCCAAAACCATTATTTTTAGATAAGTATATATATATAGTTCTTGAATTTTGAAGTTTTGGATTCCAAAGAAGAAGCTCCATTTTTGGTTATAGGCAACACCATATAAGAAGAAGGAGGTATGGTAGCCATGTGATGGGGGTATGGGCATACATGAGGAGTATGGCATGGGTATGGGAAAGCATGGTTGAATTTAAGGAATATATATATAATTTAATTTTAAAATAGTGAATATTAGGCTCAGGTCCCTAGTAAGTTTCAAAATACACAAAAACCCCAGTAAAAAAAAGTGTGTAAATTAGGTCCCTAGAATTAAGTTACTAAGTAATTGCATATAGTTATGCAATTTTTTTGGTGAATAATAGCGGAATTTTCTGCATCTTTTTGAAAAAATTGCGTAAATTTCCGTAATTTTTTGGGTGAATAATTGCGGAATTTTCCGCAATTTTTTGAAAAAATTGCGTAAATTTCCGCAATTTTTTGGATGAATAATTGCGGAATTTTCCGCAATTTTTTGATATAATTGCATAAATGTCTGCAATTATTCACTGAATAATTGCATAAGTGTATGTCATTATTCAGTAACTTAATTCTAGGGACCTAATTTACAAACTTTATTTTACTGGGTTTTTGTGTATTTTGAAACTTATTAGGGACCTGTGCCAAACTGTCCCTTTAAAATATCCATCTTTAAACGTCCAAAAATCTCGAACTCCAAACGAGATGTGCCACATGGCGTTCTATATGTTATACCCTTATTTCGAACGCGATGGAACTAGTCCCGAGACCTAATTCGATCATATGCAGAAGATAGCTTTTGAAACCCATTATATTATATAAATTATGTAATTAATTTTTAAGCGTTTCAAACTCGCACGGTCAAACGATACGTCCAATCCAAATGAAATTTGACGGCATATTATAATTCACTATTGCGGATCTAATGAAACTAGTTTTGTCGAAATCCAGATAGTGCCTCGAAAGGCTAATTTCACTGATTTAAATACCGTTTTATATTTTCAATCCAATTATCGATATTTAACAGATATATTTATATTTGTAGATAAATTTACATACCGAGTTCACCAATATTATTTATTAATTAAAAGGAGTTGAATAAAATTATTAAATCCATTTAATTAACATTCAATTTCACAATTCAAATATTTAATCATTCCCTATATTTGAATTATAAGATATTAAATTCCAAAATCCAATTATTTAAATATTTAAAATTAGTTGAACATTTAAAATCAAATGACCAGAATTTTGGGTTGTTATATTCTCCCCCCTTTAGATGAATTTCATCCTCGAAATTCATAAGGAAGAAAATGTTTCCAAGTTCTTAAGTTAAAATTATTAATTAAAATGAGTTATTAAACTTATTAACTTTTCAAAATCAATTAGTTGGAATAGATTATAAAATTTCCAAGTCTTTTAAATTCACCCACTTAGACCAACTAATTCCCTTCCATTCATTAATTCCAAGTTATAACTCAAAAATCAAATTTTAGTTGTCAAATTTTTTCCAAAATTCTCAAAATATTTCTAACTCTTAAATTAACGGAAAATTTTGTCAGCGTCTCCTTTGCGCAACTCAATCGGAACAACTACAAATTGCCTCTACGGGCTCTAAACCAACCAAAGAAAACAAAAGCCAAGTGGCCTCCCATATCTAGGGCATAAAATCATGAACCAATTAAAATTTCTAAATTTATTACGTACCTTTTTGCGTTTGATTTATATTTTGGAAAGTAATTTATTATCTCTATGCAAATGTAGGTGCGCAAGAAGTCAAGTGGAAATCTCTTGCTTCCTTGTACTTACATAATCTAAAAGAGAATCAGGTTAACAAAAGCAATATGATGTAATTTTACATGCAAAAACTAGCATGATATATATCTACATGCAAGTCTAGTATAAAATAAAGCTATAAGCAAACAACAACCACATCACAATCATAGGCAATAAAATACGGAGAATATTCTGTAACAAATGGTTATGCATCCAATATTTTTAAAATATGAATTTAGATCTAAATGCCCGGGTTTTTCAATTCAATTTTTTTTTTCAAATTTCTCAAACAGGAATTAAATGAGAGACGAAAAATCAAAGTAACAATGAGGGAATTCCTCCTAATAAAGTATGGTGAAACTCTAGAATCAAAACAAAATGGAGCATCCAGTGGTATTCCGGTTCCTCCGAAAACATCAACTAGAGTGAATAAATATTATTCCTGTCCCAAAATCTTCAAAATCTCTTTTTTTTAAATCACCGGGATTTATGTCTAATAACAAAAAAAATCAAAACCTTGGTTTATACATCTCAATTTTATAAACTAGGGTATATAAGATCGCACAATCTGTTAACCAAATTCAATCAAATCAATCAAATTCCGTCGAATCAAATCAAATTTCGTATAGGATTAAGCCAACACTATTAGTAAATCAATTAAATTCCATAAGGGAAAACTTATCACCTAACATTGTTTCAAAATATCAAATGACTAACAAACAAATTTTATCTTAGGTATAAAACTTTCTTGATTGTCCAAAAATATATATAATTATCTAAGCGTACCGTTTTTCTCGTTAGCCTTTGGTTATTGCTTAGAAGATTATCCAAACTCACTTGGACAAAATGGAAAGTTACACTCTAAATTTTATTAGTTTTTAATTTTTTTTCTAAATCACTTAAATTTTCACTTAGTATTTTATTCAATACTAAAATTATTTATGAATTATTTCATAAATTCTCACCCAAGTTTAAAAATATTTTATAAAGTTATTTCTTCATAAAACATCAAATCTTAACTTATTTCTACCTTATTTATCTGTATAATATTCTTCTATATCTTAATTCAGGTGAAGATCTAATCAAAATTTGGGTCTTTTAAAACTGAGTAAACTTCTCGACCAATTTAACTTAGAATGTTAAAATGGAAGATATTTATGGGTTGGTGTAAAATCCCGTATCTGGAGGCCAAAAGCTAAGCGCTAGAGATGCTGCAGCCATCTATAGTATTAACTTCTGGTGAAAAAATACGGTAATGCTAATGGTATCCATAATATCAGAAGCACTTGAATATGAACAAAATCATTTCAAAACAACATCTTTACTGATTACATTTCAAAACAATAAATCATATCCAACTTACATAATCCCATAATCGTTTCCCGGGTAAAGATCAAATACAATTATACAATAATACGCCAAGAGCGACATATGACGATGCCCCCTTGGTTGATCAGAGTCAATATAGTCATATTTGACTTAATACACACAACGAAAAAAATAACAAAACGGCGACTCCTAAATAGCTATCCGACAGCCACTTGCTCGTCTCTGGAAGCTTTATTCACCAAATTACTAAAACCTGAAAACCTCAGCCCTCGGCCTACTCAAATCAATATTGAGCACCCGAGAGTTTAAGGGGAAACAAAAACTTCAAGTCGGACATAAAGCCTGGTATGAATAATACTGCTACATCTCAATTTTCCAGATATTAAGTGAGACCACGCCGCTTAGCGGAATGGGATTCCCCTCACTAACATCCTTTTAAAACATATCTTTAGTAAATCTTTTCCTACAACCAGATTGGTTAATCAAACTGATTATATCAATAATAGCAATATACTTTATGCTAAAACAGGTAATAAATGGACTATCTTTCCAAAAACTGGACTAACTGTCCTCAAACTGGACTAACTGTCTGTATGGCTGACTCGGGCCTACGAAATAAAATATAAAATGGTCTAAACATTTGTTAGACAAAACATCTGGGCGGTCTGTCCTTCTCTTACTTCTCAAGGGTTCAACTGATCCTAATGGTTTTGCGGGCTAACCAATAACCTATCTCTGTACATAAATATTCCTTTCTATGTGTAACCATCATTTTAGTCTTACCTGTGACTAAGCCCTACACACTGGAATTCTGGACTAAATTAGCTAGGGGCCAATAGCTAATGAATATAGGGCACGACCCTACACAAGTCCTATCTGGTCTTTAATCTGAGTCATTTTCATAGGAATAACTACCCTTCATCTTTTTCCTTAAAAAACCTTTTCAAAATGATTTAATCTTTTAAATCATACTTATACAAGGAAAATATATTTTTAGCTTTACTATAAGCTATTTTGCCATTCTATATATACTTTACTTAAAATAACGTTGATGAAAATTAATGGAGATTACCTATCCTCCCAAAACAAGTTAAACCCCTTTTTAACTTGAAACACTTAGGCTATATTGCCTAGCTAATACATTCGAAACCTTTGTTAAAAACCTTTAAACAACCCTTTCGAAACCATTGAAAGTACCCCTTTCAAAACCAAGTAAAACCCTTTACTTAACCTAGGCCGAAAGGCCAAATCCTTTCTTTTGAAACCATTCAAATTCTTCCTTTCGAAAGCATTGAAAAACCCTCCTTTCAAAAGCTTTAAAATATTAGACATCCTTCTTTAAAACCTTTAAATATTGCCTTTCAAAAACATAGGAAAAACCTTTCCTTTCAAACCTTTCAAAACCTTTGGGGAACCACCCCTTCAAAACCATTCATTAAAACCTTTCGAAAGAGTCGAAACTCTACCCTTTCAAAAGCACTTGGGTTCAATTTAAAACATGTGGAAACACCTTTCGAAAACATTAAAACCGTCTCTTTCAAAACCATTTGGGTTATACTTCAATTCAGAGAAAAAGGGTCATTAAATCATTTAAGTCGAAAGCATCTCTTTCGAAAGCATTTCCTAAGTAAAGAAATGATGGTGTCGAAATCATCCCTTCAAAAGCATTGGAGAAGTGGCCAAGTTTTAAAAAGCAAAGCAACCCTTTTGAAACCAATTTGGGTCGAAAGGTAAAAAGCGGCAGTCAGAGGTTTCGACCTAGTCGAAAGCATTTATTTAAAAACAAAGGCGCAACCCAATCGAAACCATATCTTTAAAACCATTTGACCTGTTCGAAAGCCAACCCAGTCGAAAGCTATTCAGTCGAAAGTAAGCAGGCGCATTTCCATTTAAAAGCAAAGTAGCGCTTCGACCCCTTCGGAACCCCTAATTTCAACCCAATACCTTCCACCTTTGTCCAATTCACTACGTACCAGTTATCTGATACCATGTACATTGGTTTCGATGGAGTCGGAGGCGAAGGTAAGGAGTTGGAAGCCTGGTGCCGAAAGCATCAAAACAGTAAAAACATGTACATTTGTCCTTTTAAACTATTTCTTTGTACCTAACCTGCCTTGTTTGTCAAAATTTGATTGGTCGCAAATTATTCTTTTCCAAAAGTACAGCCGACTTTCCAGAAATAACAATTTTATTTATTTATAAAAAGCCCCTTCTCTTTTCATAAATATATAAAACATTAAAGTCTCATACCCTAAATAATTTTATATACCCATTAAAACACTTGGGAAAATTCTACAAAAATTCTAAAAAATCACCTTTTATATGTTTTCTAACATATATAAATTTTAGACCCAAACCATTAATTATTTAACCGTAAATAATTTTTAACCCAAAATAACATTTTCTTCACTAGAAAATTTATATAAATTCCACGTAAATTCGGAAAATTGAAACCCATCCCTAAAATATCATTTTTGATCTACATAAAAATTCGCAAGGCATTTGGATGTCATTTGTTAGGGTTTTCACCTTAAAATATATCATAAAATCTATATGAACAAGCATAATTCATCAACATGTTTATATAAACATTTCATCATTCAAAATCATGGAAAATCATGGCAATAATTTCGGATTTCATCTTAAAACCGAATACAAAAGAAGTAAGAGATGTAATCATTATTCACCTTAGCTTTAAAGATTCAGGAGTCTGAGATTTGAATAGATTCGATTTGCTTAAGCTTCTTCCTTAGCTCTTCTTTATCTTTTCCCCTTTCTCTTATTAATGGTGGCCGGCCTTAAGTTTTAAAAAAATTAACAAATGAAAAGTGAACGAGTATGGGGATACATGGCCAAGGTTTAGGGTATAAGAATGGTCTCTTTCTTATTTTACCCCTTCTCCTTATTCATTTTAACTCTTCTTTTAATTCATTGGTTAAATGGCATGGCTACCCCTTAATTAAAATCAAATCTCAATCCCTTAATCAACACATTATTTAATTTAATTTAGTTAATTAAATATCCTAAATATTGTTACCAAAAATATGGGGTGTTACAGACTCCCATCCTTAAAGTATTTCGTCACCGAAATTACGATAAGGCACACAACAAATCAATCAAAATGGTAAAACATACTATCAAACAAGTTAGGATAAGTATCTCTAATCCTACTCTCATGCTCCCAAGTACAGTCCCTGAAAGTTACTGTGCTATAGGATCGTGTAATATGGATGTATTTTAAACTACTCGTGCAGAATATAAAATAAGTAAGTAAATAAATAAAACAGTAAAGTAAATGACACCAGAGATTTTTATAATGGTTCGAACTTCCTGTTCTACGTCCAGTCCCATACTCCTTCTGAAATTAAACAAGCAACCCTCACTTAACCCAGAGGAATAGGTTTACACCGCCTGAGCAACCGAACATGACTTCTACCGCCTAAGCAACCGAATAGGACTTCTACCTCCTGAGCAATCGAACATGACTTCTGTACAAATAAACAAAAGTATTTGACTATAATATGCACTTTAAATAGCACTGATAAGTCAATAAAGTACAAGCTTCCTATAATCTTCTCCTTTATGATATATAGTGTAATGTGCTTGAAGAATGTGGAAGATATAGTGATCAACGATCAGAGATTGTATGTATTTTGAGTGCAAATGGTAAATAGAGAATTAGAGTTAAGAAATCAAGAAAACTAATAATCAGTTGTTGTAAAATGTTTGTTGGATTCTAGACTCTATTTATAGAGTTTTAAGAGTTGCAATCTTTTATGAATAAGAGCGATGAAAAGGAACGGATGAAGCCCTTAAATTAGAAGATGTTTCTCTTTGTTGAAGAGAAGCATCCCTTCAAAAAAATAGTCGTTATCGATAATCAACCGTCTGAAATTTTCAATTCAAACAACTGAATCGATTTAAATTCGATGCAGCAAGAAAATAGGGTAATTTAGATCTAATTTAGTCGTCTGAATGTCTCCATTCAGACGGCTAAAACTACATAAAAATTTATAATTTGTTTCAGCAGTCAGCCGTCTGAATAGGGACATTCAGCCGGCTGTTTTATGCCTACTGTGTGCATTAGCATGGTTTTGTGCATGTGTTGGTGTATATATCATATCGAAGAGATTTTAACATAATTCTACTATAATATACAGACTCTAAATAGATATATAACAACTTCATAGCTTTATGAATCCAAATCTTTAATAAATCTCCTGCATAAATGGTTAGCACAAAAGAATACAAGAATATTGACTTATATAGTTGTCACAATCAAAACACTGAAAATTGAGGTTCTAACATTCTCCCCCTTTTTATGATGACAATTAAATAAGTGTATATACTATAAATAATTTACATTGTACTTGTCTGAATACTCCCCCTGTCTATATGCATAATTTTTAACAAAATTCTCCCCCTTTGTCATCGACAGAAAGTAGAGATACGTAAAAAAATATAGATAACAACACATAGATAACAGAAACATAATTTAATACAACACGGAATAGTCACAACATCACAGAGAACCATAGTAGTCATAAAATATTACAAACCAAATGTTTAAAAAGAAATAGCATAAGAGTCCATAGAATTATAAAAAAATCTAGATAGAAGGATCATCGTCGTCGTCATCTTCATTGTTAGAGCTTGAAGAAGAAGACCATTCAAAGGGAGTCAAATTATAAACTGCGGTTGATGTACAACCGGAGCATGAAATCTTGTCCTAAATTTTGTTAAGAAATCCTTTGATGGAATTGAATTTCTTTTCAGTCTTCTTTTCAATTCTTTTGATATCATGATGAAGTTTGGATTGGTTACAAGAAAGAGTGATAATAGCTAGTTTTGATGAAGTATCCGGGCCAATAATTTAAATTGAATCGTCATCCTCTTCTTCTTCTTGGTGAGGTTGTGAAGAGGAGGGGACATTTGTGTCATGAGGTTGAGGAACACCCCCATTCATTGTTTTGTGCCCATTGTTGAAAATAAATTATTTGTTGAGGAGGAGGATGATGAGGAAGACCCATTAGACCCAAAGTTTTAGCACCTAACTCACTTATGGTGGAATATTCAGAATCCGGAACTTGCACACCAAAGTTTAGTAGGATGCGCATAATGTAAGCCCCATAGTGAATGGTTTTGTATTTTCGTCGTATCGTGATATTTTGAAACTCGTCTAAAATAATTTTCCCCCAATTGACTTCTTGATGAGAATATATAGCATATAGAGCTTGAAAATCTCATTATACACTTTCTCATAACTACTAGTGTGGGGTTGTAGAGAACGAATTAAAGCACGATGAATTAGGCGAGCTTGGGGTCTTAATGCACTTGATTTAAGTTCATTGAGATTGGTAAGTTGGTCGGATAAGAAAAGATGGGAAACCTCATCACGGTGAACCATATCAACTTTAATATCATCAATGTCAGTTCCAAGATGTGGACAACATAATATATATCCTAATCGTTGTAAAGGCAAAAATATTTTCACACCACAAACTAACGACCATACACAATTTTCACGATTTTGTGGGTTATGATGATCGAGATTCATGTTTGCAAGAAAAAGCTTAACTAAAAGACGATTAATTCTGATATTGTTAGCATCGTACCCGATGAGATTTTCAAAATGATTTTGCTTCGCTATCTCGTGAATTCTATAATCAGCAAAATAAGGAAATTTCATGAAATATCCTTCAAATATTTTGGAATTCATCATGCTATTAAAGCAAGAAACAGAAGTATCATTCCATAACCATGCCCGAATTTGATCGTCGGTGGACCGGAAGTTGATTCTCTTATTCTCTTTGAACGAGGAGGCATGTTGATTTGAATATTGAAAAAGAAAAATGGAGTATCTGAGTGTAGTGGAGGCTAGGGTTCTGCGGTAAAGTAAGAAGTGAAAAGAAGATTATATAGTGGATGGTAAAATAATGGATAGGTTGGGCTTTCCGGGTTAGAAACCCGTAAAAAAATTGCTCTGGGATCATTCAGCCGGCTATTTTACTGTAATCAGCTGTCTGAATGCTTTCCCGAAAGTTTATAGTGCAAATTCAGTATATTCAGCTGGCTGTTGTCAGTGTTTCAGCCGGCTGAATCTGGGTTAAAAATATGAAGCATATAATATTCAACTGGCTGTTTCTATTTATTTAGCCGTCTGAATTAACAGTAAAAATATAGTAACCCTTTTATCAGCCTTTAAACACCATTTTGCAAGAAATTTATATATATATAAACAAATAACAGAGTACAATAGGAAATACTTACATAATTAGAGAAAATAATTAAACAGATTTAGACGAAGAGCTAGGAGTACTACAATCTTCTAGCTCAACCTTGTTATTCTCCTGTAATGGTCGGAGAGGGGACCAACCATTACCACGTTCCCAGGAGTTTGGTGAAACCGGAGGACGTTGTGGAGTTTGTTCTAACTGTGTCGAGCAGGAGAATGAATAGGAGAAGGTTGATGAGCCGTGTTCCTAGATGGAGATCCGTAGAATTTTAATGCGATTTGCTCTAAAAAGCTTAAACGCTTAGCATTAACCTTTTGTTCATAATAGAGTTCTCCTGTAATTCTAGTGTTTGTCTCTGGTAATGATGAATGTCATCAATTTTTTCTTTAGTAGACGGAGAACCAAAAAAATGAAGAACGTTTGGCTCGTTTTCCAGGTGGAGTATAACCAATATGTGTGGAAGGGGGACAATTGGAACAGGTTCGCAGATAGGTGTAGGAGTTGGAAGACTAGGAGAATTAGAACTTGGGGAAGAGTAATCAATGGAAGAATATTTATTTGATTCTTGAGAAGACATTGTAGGTTAATAAACACCTTTTAATGAAAAATGAAAAACCAAGGAGAGTTTAAATAGGTTTAGGATGGATAAAAATTGGTTAGGGATTTCTGGTTTAAAACAAAAGTTGAATATAAACCTGATAGAAGTTAATGGTTGTAAACAAAAAGAAAAATAAGAGGTGAAACAAGTTTTCGAAAACAGAAAATATAAATAATCAATAGTTCTCTGTGTATAACAAGAAACACTCAATAGAAAATTGGAAAGACATGTTACTTCCAGCTAAGAGACTAGAGTTCAAGTGCCAGCAACTTCAATTTAAAAAAATATTATTTTTCAAAAAAATTAAAAACAATTGAAATTTAAAAATCAAAAATCTTTTAAAGATAAAATTCCAAGTTCTCTTCTTATTTTTATAAAGATATTTTCATTTAGAGGTTTTGTAAATATATCAACCAGCTGGTTTTTAGAAGGTACAAATTCTAATCTGACTATATCTTTTTCAATATTATCACGAAGAAAATGGTGACGAATGTCAATATGTTTTGTTCGTGAATGATTGACAGGATTTTTAGATAAGTTTATAGCACTTGTGTTATCACAAAAATAGTTGATTTAGATAAATTTACTCCAAAATCTTGAAGTGTTTGTTGCATGTATTATATATTGAGCACATGCCAAATCAGCAGAAATGTATTCCGCTTCACAAGTCAATAGTGAAACACAATTTTGTTTCTTGCTAAACCAGGAGATTAAGGATTGTCCAATAAAGTGACAGGTCCTGCTCGTACTTTTTCGATCCGTTCGACATCCTCCAAAGTCAGCGTCACTATATGATACTAGCTTAAAAGGACATTCTTTCAGATAGAAAAAACAAAAATCTTTGGTTTTGCTTAGATAACGTAATATTCGTTTCACCGCTCGCATATGTGATTCTTTAAGGTTTGTTTGAAATCGAGCACATAAACAAACACTCATCATTATGTCAGGTCTACTAGCAGTTAGATAAAGTAATGATCCAATTATACTTCGATATAATTTTTGGTCAACGCTCTTTCCATCTTCATCTCTATCGAGATGTATTGTTGTACTCGTTGGAGTTGGTTTGGTAGAAGTGTTTTCCATACCAAAGCGTTAATTAGATTATCACAATATTTTTCTTGATTAATAAAAATTCCATTCTCTAATTGTTTAATTTGTAGCCCAAGAAAATAAGATAATTCTCCCATATGTGACATTTCAAATTATTTGGTCATTATGTTAGAAAATTCCTGACATAATTTATCATTTGTAGAACCAAAAATAATATCATCAACATAAATTTGAATAATTAAAATATCTTTTTTAGTTCATTTAATCAAAAGAGTTTGATCAACCTTCCCAATTTCAAAACCAGAATCTATAAGATAGCTTTTAAGACGTTCATACCAAGCACGGGGTGCTTGTTTTAGACCGTATAAAGCTTTCTTAAGTTTATAGACAAGGTCTGGAAATTTTTCATGTGAAAATAGAGGAGATTGTTTAACATAAACATTTTCTTTTATATATCCATTTAAAAATGCACTTTAAACATCCATTTGATAAAGTTTAAAATTATGAAAACATGCAAAGGCTAGTAAGATACGAATTGCTTCTAGTCGTGCGACTGGAGCAAACGTTTCTTCATAGTCAATTCCTTCTTCTTGATTATATTCTTGTGCAACTAATCTAGCTTTATCCCTAGTCATATTTCCTTGTTCATCAGCTTTATTTTTGAAGACCCACTTAGTACTGATGACTGTTTGATCACTTGGTCTAGGAACTAATTCCCAAACTTCGTTTCATTCGAATTGGTTTAGCTCTTCTTGCATAGCTATAATCCAATAGTCATCAGTAGAGGCTTCTTTAGCATTTTTAGGTTCAATGTTAGAAAGGAATGCCACATGACCCATTTGATTAAGTTGATTTCTAGTTATGACATGTGAATTAATTTCTCCTATGACATTTTCTACTGGATGATCTCGTAAAATCCTAGGAGGAAATCTTAATTCATTTTCATTATGAATAATGTTTTCATCTTGAATATTGTTTTCATCATCTTCAAAATTATTTTGATTAACCGTATTTTTGATTGTCTTAGTCATTATCTCATCATATTCAAGATTTTTATGAAAGATAAAAAAATTTTCGAAAGAAACATGAAGTGTCCCTTCGATTGTTTTACTTCTTTTATTAAAAATTCGATAAGTCTTACTTCGTTCCTGATATCCTATGAAAATTCCTTCATCGGATTTTGGATCGAATTTTCCAAGCTGATCTTTTGTGTTTAAAATAAAACATTTTGAACCAAAAACTTTAAAATATGAAATATTTGGTTTTCTTTCATGAAATAGTTCATATGGAGTGTATTTCGTTAGTGGTCGAATGGAAATGCGATTCAGAACATAACAGACAGTTGCTACAGCTTCTGTCCAAAAATGTTTTGGTAAAGTGCTTCCATTTAATAAAGTTCTCACATTCTTGTAAGGTTCTATTTTTCCTTTCTACAACTCCATTTTGCTGTGGTGTTCTAGGAAAGGAAAAATTATGGTGAATCCCCTTTTTATTACAAAAATGTTCAAAAACTTCATTTTCGAATTCACCTTCATGGTCACTTCTAATGTTTTTAATTTTTTAATTTTTAAGATTTTGAATTCTTTTAGCAAAGATTTTGAAATTTTCAAAGGTGTCACTTTTATTTTTTAGAAAAATAGTCCAAGTATATCTTCAAAAATCATCTACTATAACAAGCACATATTTGCTGTGGTTTATGGATTGAACTTGAGTTGGGCCAAAAAGATCCGGATGCAAAAGTTCAAGTGGTTGTAAAGTAGAAATATTTTTTTTTTGACTTAAAAGATGATTTTGATAATTTTTCTAATTGACAGGCATCACAAATATTGTTTACTTTAAAATTCATCTTTGATAAACCTTTTACTAATTCATTTTTAGATAATTTGTTTATAGCTTTGAAATTAATATAACAAAATCTTTTTTGCCATAACCAAGGATCATTTTCTTTGGCTATTAAACACATGTTAGTATTGTGATTTATATTCATATTAAATACATATATAATTTTATCTCTAAAACCTTCAAAAATAAGATTTTTGTTGATTAAAAATGCTACACTTATTTTTAGAAAAAGATATATTGAATCTTTTGTCACACAGTTGGCTGATGCTAAGTAAATTGTGTTTTAGATTTTTAACAAGTAAAACATTTGTAATAAGAGGTAAATTAGATCTACCGTTATTGCTCACATCGCCTTTGCCATTGATATAACCTTTTGAATTGTCTCCAAAAGTGACAGAACCTCCATCTGAGTAGGTAATGTTTGTTAGCATCTCTTTGTTTCCTGCCATGGGTTTCGAGCAACCACTATCCAATATCCATTTTCCTCTCCTTTTTAGTGGTACTTGCAAAATATAGAATTAACATTGGTACCCACATTTTTTTATTTGGGTTCTAAAAAGTTAGGTCTTAGGAAACCAAACCCAAGAGGGTTCAGAATTCATTTTAAAAATAAAATTTTATTTTTGTGAACGGTTTCTATAAAAGATTTTATATATTTGTTTCTAATCAAAGAATTATTTGTTTTAGGAACCCAAACCTTAATTGATTTAGAATAATTTGCAACTTTTGAAATAGATTTTTCAATTGTATTATTATTCCTTTTAAAATTGTTATATAAAGAATCCTTTTTCTTTGGAATAACTTTAGAAGCTTGCTTATACCCTAGTCCTCTTTTATTTGAAACTGTTTGAGAATTTTCTATAATTTTAGAAAGTTTTTCTCTACCTTTGTTAAAATTAGAGACAATTTTAGTAATATCATCTTATTTTGTTTTAAGACTAAAAATATCTAATTCCAATATTTCAATATTAGTTTTAAGATTATGATTTTCAACTAAAAGAGCATCATTCTTTTCCTTTTGAGTTTCTATTTCTTGACTTAAAATAGAGAGTTGAGATGTCGTATTAGAATAAGATTTTGAGTAGTTTCAAGTTATTCTTCTAAATTTGTTTCTCATCTCTTAACATATCTACCTCAATTTTAGTTCTATTTAATTTTTCTAGAGTTTCTTTATACTTTCTTTCGATGTTTCTTAGCTTGTCAAGTAATTCAGAGTTTATTTCCAATAAATCATCAAAAGTTAGATCACTTACCTCGTCATTTGTGGCCATAAAACATACATTGGCTTGTTCAGAATCACTGTCTGAGTCACTGTCTAATGATGAAGATGATTCTGAACCATCCCAAGTGATAGAGAAAGCTTTCTTTTTGAATCTGTCTTTCTTGTGCTTAAATTTGTCTCTCTTTTGATCAGGACAGTCTTTCTTAATGTGACCTTTCTTATGACACTCATAACATTCTAAAGAAGAAGATGATGGTTTGTTATTGTTGTTATTGTTGCTGGAGTTGTTCTTGTTGTTTCTGAATTTGTTGCTCTTTTTGAATTTCAAAAACTTTTTGAAATTTTTAGCAATGAACGCCATATCTTCTTCATCTGAATCTGATTCATCCTTTTCTACTTGGAATGCTATATTATTCTTATCTTGTGCCTGTACTTGTTTAGCCTGGAGATTAACTTCAAAAGACATTAGATTTCCTATCAACTCCTCTAGTTTAATGGTTAAAATGTCGTTAGCTTCTTCGATTGCTAAGACCTTTCGTTCCCACTCACCCGTTAAGGAATTTAAGATTTTTGAAACAATATCAAAGTCTTTATATTTTTCTCCTAATCCTAAGAGAGAGTGATATATGTCTTGAAATCTGGATTACATTTCATTTATTGTTTCATCTTGCTTCATTTTGAAATTCTGGAACTGATTCTTGAGCATAGAAATTTTACTCTGCTTTACTTTGTTAGTACATTCATGTGTAATTTTAAGTGTACGCCAAATTTCATAAGCTTTTTTACACATGCTCACTCTATTAAACTCATTTTTGTCTAATGCACAATATAACATATTTATGGCTTTAGCATTTGCAGTAGCATCTAGTTTTTCTATGTTAGACCATTGTGAATATTCAGTAGTAGGAATGTGATATTAAGTTTGAATAATATTCCAGGTTTCATAACTATTAGCTTGTATATAAATTCTCATCCTAGTAGCCTAATAGTTATAGTTTAATCTGTTAAATAGTGGTGGTCGTGCAGTAGATTGACCTTCAAGGAAACTTGTGCTAGTGTTGTTTTCTATATTAAAATATCTATGTTACGGTTATAAGATGACCTTGCTCTGATACCAAATGAAAGTTGCTCTGCTATAGGATCATGTAATATGGATGTATTTATAAACTACTTGTGCGGAATATAAAATAAGTAAGTAAATAAATAAAGCAGTAAAGTAAATGACACCAGAGAATTTTATACTGTTTCGAACTCCCTGTTCTACGTCCAGTCCCAGACTCCTTCTGAAATTAAACAAGCAACCCTCACTTAACCCGGAGGAATAAGTTTACACCGCCTGAGCAACCGAACAGGACTTCTATCGCCTAAGCAACCGAATAGGACTTCTACCGCCTGAGTAACCGAACCGAACTTCTTTACAAATAAACAAAAGTATCTGACTGTAATATGCTCTTTAAATAGCACTGATAAGTCAATAAAGTACAATATTCCTATAATCTTCTCCTTTATGATATATAGTGTAATGTGCTTGAAGAATGTGGAAGATAGAGCGATCAACGATTAGAGATTGTATGTATTTTGAGTGCAAATGGTAAATAGAGAATTAGAGTTAAGAAATCAAGAAAACTAATAATCAGTTGTTGTAAAATGTTTGTTTGATTCTAGACTCTATTTATAGAGTTTTAAGAGTTGCAATCTTTGATGAAAAGAGCGATGAAAAGGAACAGATGCAGCCCTTAAATTAGAAGATGTTTCTCTTTGTTGAAGAGAAGCATCCCTTCAGAAAAATAGTCATTATCGATAATCAGCCGTCTGAAATTTTCAATTCAGACATCTGAATCGATTTAATTTCGATGCAGCAAGAAGATAGGCTAATTTAGGTCTAATTCAGTCGTCTAAATGTCTCCATTCAGCCAGTTGAAACTGCATAAAAATTTATAATTTGTTTCAACAGTCAACCGTCTGAATGGGGACATTCTACCGGCTGTTTTATGCCTGCTGTGTGCATTAGCAAGGTTTTGTGCATGTGTCAGTGTATATATCATATCGGAGAGATTTTAACATAATTCTACTATAATATACAGACTCTAAATAGATATATATAACAACTTCGTAGCTTTATGAATCCAAATCTTTAATAAATCTCTTGCATAAATGGTTAGTACACAAGAATACAAGAATATTGACTTATATAGTTGTCACAATCAAAACACTGAAAATTAAGGTTCTAACAGTCCCTGTCATCGTCGCTCCGCTGGACTTTAACTAACTTGAAAGTCTTGGTTCTAAGCCTCTTTTCATCTCTCGTAACAATATGAATCGGCTTTCTCACTATAATCAAGTCTAGTTCTACTACTAAGTCATCTAGCATAGTCGGTGCAATAGTAGTCTCCGAGTCTCTAATACACTTTTTGAGATGAGAAACATGGAAAACATCGTGGACTCTTGCCAAACTACTCGGTAACTCAACCCTATACGCGAGTTTCCCGATCCTCTCAACAATAGGAAAGGGTCTGACGAACCTTGGTGCAACTTCCCTGATCTTCCAAATCCGATCACACCCTTTATCGACGACACCTTGACGAAAACATGATCTCCAACTGAGAACTCTAAGTCATTCCGTCTCTTATCTACATAACTCTTCGCCTAGACTAAGCCTCCTTCATTCTAGCTTGAATGACCTTAATCTTTTCTACAGCTTCTCTAACTAAATCTGTACCAAGAACCAACCTATCCCCAGTCTCCAACCCACAAATGGGAGATTTGCATGGCCTTCCATACAAAGCTTCAAATTGTGTCATCCTATTACTAGTCTGATAACTGCTGTTATACAAAAACTCGACTAAATGCAGATGGTCTTCCCATGATCCCTTGAAATCTGGCACACAAAGCTCTTAACAAGTCTTCCAAGACTCTGTTAACTCTCTCTGGTTGCCCATCTATCTGTGGATGGTAAGCGGTACTCATCTTGAGCTTGGTTCCCAAAACTTCTTGTAGACTCTTCCAGAACCGCTAGTGAATAAGGAATCTCTATCACTTACTATATTACTAGGAATTATGTGTAGTCTAACCACAACCTTCATAAACAACTTCGCCAAAACAGGTGTCGTTCTGGTTGACTTAAACTGGAATGCAATGGGCACTCTTGGTCAATCTGTCCACTATGACCCGTATACTTTCATTTCCTCGGTTTGACCTTGGCAACCCGTCAATAATATCCATGGAAATAGAATCCCACTTCCATACTAGAATATCCAATGGCTGAAGCAATCCACTTGGCTTCTAGTGTTCAGCTTTTGCCTATTGGCAATTTAAGCACTGCTTTATCCATAAGCCAATATCCCTCTTTATACCTTCCCAGAAGAAACTTCTCTTCATATCCTGATACATCTTAGTTCCTCCTGGATGAATAGTGAACTTCGAACGATGGCATTCCTCTACGACTTCTTTCCTTATGTTTCCTACACTCGGAACACATAATCTTCCTTCCTTTCTCAACCACCCATTCTTGTCAAGACTGAAATATTTCAAGTCATTACTCTCGGTTCCATCTCACAACTTCCTGATCCGTTCAGCTAATACTGGATCCTCCTCATGTTTAGAAGCAATATTTTCGATCATCACTGGTCAAACTTCCAAACATGATAACATTATGGTTTCTCCGCTAGACCCAGCCTCAGATCTCCACTGCACTCTGCAATCTGCCAATGCTTCCAAATCTTTCCACTCGTTAATCATATGTTTCCTGCTAAGTGCATTCGCAACTTTTTTCCCTTTCCCCGGTGTGTACTCAATTCCAAAATCATAAGCAGCAATAAACTCTAACCAGCTCTGCTGCCTCATTTCAGCTCCTTCTGAGAGAACAAATACTTCAACGACTTATGATCTATATATAACTCAAACCTCTCTCCCAAAAGGTAATGACTCCACACCTTCAAAGCAAATATAACTGCAACCAATTCCAAATCATGCGTCAGATATTTGACCTCATGCGGTCTAAGTTGTCTAGAAGCATAGGCAATCACTTTACCTCTCTGCATCAACACAGCTCCTAGTCTTGTTCCATACGCATCTGTATAAACCACCAAATCCTGATTCTCTTCTGGAACAACCAACACAGGTGTATAGGTCAATAAGTATTTCAAGCTCTGGAATGCTTCCTCACACTTATCGGTCCACACAAACTTCACATCCTTTCTCGTTAGCTTAGGCATCGATACTACTATCCGCGAAAAATCCTTAATGAATCTTCGATAATAACCGGCTAATCTATGGAAACGCTTTATTTCGGTCACTGTCTCGGGTCTCTTCCAACTATTCACCGCTTCAATCTTAGTCGGATCTAATGACAACCCTTTCTCTGACTACATGACCAAGAAACTTCACTTCCTTCTTCCAGAAATGACACTTCGAAAACTTCGCCTTTAGTTGATGCTACCTCAGCGTCTCAAGCACCACTCTAAGATGAACTTTATGCTCTCTTTCATCCTTAGAGTATATCAAGATATCATCTATGAAAACCAATACGGACCTATCCAAGTGCTCTCGGAAAATTCGGTTCATCAAATCCACAAAGAATGTCGGCACATTAGTTACTCCGAACGGCATAGCTAACCATTCATACGATCTATATCTGGTCCTAAACGCCGTCAAAGGTATACTGTCTTTTGATACCCTGAGCTGATGGAAACCTGTTGCCAAATCCAACTGGGAAAATATCTTGGCTCCACTCAACTAGTCGAACAAATCGTCAATTCTCGGCAATGGATATCGATTCTTTATCGTCCTCTCATTCAACTTACGATAATCGATACATAGCCTTAACGATCCGTCTGGCTTCTTAGCAAACATTGCGGCTGCTCCCTAAGGCGAACTACTCGGCCTGATAAATATCTTTCCTTCCAAATCCACCAACTGCACCTTCAACTCCCTCATCTCTGTAGGGGTCATCCTACTTGGCGGCCTACTCGTTGGTTCTGCTCCCAGAACCAAATCTATCTGAAACTCAATGGCTTGTTTCGGTGGCAATCCTACTACAAGCTCAAAAACATCCGCGAATTCTCTAACCGCGAAACTCGACTCGGCTCATCTTCCAACACTACAACACCCAACAAGGCATTTGCCTCACTGCTAGGGCCTTCTACGGTATAAACTATCTGATCACTACAATCAGGGTTTCTAAGAGATATTTTCCTATCATGGAAAAATATCCTAGCATCGTACTCACTTAACCAATCCATCCTAGGAATAATTCTAAACCCCACAAAATAAAACACATGCAAACTGCAAACAAAAGTATGACCTAACAAGTAAAACTCCAACTGGTCACATCTCAATCCTAGAGTTGCATACCCTCCTATTGGATTCGCAACCCGTAAAGAAGTAACTAAATATGTGGGTTCTAGGTTAAGCTTATCTACCAAACATCTGGATATAAAAGAATGCGATGCACTTGTATAGAATAGAACGTTAACAGACATACCATGGATCTGAAGCGTACCTCCTAAAACTGCCTTTCCCTTCTCCTGAGCTATTGGCTTCAAAGTAGCAGGCTCCAATGCATACATCTTGCTCTTTCCATCCTTAGCAGGCTCTTTGCATTGATTCTTATAATGGCCAATCTGGTCGCAATTGAAGCACCTGATATTCTTCTTCCTGGTCACTTCCTTTGCCTTTCCATCACGATACTCATTAGCAAAATGCCCCTTCTTGTCGCACTTGAAGCAAACAATCTCAGACTTCCCTTTCTTAACTGCTCCACCTTTCTGAGCACCCTTCTTAGGAAAGAACTTCCTCTTCTGACTCTGCCCCACTTGGACCTCCTAAGCCTTACTCTTCTCTAGAGAATCAAGTATCTCCTTATGCCTTAAGGCCATCTCCACCACAACATTAGAAGGATCTCTAATATGAGGCAATGTAGCCTTGGCCAACTCAGGCTTCAACTCCTTGATAAACCTCTCATTCCTCTTCATCACTACATCCACCGAAGCATACCAGATACCAACTCCTCAAACCTTCTGGCATGCTCCAAAACAGACGTCTCTCCCTGCTCTAACTCAGCAAACTTTCCGATCAGAGCAGACTGTGCCATCACAGACATGAACCTCTCCTGGAACCTCCCCTTGAAATCTTCCCATGTCAAGGTTTCCTCATCTACACCAGCTGTCACACTATTCCACTAGAACAAAGCTGCTCCCTGAAGATGTCTCGAAGCAAGCCTCCTCTTCTTCTCATCATTAAGCCCCAAGCCTACAAAGATTCTCACACAATGCAGCAACCCATTCTCCACCTCAGTGGCATCTTCCGTTCCAATAAATGGTTTCCCTCCAAGCTTAGTATAATCTCCACTTAGCTTAGCATAATGGTTGACCACCGGAACTTCCGGAACTCCTACCACTACTCCAACAGCAACACCCGCTTGCATCATATTCATGAAAAACTGATACATAGCTTCCATTCCAACTTGCGGGACTCCAGCACCCACATTCTCTGCTTGTGCCTGACCTGTGTTTCTCCACGTATTGGGTCTGGCATTCCCATCGATGCCTTCCCCTTCTGGGTTAACTCTTCCTCGTTTACCATCCATATATGTATTCAAACCTCATGAGATACAGAAAAATAACCTTAATACAAGTAGGAGACTGGAGATAAAGCATATACTTATATATAGCAAATACAAGTACGTTACCATAGCGTTATCCCATACTGCAATATTACTCTAATTCCTTAGGATTATGTTTTCAAAATCATTTTTAGCTTAAAGTTTTTCACAAATCTATGTTTTGATACCAAGTTGTAACGTCCCGTATTTGGAGGCCAAAAGCTAAGCGCTATAGATGCTGCAGTCATCTATAGTATTAACTTTCGGTGACAAAATACGGTAATGCTAATGATATTCATAATATTAGAAGCACTTGAATATGAACAAAATCACAGATTTCAAAACAACATCTTTACTGATTACATTTCAAAACAATAATTCATATCTAAGTTACATAATCCCATAATCGTTTCCTAGGTAAAGATCAAATACAATTATACAATAATAGGCCAAGAGCGACTTATGACGATGCCCCCTTGGTTGATCAGAGTCGATATAGTCATATTTGACTTAATACACATAACGGAAAAATAACAAAACAACGACTCCTAAATAGCTATCCGACAGCCACCTGCTCGTCTCTGGAAAATTTATTGGCCAAATTACTAAAACCTGGAAACCTCAACCTCGGCCTACCCAAATCAATTTTGAGCACCTGAGAGTTTAAAGGGAAATAAAAACTTCGAGTCATACATAAAGCCTAGTATGAATAATACTACTACATCTGAATTTTCCTGATATCAAGTGAGACCATGCCGCTTAGCGGAAGGGGTTTCCCCTCACTAACATCCTTTTAAAACATATCTTTTGTAAATCTTTTCCTGCAACCGAACTAGTTAATCAAACTGATTATATCAATAATAGCAATATCCTTTATGCTAAAATAAGTAATAAATGGACTATCTGTCCTCAAACTGGACTAACTTTCCTCAAACTGGACTAACTGTCCCTTTGGCCGACTCGGGCCTACCAGATAAAATATCAAATGGTCTAAACATTTGTTAGACAAAACTTCCGGATGGTCTGTCCTTAACTTACGTCTCCAACGGTCAACTGATCCTAATGGTTTTGCGGGCTAACCAATAACCTATCTCTATTCATAAATATTCCTTTCTGTGTGTAACTATCATTTTAGTCTTACTTGTGAGTA
The DNA here is from genome assembly GCA_030737815.1 of Allium fistulosum. Lineage (NCBI taxonomy): Eukaryota > Viridiplantae > Streptophyta > Magnoliopsida > Asparagales > Amaryllidaceae > Allium > Allium fistulosum. The sequence goes on along the minus strand of CM060905.1, from coordinate 304,356,780 downwards.
AGCCCTACACACTGGAATTCTGGACTAAATTAGCTAGGGGCCAATAGCTAATGAGTATAGGGCACGATCCTACACAAGTCCTATCTGGCCTTCTAATCTGAGTCATTTTCTTAGGGTTAACTACCCTTCACCTTTTTCCTTGAAAAACCTTTACAAAATGATTTAACCTTCTAAATTATACTTATACAAGGAAAATATACCTTTAGCTTTACTCTAAGCTATTTTTCCATGTTATATATACTTTATTTAAAATAATGTTGATGAAATTTAATGGAGATTACCTATCCTCCCAAAACAAGTTAAAACCCTTTTTAGCTTGAAAACACTTAGGCTATATTGCCTAATTAATACATTCTAAATCTTTGTTTAAAACCTTTAAACACCCCTTTCGAAACTATTGAAAGTGCCTCTTTCAAAACCAAGTAAAACCCTTTACTTAACCTAGGCCAAAAGGCCAAATCCTTTCTTTCGAAGGCATTCAAATTCTCCCTTTCGAAAGCATTGAAAACCCTTCCTTTCAAAAGCTTTAAAACATTAAACATCCTTCTTTAAAACCTTTAAATATTTCCTTTCGCAAACATAGGAAAAACCTTTCCTTTCAAACCTTTCGAAACCTTTGGGGAACCACCCCTTCGAAACCATTTATTAAAACCTTTCGAAAGAGTCGAAACTCTACCCTTTCGAAAGCACTTGGGTTCAATTTAAAACATGTGGAAACACCTTTCGAAACCATTAAAACTGTCTCTTTCAAAACCATTTGGGTTCTACTTCAATTCAGAGAAAAATGGTCATTAAATCATTTAAGTCGAAAGCATCTCTTTCAAAAGCATTTCCTAAGTAAAGAAGTGATGGTGTCGAAACCATCCCATTGAAAGAATTGGAGAACTGGCCAAGTTTTAAAAAGCAAAGCAACCCTTTCAAAACCAATCTGGGTTGAAAGGTAAAAAGCGGCAGTTAGAGGGTTTCGACCTAGTCGAAAGCATTTATTTAAAAACAAAGGCGCAACCCAATCGAAACCATTTCTTTAAAACCATTTGACCTGGTCGAAAGCCAACCTAGTCGAAAGCTATTCGGTCGAAAGCAACCAGGCCCATTTCCATTTAAAAGCAAAGTAGCGCATCGACCCCTTCGGAACCCTTGGTGTAACGACCCTGAATTTTTGACATTTGAAATGTGAATATTTAATCGAGTTTAAATATTCGAATGATAATTTAATTTGAAATTCGAATATCAGAATGAATTTGGCGATTAAATTATTGAATTTAATTTACTAAAGTTGGGTAAAAATTCGAATCTTCAGTTTTAAGCTTGTTAAAAATATTTTCAAGGCTTGGAAATCTATATTGATAATTCTGAAGGCAATGGAACTTTCAGAATTGAAGTTGAAACTGTTTTGTTCAGTTTTTAAATTTTATCGTTTAATCGATATTTGAAAAATAGTGTTTCGAGGCACGGTCTCGGAATTCGACGAAACCAGTTTCATTGGATCCGTAATATTGTATTATTACCGGATTTCAATTTTCGTAATGTTTGGAGTGATCGTTTGGCCGTAAGATAAGCAAACACGCTGAAATTAAATCCAAAATATAATTTAATAACTGGTCCAAAAAGCTATCTTCTCCATACGATTGAATTTGGACTCGGAACCTTTTCCATTGCGTTCGGAATAGGCGTATAACATTATAAACGCCTAGCGGTACGCCTCGATAGGAAGTCGATATTTTGAGTTGTGATTCCCGAGACAATTTGAATTTGAATTCAAAATATATGTATTTTTGGACTGGTCAATATAATTCATATCAGTTGTTTTTCTATCACATCCAAATCACTGTAGCTAGGTGAATTTTTCACGCAACCCATCTTCTCATGTTCAGAATCACGTACTCTGGTCTCCACTTCCTCCTTTGTTAAAATGCACGAGAAAAAAATATAAACGAAAACCTTCTTTCGTTCGAAATTCAAAACAATGGCCGAGTATTTATTTTGAAAACAAATCAAACGAAATCACGTATTCTGCTCCATCCCCAATTCCAAAACCTTCGGTCTCCTCTGAATACAAATTCACAAAATTCGAATCTGAGTTCTTCTACTTGATTCCAAATCGAGTTCATTCGAATCACTCGCGAGGAGAGGCGCTCGTTCGACAGCGACGAGCTCGTTGGGGTTTTTTTGGGCATCGCGATGTCAAGCGCGAGGCGGCGCTTTGGGGCAGGTCGAGGAGGCGCGACTTGCTGTGGTATGGTCGACAGTTTCATAGCGAAGTCGAGGGGTGGTTCGCAAATTCGAACATGGCCGTGGTCGCGAGCGATGGGGCGACGGCTACGAGCAGTGTCGTACGGCAAAGTAGAGTTGAGCTCGAGGTCAGGAACTAGGGTTCATCGATGGCATCTTCGAGTTCAGATTCGTGTAGCAGTAAGGTATAAAAACAATTTAAATTCATCAATTTAAAATTTAAATTTTTGTAATGTATATACATGTTTATACAGAGAACAGAAAAATAACATCAGTAAGGCAGTTTCTTTTATCAATTTATATGTGTAGATATATATATATATATATATATATATATATATATATACAGAAAAAAAAATGTGTCACAGTAAAGTAAATTTAAATTTTTGCTGTTTACAGTAAAGAAGGATTTTGTTTTCAATTTATATATATGTGTACATAAAGGAAAATTTCTAGTTAAAAATTAAATCATTGGCTAATTAAATTTATCAAATGAAAATTGATTATTCGATTATTTCGAATATTAACAAATTGTACAAATTGTTATACAAGGACTATAAATGGAGAAAAACAAATTGGAATGGAAAATGGACTGCGAAATAAAATCAAAGTTGAGATCTTCTCACTCAAATAAAGGGTTTGGTTTAATTTTAAATAGTTATATTTAAAATTATTGATTGTGTTGATTGTGTGCTTGAATGATACTATATATAGTAGTATATAGCGATATATATATATATATAAATATTGGCATATGTATATATTGGCGTTGTTGATTTCCCGCATTATATAGTGGATGAGACCCTATTGCGCCGCATAATAGCGGATGATATTTTATAAATCCCATATACCACGATATTTGTAACGACCCCGAATTTTATAAATATTTAAAATGATAATTTATTAATTTTTGAATAAAATTTGTGAAATAAATCGATAAGGTGATGCGAGTTTCCCCGATATCCAAGTATATTTGTATAAATCGTTTAAAAATTTAAAAATATTGTAAATATTGTATATATTAGTAAAAAATTGAATTTGACTTTAGAATTTAAACTTGAATATTGAATTTGTATTTGAATTTAAAATTTAAATAAACGACTTGGAAAATGTTTGATAGTTGAACTTTAAAACAAAGAAATAAAAAAATAAATAAATGAATGCATGGGTACATAATATAAATATCTTTGAACATGGATTACTTTGCAAACATGAAACAAGTACACAAATATATATATCATTTCAGCCGAAACAATATCACCTGCACAATTTTAAGTAGGGGGATATATAGATGTAGGCTTGCAAAAGAAGAAATAAAATAAGGTAATATGGTACATGGTAATTTAATGCAAGCCAGAGTTTTATCACTTCAGCCTCCAAACCAGAGAAAAATATCCCTGCCTCTTGTACAAATAACATTATCATCTGTAAATCCATTTTCTTTTATCAACCTCCTCACATCAGTTCGTTCCATTCAAAACTGAGAAAGAAAAAGAACTAAAGTAGATTTCACCCAAAGCTACAACTTGAACAACATCATTTTCTTCAATCTGGAATTGTTACTGCATGCAAATTTAAACAACAAAGCAACTCGAGTTTTATCAAAACAAAGAAGATTGGCAATTCAGTTTCAAGTTTTCAAAAACAGTCTTCAAAGTAAAGGCTTCTCTGTTCAAAACTTTTGCCAGGTGAGCAAACTATCCCAAATTAAGTTAGATTTGTGTGAAATTGTTTGCATGGATGATAGATGTTTGGATTTTAGCATGAATTTATTCTGTAATTCCTGGGTATGCTTGTGTCCATCAGTATATGTATACCTCTGATATATATATATACAGGCTCAAGAACATAAGAAAGAAAACCAATAACCTTTCCTCTTTCTGAACAATATGAGCAAAACTTTTAGATCCTGAGCCCATTTTCATTATTGGCTTTAGTGAAGAAATCTGAAGATAATATGGCATGTTTGATATGAATCTGTGTTTATGCATATATATGTGACTGTGTGTATATAAAGCTACCTCTCTGTTGTAAAATGAACATCAGGATTCCTACAAAATTTAAATCTAAATATACAAGTTGTTTTAAATCTTAACCTTTAAAGAGAAATTGTTAAGGATATATTAGATTCGAATTTTAAAAATAATTCTAGATAAAAACAACTGATAAAAATTCCAGAAGAAGAAAATGTCAGCGATGACCAACATAAAGCAGAAAAAATCAAGTGATTTAATTTGGGTTTTGATTATATGAACAGATTCAAAATTCAAAATTATGATTTTTGATAATCAATTTAGAATTTTTAGGTGGACATTTGACCAGAAAAAAATCAAGTTGAACTGAAATTTGATTTTTGCAACCTACAGTGATCACACGAGCTTTGGCGGTCGCTGTTGCTACTGGAGACAGAGTGATGATGCACGATCTCGGGAAAAATGGCCGGAGGTGTTCTCGATGTATGTGGGGGCCGGACGACCTAGAATTAGGGTTTAACGACCTTACTTTGTCGACGTTGGGTTTGGGGAAATTGCGTCGTCGACAAGTTTTTCTTGGCGATCACGACAGGGGAAGGTGGATCGTCGAAGTGTGGCGAAGTTTCGGCTAGGCTCGCGGCGGTTCAGGGGTCGTGGTTGGCGAATACGAGTGGTTTACATGCGATTAGCTTTGTTACAGTGTGAGTTGAAGTGCTAAAATTCGAGCGACGGTGAAATCAGGCAATTTGGGTGGTCGGAGTTGTTCCTGGGGTCGTAGGCGACCTGTTGGGGGACTCGGCGACGACCAGTGATGGTCGAAGTGAAGGTGCACGTGCACGATTGGGGGTGCGTATCTGTTGTTGCTTGGATATAATTAGAGAAGACGAAGTTAACTGGGGACGAACTCGAAGCGTTGCACGAAATGGCTCGAAGCAGAGGATAGTGAAGGGGGGGACTCGTAGTATAACTCGAGTAGAATAAAGAATTGGTCGAGAAGAACAGGGATTGCTGGGTAGCACCGGGTTTTTGGGTTATCTGTTGTAATACCAAAACAGTTTTGAACTTTAAAGAAGAATCAAGTTTTTTTTTTAAAAATAAAAATAAAAATAAATTTTGTTAAAAAAATCAATTTCCTGTTAGATTAGAAGTTGTCTAAGTTTTAAAATTTTATTAAGAAGGTTTTAAATTAAATTGTTTAGTTAACTAAGTTTTAAATGATTAATGATAGACATGAACTTTTATTGTGAAAGTTTAACTCAATAATATTAAAGATTTGTTAACGAATCTTGAAATGGTTAATTAACTTTTAAAGTTCAAAGTTAATTTATTTGTTGAAGGAATTTATTACTTGAAGATAATTACTAAATAAAAGTAATTACGGATGGATAATTTATGATTAAAGTTGATTTATCAAGTGATTAAAGAATAATTGATTAAAGGATGATTTATTAATGATTAAAGGTTAGTTTATTTAATTAAAGGATAATTAATTCAAATGGGTTGTAATTGATGATTAATTAACCAGGATTAATAATTTATTCATAGAAATTAATCCGATTTAGATCAATCAGATAATTAAATTGATCCTACCTACGGATGTTTGGATTGTATTGAATGGTTGAATTGTTTGACATGTGTGATATGTGATGCTTTGTGATATACCCTGATTTATGATGTGATCTGTAATTTACTTATCTGCGATATATATATCTATTTATGTGATATATTACTATGTGAATATAAAACCTTTGACCCATAAACGACATTTGAATTTCGATGCGACAGGGAGTCGGATTCCAGTTGGTTATCCGAAACCCACATCTAATTGTAATGATGAATCTTTGTGACCGATAAATTTATTTTATCTATGAATCTGTGAATGAAGATAAGCGTTATCGACTTTACCGCTTATCAATATATCTGTGATGATTGATGTTGCACTATTGTGTGTAAAACCCCTGGACTACACTTATACACACACAAATATGGATTTCACGTGGAAATCGGTTGAGTCACAGATGATGTAAATTTAATGTTTTTGAAATTGAAATTTTAATTTCAATCGATTTGGAAATTGGAAATTTGGGTTTAATATGAAAAGCTTTTGAAATGGAATTTCAAAGATAAAAGTTACTTTGAATAACTTAATCGAGTTTTGAAGATTTAAATAATTTGATTTAAATTTGAATTCAAGTTTGAAATTGAATTCTATGATTTGAAACTAGGGATTAAAGATGCTATACAGGTTATATATGGGTTAAACCATTTTAAAGGTATTGATTTGGGAATTTGAATTTAATTCAAGGGTTTTAACTCGTGTAAATATAACTGGATTTTTCCGAAACGAAAACTACTTGTTTTCAAATAATAATAGCTTTCATTTTAAGAAAGGATTTCCAAATTGTGTTGAACGGTTTCAAGTTTGAAATAGAATTGAAATGTTTTGAAAACTATAAAATGAGTCTTTGATTTCAAAGACCGGATGAGTTAATCTAACTGGAAATGGAATTGTTTTGAAAGGCTATGAATGAATCTTTGGAAACCAATTTTGAAAGCTATAAGTTAAATCTTGATTAAAGATTTAACGAGTTAATCAAATTGAAATGGAAATCGATTTGAAAATCTATGAATGAATCTTTGGAAACCAATTTTGAAAGCTATAAGTTAAATCTTGATTAAAGATTTAACGAGTTAATCAAATTGAAATGGAAATCGATTTGAAAATCTATGAATGAATCTTTGGGAACGGGGTAAACTTTGTGAATTAAATCTTTTGTTTAAAAGATTAAAAGTGTGGAAATTGTTTAAACCATTGAAGGTTTTTGAAATGAATCTTTTTGTTTAAAAGATTGGAAATGGTAATTTGTTTTACCATTCGAATGAAAAGTTTTTAGCTTTAAGCTGTGATTTAACTGAGACCCCAGTATCCATATGATTTTTAATTTCGCTCGTTATTCGGTTTAGCCGGGAGAGGACCTTTGTGTCATATATCCCATTCCGAATAGTGATACGACGATATTGATCGCATTTGAAGACCGGTGGTGAAGACCGGGTATTTGCAAGAGCGATAGGATGACCTATCGATTGTCTCTGCACTGAGTAGCTACGGTATAGAGATTTCCTAAGTGATGGGAAGTCCGATCGAGATTGTGAATACCCGGATTGCAAGGGCTTCTTCGGAAGTGCCTTCGGTTCTGTTCGAACCCGGAACAGACTTATATGGATGTGTGTCTGACGTTACACTTTGAGATGTAAAGCTGGTTTCTATCAAATACATTTCTGTTGGTGGTGGAGAATTTATTCTCTTAGCTTAACACCCTTCTCTGAGACGTACGAGCTCAGAGGTTATGTAGTTGATGGTTACTAGTGATACATTCCCAATTTGGTAATGTGGCATACGAAGTGCTGCTGATCATTGGTTGATCAAAGCGTGGCTTTGTGAAAAAGCGTGGCTTTGTGAAAAAGCGTTGCTTTGTGAAAAAGCGTAGCTTTATGGACGAGACTTCGTCGAGCCTCACAACCCGATAATGGTCGAAACAGGAATGTTGCGACAAAGGTTTGTAGGGGTAGCGCCCCTAGGGTATGTCATTTCCTTCTGGATAAAGGGTGGTATCATGGTATGGAGCCCAGATACTTAACTCGTGTGGACATTATACATTTATCACTTTGTGATGTTGCTTTATGATCGAGGTACCTCGGATAAAGGTCGGTAACGACCGGGGGATGACATGACTCGTGTGTTAGTTACCTAGTTTAAGCTCGGTTAGAGCGTGAGGTAGCGTCGGCCTTTTGTTTGCAGAGATCCGGTTAGGTTCTCGAGGCGTCTTTCCAGAGGCGTTTCTATTTCGGTAAGGAAGTTCCTTAGCCTGATCATTTGTTGGAAATCCAAAGAAACAATACGAACCCAGTACGGTTTTAGTTGTATTACCTGCTATGGAATGTGGCGGTAACCTGCTATTGGACGTAGTAGCTATAGTAGGCATACCACAATGGTTGTATGCTGGCTAAGATTAATATTTTATTTTCGAAATGGTTTTCGACACTATGCACTAATGATAATAATATCGAATGATTTTGCGTAGTAAACATGTTTGACTATCATAAGGAGAAATCTCCTCCAATTCTGCGATTGCATTGTGTGTGTGGTGGGAGGTCTTATGGTAGTTTCATTTTCGAAAAGCATTGCGGATTTCAATGTTTAAAAGCCTTTCGTGTTTGTTTAAAGATAAACTGTTTTTGTTGCTCACACCAGTCCCATGACTGATCCGGAGTTTATTGTTCCCTTCCTAAACTCTGGGTGCCCACTATTTTCCACACGGGCAGTCTAGAGTTGAGGTTTTCAGATATTCAGGTTGAGTAGATTTTCTGGAGCCAGTCAGTCCTTGGACGACTGACCTTGCTTTCCGCTAGCTATGGATTGGAGCATTTTATTGGAGATATTGTTCCGCTGCTGATGTTATCGTTTTCTTTCCCGCTGCTATTTCTTGTATCATATCTCGGATGTATATTGGTATCTGTTGTATCATTCTGTTGTATCATACTGTATCGGATTTTGTATCTGTCATTGTATCAATGTTATATATATTGATATATTCTTTTTCTTCCGCTGTGTTGTTATACTTAATGTTGTTATAAGCTCCGGCGAATCGGATTTGAACGGTCGAATCTGCGGCATTCTAGTACAATGTGAAGTACGGATGTTGATTTTCGAGCGCGAAAAATCCGGATCGTTACAATATTTCACCTCGAAGTGGAATTGGTATTGTGCTAACATCTGTGGATGCACGAAAACAGGTTGGAGGGATCCAACAGGATTCCTCAAAACATTTGAATTTGTTTTATATGTTGTGTGATGATTTATTTATAATCTGTGGATGATTATATCTGTGATTGAACGTGTTGAAGGCTATAATTTAGCCGAATGTATTTTTGGTATCGTTGGATACCAGAAATGAATAATTGGATTTTTGAAAATAAAAATTGGAAATTTTAAGTAAATTCTTTTGAAAGAATTGGTTGAATTTCAAAGAAGGAATTTAAAAGCAAAAAGTTGATTTTTGAAATCTTATGGAATTATTTCCAAGATATGGAAAAAGATTTTAATAAATGGATTTTGAATAGAATTATTCGAAAGTTGGGAAATTTATTTAAAATGGAATTTTAGATGGTTTGGAAGAATAAAGGAATTTATCTAAAGGGTGATAAATTTGTTTGAAATCTAATTGATAATTGATTTCGTATTTGAATAAATCTTTGGGAAATCGATATGAAAATTTATTTGACGTTGAATGAAAAATTGATTTGTGTTGAAATAAATTGGAAATCGATTTGTAAATGATTTGGGATTTGAAATAAACTTAGAAATCAATTTGTAATTGATTTGGTGTTAAAAAAAGAAATCAGAAATCAATTTGGAATTTGATTCGGTGTTGAAGTAAATTTAGAAATCAATTTGGAATTTGATTTGGGGTTTGAAATAAAATTGAGAAATCAATTTGAAAGTTGATTTGGTGTTAAAAGTGAATATTTGAGAATGTAAATTCAGAATAGAATTTATAAAGGAAAGGGAAATTTGTTTTAAAAATAAGCATTGATTTATTTTTGAAGTATGGAAATGAATTTACAGATTTGGAATGTAAATTTGAAATAAATCGATAAGGATTTATTTAATTGGTTTAAATGGACCATTTTGTGATGAAGTGTGAAAATGTGATTTGAAATTGGTTTTCAAATGTGAAGTGTGAAAATGTGATTTAAATTGGTTTTCAAATGTGAAGTGTGTAAATGTGATTTGAAATTGGTTTTCAAATGTGAAGTGTGGAAAATATATATCTTGTGAAGATATTTTGAAAATAAATAATTTGGGAAAAATTATTTAAATTTGTTGATTGTTGTGAATGTGGTTGATAGTTAAATAACCGACTATCAATATTTGTCTTTGAAGTGGCACTTGATTTGTTTTTAAAACAAACGCTCACTATTCGGGTTAGCCGGGAAAAGACCTTTGTGTCATACAACCCATTCCGAATTAGTGATACGATGATATGGATCGTATTGAAGACCGGTGGTGAAGATCGGATATTTTTGAAAATGAAAGGACAACCTGTCAAATGTCTCTGCACCGAGTTGCTCCGGTATAGAGATTTATATCACTCTTTTTGTGATGGGAAGTCCGGACGTGATTAGTGAATATCTGAATTGCAAGGGCTTCTTTGGAAGTGCCTTCGATACCGTTTGATCCCGGAACGGACTTGTATGGATGTGTGTTTGACGTTACACTTTGAGATGTAAAGCTGGTTTCTATCAAATACATTTCTGTTGGTGGCGGAGAATTTATTCTCTTAGCTTAACACCCTTCTCTGAGAGGTACGAGCTCAGAGGTTATGTAGTTGATGGTTACTAGTGATACATTCCCAATTTGGTAATATGGCATACAAAGTGCTGTTGATCATTTGTTGATCAAAGCGTTGCCTTGTGAAAAAGCGTTGCCTTGTGAAAAAGCGTTGCTTGTGAAAAAGCGTGGCTTTGTGAAAAAGCGTGGCTTTGTGAAAAAGCGTGGTTTTGTGAAAAAACGTAGCTTTGTGGATGAGACTTCGTCGAGCCTCATAACCCGGTAATGGTCGAAACAGGAATGTTGTGGCAAAGGTTTTTAGGGGTAGCGCCCCTAGGGTTTGTCATTTCCTTCTGGATAAGAGGTGATATCATGGTATGGAGCCCAGATATTTTACCTATGTTGATGCTGCACATTTATTATACTTTGTGGTTGAGGATCCTCAGATAAAGGTCGGTGACGACCGGGGGATGGCATACTTGTGTGTTAGTTACCTAGTTACAGCTGTACAGTGTGAGGTAGCGTCAGTGTGTTAGTTACCTAGATACAGCTGTACAGCGTGAGGTAACGTTGTCCTTGTGTTTGCAGAGATCCGGTTAGGTTCTCGGGGCGTCTTTCCAGAGGCGTTTCCATTTTGGTGTAAGGAAGTTCCTTTGCCTGACCATTTGTTGGAAATCCAAAGAAACAGTACGAACCCTGTACGGTTTTAATTGTATTACATGCTATGGAATGTGGCGGTAACCTGCTATTGAACGTAGTAGCTATAGTAGGCATACAACAATGGTTGTATGTTGGCTAAGATTGATATTATACTTTCGAAATGTTTTCCACACTAGACATTAATAATAATATCAACTGTTTTTGCGTAGTAAGCATATTTGACTATCATAAGGAGAAATCTCCTCCAATTCTACGTTTGCATTGTGTGTGTGGCGGGAGGCCTTATGGTAGTTTCATTTTCCAAAAGCATTGCGAATTTGTTTTATTTTCTTTGTGAAAATAACTGTTTTACAATCTCACACCAGTCACCATGACTGGCTCGGAGTTTATTGTTCCCTTTCTAAACTCTGGGTGCCATAATTTTCCACACGGGCAGCCTAGAGTTATGTTATCAGGATATTCTGGATATTCTAGAGCTTTGGAGATGAGCTGGATGGCGAAGCGTACTACCGTACTTATTTATTTATTTCGCTGTGTATTCTGTATGAGGAAAAGTTTTTGTAACTGTCCATTGCTGTATTGAGTTGTATATTGACTCTGATTGATGTATGTATAAACTGATATAGTCTTTTGTTTAAAGATTATTGATTCATCTATTGTATATTATTCCGCTGCAAATGTGAGATTCTGATATTGTTTCTGTTTTTTTTTTCTGTTCTTTCTTTTCTTCTGTCTTCTTCTACCTCTTCTTTTAACTCTAATGGTTCGGTTTTCCGGCATTTGATTGCGCGGCATTTGATACAGTGGACGTATTAATATCGACTTTCGAGCGTCGAAAAGTCATATTGTTACAAGTGGTATCAGAGCTGCTGGTTAAGTGACAACCCTGGCTCTGTTGGGTGTTACTCATTAGAGATAGAGTCAGTAGTGCTCTAGAATGAGTGTGAGTGTAATAATAGATATGAGCGTGTATTTTTTAGTGAATACAAAATTTGTTTTGTATTGTGTTGACTTATCGGTTGATTGTTTATAGATTCTGGTCGGTGCAGTCTGGCCAACTGTAATCGATAGGGGTTTCTAAACTCTTAAACAAGATAAACTGACACAGTATTGTTTTAAATAGGGTAAATGAAATAATTTTTCCCAAAACTATTTTTGTATGGAAAAGGAACGATTTTCTATGAATTATCATAGTATATGGATGCTTGGTTGTTAGGAAGAGATAATATTGAATTATTATCACTGTTGTATGGAAATTAAATAAGAAATAATGGTATAACCAAATATTTGGAGATAAATTAATTTAACAAATGAAATTTATAAATTAATGAATTGAAAGGAAAGGAAATGAATTCATAAATGAAATGAGATTTGTTAATATAAATTGTAAATGTGATTTATAATTTGGAATAGAATTCCAAGAAAATATTTGGAATAAAATTCATTAATGGAATGTAAATAAGTTGATGACTTATAAAAATATTTGAAATTTGATTGGAATAAGATTCAAATTGAAAAGGAATGAATTTGTGAACGAACAAATGATGCTACATTTGTAAATGAATGAATTGGAAATTGAATAATGAAGTGAGATTTGATTTGAATCAAGTTGAATAAAAATCCAAACTTGGAAAAAATAAAATGAAATGGATTGAATTCAAATAAAATAACTTGATATATTATTAATTCGTGGAATAATGAATTTTAAGTTGAATTGGTGAAATTAAAGTTGGGTTGTAAGCTAAATTTAAAATGGTTTGAATTTGTAAATAAATTCAAGTAAGCCGACAAAATAAATTGCAAATTTCCTTGTTATTGATTTAATAAATTTGGAACAAATTGAATATGGAGATTTGAAATTTAAAATGAATAAGTGAATATACTAATTGAATTAAATTAGTAGATGGAATGGGTTTGATTTAATGAGTTGTAAATCACTTGAATTGAATGAAAATTGTATGTGAATTGGTCGTAACAAAAATAATTTGTATTGAAACCATATAAATTGCTAATGGAAATTATTTTGAATGCATTGCTTATGAAATCTATGTAATTGCTATTGAAATAATTGAAATGTTAATATATTTCTTATATTTGTCACTTACGTGTTTAAACTGAGTAAGTGCAGGGTTTTGGAAGCCGTTTAGCTGCATTTTGGTTGCGTTAATAAGCTAATAAATAATTGCTTTGCTTAAAATGCTAAAAAGGTACGCCTACGCAATACAAAATAGGAAATATGAACTGTTTTTCTGCTTTTCCGACCGTGTGGGTCGATGTATACATATCTGTATCTTTTGTCATATTGCAAAAGCTCCTCCGTACAAAGAAAACTCCGCCAAAATTTTCTGAAAATTTTGGGAGTTAGAAAAATTTTGAAATTTTTGGAAATTTTTCACTAACGACAAAAGATTTAAAATTGGGAATTGAGATAAAAGTGAATAAAAATCAATATTCGAAATTAGAAGATGAATCGAATTCAAGTAAAATTCGAAATGAAAATCTGAATGAAAAATTTGGAAATAAAAGTTGAGATTTGAAATGAATTCAAATAGAATTGAAATAGTAAACTGAATTCAAATGGAATTGAAAACGCAAAGTTGAATGGAAATGAATATATAACTTTGTTTGTGAAGTGAAAATAAATATAAGAAGAGTGTAAACACTTATATTAAACTTAAGAAGTGGAGAAAATTCTTAAGTAAAATGGGTATTGGGAATCCAATAAGTAAATTTGGACATTACTGTCAAGTAAAATATACAGGGGGTATAAAGGAAAATGGAATTGGATTTTGATTTCGAAGATGAATTTAAATTGCTCGACAATAAGGTATGTATTTAAATTTCAGTATGAAATTTGATGAGTTTCTGATTTTGCCACTTGGCATTTTGTTTTCTATTGGGATTTGAGAGTCCGTATGGACATTTTGTAGTCGTACCGAGCTAGCCGCGCAAAGGAGACGCTGGCGAATTTTTTCGAAAATTTCGAGAGTTAGAAAATTTTTGAGAAAATTTTGAATTCAAAATTTGAATTTGAAATGAAATTTAAATTGTTAAGACAACCATATTATTTGGAACTTATGGTTGATTGTGGAAAATTAGTTAAAGTAATAATGGATCTTTTATGATAAAAAGATTTGGGTTGATAAGTTGATAAAACTGTTTCGTTTTGGTAAAATGATAAACGGGTATTGGAGCATTCTTCTTAACTTGTAATTTCGGGATGAAATTCTTTTAAGGGGGGAAGATTGTAACGACCCTGAATTTTGACATTTGAAATGTGAATATTTAATTGAGTTTAAATATTCGAATGATAATTTAATTTGAAATTCGAATATCAGAATGAATTTGGCGATTGAATTATTGAATTTAATTTACTGAAGTTGGGTAAAAATTTGAATCTTCAGTTTTAAGCTTGTTAAAAATATTTTCAAGGCTTGGAAATCTATATTGATAATTCTGAAGGCAATGGAACTTTCAGAATTGAAGTTGAAACTGTTTTGTTCAGTTTTTAAATTTTATCGTTTAATCGATATTTGAAAAATAGTGTTCCGAGGCACAGTCTTGGAATTCGACGAAACCAGTTCCATTGGATCCGTAATATTGTATTATTATCGGATTTCAATTTTCGTAATGTATGGAGTGATCGTTTGGCCGTAATATAAGCAAACGCGCTGAAATTAAATCGAAAATTTAATTTAATAACTGGTCCAAAAAGCTATCTTCTCCATACGATCGAATTTGGACTCGGAACCTTTTCCATTGCGTTCGGAATAGGCGTATAACATTATAAACGCCTAGCGGCACGCCTCGATTGGAATTCGATATTTTGAGTTGTGATTCCCGAGACAATTTGAATTTGAATTCAAAATATATGTATTTTTGGACTGGTCAATATAATTCATATCAGTTGTTTTTCTATCATATCCAAATCATTGTAGCTAGGTGAATTTTTCACGCAACCCATCTTCTCACGTTCAGAATCACGTACTCTGGTCTCCCCTTCCTCCTCTGTTAAAATGCACGAGATAAAAATATAAACGAAAACCTTCTTTCGTTCGAAATTCAAAACAATGGCCGAGTATTTGTTTCGAAAACAAATCAAACGAAATCACGTATTCTCCTCCATCCCCAATTCCAAAACCTTCGGCCTCCTCTGAATACAAATTCACAAAATTCGAATCTGAGTTCTTCTACTCGATTCCAAATCGAGTTCATTCGAATCACTCGCGAGGAGAGGCGCTCGTTCGACAACGACGAGCTCGTTGGGGTTTTTTTGGGCATCGCGATGTCAAGCGCGAGGCGGCGCTTTTGGGCAGGTCGTGGAGGCGCGACTTGCTGTGGTATGGTCTACAGTCTCATGGCAAAGTCGAGGGGTGGTTCGCAAATTCGAACATGGCCGTGGTCGCGAGTGATGGGGCGGCGGCTACGAGCATTGTCGTACGGCGAAGTAGAGTTGAGCTCGAGGTCAGGAACTAGGGTTCGTCAATGGCATCTTCGAGTTCAGATTCATGTAGTAGTAAGGTATAAAAATAATTTAAATTCTTCAATTTAAAATTTAATTTTTTGTAATGTATATATATGTTTATACAGAGAACAGAAAAATAACATCAGTAAGGCAGTTTCTTTTATCAATTTATATGTGTAGATATATATATACAGAAAAAAAAAATGTGTCACAGTAAAGTGAATTTTAATTTTTGCTGTTTACAGTAAAGAAGGATTTTGTTTTCAATTTATGTATATGTGTACATAAAGGAAAATTTCTAGTTAAAAATTAAATCATTGGCTAATTAAATTTATCAAATGAAAATTGATTATTCGATTATTTCAAATATTAACAAATTGTATAAATTGTTATACAAGGGCTATAAATGGAGAAAAACAAATTGGAATGGAAAATGGACTGCGAAATAAAATCAAAGGTGAGATCTTCTCACTCAAATAAAGGGTTTGGTTTAATTTTAAATAGTTATATTTAAAATTATTGATTGTGTTGATTGTGTGCTTGGATGATACTATATATAGTAGTATATAGCGATATATATATATATATATATTGGCATATGTATATATTGGCGTTGTTGATTTCCCACATTATATAGTGGATGAGACCCTATTGCGCCGCATAATAGCGGATCATATTTTATAAATCCCATATACCACGATATTTCACCTCAAAGTGGAATTGGTATTGTGCTAACATCTGTGGATGCAGGGAAACAGGTTGGAGGGATCCAACAGGATTCCTCAAAATATTTGAATTTGTTTCATATGTTGTGTGATGATTTATTTATAATCATGGATGATTATATCTGTGATTGAACGTGTTGAAGGCTATAATTTAGCCGAATGTATTTTTGGTATCGTTGGATACCAGAAATGAATAATTGGATTTTTGAAAATAAAAATTGGAAATTTTAAGTAAATTCTTTTGAAAGAATTGGTTGAATTTCAAAGAAGGAATTTAAAAACAAAAAGTTGATTTTTGAAATCTTATCGAATTATTTCCAAGATATGGAAAAAGATTTTTATAAATGGATTTTGAATAGTATTATTCGAAAGTTGGGAAATTTATTTAAAATGGAATTTTAGATGGTTTGGAAGAATAAAGGTGTAACAACCCGCATATTTGTCGATTTTATATTTAAATATTTTATTTAAATATTTTATCGTTAATCGGATTTTGGTCCGAAAAGCTACTTTTTGCATACGGTCAAATTAGGACTCGAGACCACTCCCAATGAGTTCAAAATGATGTTTGCGATCTTTTTAAGTGTAAACTTCGATATGTTTGGAGATCGTGAAATTTTCGTCACTTTTTGGCTTAGGACTTTGGTTTAGGCTGAACACATACTAACTCAGCCCAACCCCCTCTCCTCTTCACTAATTTACAAACACTTCAAGCTTCTTCAAAAATGGTGGAGGGAATGGGAAATTAAAATTCCTAGCTCAATTCTTCATTGCTAATCCAACATCTACTCCAAAATTCACGTGAAGAACATTGATCCAAGCTTCTTGTTGTTCTTGTTTTGTTTCAAGCTTCATCTTCATTGATTTTGGTGCAAAGGTGAGATTTTTAATCTCACATCTTGCCTATATCTGTCATTGGACTGTTGGGAATGATTCCCTATCACTTGTGCACATGTATTTGCATTTGGTTTGGATTGAATTGGTGAAAAACCCAATTTTTAGTGTTTTGGAAAAATTCTGGGCGTAGGTCGTTCGGCATTGGAGAAGACAGGCCTGCAAACCTTCGTTCTGGACTTAGGTCGCTCGCGTGCTTAGGTCGTTCCTTTTTAGGTCGTTTGGCCTTAAGTCATTTGCAGCTAGGTCGTTCGACCTTATATGCTCATATTAGCTCGTTCGGAGTTAGGTCGTTCGCCACAGGGTCATTAGGTCGCTCGGCAATAGCTCGGCCTGCATTTCCTTAGGTCGCTACTCCTTTAGGTCGCTTCACCTTTAGGTCGCTGGCCTTAGGTCGCGCCTCCTTTAGGTCGTTTGACCTATTTGCATTTAGGTCATTTCCACTGGGTCGTTGGCCCTAGGTCGCTCGGCTTTCCCCCCTGTTAGGTCGCTCGGCATGTGCAACCTAGTTAGGTCGCTCACCACTATTAGGTCGTTTGACCCCTTTCACTTCCTTTAGGTCGATCGACCTGTTTACCACTTAGGTCGCTCGCCTATTTAGGTCGCTCAGACATTATAGGTCGCGCCTTATGTTAGGTCGCTCGGCTCCTCCCTGTTAGGTCGCTCGGCCTTATTAACCTCGTTAGGTCACTCAACCACCTATTCCACTAGGTCGCTCGACCACCTATCCATTAGGTCGCTCGCCCGCTTTACCTTTAGGTCGTAGGTCGCTTGGCTTCACTAGGTCGAACCCCGTAGCGGGGGTGTTGCCCCCACACCCCCACCTTGGGGGGTTGCCACCCCCCTAGACCCCCCCTCCGTAGGGGATCTTATCTGAAAAACATTCAATAGAACTTCCACTTTGATGTATTTTGAGCTGATTTCCTTGGATTTTATTCACGTCTTCGTATGTGAATTTCTGTGATTGATTGTTCTACAATCATTTTTGTGTTTTGTCACTTTAAAAATATGAAGGTTTCAATATTAGTAGTAAATATCAAAACTCTTTTATCAAAACATTTTCAACTCTATTTTTAATACCAAACTCGTTTATAAAACCGTTTTCCAATCTATTAGTACATACAAGCCTTTACCTCACTCGGATGAGAAATCTAATTAAACGGCTTAGCAAAACAAGTGGTATGAAACGCTTGCGTTTACTTCGTCGGTTAATTCTTGGACTTGTTCGATTGAACCTCTTGTGACAATTTTCTAGTGAAGATCTACAGTTTGTTCGTAAATATTTGAGTTAAGCTAGTGGTTATGGGACATGAAGCTAAACTCTTATATTTACTAGCTGAGTGTAATTGACACTTCTTGATGATCATTTTTTGTGATTTAGACTAGCAATTGTGCGATGTCTCTTTGTCTACGAGGGAGACTAAACCCCGTTTGTGTGATGTTTCACCATCACATATGTGGGGTAGCGCCCCATGGTCTTCGGGCCGTTCGTGTGTCAAAATTTAATGGATAGCTTCCATGAGATAGCTTCTCGTTCTTGTGTTACACGTGTTGGTGAGTTTTCATGCTCCCGTTCTTGTGATAGGCCTCCCCACCTTTTTATGTGATTTCTGGATTTCGTGTGTTGATTTCTGGAATTTATAATTCACCAATTTTCATGATTTTCATTGATATGATATCAATTTCGTGCATTGGTGAATTTATGTGTCATTGACTTGTTATGAACACAAGTTTAGGGTATGATACCCTATTTTATCTTTGAGAAGATTCTTGTGATATTGATTAATCTCTTGTTGATTTTCAATTACATACTTATAGTAGTATGCCACTATGGTTATTACATGTTCATGCCATGTCTTTTACTTTATACCATATCATCTGATATTTATAGCTAGACTGATCCGTTTATTATTTTCTTATAAATAATACTCGGGTCAGACCGAGATGTTACAGGTGTTTCTGCTTGACTTCTCTTCAGGATTATTCTGACTTTTGGCTAACTACTTAGATTAGTAGTTTTTGGATGTAGACATTTGAGATATAGACTCTATGTTGCGTACTTATTCTTTTGTATAGCACGTGCTGCTATTCTTTTGTATTATCGTGGATCTTTCCGACCACTACTCTGATGTACACTTTCATGTGTTATATATATATATATTCATATCTTTTTCCGCCTTTGTGATATGTATGTCTGTGACTGATTTATGTTATGATTATTTCTATGTTTGTTTCCGAAGATTATATATAGCCACTGTGTAATAGCTTTGGGTTTGTATCGGTATGTCGGATTTCCTCCTTAAATGATATGCATTCTATACTATCTGACATATCGGTGCTCGCTCAAAGAAGTTACACGGATGGTCGCTCCTCAATAGCCTTATTCTCCGTGCTAGTTGACACCACTACACCGTAGTGTTCTTGTCTAGCATGGGTATAGAGGTGGGGCGTCACAAAAGGAATTTATTTAAAGAGTGATAAATTTGTTTGAAATCCAATTGATAATTGATTTCGTATTTGAAGATAAATCTTTGGGAAATCGATATGAAAATTTATTTGATGTTGAATGAAAAATTGATTTGTGTTGAAATAAATTGGAAATCGATTTGTAAATGATTTGGGATTTGAAATAAACTTAGAAATCAATTTGTAATTGATTTGGTGTTAAAAAAAGAAATCAGAAATCAATTTGGAATTTGATTCGGTGTTGATGTAAATTTAGAAATCAATTTGGAATTTGATTTGGGGTTTGAAATAAAATTGAGAAATCAATTTGATAGTTGATTTGGTGTTAAAAGTGAATATTTGAGAATGTAAATTTAGAATAGAGTTTATAAAGGAAAGGGAAATTTGTTTTAAAAATAAACATTGATTTATTTTTGAAGTGTGGAAATGAATTTACAGATTTGGAATGTAAATTTGAAATAAATCGATAAGGATTTAGTTAATTGGTTTAAATGGACCATTTTGTGATGAAGTGTGAAAATGTGATTTGAAATTGGTTTTCAAATGTGAAGTGTGAAAAATATATATCTTGTGAAGATATTTTGAAAATAAATAATTTGGGAAAATTTATTTAAATCTGTTGATTGTTGTGAATGTGGTTGATAGTTAAATAACCGACTATCAATATTTGCCTTTGAATTGGCACTTGATTTGTTTTTAAAACAAACGCTCACTATTCGGGTTAGCCGGGAAAAGACCTTTGTGTCATATAACCCATTCCGAATTAGTGATACGACGATATGGATCGTATTGAAGACCGGTGGTGAAGACCGGATATTTTCGAAAATGAAAGGACAACCTGTCGAATGTCTCTGCACCGAGTTGCTCCGGTATAGAGATTTATATCACTCCTTTTGTGATGGAAAGTCCGGACGTGATTAGTGAATATCCGGATTGCAAGGGCTTCTTTGGAAGTGCCTTCGGTTCCGTTCGATCCCGGAACGAACTTGTATGGATGTGTGTCTGACATTACACTTTGAGATGTAAAGCTGGTTTCTATCAAATACATTTCTGTTGGTGGCGGAGAATTTATTCTCTTAGCTTAACACCCTTCTCTGAGACGTACGAGCTCAGAGGTTACGTAGTTGATGGTTACTAGTGATACATTCCCAATTTGGTAATGTGGCATACGAAGTGCTGTTGATCATTTGTTGATCAAAGCGTTGCTTTGTGAAAAAGCGTTGCCTTGTGAAAAAGCGTTACCTAGTGAAAAAGCGTTGCTTTGTGAAAAAGCGTGGCATTGTGAAAAAGCGTGGCATTGTGAAAAAGCGTAGCTTTGTGAAAAAGCGTAGCTTTGTTGACGAGACTTCGTCGAGCCTCACAACCCGGTAATGGTCAAAACAGGAATGTTGTGGCAAAGGTTTTTAGGGGTAGCGCCCCTAGGGTATGTCATTTCCTTCTGGATAAGAGGTGATATCATGGTATGGAGCCCAGATATTTTACCTATGTTGATGCTGCACATTTATTATACTTTATGGTTGAGGATCCTCGGATAAAGGTCGGTGACGACCGGTGGATGGCATACTTGTGTGTTAGTTACCTAGTTACAGCTGTACAGCGTGAGGTAGCGTCAGTGTGTTAGTTACCTAGTTACAGCTGTACATCGTGAGGTAACGTCGGCATTGTGTTTGCAGAGACCGGTTAGGTTCTCGGGGCGTCTTTCCAGAGGCGTTTCCATTTTGGTGTAAGGAAGTTCCTTTGCCTGACCATTTGTTGGAAATCCAAAGAAACAATACGAACCCTGTACGGTTTTAATTATATTACCTGCTATGGAATGTGGCGGTAACCTGCTATTGAACGTAGTAGCTATAGTAGGCATACAACAATGGTTGTATGTTGGCTAAGATTGATATTATACTTTCGAAATGTTTTCCACACTAGACATTAATAATAATATCAACTGTTTTTGCGTAGTAAGCATATTTGACTATCATAAGGAGAAATCTCCTCCAATTCTGCGTTTGCATTGTGTGTGTGGCGGGAGGCCTTATGGTAGTTTCATTTTCCAAAAGTATTGCGAATTTGTTTTATTTTCTTTGTGAAAATAACTGTTTTACGATCTCACACCAGTAACCATGACTCACTCGGAGTTTATTGTTCCCTTTCTAAACTCTGGGTGCCCATAATTTTCCACACGGGCAGCCTAGAGTTATGTTATCAGGATATTCTGGATATTCTGGAGCTTTGGAGATGAGCTAGATGGCGAAGCGTACTACCGTACTTATTTATTTATTCCACTGTGTATTCTGTATAAGGACAAGTTTATGTAACTGTCCATTACTATATTGAGTTGTATAGTGACTTTGATTGATGTATGTATAAACTGATATAGTCTTTTGTTTAAAGATTATTGATTCATCTATTGTATATTATTTCGCTACGAATGTGAGATTCTGATATTGTTTCTGTTTCTGTTTTTTTTTCTGTTCTTTCTTTTCTTCTGTCTTCTTCTACCTCTTCTTTTAACTCTAATGGTACGGTTTTCCGGCATTTGATTGCGCGGCATTTGATACAGTGGACGTATTAATGTCGACTTTCGAGCGTCGAAAAGTCGTATTGTTACACCTGGTTTCAATCCAATACCTTCCTTCTTTGTCCAATTCACTATGTACCAATTATCCGATACCATGTGCATTGGTTTTGATGGAGTCGGAGGTGAAGGTAAGGAGTCGGAAGCCTGGTGCCAAAAGCATCGAAACAGTAAAAGCATGTATATTTGTCCTTTTAAACTATTTATTTGTACCTAACCTACCTTGTTTGTCTAAATCTGATTGGTTGCAAATTCTTCTTTTCCAAAAGTACTGCCTACTTTCCATAAATAATAATTTTATTTATTTATAAAAATCCCCTTCTCATTTCATAAATATATAAAACATTTAAGTCTCATACCTTAAATAATTTTATATACCCTTTAAAACACTTAGGAAAATTCTACAAAAATTCCAGAAAATCACTTTTTGTATGTTTTCTAACATATATAAATTTTAGACCCAAACCATTAATTATTTAACCGTAAATAAGTTTTAACTCAAAATAACATTTTCTTCACTAGAAAATTTATATAAATTCCATATAAATTCTGAAAATTGACACTCATCTCTAAAATATCATTTCTGATCTACATAAAAATTCACAAGGCATTTTGGATGTCATTTAATAGGGTTTTCACCTTAAAATATATCATAAAATCTATATGAACATGCATAATTCATCAACAAGTATATATAATCATTCCATCATTCAAAATCATGGCAAATCATTGCAATAAGTTCAAATTTCATATTAAAACGAAAAACAAAAGAAGTAAGAGATGTAATCATTATTCACCTTAGCTTTAAAGATTTGAATGGATTCGATTTGCTTAAGCTTCTTCCTTAGCTTTTCTTTATCTTTTCCCCTTTCTCTTATTAATGGTGGCTGGCCTTAAGTTTTAAAAAAATTAACAAATGAAAAGTGAACGTGTATGGGGATACACGGCCAAGGTTTAGGGTATAAGAATGGCCTTTTTTCTATTTTACCCCTCCTCCTTATTCATTTTAACTCTTTTTTAATTCATTGGTT
This sequence comes from Allium fistulosum, assembly GCA_030737815.1. Taxonomy (NCBI): domain Eukaryota; kingdom Viridiplantae; phylum Streptophyta; class Magnoliopsida; order Asparagales; family Amaryllidaceae; genus Allium; species Allium fistulosum. The sequence continues at coordinate 304,333,434 of CM060905.1, read as the reverse complement.
GAATGGAAAGGCTACTACTTAATTAAAATCAAATCTCAATCCCCTAATCAACATATTATTTTATTTAATTTAGCTAACTAAATATCCTAAATAATGTTACCAAAAATATGGGGTGTTATAGTTGGCCAAATCAACAAATAATTTACAATACTTAGATGTTTTAAATAATTATATGGTTTTAATAAAAATAATGCTTATCAAAACCTTCTTATTCAATTTAACCCATTTTAAACCTGTGTTAATTTATCTCATATCTTATCTAAAGGAAAAATCTCATTTATCAACACAATCTCTGTAACGGACCGGGATTTTCGACCCTCAAAAATCGACATTAATATGTCCACTGTATAAAATGCTGAGAAATCGAGTGCCGGAAACACCAGTTCACTTGGGGTGAAGAAGAAAGGATAGAAGAAAATAGAACAAAACAACACAGAATCTCACAATCGCAGCGGAATAAAATATAATATATAATAATATATTTTTATACAAAAGAATTGTAACTGTTTAATACTTACAATCATCACAGTACACAATCACTACATCAAATCTGGACAGTTATAATAACTTGTCCTCTTACAACGGAAAATATACATCAAGTACGAGAATACGCCTCTATCATCCAGCTCGCCTCCTGAGCTCCATAGCATCCTATCCTGAAACTGTAATACTCGGTCTGTCCCGAGCATTATAATTAAAATAACACCCAAGTCAGTCTGGAAAACTAGCGTGAGAAAACACACTCAATTGAATTGTTAACTTTTTCCAAAATCCTTTGAAAAACAATGGTATCTCGTAAGACCACATCACACATAAACACGATGGGTTTTTTCCTTATGATAACCAAACCATTTTTATCGAAATCGTCTGATATTATAATAGTGTCTAAACCAAGTAAATAAAAAATAGCTGAAATGCTTGCATCTCACGTTTCAGCATAGTCGGGCACATTCAAAACCGTACGACGCTTATTGGAGATTGGATTCCATATAATGACTAGGCACTGGGGTATCACCTATCACGGTGCACTTCTAGAAGCATGTACCGAGGACCTCGCCGGGATCCCCTGCAAAACACAAGACTGGCCCTATCCCTAAACTGGATAAAACAGAATATGTTATCATCCCAGGTGTTCCCACCCTTACCGAGAGCTCTTTCGCATGCACCGTATCCATCTAATATAATACATCTGAGGTTATCTAGAAAGGTGATAACATACCCTAATTGGGTATGACCCACTTAGCCTTGCGGCATACCCCCTGATTTTCAGCCATTCCGGTTGATGAGGCTAGAGGTTACGATTACCTTTCAAGAATAATTTCTCTTAGAATGCTCATCGTCCTCCAATGATGATGTTCTGATAGCATTCGTCCATACAAGTTGTCCTGGGTCTGGACAAACCGAATCACCATCTTCATCATCTTCACTGTATTCATTCGTTATGTTCAAACCGGATCGAAGTGGTTTTTGGATAATTAAATCCGATCATGGTCTCTTCGAAACGATTAACGAAAATTGGCCAAAATTGATAGTCGGTTATTTAACTATCAATACACATCCATAAGCAATCATCAGGCCTTATTATAAATTTCCTAAAATTTATTTCAAATATCTTTATAAGATATTACTTCCAGTTCTTCAACATTTGAAAACAGTTTTCAAATCCTTATATCTTTAATGGAATATTTCCACCCTTTTTCCAACACTTATAATAATTTTCCCCATTTCATTTTATATCCACACTTAGGAAGTATTCCATCTATTTCCTACTTCCTAATTCTCAAAATCATTTACAATTTTATTTGTAAATACCTTGACTTGTTTATAACGAATTCTATAAATTCCGGAATTCCCTAATTAATTCCCTTAATATTTCCAAAGTCAAATACACTTATTTATAATTCCAATTTCCCTTTCTACTTCTTTTTATGAATTCTATTTCATTTTCGAAGTTCACTTTTATTTAACTTCTTCGGAAATTTCCTTACTTTTCCCAATTTTCGATTTGAGAATTCTCTTATAAGTCCATCTACTAAATACCCATTTTCCAACTCTCGAGAAGGTTTATAAATATATTTAAACCATTTTCAAAACCTTATATATATATATATACATACGTAAATAAAAATTAGTATTTAAAGAAAAATAATAATTATTTATTTTTAAAACATGTTCAAATAATTATCTAATATTGAAACACTTTTATAACATCACTTTTCAAGCAGGTTTTAAAATCTCGGATTTATTAAAATAAATATAAAGTATTTGGAAAAATCTCACTTCTGAAGTATTTCAATACTAACTAACTTAAATTACATAGTTTAATAAATAAAATTTTCCTTTTTAAAATAAAAACTTAATTTATTAATAAAAATATATTTTTAAATCTCAATAACCAAATTTCAATTTATAATCCCTCTCGATTTCTATCACTTCCATTTCGGTCTCCTTATCCATTTTCACTTCAAAAATAGTATCCACTATTTTTCTCTCACCCTATTTCCATATTCAATATAAATTCTTCATGTAAATTTATATTTCCAATTTATCTCCAGATATCAATTTTCTTTATTTATAAACATTGTTTATAAATTATTATAACTCCTTTTCACTAAAATAATCTTATTTATAAAATTCCATTTTTTTAAATTCAATTTCTTATAAATTTCATTTATTTTTGCCAATCTATTTTTAATATCGATTCAAACTTCTTTCTATATTTTCCGAATATCATTTCAAAATCCAGTCTTTAAAAATTCCTTTATATAATTCGTTTTAAATTCCCTATTTATCCCGCATTATTTCATACGATCAAAAATTCACCATTTCTTATTCAAACTAATCTCTTTTAAATAATCCAAATTTCGATATACATATTTTTATATTAACAATCATCTTTTTAATTCCTTATAAAAATTTAATATAATATTTATGGTATTTAATATACCCAAAATTAATTTCCATGACATTATAACATTTAAAAATTTACAACACACAATAATCTAGCATTTTTTTATATGAAAAATACTAATATATTTAAGGAATCCAGTTGGATCCCTCCATCCTGTTTTCCCTGCATCCACGGATGTTAGACAACAAAAAAATACCAATCCCACTTTGAGGGGGATATCTCGGTATATAGGGTCATCCGCTATTTTGCGGGGCACATAGGGTCTCATCCTCTATAATATGCAGGAATATCACTCCAATTACTAGTATATATACTACTATATATTTATATAATCATCTAACAGATAATTTAAATTTTTATCAATCCAATGAAGCATCAAATAATTCAAAACTTAAACATTTAAATTTAAATATGGTAATCCAAATGAGTGAGAAATTCTCACCTTGACTTTTATTTGCAATCCATCCAAATTTTTGTTCCGTTGCATAGCCTAAGGCATTAAGGATCCAACACCGCTATTCTTGCAAACCCGACCTCATACAAGCAAATTACGGATTTTATTAATCATTGAGATAATTAAATTTTGTTTGAATTAAAGTCGACTTAAATCTTAAACTGTTATAACTGCTTAAATTTCCTTTTTTTTTCAAACCACATACATTTTTTTTAAAAAAATTGATCTATATAATTTCCAAAAATCTAAATTTTATATAACTTTCCAATTCAAAACATTTAAAATTCCTGTTTCAAAAAACTTATCTTTTTTTTTCTTCAGTTTAAACATGATTTCCTAAAAAAATAGTATATACCTTCATTATCAATTGTTAATTAAATTAACAAATCCTACAACTTAAAATTAGTTACAGCATATACCTTCCCTATTCGATGAACACAGCCGCCTATGCCATACTGCAGTTGCTGTCGTGCCCCTTTCGAACTTGTACACACACCCTAGCTTCACCGATTGTTGATTCCCACCAATCAAAGCCGCGCCTCTGTTCAACACCCTCGCTGACGAACTCACCACCGTGCTCGGCCAGCGCTGCTAACAACATCGCGCGCTTCCTCCCACCAACCACTGACCTCGACCCAAAAATCCAGGCGACACTAAAAGTCGCGACTGTCCCCATGCTCGAACGATTCCACAAGCCCTAACTGCTTCGAACACGAATCGCCTCAGCCGCTTCGACCCACCCACACGATGATGCCTACGTGCTCGCGCTCTACCATCACCCTCCAGGCCACCGCCACTTCCTTTTCGATCGCGATTCCCCTTTTTAAAAAAAAATGATTTTGAATGAATTGAATTTCGATTGGCAGAGAAGAACAGAAGTAGCCGCGATTTTTTTCCTCTTTGATTTTGTTTTTGAAATGGAAGGAGAATAAAAACGAACGCAATTTATTTTTTTTTTCTTTTTTTCGCGTGCATGTTATCATTTGAAGGAAGGAGAACACGAATTTAAAAGGAAGAGGGGTGGCGTGTAGAAGAGGTGAAGGTCACGATCCTAGGCTGCCGCGACAAGATAGAGTTTGACTCCAATTTACGGTTGAAGTGACGTTTTGAAATATAACAATTATATATAAAATTTTCAAATATCTAGATATTTATTTTGAACTCCTATCGAAACGTGCCGCTAGGCGTTCATAATGTTATACCCCTGTTCCGAACACAATGGAAAAGGTTTCGAGTCCTAATTCGATCGTATGGAAAAGATAGCTTTTGGGACTCAATTACTATATTGAATTTTCGATATTAAATTCAACGCGTTTATATCCCGTATGACCAAACGATAACTCCAAACACTACGAAATTTGAAATCCGATAATAATACACTATTACGGATCCGATGGAACTAGTTTCGTCGAATTCCGAGACTGTGCTCCGGAAGGCTATTTTTAAATGTAAACTTTAACGATATATTTTTAAAACTAAACAAATCACTTTTAAATTCGATTTTAAAGTCTTCGGTATTATTAATATATTTTTTATAAGCCTTTAAATTATATTTATCAAGCTTAAAACTCCAGATTCACTATTTTAACCAATTTTCCATTATTAAATTCAATAACTAAATTATCCAAGAATTAGCTATATTTGAAATTCAAGTTAAAATTTAACTTTTAAACATTAAAAATCAATTTAGTGTTAATTTCAAATATCCAAAATTCTGGGTCTCTACATTCCTTCCCCCTTAAAAGAATTTCGTCCTCGAAATTGCTAGGTAGAAAAAGTGTTCAAACCCATTACTTATTAAAAACCCACTTAGTGAAACTCATTTTTTTCACTTTTCTAACCTCTTTAGTCCTATCCAAACATTTAGTTTCCCTTTCTAAACCAAAATCTCTAATTTCAATTTCAATTTGAACATCAACTTTTTAGTTAACAAAATTTTCAAAAATTTTCTAACACCCAAAATTTCCGAAATTTTTTGGCAGAGTCTCATTTGTACGGAGAGCCTTTTGCAATATGACAAGAGAGATAAATATATATACATCGACTCACACAGTCGGAAAATAAAATATATATCAATATTTTATATATTTGCGGTATTTAATCCGAAAACGTGCCTTATTTAGCATTTTTAAGCAAGCGGCTTGTTTAATACGCAATTATGCGACCCAACTCTAGCTCAATCGCCTCCGGGTACTTGTACTTACTCGGTTTAACTACGTAAGTACCAAAATATGAAAGTTCAATACATTTCATTCATTTAACTAACTTTACACATGAATTTCATATATAACATGCCAACAAAGAGTTTTAAGCAATTATAAGGTTCCGATTCTAATTTAATTACTTCCACTTGACCCATATACCATTTCATTCAATCTGAAATGATTTACACCCTATTTTATTAGCAATCAACTCATATTCATACCAAATAAACTCATATCCATTCCAAATTGATTCAAATCAATTTATTCACATTTTATTTATTTATAGAATTTTATTTGCTTTAGTTTGCGTCGAACAATAACTTTTCTATACAATTTCGGCGCTATTCATTTAATAACATAACCATTCCAGTCTATAGTTATTTTAAATTGATTCCAAATCAATTTATATTTAATTCAATTCCATTTCAAATGCAATCCATTCATTTGCATTCCATTCCTAACCACGTTATTTTCAAATCCATTTTATTAGCTCAGAATCATCCCATGTTGTTTTCTTATGCATTATGGTTTTATATGAGCCAAGCTTCGATCCAAAATAATTTACTTAAGTTGATTCATTTACCTCCATTTGATTCAATTCCATAACTTAAGTTTTATTTCCCTTGCCCTCAAATTCCAATTCAAAATTAAATTTCATACTCTAATTTATCCTCGGATTCATTTAAAATAATATTCAGGGCCACATCCAATTTATTTACATTCACATTGAATTTATTTATAACTCAAGCCATTTTAATCTCAATCTAATTCCATTTGATCGCATTTACATATATTTAATCAGCTTATATATATGAGTCGAATTTTATTTATTACTCAAGTTCTATATTCAACTTCAGTTTCAGCCCACAATCCATACTATTTAATCAGGTTAAATTCCATTTCCTTATCCAATTAACCAATCAATTTATCTAATTGGTTCACTTCCGATTTATAATTCAATACCTGATTTTTTTTTATTTCAAAAAAAATCATTCTTTTTAATCCACTTGAGTTCACATTCCATTTTTTTTATAATTCAAGTTTTGGATTTTTTTTCTTCATTTTAAAAATATCACACCATTTTTATTTTGGTTATTCTATTCCTCTTTTCCAATTATTTAAAGGTTACACACTTATTTTCTCACATTCCTCTCAATTTTATACTCGAGTATATTCACATTTATTTTGACTTGAGATTTACATCACTTTGCAACTTAAATATATATACTTATTCCATTAATTTCAAGTTATAAGCTATTCAAATTTATTCGTTCACATTCCAAATTTCCACCCAAATTTTATTCCATTTAAATTTTTATAACTTATAGTTATTTAGTCACTTAACATTCCAAGTTCATATATTCCATTCAATATGTTTTCAAATCCAATCCAATTCAAATTAATTTCAATTTTAATTTCCTTTAACCAATATTTCCAAACCATATTCAAATTTATTCATACTTAAATTAATTTCATTCCAAACAAATTTATTTTTAATTCATCCAATTTAATCAAGTAAGAATTTAATTCAAATTTCAAATTTTCCCCACACTCTCTTACTTATATTTATTTATTCCATTAACTTGCACATTCATTTACACTTTATACTTAGTTACATTACATTCTATTCATTTCATCTCATTTATTATTTACTACAATCATTTTATTTAATTTATTTTCTTTGACTTTTACTTAAGTTAAAGTCCAACTTCTTCAAATCTTCTTTTACAAATCAAATTTATTTAACTTACACAATTTAAATTTTTATTCCATCTTGAAGTTCACATTTTTCCAAATTTTATTTCAAAGCTTATTCTCTTCTTATTTCACTTCTCTTTTAATTAGAAATTTCAGAATTCAAACACCCGGTTCTTATTTCAAACCACTTGAAATAATAATTAATATATATAAAAATATATAAATCTGTTTTAACAAACCATTTCCTTCATCTTTCAAAAATCAACTTGATTTTTATCCAAAACAATTCCCTTGGAATTTCTAAAACAGCATGTGTTTTTCACAAAAATCTCCATATCAAATTACTACAGTAGCAATCCATCACCAAGAAACTCGAAAATGAATACTGGTGATGCTGCAGTCATCAATAAAATTATTTTCCAACGACTGAAGTGAGTTCAGTGCTATATCTCCTCCAAAATCCATTTTGGAACAATTTCTTTCAAAAATATTCCCAAAAATAATACTCTTATTATTATTTTCCACTCCACTTTGAAAAACATTTTTCAAACTGTTTGGGATTTAAATTTCCAGATTTGATTTGAATCCAATTTTAATTATAATCCATCTGTATAATTTATATTTATACAAAAAAAAAATTTGGCAAAGCCAGCGGGGTTAACTGGGCCCCTACCAGATTTATTGCATAGACAATAAATGATACAGTAGAAAACAAAGGAGAACAAGGTAAGAAAACAGGAAAGAAAAAAAAAGAAAAAGCAAATCAGGCATCATTCCTAAATTTGCAACAGATCAGAAGAGAAAACAGAATTACAATTCTTCATTTGACAGTAAGTGCCACTCTTAACTTCATGCCAAATATCTTCCATATTCTTTCTCTCTTTTTCAAAAAGAATTGCATTCCTTTGTCTCCATATAACTTTCATATAAACCTTCATACAAACAGCAATCATCCTTCCCACCTCATTTTTAATCCTAGCAGCTGAGTAGAAATTATCCCAAACTTCACCAGAGTTAGCAGTATTAAAATTTATACCAGTTTTCAACCCAATTCTATGCAAGAGAAAATGAAGGGCAGGGCAAACAAAGAAAATATGTAGGGTAGACTCGTCATATTGGTCACAAAACAGGCATTTCAGAGTGCATCCCATGCCATATTTCCTCAGAACATCTCTAGTTAACAAGGCTTGGCTAATGACTTTCCATAGCATCAAGTTTTCTTGAGGATGTGAATCAGATGACCAGATTTTATAAATTTATAATTTTATACAAATTTTTATTTGGTGATATAAACCATTTCCAATTTTATAATTTTATTTGATTATAATATTATCATCCAAACACTCCAATATACTATAATAATTTTAGAAAATTATTTCTTTTATCTAAAAATATGGTTTGGGTAAAATTATTTCATTTACCCACTTTTTAAAATAATATTGCGTCGGTTTGCCTAGTTTAAGAGTTTAGAGATCCCTATCGATACAGTTGTCCAGACTGTACCGACCATAATTTATAAATACTCAACCGATAAGTCAACACAATATAAAATAATTTATATTCACTAACAAATACACGCTCATATATAGGGGTTGGCGCGGTCGGTTAACCGACCCGATCGGTTAATATTTTCGGTTAACCGTACTTCATGATCGGTTCGGTTAACCGTTTGTCGATTAATATTAGTCTGACAACACCGACCGAACCGACCAATATTAACCGCGGTTAACCATTGTATTGAATCGGTTAACTATTGGATGGTTAACCGAACAAATTTTATCGGTTAACCGTTAACATATAAATGGTAAACTGCAACTCAATTTTGAAGCAGTATAAATTTATCAGAATGATTAAACATACTTAGCTTATCAGACAAAATAGATTCTCACCATCAGATAATAAATATACATAGATCAACTGTTAGACAATGAATAAATTTAACATAACAGTTCATAGCAGCATGATACAAAGTCCAAAGTTCATTTTCTCAGTTCAAATATAACACGGATTATCGCTTATCAGATACAAATTACAACAAATTACCAGTTCCAAAGATAGTGTTTCAAAGTTCAAAATAAATAACATAAACATAAAATAACAGTTGATGTAAACATATTGGCAGATGCACTCAAAGTTGTCGAGACTGCATGATAAACCGATAGTCCAGACTCCAGCAAACCATACCAGTCCCTGAATCTCCACGCTATGGCAGTGAGAAGTGGAGCAATACTTTCATTAAGTTAAATTGTTAAAACTCAAAACATGATAAAATGAGCCAATAGACTATAGCATATACAAACTGATCAATACTTTCATGTATGTTCAGACTTAAAGTTTCACAATTCATATATGTTCTTATAAACTGAACAATCTCTTATGCATATGAATTATGAACTGTATTTCCTATAAACTGTCACAATATAGATTTGTTTCCTATGCATATGAACAAGAAGATGTCAAAGGATATGAAACTAAGAAACATCAGCTTACCTTATATGCAAGCAACATATCAGTTGTTACTATACATGTTTGTGAATTAAAATGATATACGTGAATTAAAATGATATACATGTATGCAAGCAATTATTTGATATATGTGAATTAAAATGAAACTGCGAGACAGTGAGATGTGTGGATCAAAATGAAACTGTTGTTTAATATATTTGAATCTAAATGAAAACTTGCAACTATGAGTATAGTATTAATCTAAATGAAAACTTGCAACTTTGATATCTTATTTAGAATTTATATTGGTTGTTTTTTCGGTAACAAGCACTTTTTGATAACTTGCAACTATGAGTACAGTATTAAGCAAAGATACTTTCGGCATGTATTATTAAATTGGATTGTAAGACATTACACTGGACTGTATTTTTCCTTTATTTCCTTGTACACTAGTGCAATAAGTTGTTGACAAACTAATGTACATTCACTAATATTTAAAACATGCAAGCAAATTTGGAAAAAAAATGCAGGAAGATTCACATAACAGGCTCTACTACCCACATAACACGTCAGTAACATAACAGGCTCTACCCCATTGTATATTTATGATACATGTTAGAACATATAAACTGTCAAAAGGCTCAAAACAGAATGCACCATATTAAATATATATCAAAACATATGAACTGAAAACATATAAAACATATGAATGGAAAAAGAACCTAAGTGGTTGCTCGTATGACCACCTCAGCAGTGCCAACTTCCATCTAAAAATAAAAATATAGACATTGATCAGAACATTGTATTCATACCACATACAAGCTGAACTTATTTATTTACAAAAACTGAATTAGCAATACTTTAATATAATATTACTGCATTCACCATTTCATTTATTGAGTTTCACTGTGTTTATTTGTATATACATTTGGCTACTTTAACATTGCTTTCATAACTCTATTTAACTGTATTTAGAGAGTTTTTACTTTTTACCTTACAATTTACCAAGTAATCAACATGCGTTAACATAACTTATATAATTAACTTTTCTAGATAATGATTTTTTTTATTTTTTTTTGTTTCAAAAGTAGAAACAAAACTTTTCTGGATAATGATTTTTCTGATTCATCAAGCTCTCATGCAAGTGCAACCATCATAGTTCCCACAGTCGAGAGTAATTATGAAAAATATTTATAGGTCAAGACTTGTATATCTTCATTATGTATATACAAAGCCATCTTATCTTAACAGAAGACTATTTCAGAGTTTCATAACTTCAGCAAAATTGATCAGTTAAGAGATAAAACAAATGCAATACAGAAATAAAGATTATAGAGTGCGTACATGAGAGAATGTGCATATATTGCAATGATGTTTAACAAAAGCAAAAAACTAGTTTCAAAATCAGAAGCTGAAAATGTCACCAATTATATGTTTCACAGTTTCAGTCCTCTTATCACATGGAACTCGACCCCAGTTCAATTATATGTACAGATAAAATCATATACTTCTATTTCTAATTTCTACAATTTTTTTTTATGTGTAATTTTTTATATAATGTCATAGTTGTACTTTCCAAACTGAAATCAAGTAGCAAAATAAGACTACATTAAAAGCAAATAACAAGTAATTAGCAACTAGAATAGCAAATTAGCAATCTGAATAACAACAAATAACTCACATGCTTTCTCTTTCTCGTCATCCTCGATAGATTCGTAATCGTTGGCGTTGCCATTATGTCATCTGCATTAGTCGAACTCGAATAGCAATCGGAGACTTGCAGTGGCCGTAGATGACGAGATGGCAGATGCACTCGAAGTTGTCAAACGATTGGGATTCGGGGGAATGAGGCTTTGACTAAGTTTTACAGATCTAGGGTTTTTTTTCTATTTCGAACTGAAATACTAAAGTTACTTTGCAGGCACGAGACTACTAAGGCATGGGAGTACTAGTGGGTTACTGGGTATACAATTGGAATTGGGTAGTGGGCTAGGCTCTGGGATGGGCACAAGATGATCAAATACATTAAAAATAATATGGTCGGTTAACGGTTAACCGACCGACCTAATTTTTGTTAACCGTTAATCGAACCCAAAATATTCGGTTAAGGTCGGTCGGTTAACCAATGATGTCGGTTAATCGATTTTAACGGTTAAGTCAGTTCGGTAGTGGTCGGTTCAGTCGTTTAAGTCGGTTAAATCGGTTAAATGCCCACCCCTACTCATATATATTAATACACTCAAACTCATTCTAGGGTACTACTAACCCTATCTCTAATGAGTAATCCCCACTAGAGCTAAGGTTCTCGCTTAACATTCAGCTCTGATACCAACTGTAATGGACCGGGATTTTCGACCCTCGAAAATCGACATTAATACGTCCATTGTATAAAATGTCGAGCAATCGAGTGCCAGAAACACCAGTTCATTAGGGGTGAAGAAGAAAGGATAGAATAAAATAGAACAAAACAACACATAATCTCACAATCGCAGCGGAACAAAATATAATATATAATAACATATTTTTATACAAAAGAATTTGTAACTGTTTAATACTTACAATCATCAGAGTACACAATCACTACATCAAATCTGGATAGTTATAATAACTTGTCCTAATACAACGGAAAATATACATCAAGTACAGTAATATGCCTCTATCATCCAGCTCGTCTCCTGAGCTCCATAGCATTCTATTCTAAAATTGTAATACTCAGTCTGACCCGAGCATTATAATTAAAATAACACCCGAGTCAGTCGGGAAAACCAGCGTGAGAAAACACACTCAATTGAATTATTAACTTTTTCCAAAATCCTTTGAAAAGAAAAGGTATCTCGTAAGACCACGTCACACATAAACACGACGGGTTTTTGCCTTACGATAACCAAACCATTTTTATCAAAATCATCTGATATTATAATAGTGTCTAAACCAAGTAAATAGAAAATAGCTGAAATGCTTGCATCTCACGTTTCAGCATCGTTGGGCACATTCAAATCCGTACGGCGCTTATTGGAGATTGGATTCCATACAATGACTAGGCACAGGGGTACCACCTATCACGGTACACTTCTAGAAGCATGTACCGAGGACCTCGTCGGGATCCCCTGCAACACAAGACCGACCCTATCCCAAACCTAGATAAAACCGAATATGTTATCACCCCGGGCGTTCCCACCCTTACCCAAAGCTCTTTCGCATGCACCTTATCCATCTAATATAATATATTCGAGGCTATCTAGAAAGGTGATAACTGTAACGACCCGTATTTTTACGGATCAAAACATTCTAAAATGATTGACCTTTGGTTGTATGGTTGTTAAGTCATTTCTGGTTTTGGCAGAATTTTGCTTGAATTTTGCTTAAGTCCTAAGTCGTAGCCGACTTAGGAGTTTGGACGAGTTAAGCAACAAGTCTGGGTCGAGTTGCCGACTCAAGGAACTCACCGAGTTAAGGGAGTGTGGTTGACCGACTTAAGGTAGTGACCGACCTAGGAGATAAGTCTTGACCGACTTAAGAGATTCAGGCGACCTAAGAATTCTGGGTTAGAGTTAGGTCGGCAACGACCTAAGAGAGTGTTGTGAGCGACCTAAGCGTTTGGGTGCTAAGTGTTAGGTCGGCAGTTCGAGTTAAGGTTTCGAGCGACCTATAGGGTGTAGTTATGGTTAGGTCGGCAACAACCTAGTGGAGCTGGGATAGCAGGTCAGCGACTTAGTAGTTAGGTCGACTGGGTGGGTTAGCGACCTAAGGAGTTGTGTTAGCGACCTAAGGAGTTAACAAGTTGGCGACCTTAAGAGTTAGGCTATGTGTTAGGTCGTAGAGGCAGTCTGTGTTAGGTCGTAACACTGTTAGGTCGCAAGGTTTTATAACTCGTATGACTGTTAGGTCGCGTGGTGCTAAGTTGTTAAGTCGTCCAGGCGACTTAGGAGGGAGCGCGCATGATAAGTCGTAGGCTTGTCTGTTAGGTCGGAGTTGTTGGCTAAGGGATAGGTCGGAGGCTCTGTTAGGTCGTGGGGGTTTTTAGGTCGTAGGTCGGCATAGTGTTAAGTCGGCAGCGACTTAAGGAGATAGCCGAGTTACGACTTAGGCAGTTTTCAGCTATAAATAGGAGGGGTTGTTCTCACTTTTTGGGATCCGGATTTTGAAGCGACGAAGTGCTGCCATTTTGAGAGCTCGACTTCTACACTTCTTCACTTCTTTTCTCCACTCTAATCTAGTGCTTCCATCCATCCAAATCGAAGATCAAGATTGAAGATTCAAGAGCTTAGATTGAAGATCTTCATCTTTTCAAGAGAGATTTCTTCGTTTGAAGCGGATCCGTGATAGATCAAGCTTCATCCTTCGCTGTCCAGATCTGAAGTGTGTTGATTTGGGTTTGTTTAGGTGATTTGGTGAGTGGTGATTATCTCTCACACGGATCCAAAGGAGTATATCGGATTGTTGGCTCGATTTGGTGTTAAAATAGGGATTTCCATGCATTTTCTTCATCCTAAGTGTAGATCCATATAGATCCATTGTTCATGATGATGTTACATCCATTTTATCATATGTTAACCTATGCAAGTTCATTCATCAAGTTTGTAGAGATATAATCCATGTTTTCATGCTTATTGGACTTTCAACTCTTTAATTACGAAAATGCCATTATTGTTATAATTGTCTACTTAGATCATATTTGAATGCTTGATTGCTTGGATTGATGTTTGATTTGATTGATTGTTATGAACTAGATGATTGATGATTAGATTTAGATCGAAGGTGATTCAAAAGCTAAGGGAAAGGCTCTTGAATTGGAAAAGCTGCTCGTGGCATATGTAGCGGGATGATGAAGCTCTTATGCATAGATTTGATGATGTGAAGTTGAGATGAAGCTTTGCAAGGATGTAATGAAGCGAGGCATCATATGATGAAGACTTGGTCTAATCCAGACGGGATCATTCCAAGCATGTTGATAACTCGGTGATATGATTCGAGTTGAAGATAATGAATGGATATGAGAATAGTCGTCGAGGAGGATGACTAGGAGGCTTGGATAGCATCGTTGTTGAAGGTTCTAGCATGCTCTAAGCAAGAGTACGTTTGGGCAGATTCGATAGTCCCAACGGCCAACTGTTGATGGTCGAGTACTCTGGGCAGATTCGATAGTCCTAGGCACGGGCTGCGACGACGTGCGGGAGTTATGTCTAGAACCGGGGTTTCCATTAGCCCTTGACGGACGGCTGAAAGAATGTGCCGGTCATTCAATTAACGGTGATATCGAAGCAATGATAACAGTGATAGCCAGAGTCATGGATGTTTGGTTGTATCATCATTCGGACTCAAGAGCGGTATTTTCTGGGTGCTTATCTGATTTAGGCCTTGGTACTTGGAAAACATCGCCCTTGACTCGAGTGATAGTAGTTTTACTTTAAATTGTATGCTCTGCTATGTTTGCTTCTGCTTAGTGTGTGTCTGGGGGCTATCACTGTAGAATGAGGTTGGAGTGGGAGGGTTGTATTCCTATTCCTTTTCCTTTATGCTCTTTTGGTACGTTGTTAGTTAATTTACTGCTCACTAAGACTGTTGTCTGACTCAAGGCTTTATGTTTTAATTCTTATTGCCTTGGGCTGTTCGTCCATTTTGGGACGGGCAGACTAGGTAGCAGGTGGCAGGTGCTGTTCTCTTCTCACGATGCTGATATCGAAGACGAGCTAGAGGGTTGCATATTATCTTCTTTTATGTACTGGATATTCCGCTGTTTTGTATTCTCTGAGAGATATGTAGTGAGGCTGGATGTATTGACTATGTGATGCTTGTATTCAACTATTATGGAGTTTTATATGCTGTCATTTTGTTCTGTAAAGCTTCACTATACATATGTTCTATTGTATTTTGTCTATGCGCTGTGAGTAATACGATAGATTCTGTTGTTTTAAATCTTACCTTGACCATCGTCCATGGTCGCCTGGCACACTTTACAGCGTTCTATCTCTAGATTCGGTGCAGGGGTCATGGGCGGTCGTCACATTTGGTATCAGAGCCTTGGTTAACCGATTTTACCCAACGCTCGCTGTTGTAATTACGTATGAGAGACGCAATTGTATTTTGATGGATGATTACTATATATAATATAGTAGCTTAGTAGAGTTTGAGTCCTTTATGCAGTTGTTTCTCTAGATGTTCTAATCATTCCTTTTTATAGATATTGAGAATGAGTCGAAGAGGGAGACCAGCTGCTAGGGAAGGCCGTGCTACTGAAGAGACTGCTGACTATGCAGCCATGTTCGAAGCTATGATGACTTCGATCATGAGAAGGATACCGGTTCCGGGAGCGGCAGTTGATGTTGGAGTTCAAGTCCAAACTCCGAAACCAGTGGATTTTGCTAAGTTGTGCAAGGATTATACTGCTCTTGGAGGGAAGGTTTTCTTGGGAACAGAATCAACTATTGAGGTCCAGAGGTGGATAGATGCTTGTAGAAGGATCTTTGGTGATTTGGGAATTGATGATGCAACTAAGAGGAAGTTGGCATCAAGGCAGCTTCAAGGGAGAGCCTCTGATTGGTGGAACTCTATTACCATCACTACTCCGGAAGAAGAGATTACTTGGGAGCAATTCCAAGTTAGATTTGAAGCTAAGTTCATTTCTACAGCTCAGAAGTCTGTTCTGTTCAAGAGGTTCGTGGAGCTCAAGCAGGGTGGAAGATCTGTTCTTGAGTATGTTTCTGAGTTTGAAGCTTTGTCCAAGTATGCCCGGTCATATATTGAGTCTGCTTACCAGAAGAATGAGAAGTTCGTGACTGGCTTGGATAGTTATCTTGGGAGACAGTTGGTGGATCATTTGGATGATTCATTTGAGAAGCTTGTGGAGAAAGCTCTTAGGCATGAGAGTCTGTTTCCTAAGGAAGGACCTGTTGTTGCTGTTACCAAGGGAGAATCTAAACCACAGCAGGGTGGAAACCAGAAGAGGAAGCAGCAGCAGCAGAAGGGTAAGGATGGCCAGAAGAAGCCGAAAGGTGAGGTGACTTGCTACAATTGTCAGCAGAAGGGCCATTTCTCTAAGGATTGTAAGAATCCGAAGGCACCGATGAAGTGTCACAACTGTGACAAGCCGGGACATTTCAGGAAGAATTGTCCGGAACCAAGGAAGGACAGGCAGATTGTGCAAGCCTATGCTTTGGGGGCTGTTCCGTCGTCTTCAAAAGCTCCTACTGCTGAAGAGAAGGGAAAGAGTGTGGTTGTGCAAGGTACTCTTTTTCTATGTGGTGTTCCAGTTAGAGTTCTGTTTGATACTGGAGCGTCGCATTCATTTGTTTGTAATGAACTAGTGGGCCGGTTAGATTTGAAGTCGGATATTGTTGATAGGCCATTGGTTGTGACTAATCCAGTTGGGGGTTTGTCTTGTTTGTGTATGTTATGCCGTGGTCTAGTTGTGTCGAGTCATGGTTGCTCTTTTGTTTGTGATTGCTTTGTTCTGAACTTTGCGGGGTTCGGAATTATCTTGGGTATGGACTGGCTTAGGAAGTATGCGGCTAAGGTTGATTGTGAGAGGCTAGAGGTGACAGTCGAGAATGTGGAAGGGCGAAAGATTGTGATACGATGTAAGCATGAGGAAGGCGTCTTCATGAGCTTCATGTATTCGCTAGTTGTTCCACGGGATGGACTGTCTTTAGTGCCAATCGCAAATGGATTCGAGGATGTCTTTGACGAAGTCAACGGGTTGCCGCCGCATAGAGAGATCGAGTTTCGTATAGATCTAGTTGAAGGAGCCAGACCTGTTGTGATGCCTCTTAGGCGGATGGCGCCTAGAGAACAGCAGGAGTTGAGGGTGCAAGTTGATGACCTTTTTCAGAAAGGATTCATTCGGCGTAGTGTGTCCGAGTGGGGTGCACCAGTTGTGTTTGCAACCAAGGCAGATGGGTCGTTGAGGTTGTGCGTCGATTACCGTGAGCTGAATAAGGTGACTAAGAAGAACAAGTATCCATTGCCGAGAATAGATGACTTGTTTGATCAGCTTCACGAAGCTAAGGTGTTTTCTCAGATGGATTTGGCAACGGGATTTCACCAGTTGAGAGTAGCGAAGGATAGTGTGCCGAAGACTGCTTTTAGGACACCATCCGGTTTCTTTGAGTGGCTGGTGATGCCGTTTGGATTGACTAACGCGCCAGCATATTTTGTGGATCTTATGAATAGAGTGTTCAGAGATCAGTTGAACAAGTTCGTACTTGTGTTCGTGGATGATATTCTGATTTATTCCAGAACGGAAGAAGAGCACAAGACGCACTTGCGTATTGTTTTGGAGATCTTACGGAAACATCAGCTGAAGGCTAAGTTTTCGAAGTGTCACTTCTGGAAGGGTGAAGTGAGGTTCTTAGGCCATGTGATTTCTGGAAATGGAGTAGCGGTTGATCCCGCTAAGGTGGCAGCAATCCAGGATTGGGTTAGACCTAAGAATGCATCAGACGTGAGAAGTTTTCTTGGATTAGCAGGATATTATCGACGGTTTATCAAAGACTTCTCCAAGATAGCTGCACCGTTAACAGGATTGACGAAGAAGAACCAAGTGTTCAGTTGGGATGCTAAGTGTGAGCAAGCTTTCGGAATCCTGAAAGAGCGATTGACGAGTACTCCTGTTTTGACTATTCCTAGTGGGAATGATGAGATGGTGGTTTACACCGACGCATGTGGTACTGGACTTGGGGCAGTGCTGATGTAGAAGGATAAAGTTGTTGCATATGCCAGTCGACAATTGAAGCCGCATGAAAGGAATTATCCAACTCATGATTTGGAATTGGCGGCGATTGTATTTGCTCTGAAGATGTGGAGGCATTATCTGTTGGGAGTCCGATTCGAGTTGTTTACGGATCATAAGTCGTTGAAGTATCTTTTCTCCCAAAAGGATTTGAATCTTCGGCAGCAACGTTGGCTAGAGTTTTTGGCATCGTATGACTTTGGTATAGCTTATACTCCGGGAAAAGGTAACGCAGTGGCTGATGCGTTAAGTCGAAGACATGCAGGATTGGGAGCCATGTTTTCTGAATGGAAGAATCTCGAGTATTTAGCTGGATTTGACTTCAGGCCTAGATGCAAATTGGAACCTGAGATGTTGGCAAACTTATCGATAAGACCCACTCTTGTGGAAAGGATTGGTGAGAGCCAAAAGCGAGATGATAAGCTTGTCAAGATTATCCGTGATTTGGAATCTGGGGTGGGTCCAGAAAAGGATAAAGGATTCGAAGTCGATCGAGAGGGTTGGCTTCGAAAGCAAGGACGACTAGTTGTTCCCGATATAGATGAATTGAGGAGTGAAGTTCTGAAGGAAAGTCATCACTCGAAGTTGACAATTCATCCAGGTGGAAACAAGATGTATCGGGATATGAAGAGAACCTACTATTGGGAAGGTATGAAGAAGGATGTTGGAGATTTTATTTCCAAGTGTATGAACTGCCAGTTGGTGAAAGCCGAACAGAAGAAGCCAAGCGGATTGCTTCAGCCATTAGAAGTTCCTACATGGAAGTGGGAACAAGTGTCGATGGATTTTATCGATGGATTACCTAGAACCAGAACGGGAAATGAAGGAATTTGGGTCATTGTAGATCGTCTGACTAAGAGTGCACGATTCATTCCTGTTCGATCGACTAGGACTGCATCAAAGTTGGCTGAGTTGTATGTTAAGTGGATAGTTCGATTCCATGGTATTCCGAAGAGTATAGTGAGCGATCGAGACCCATTGTTCACTAGTGGGTTTTGGAAGAGCTTCCAGGAAGTCTTGGGAACCGAGTTGTGTTTGAGTACAGCTTATCATCCCCAAACAGATGGTCAGACTGAGAGAGTCAACCGAGTTTTGGAAGATCTCCTCAGAGCTTGTGTTTTGGATTTCGGAGGATCATGGGAAGATCACCTTCATTTGGTGGAGTTTGCGTACAACAATAGTTACCAGTCAAGCATTGGTATGGCACCATATGAGGCATTGTATGGAAGACCGTGTAATTCTCCGACATGTTGGTTGGAAACTGGAGAAAAGCTGATGCTTGGGCCAGAGATGATTCGTCAGACTTCAGATTGCATAGAGATCATTCGGCAACGGATGAAGGCAGCCCAAGACCGTCAGAAGAGTTATGCCGATAAGCGTCGAAAGGATTTGGAATTCGACGTAGGAGATATGGTTTTTGTGAAGATTTCTCCACTGAAGAATGTTATTCGATTCGGGAAGAAAGGAAAGTTGACTCCGAGATTTGTTGGACCATTCCCGATCATCGAGCGAATTGGAAAGCTCGCCTACAGATTGGAGTTACCGGAGAAGATGTCGGGTGTGCACAATGTTTTTCATGTATCGTATCTACGGAAGTATGTGCACGACTCGAGTACAGTGGTTTCTGCTGATAGCTGTGAAGACTTCGAAGTTGATCCAGTTGATAGAAGACCTCGTAAGCCGCTTCGTGTTGTTGAAACGGACACGAAACAGCTTAGGAGGAAGATAGTTAAGTTGCTCAAGATACAATGGAGTGACGATGATAACGACTGTACGTGGGAGGTGGAAGAGAGGATGAAAGCAGCTCATCCTGAACTCTTCAAGGTATGGCCCTAAGGTGTCGTGTCATCTAACGAAATTGTAACTTGTTCTAAGTCTTAGAATTCTGTACGCTAAGCTAGAATTGAATGCATGGTTTATTGATTGTTATGGATGATAGGCGTACAGAATAGCCTTGATTGCCTTGTTTGTTTGGAATTTCGGGGGCGAAATTCCTAAGGGGGAGAGAATGTAACGACCCGTATTTTTACGGATCAAAACATTCTAAAATGATTGACCTTTGGTTGTATGGTTGTTAAGTCATTTCTGGTTTTGGCAGAATTTTGCTTGAATTTTGCTTAAGTCCTAAGTCGTAGCCGACTTAGGAGTTTGGACGAGTTAAGCAACAAGTCTGGGTCGAGTTGCCGACTCAAGGAACTCACCGAGTTAAGGGAGTGTGGTTGACCGACTTAAGGTAGTGACCGACCTAGGAGATAAGTCTTGACCGACTTAAGAGATTCAGGCGACCTAAGTATTCTGGGTTAGAGTTAGGTCGGCAACGACCTAAGAGAGTGTTGTGAGCGACCTAAGCGTTTGGGTGCTAAGTGTTAGGTCGGCAGTTCGAGTTAAGGTTTCGAGCGACCTATAGGGTGTAGTTATGGTTAGGTCGGCAACAACCTAGTGGAGCTGGGATAGCAGGTCAGCGACTTAGTAGTTAGGTCGACTGGGTGGGTTAGCGACCTAAGGAGTTGTGTTAGCGACCTAAGGAGTTAACAAGTTGGCGACCTTAAGAGTTAGGCTATGTGTTAGGTCGTAGAGGCAGTCTGTGTTAGGTCGTAACACTGTTAGGTCGCAAGGTTTTATAACTCGTATGACTGTTAGGTCGCGTGGTGCTAAGTTGTTAAGTCGTCCAGGCGACATAGGAGGGAGCGCGCATGATAAGTCGTAGGCTTGTCTGTTAGGTCGGAGTTGTTGGCTAAGGGATAGGTCGGAGGCTCTGTTAGGTCGTGGGGGTTTTTAGGTCGTAGGTCGGCATAGTGTTAAGTCGGCAGCGACTTAAGGAGATAGCCGAGTTACGACTTAGGCAGTTTTCAGCTATAAATAGGAGGGGTTGTTCTCACTTTTTGGGATCCGGATTTTGAAGCGACGAAGTGCTGCCATTTTGAGAGCTCGACTTCTACACTTCTTCACTTCTTTTCTCCACTCTAATCTAGTGCTTCCATCCATCCAAATCGAAGATCAAGATTGAAGATTCAAGAGCTTAGATTGAAGATCTTCATCTTTTCAAGAGAGATTTCTTCGTTTGAAGCGGATCCGTGATAGATCAAGCTTCATCCTTCGCTGTCCAGATCTGAAGTGTGTTGATTTGGGTTTGTTTAGGTGATTTGGTGAGTGGTGATTATCTCTCACACGGATCCAAAGGAGTATATCGGATTGTTGGCTCGATTTGGTGTTAAAATAGGGATTTCCATGCATTTTCTTCATCCTAAGTGTAGATCCATATAGATCCATTGTTCATGATGATGTTACATCCATTTTATCATATGTTAACCTATGCAAGTTCATTCATAAAGTTTGTAGAGATATAATCCATGTTTTCATGCTTATTGGACTTTCAACTCTTTAATTACGAAAATGCCATTATTGTTATAATTGTCTACTTAGATCATATTTGAATGCTTGATTGCTTGGATTGATGTTTGATTTGATTGATTGTTATGAACTAGATGATTGATGATTAGATTTAGATCGAAGGTGATTCAAAAGCTAAGGGAAAGGCTCTTGAATTGGAAAAGCTGCTCGTGGCATATGTAGCGGGATGATGAAGCTCTTATGCATAGATTTGATGATGTGAAGTTGAGATGAAGCTTTGCAAGGATGTAATGAAGCGAGGCATCATATGATGAAGACTTGGTCTAATCCAGACGGGATCATTCCAAGCATGTTGATAACTCGGTGATATGATTCGAGTTGAAGATAATGAATGGATATGAGAATAGTCGTCGAGGAGGATGACTAGGAGGCTTGGATAGCATCGTTGTTGAAGGTTCTAGCATGCTCTAAGCAAGAGTACGTTTGGGCAGATTCGATAGTCCCAACGGCCAACTGTTGATGGTCGAGTACTCTGGGCAGATTCGATAGTCCTAGGCACGGGCTGCGACGACGTGCGGGAGTTATGTCTAGAACCGGGGTTTCCATTAGCCCTTGACGGACGGCTGAAAGAATGTGCCGGTCATTCAATTAACGGTGATATCGAAGCAATGATAACAGTGATAGCCAGAGTCATGGATGTTTGGTTGTATCATCATTCGGACTCAAGAGCGGTATTTTCTGGGTGCTTATCTGATTTAGGCCTTGGTACTTGGAAAACATCGCCCTTGACTCGAGTGATAGTAGTTTTACTTTAAATTGTATGCTCTGCTATGTTTGCTTCTGCTTAGTGTGTGTCTGGGGGCTATCACTGTAGAATGAGGTTGGAGTGGGAGGGTTGTATTCCTATTCCTTTTCCTTTATGCTCTTTTGGTATGTTGTTAGTTAATTTACTGCTCACTAAGACTGTTGTCTGACTCAAGGCTTTATGTTTTAATTCTTATTGCCTTGGGCTGTTCGTCCATTTTGGGACGGGCAGACTAGGTAGCAGGTGGCAGGTGCTGTTCTCTTCTCACGATGCTGATATCGAAGACGAGCTAGAGGGTTGCATATTATCTTCTTTTATGTACTGGATATTCCGCTGTTTTGTATTCTCTGAGAGATATGTAGTGAGGCTGGATGTATTGACTATGTGATGCTTGTATTCAACTATTATGGAGTTTTATATGCTGTCATTTTGTTCTGTAAAGCTTCACTATACATATGTTCTATTGTATTTTGTCCATGCGCTGTGAGTAATACGATAGATTCTGTTGTTTTAAATCTTACCTTGACCATCGTCCATGGTCGCCTGGCACACTTTACAGCGTTCTATCTCTAGATTCGGTGCAGGGGTCATGGGCGGTCGTCACAATAACATACCCTGATTGGGTATGACCCACTTAGCCTTGCGGCATACCCCCTGATTTTCAGCCATTCCGGTTGATGAAGCTAGAGGTTACGATTACCTTTCAAGAATAATTTCTCTTAGAATGCTCATCATCCTCCAATGACGATGTTCTGATAGCATTCATCCATACAAGTTGTCTTGGGTCTGGACAAATCGAATCACCATCTTCATCATCTTCACGGTATTCATTCGTTACGTTCAAACCGGTTCGAAGTGATTTTCAGATAATTAAATCTGATCTCGGTCACTTCGAAACGATTAACGAAAATTGGCCAAAATTGATAGTCGGTTATTTAACTATCAATACACATCCATAAGCAATCATCAGGCCTTATTATAAATTACCTAAAATTTATTTCAAAATATCTTTATAATATATTACTTCCAGTTCTTCAACATTTGAAAATAGTTTTCAAATCCTTATATCTTCAATGGAATATTTCCACCCTTTTTTCCAACACTTAGAATATTTTTCCCCATTTCATTTTATATCCACACTTAGGAAGTATTCCGTGTATTTCCTACTTCCTAATTCTCAGAATCATTTACAATTTTATTTGTAAATTCCTCGACTAGTTTATAACGAATTCTATAAATTCTGGAATTCCCTAATTAATTCCCTTAATATTTCCAAAGTCAAATATACTTATTTATAATTCCAATTTCCATTTCTACTTTTTATGAATTCTATTTCATTTTCGAAGTTCACTTTTATCTAACTTCTTCGGAAATTTCCTTACTTTTCCAATTTTCGTCTTGAGAATTCTCTTATAAGTCCATCTACTAAATAACCATTTTCCAACTCTCGAAAAGGTTTATAAATACATTTAAACCATTTTCAAAACCTTATATATATACATATGTAAATAAAAATAAGTATTTAAAGAAAAATAATAATTATTTATTTTTAAAACATGTTCAAATAATTATCTAATATTGAAACACTTTTATAACATCACTTTTCAAGCAGGTTTTAAAATCTCGGATTTATTAAAATAAATATTAAGTATTTGGAAAAATCTCACTTCTGAAGTATTTCAATACTAACTAACTTAAATTACATAGTTTAATAAATAAAAAATTTCCTTTTTAAAATAAAAACTTAATTTATTAATAAAAATATATTTTTAAATCTCAATAAACAAATTTCAATTTATAATCCCTCTCGATTTATGTCACGTCACTTCCATTTCGGTCTCCTTAACCATTTCCACTTCAAAAATAGTATCCGCTATTTTTCTCTCACCCTATTTCCATATTCAATATAAATTCTTCCTGTAAATTTATATTTGCAATTTATCACCAAATATCAATTTTCTTTATTTATAAACATTGTTTACAAATTGTTATTACTCCTTTGAATTTCACTAAAATAATCTTATATATAAAATTCCATTTTTTAAAAAAAATTCAATTTCTTATAAATTCCATTTATTTTTGCCAATCTATTTTTAATATCGATTCCAACTTCTTTCTATATTTTCCGAATATCATTTTAAAATCCAGTCTTTAAAAATTCCTTTATATAATTTATTTTAAATTCCCTCTTTAAATATTTTCCTGCATTATTTCATACGATCAAAAATTCACCATTTCTTATTCAAACTAATCTCATTTAAATAATCCAAATTTCTATATACATATTTTTATATTAACAATAATCTTTTTAATTCCTTAAAAAAAATTAAAATAATATTTATGGTATTTAATATACCCAAAATTAATTTCCACGCCATTATAACACTTAATAATTTATAACACACAATAATCCAGCATTTTTTTATATGAAAAATACTAATATATTTGAGGAATCCAGGTGGATTCCTCCAACCTGTTTTCCCTGCATCCACAGATGTTAGACAACAACAAAAAAACCAATCCCACTTCGAGGGGGATATCGCGGTATATAGGATCATCCACTATTATGCGGGGCACATAGGGTCTCATCCGCTATAATGCGCAGGAACATCACTCCAATTACTAGTATATACACTACTATATATTTATATAATCATCCAACAGATAATTTAAATTTTTATCATTCCAATCAATCATCAAATAATTTAAAACTTAAACATTCAAATTTAAATATGATAATCCAAATGAGTGAGAAATTCTCACCTTGACTTTTATTCACAATCCATCCAAATTTTTATTCCATTGCATAGCCTAAGGTATTAAGGATCCAACACCGCTGTTCTTGCGAACTCGACCTCATACAAGCAAATTACGGATTTTATTAATCATCGAGATAATTAAATTTTGTTTGAATTAAAGTTGAGTTAAATCTTAAACCGTTATAACAGCTTAAATTTCCCCTTTTTTTTCAAACCACATACATTTTTTTTTTAAAAATTGATCTATATAATTTCCAAAAATTTAAATTTTATATAACTTTCCAATTCAAAACATTTAAAATTCCTGTTTCAAAAATCCTATCTATTTTGTTTTCTTCAATTTAAACATGATTACCTAAAAAAGCAGTATATACCTTCATTATCAATTTTTAGTTAAATTAACAAATCCTATAACTTAAAATTAGTTACATCATATACCTTCCCTATTCGATGAACACAACCGTCGCCACCACACTGTAGTTGCTGTCGCGCCCCCTTCGAACTTGCACACACACCCTAGCTTCGCCGACTGTCGATTCCCACCCATCACAGTCGTGCCTCTGTTCAACACCCTCGTTGACGAACTCACCACCGTGCTCGGCCAGCGCTGCTAACAACATCACGCGCTTCCTCCCAACAACCACTGACCTCGACCCAAAAATCCAAGCGACACCACAAGTCGTGACTGTCTCCATGCTCGAACGATGCCACAAGCCCAAACTGCTTCGAACACGAATCGCCTCAGCTGCTTTGAACCACCCACACGATGCCTCCTACGTGCTCGCGCTCTACCATCGCCCTCCAGACCACTGCCTCTTCCTTTTCGATAGCAATTCCCCTTTTGTTTTTTTTAAAATTGATTTTGAACGAATTGAATTTTGATTTTCGGTTGGTATAGGAGAACAGAAGTAGCCACAATTTTTTCTTTCCTCTTTGATTTTGTTTTTGAAATTGAAGGAGAATAAAATCGAACCCGGTTTAATTTTTTTTTTCTCGTGCCTGTTATCATTCGAAGGAAGGAGAACACGAATTTAAAAATAAGAGGGGTGGCGTGTAGAAGAGGTGAAGGTCACGATCCTAGGCTGCGGTGACAAGATAGAGTTTGATTCCAATTTACGGCTGAAGTGACGTTTTGAAATATAACAAGTATATATAAAATTTTCAAATATCTGGATATTTATTTTGAACTCCTATCAAGACGTGCCGCTAGGCGTTTATAATGTTATACCCCTATTCCGAACACAATGGAAAAGGTTTCGGGTCCTAATTCGATCGTATGGAGAAGATAGCTTTTTGGACTCAATTATTATATTGAATTTTCGATATTAAATTCAACGCATTTATATCCCGTACGACCAAATGATAACTCCAAACACTACGAAATTTGAAATCTGATAAAAATACACTATTACGGATCCGATGGAACTGGTTTCGTCAAATTTCGAGACTATGCCCCGGAAGGCTATTTTTAAATGTAAACTTAAATGATATATTTTTGAAACTGAACAAATCACTTTTAAATTCAATTTTAAAAGTTGCATTGTCTTTGGTATTATTAATATAAATTTTATAAGCCTTTAAATTATTTTTATCAAGCTTAAAACTCCAGATTCACTATTTTAACCAATTTTCCATTATTAAATTCAATAACTAAATTATCCACGAATTAGTTATATTTGAAATTCAAGTTAAAATTTAACTTTTAAATATTAAAAATCAATTTAATATTCCAATTTCAAATATCCAAAATTCAGGGTCGTTACAATCTCTTATTAAAAATACTTTTTATTTTGAACTCAATTCCATTTTTACAGGAACTTAAAAATTAAATACCTGGTTTTAAATTTCCAAAAATCATCTTTGAAAGCATACTACATATATTTTAATGTATAATAACTTCAAACAATTTATTTATTAAAACTCACTTTGGGTGTATTCGGATTTGAACTTATTTCGATCGCACAATGATAAAGAGAATAATTTACTAAGTATTCTACAACATTTGCTTAAGCGAATATCTGGCCGTAACTTAGAAGATTATTCAAATTACCACAAAACACATCAAGACGATTTCTTCTGAATTATCCCAAAGAGAATGCATTCCATTTAAAATTTTGCTTCCCAAAATATTTTTACTTTCAATTACTTCCAAAAATACTACTATTTCATTTCTCAAAATTCTTTCAAAATTATTTTCAAAAAAAAGGGATTTAAACTTAAAAATCCTTTTTCAAACACATTTTTAAACTAAATTTATATAAAATTTTCTTTATGTAAAAACCATTTGACCTTGTGCTTTGATACCATGTTGTAACGACCCACCTTTTTGACCATCGAAAGTCGACACCGAACACTACCACTATATCCAAATGTCGCGCATCTAAACAACAAAAGGGCAGATTGTTAGGGTAAATAAAAAACAAAAGAACAGAGAATGGAGAAATTCAAAATCTCACAGTGGAATCGGCAACATATAATATAATAGGTAAAATCGTCAACCTAATAATACAGAGTATATCAGAGATAAAAACAAACCTTATCAGCTGGACAATTATAAAATCCAGACCTTACAAATGCTGATAGGGACACTATATAATACAACAGAAAATAAAACACTACGATAGGTGAATCTCCAACTCCCCTCAAGATCTCTATAACACCAATGGCGACCTGGGAAAATACTTGATCTGACCCGAGCATTATAATAAAATAACACCCGGATCAGTCTGGAAATACCAGTGTGAGATAACTCAAATAATGGGGAACACATAAAACTTCTGTGAGACCACGCCGCTAACGCGGAATGGGTTTTTACCTCACAAGAATAACATCCATACAAGCACGAGCAAAAATGAACATCAGGGAACAAATCCAAATAGGAATGGGTATAAATAATATTGAAACCAACTTGAAAGAATGAAAATAACCCGAGTAAAGTCCAAACTGGACAGAATGGATAAAACATGGTAACAATCCAAAGTTGATAGAATGGAGAAAATAAGGTAACAGTCCAAACTTGATAGAATGGACAAAATAAATACTTAAATGCCATAAAGAGTGGTTGACTCTTCTCGCGACAATTTAAAGATAAACAGATTCAAGAGTTCGAATCAAATAAGGGAAGAAAATTTTCCAACAAATGACTAGGAGGGTGCACCCCCTTGAAGTATACCTCTAGTAATATACTTCTAAGAAGCTCATATACTCCGTGACACTTCCCAGAAATGTACCAGTCGGACCCCTCCAAACCTTACCGAGAATCCGTATATTTCACATCTAAATCGTAACCGCTTTACGGTGACGATACACCAAAATCTAGATGAGATGTGAAAATACCCTAATGGGAGCAACCCCACATAGTTGGATGTCCTTTCGCGCTTTGGGTTCAGTCATTTACCGACAATGGATAACAAAGCTCAAAAGAGCCGCAAATCGTTTTTAATATGACGATACACCATGAAGAATGTTGAATTTGATAGTTAGTAAATCAACTATCGGGGATAATTAAAATGATCGTATATGGAAATTAAATATCATATATCTAACAATACTCGTCGATTCCAAACAGGTTCTATCTCTCAGTTGAAAATGAAGCCAGGCAAGTTGGGATAGTGTTACCTCTAGGCATCACCTTGATAACATTTTTAACCTTTGAGATAGAAATGGGTACAAGCCCCAACGTTTAGCGTTAAAAATATGACTAGATCATTTCCATATAAGCGATATCGATTAAATAACTATTCTTCCATAACCAAAATCGAACTTTACTTTTTAAAACTGAACTTGTGCTTGATTTCCGTATTAAAATATTGGTAAAACAATTTTAGAAAATACTCTTTCAAAATGTTCTTTTATAAGACAAAATTTATAATACTAAGTGTATTAAACCAAGGGTCGTTAAAATTTATAATACTCTTTCAAAACGTTCTTTTGAAACATCATCTACTAAAAATGAATAATTAAATTCAAATATAATTATTTAAAATGATTAATTACTTTTAAATAACATTAAGTAGAATGATTATTAAATTTCAATTATCACTAATTAAAATAATTAATTAAACTCAAGTAATCATTAGTTAAAATGATTAATTAAATCCTATCTCGTTTAAATCAAAGATAAACCAATTATAAACATCATTTATTAAATTGGTTAATCAATTTCAAAATAATTAGTTAAAATGATTAATTACTTCGAATTATTATTAATCAAAATGATAAATGAATTTTAACATTCTGTTTAGTGAAAACACAAGCTCAAGTTCAAAAACATATGATAGGGTTTTGGGCATGAAAATTGATAAATGACGATATAGCAAAATCACAATGATGACACTTAACAAATTAAATGGAATATCAGGATTTATTTCAGTTAACCATCAATATAACAACATAAGGATGTAAATAAATAATTATTGATGAGAAACCCCTCAGGGTCTCTCTACAGATTTTCCATGCAAAACAATGGTTATGGATAATATATATATATATATAGAAATATGGGTTCATAACGATCAAATTTATTTGCATCCATTTCCCAAATGGAAATTCAACCAAACAATCAATCAAGCAATTTAACTATCATCCAAGTAAATCAATAATAGTTTATAACACCATAGATATGATATAATAAATTGAATGTGAGTTAAACTCACATTGATTTTCGTTTTAGCCGAAGCATTCCGATTTGGACTAAAACCGATTGTCGTTCGATTTTAGCATAAAATTTCACTTGCATCAAATCAAACCAAACTAATTCCATTGCGTACCCATTGTTGCTACGAGTCCAACGCAAAAAATGACATTTGAATTCGACCTCATATAGTGAGATACACATTTTATAATTTATCGATTAAATTAAATTTATAAATAACTAATCTACTCTATAATTACAACAATGCCTCTCACATGATCTTCTCCTTCTTCCTCAACAAAATAAACGTATACAGTAGAAAACCAATGAAGCCATCCATGGCGTGCACAAAGATGAAGTGATACAGAGCTAGACACGACGATTCTCCAATTCGTCTTCGCAAACGCGTCGCTCAACGCGAACTCGACTCGCCGGTCTCAACCTCGTCATGTGCACAAACCTACAACCAATCGCGACCTGCACCAAAACCTCCTCTGCCTCAGTATGACGCGAACCCCAAACCTTCGCCGCACCTTGCCAGAATGCTGCCAGCGGCACGTCCTCACACCACGAACCCAAATCCGCACCTCATTTTCGCTAACTCCCTTCCAATCGCCTAAAATCCTAAGCCCTAATTTACTGCCAACAAAGTGGATCACGACCACCCTCTACAAACCATCCCAACGATGACATAGACTTAAAGCACAACTTAATACGAGTTCAAAAAATCCAAAACCATGATTTTTAGATGAGTATATATATAGTTCTTGAATTTTGAAGTTTTGGATTCCAAAGAGAAAGCTCCATTTTTTGTTACAGGCAACACCATATAAGAAGATGGAGGTATGGCAGCCATGTGATTGGGGTATGGGCCTACATGAGGATTATGGCATGGGTATGGGAAAGCATGGCTAAATTTAAGGAATATATATTGGTTAATTTTAAAATATTAAGCTTTAAACGTTCGAAAATCTCAAACTACAAACGAGACGTGCCGCCTGGCATTCTATATGTTATACCCCTATTTCGAACGCAATGGAACTAGTCTCGAGCCCTAATTTGATCATATGAAGAAGATAGCTTTTCAAACCTATTATATTATATAAATTCTGCAATTAATTTATAAGCATTTCAAACTCGCACGACCAAACGATACGTCTAATCGCCATGAAATTCGACGATATATTATAATTGACTATTACGAATCCAATGAAACTGGTTTCGTTGAACTCCGAGACAGTGCCTCGAAAGACTAATTTCATAGATTTAAATATCATTTTATATTTTCGATCCAATTTTCAATATTTATCCGATCTATTTATATTTGTAAATAAATTTACATATTGAATTCACCAATATTATTTATTAATTAAAAGGAGCTGGATAAAATTATTAAATCCATTTAACCAACATTTAATTTTTCAATTCAAATATTTAATCATTCCCTATATTTGAATTATAAGTTATTAAATTCCAAAATCCAATTATTTAAATAATTAATATTAATTAAACATTTAAAATCAAATGACCAGAATTTTGGGATGTTACACTGTTAAATTTTGAAACTGATTAAATCTCAAAACCGATTCAAAGTCGAAACTGATTTAAATTAAACTTGTTTGATTTAAATAATGATATGAAGTATGATTTATAGTGTTAAAGTGAATTTGATATGGCTCATTTCTTGAAATTTAAAAGAACCAATCGGTATGAAAAATGACGTTGTTTGTTAAAGAGGCTGGGGCCGAATATTGGAATACTCTCTGTCAATACCGAAACCACTTTAACAACTGTGTATGCAGTGCATGATCCGGAATAAAGTTGCTGGATCTGGCAAACATTTGTTGGATTTGAAGAAAGAGAACGATGATGGATAGACCTCGACACTTGTGTCAATTTGAAATGACTAAAACAGGTCGACTTGTCCTTACCATTGAGGCTAGCTACCTCTAGCAGACATCTGTTCTTCATATTACTATCTCTATTTTTAGACTCCATTGGTGAACCTTGATTTGATTATGGGCCTTTTGGGGTTACCACCAGTCAGGCAACTCAAAATGGTTATATCCTACCTTGGGCATTACCTCACGTGCCTTATCATACAATTATCTTTGGATGAGCCTACTACGATTTTGTTTTAGTGTTGTCCTATCATGGCGCCTCCCTGGCTACTGACGTTACTGGTTGTGCTACCAAACTATAGGAAAATGCTTAAAATGTGTTAAGATGGATTAATGTAAAGCCTTAACGCTAAGAAAAATATTTACTTTACTGATTGACACTACATATATAGCGTATCTTACTATATATAGAGAGTTTAGTGGATCCTTATGAGATGGAAAACCCCGTAACATCTCTTAAGTTACCTGTACCCTTATTTCTCATGATATTGATTTAACTTATATAAGAATTTTTAATTTTGACTCGAGTGTTTTGTCTTTTCATTACGCTCGGGTCAGCCCGAGTATAAAAGTGTATGAAGACGTTATTCCTTGAAAATGAAGAGGGAGACTGGTGATTGTATTTATTAGTATTATTCCGCTGCATTATTTGGTATGTTTGTTTATTATACTTTAATTTTTTTGTAAAACAAAAGTTAAATTTATATTGCAAAACAGCTTCATGAACTGTTTATGTGATTATTATATTTTGTCATTCCGCTGTGAGATTCTGATTATTGTTTTTCTTCTTCTTATTTTCTTTATTAACCCCATTGATTATCTATCTTTTGGACTTTTTAAGTTAGACATGTGTGGTTTATTATCGACTTAAATTGTCCAAAATGGCGGGTCATCACAGTTGGTATTAGATCTTGGGTTGAGAGAACACCTAAGCCTGTTGGGGGTAAACTCATCAGAGATAGGGTTAGTAATACCCTAGAATGAGTTTGAGTGTATATATATATATATGTGTGTGTATATATATATATATATGAGAGTTCGTACTTTTTAGTGTTATAAAAATGTTTTATATTGTGTTAATGTGTCTGTTGAGAAATTTATAAATTCTGGTCGGAACATGGGACGCCATGGTATCGATAGAGATTTCTAAATACTTAAACAAGACAAATAGACACGGTATTATTTTGAAAATAGGTAAATAAAATAATTTTACCTAATATTATATTTTGTATATAAAAGAATAATTTTACATAAATCGATGAAGTATTTTTTTGGTGTGTTTGTTTGTAAGGAAATGATTTATATATAATTTCTTAAGATAAACACTTGTGACTGTATATAAGAAAGTGACTTATATAAATATAGTTTATAAGTATGATCTTTAATGGAATTCTTAAATGACGGATAAAAGATGATAACATTTTTTCTAATATCATTATTGTAAAATATTATTTTAAAACCTCTTGAAAGAAATTTTCCAAGTCGGTTAAAGATATTCGAACCATATATTAGTTTATTTTGCAAATTTGAATATAAAATGGTATAAATTATAAGTTCACATTTAAAGAGTTATTTGTAGTAAATGCCTTCAATAATTTTTATTTTAAAACTCTCCATATTTCAAATTTCTGAAACTTCTCATAATAAAAAAAAATTTGGAAATACTTATGTTTGATTTGGAATATTTTCTAATTTGTATTTGAAACATAGAATATAAATAAAATAAAATAAAAGAAGAAGGGTTTTTATTTGGACATATGTTTTATACACATTGGTTTTACTCCCTTTTAAAAATATCTTTAAGTAAATAATCTTTACTTAATAATTTATGAATATACTTATGTCTTTAATAAAAGTATTTGGAAGTTAAAAATAAGTATAAAAATAATTGAGAATAAAGGAAGAAGAAATTTAGAAATAAGAATGTTTTAATAACAATTGTTAATGTCGCTTATCTTTTATTAACTATCGATTCTAAATGAAATATTTTAGATATGTACTTATGGAATTGTTTTCATAAAGGATATTTTATAGTAGTTAATAAACAATTTACAAAGGATTAATAAAGTATTTATCTATGAAATTTGAGGATGTTATATTAGGGAAATTTATATAAATATGATTTATAAAATGAAATTTATAAATAAAAGAGTTTTATTTTAGAGGAAAAGATGTTTTGAACAAAGACTTAAAAACTTTGTTCGTATGAAATTTATATAATGAAGAAAATAGATAAAGGGAGTATATTAAAATTTTAAGAAAAGATATTTATCTTGGTATAAATTTTTTAAAGGACTTTGTATTATGATTTTAGGAAGATGATATTCCTAAATTAATGGGTTTTCACAAGAATTTGAAATATAAAAAATATTTGTGAAAATAATAATTTCATTTTATAAGGATAATATTAATTAAATTTCATGATACTATATTTTTGAAAATAGCAATTTTATATTAAGTATAATATTTATGAAAATATTAATTCCATTTTATAAAAGATATGTAGTTATTTATTTATAAAAGATAAATGATTTTAAGAAATATATATAGTAATTTCATTTATGAAAGTTAAATAATGTTATAAATTTGATCTATATAATTATGCTTTTTGAAACATAGTCTGTGAAATAAATAGATAAATAAATAAAATAATTAGTTATTATTCATTAGAATTTAAGTCTTGAAAATTTTGAAAATAACTTTGAATGATTTCAGATAAATGGTAGCAAATAATAATTAATGATAATAATTTAAACATTGAGAACATTAATGATAATTAAGGATGATATTAATTGAATATTAATTAATGATGTTGAATTGAATATAAATTAATTAAGGATGTTGATTTGAACATTAATTTATAATGACAACTTAAAAAATATACTTCACAATGGATGTTAAGATTTAAATGGTAAACGAAAAAGGAAAATTTAAAGTATAAACTTTAAAATAAAATAAAGGTGTAAATTTAAAGAATGAAATTAAAATGTAACCTAAGTAAAGTTCAAATATATGCAAAGAAAACCCTATGGAACCTATAATTTGATGACATTACTTTGTATGATTTCCTATTGTATTGTAAGTTAATTCTATATTAAATAAAAAATTAGGATATATATATATATGAAAAATGCTATTTATAATAGGAACTGTTTTGTATATACATAAAAAAATTGTTTGTATAGAGGTAGGATTTATAAAATAAAGGTAAGTGTAATTTTGTTGTTTGTGATAAACTTTGATTCGTTATGTTCCTCCACTCTCTTAAAAGAATTTTTCCTAAATTTTAAAACAATGGATTTAATGACTTAAATAGCCATCTTTCTAAATATAGTAATGATGTTAATAATTATTTTCAAATATTTACATATATTTATAAGGATGGCTATGGTGAATATTTATATGGTTTTTATAAATGAAATTTACTTTAAGTGAAGTAAGGAAATTTTACAAATGAATTGGTAAATTATTCAAATTTGGAAGATTATTGATTTTGACATAAATGAGATTTATATTAGTTTTCTTCAAGTATAAAATTTGGAGATATTATATAAAAAGAATGTATATAAAATTTTCCATTTAAATTTTTTGTATGGTAGAAATTAATTAAAAGGTTATTATATGATATGTTTGAAAATTTTGAATATCTATTTTGAAAGGAAGATTTTCAAGTATTTTACTCGATGTTAAAACTGATCTACCAAGTACTTAGAGATTTTAGCCCCACGTTTGGCCAACATATGGACTAAATTCTGTAAGAACAAGGATAGATGAAACATTCGTCAAGGGACTATTAATATAATTGATTTCTCACTCTATTCACTTGAAAATAATTCCGGCGATGATTGCAACATCATCGGTGTTCATTTTTGGGTCTCCAAAGTGAGAAATCAATAACAAACAAGTTAAGACATCAAGCATATATAAAAGTATTTTAAAAAGGTATTTCGAAAAGGATTTGGATTATTTTAAGTTTATAGTAAACTTAAATATGTATGTTTAAATGTTACAAGTTGATTATTTTGGTAAAATATTTCAAATGCTATACTCTTTGCTTCGTTCCTTTTCGAGGACGAAAAGTTCTGAGTGGGGGAGATTGTAACGACCATTATTTTTAACCATTTAAAAATATTAAATTAAATAATATTTTTATATAAAATTAATAGAAACAAAAAAGATTTAAAATTGTATTGATACAAATTAAATTATAGTATAAGTTATGAGCTTAATTTAAATTTCTATTAATGAAATATGTTTGCAATAAGGTAAGAATGATAACATATGTTAGTGTGTATTTTAATGACATTGGTTTGAATGAAATTAAAAACTATCTGAATGTAAATTTCCAATTGATTGGAATAATAAATGTTAATAAATAATAATATATATTAAAAAAAGAAATTATATGTTTATTTATTTGAATTGTTTGATAGCTGAAAGATTTATTACAGGAATAAGAAATCAATTATTTAACAAGAAATTAATTAACTTTTGGTTTGTATACAATAACTTCATAAATATGTTAAATTACTATAAACAGGAATTTAATAATCTCATTTCTCTGCGTCCGCGCACTTGGCGCAGTTGGCAAGAGCAACGGCCTCCCTCCTATGAGGTGAGGAGTTCGATTCCTGTCAACTGCTTCAAGCCACCGAAAGGTCTGGTATACCTGGGGACACGGTTGTGGCGGGCCAGTTGTGTTCCCCCAGGTTTACTGTTCAGGAGTCGCATGTCGACGGTGATGGAACAGGTTTTCCCTGGTTGCAAAAAAATAATAATAATCTCATTTCTCTTTTAAAATTTAACTTCGAAATCAATGGCAATTAATATGATTGGAATCTTTCAATTAAAAAGAGGGAAGCATTAATTGTAAATTAATGGATGTGATAAATAGAGACATAGGTTTAAATTAAAATAAAAGAGAAAGTTGAGGAAACAAACAAAGAAACATATGTTTTAATTGAAAAGGAAATTTGATTTAGTTAAAAGAATATTTTTAATCAAATTAAAAGAATGTTTTGGAAAATAAAATAAAATGAATGTTTTCGTTTTGTAATTAAGTACAATTGTATGAAAAGAGGAAAATGTAAATTTTGAAACAATCTTGTTCATCCATCTTAAAATAGCCAGTGTAATAACCTGAAATTGTGTCACATTAATTATAAATTTTAAATAGTTATTTAAAATAGTTAATTTAGTGGAAAAAAGGAAAATAGGAGCAGAATTGTGTTTTGGGATTTTTGATAGTTCCATTGGGTTTAGAAATACCAAAAACGTATATTTCGATATATAGGATGACCTATTTCTTTCGGGAATGAAAATGGGTTTTCGAACCCTTGTAATCGCTTTGGCCCAACTAATCTTTCTTTTGGCCTATATATATGTTGTTTGGATGAAACCCTATCAGCCACGGTATCTTTGTGTTCTATCTCTGTCTGATCTAATCTCTTCTCTTTATGGAGATTATCCTAAATCCCTAATTTCTTAGTAGAAATGAATTGAAAAATCAAACTATCCAAATTATGTCGAATTATATATCGTTGGAAAGCCCTCAACCAAACAAAGAGGTGTTTGTAATTTTTTTTCAATCTGATGCACCATTTGATCAGAATTTGAGGAAAAAGTTTCAGTCGTTCATTTTAGGATTTTGATTCAACGGGGGATTTGCGACTATAGGACGATCGGAGGGTACTGGGTTGTGGAGGTCGTCAAGTGGAGTTGATCTACCAGTTTGGATTGGCCTCGATGTTCCATAGTTCACCTGAAATGGGTTGAAGGTGACGCAGTCAAGGTCTGTTTGTGGACAAGGCGGAGCGGTGGGAGCATTGGAACAGCGGGCGTAGGTGCAGCCTAACAGGGCGGAGGCAGTGGTAATATCCAATCTTGATGGCAGCAGTTGAGGTGGTGGCGTTTGGGACGTGAAGTCGGCGGTTGTAGGTGGAGAATCTGGTTTGAGATGTAGCGCTAAGGTATTGATGGTGAGTGAAATTATGAAATTTCCCTTAGATTTATTTTAATTAAATTTTAAAATTCAAATGTTCTAACCTTCGTAACTTTTGCATTCGAAATCCGATTCATGATTTAGAGTTGGCAACGGTAATCTTCGCGGTGAAAATATGGACACACTATCTCTTGGGAGAGAGATTCGAGTTATATATCGATCGTAAGTCCTTAAGATACATATTCTCTTATAAGGAGTTAAATATGAGACAGCAAAGGTGGCTGGAGTTTTTAGCAGCTTATGACTTTGTTAAGAGTACACGCCGAGGAAAGGTAAAAATGTTGTGAATGCACCTAGCAGGAAACATCATAATGTGGTGTTAGCCATGTTGGCCGAATGGAAGGCTCCTAATGCATTGACTACGTGCAGTGTACAGTTAAGATCTACTGCTACTTCTAGTCAGAGTACTGCCATGTTGTCCTGCTTAGAAGTTCAACCGAGATTGATTGGAAGGATTGCATCTAAGCAGAAAGATGACCCTTTGTTAGCTGAGAAGATTAGAAGGCTAGAGGGCGGAATCAATTAAAAGGCTGGAGGGTGGAATCGAGATTGATGATCTGAAGGATTTTAGTCTTGACCACAGAGGATGGTTGAGAAAGAAGGGACGATTGTGTGTCCCGAATGTAGAAAACCTAAGGAAGGAGGTCCTTAGAGAATGTCATCGATCAAAATTTATGATTCATCCTAGGGGGACCAAGATGTATCGGGATATGAAGAGAAGTTTCTACTGGGAAGGTATGAAGAGGGATGTTGGCTTGTGGGTAAAACAATGTGTGAACTATCAACAAGTGAAGGCCGAACATCAGAAGCCGAGTGAGTTGCTTCAACCTTTGGAGATACTAGTTTGGAAATAGGATTCAATATCCATGGATTTTATAGACGAGTTGCCAAGGTCGAACCGGGGAATGAAAGTATATGGGTCATAGTGGACAAGTTGACCAAGAGTTCCTATTTCATTCCAGTAAAATCAACCAGGACGGCACCTGTCCTGGCTAAATTGTTTATAAAGGACATAGTTAGACTACATAGGATTCCTAGTAGCATAGTCAGTGACAGAGATGCCTTGTTCACTAGTGAATTCTGGAAGAGTCTGCAAGGAATGTTAGGAACCAAGCTTAAGATGAGTACCGCTTATCACCCACAGATGGATGGGCAGACAGAGAGAGTCAACAAGGTACTCGAGGATCTATTAAGAGCTTGTGTATTAGATTTTGGTGGGTCATGGTAAGACCATTTGCACTTGGTTGATTTTTCCTATAATAATAGCTACCAAGCTAGTATAGGGATGGCACCTTTTGAAGCTTTATATGGAAGGCCGTGCAAATCACCAGCGTATTGGTTAGAGACCGAAGATAGATTGGTCCTTGGTCCAGATTTGGTGAGAGAAGCAACCGAGAAGATGGATTTGGTCTGAGGTAGGATGAAGAAAGCTCAGTCTAGACAAAAGAGTTACGCAGATAAGAGACGTAAGGATCTAGAGTTCTCAATTGGAGATAGGGTTTTCATTAAAGTACCATCGATGAAAGGTGTGGTACGATTTGGAAAGTTAGAGAAACTGGCATCAAGATATGTTGGACCGTTCCCAGTCATAGAGAGGATCAAAAAGCTCGCATACAAAGTAGAATTACTGAGCAGTTTGGAAAGTGTCCATAATGTGTTTCACGTGTCTCTTCTTCGTAAGTATGTACATGGTCTAGAAACTACTATCCCTCCGACTGCATTGGAAGACTTAATAGTAGAACTAGATCTGACTTTTGTTAAGCAACCAGTTCAGGTTGTAGCGAGAGATGAGAAGAGGTTAAGAAACAAGAAAGTCAAGTTGGTAAAAGTTTAGTGGAGGGACAACGAAAAGGACTGTACTTTGGGAATAGAAGACAGGATTAGGGATACTTATCCTAAGTTGTTATGAGGGTATGTTCTATATTCATTTTATATATACTTTTCGTTGGTGGGATATACTAGCTTTGTTGGCATGATTGATATGCTTGTTTGTAGTCCTTACTGAATTTTGAGGACGAAATTCTTTAAGAAGGGGAGCCTGTAACACCCCTAATTTTTATTTAACATTATTCCAAAGATTTAATTAGATTAATTAAACAGAATAATGTGTGGCATGAAAAGGAGATGAGATTTGATAATTAATTGGGTGAGGCCTTAACTAATCAACATATAAGATTGTTTTAACTTAAACATAAGTAGGAGGATTTATGAGAGGTGCAAAATAGGAATAAGCTTCATTTCCTAAACATAAACCCTTCCACCCTCATATCCACATTCATTATATCCATACAAAACATAAACAAAGTAGAGGCCATTGCTAAAGTTTTTAAAGGAAGAAAAGTTAGAGAATCTAAGTTAAAGCTAAGGGGAATCAAATCAACAACTCAAATCTCAACTCTTTTTCTCAAAACAAGGTGAATAATAGTATCCATCCCATTCATATGTGTTAAATTTCGGATTTTTGATGTATTCCACATTGTTTGATGATGATATGGTTGATTTTACCATTGTTTGCATGAATGGTGATTTATTGGAAATTTTATGAAATTATTATGATAGGTATCAAGAGAAAAACCTTAGTGAATGACCTCCAAACGACTTGATTTTGGGATATGTTGTGTATTACATAGTTTTATAAATGTATTTTTA
This sequence comes from Allium fistulosum, assembly GCA_030737815.1. Classification (NCBI taxonomy): domain Eukaryota; kingdom Viridiplantae; phylum Streptophyta; class Magnoliopsida; order Asparagales; family Amaryllidaceae; genus Allium; species Allium fistulosum. Next base: position 304,292,895 of record CM060905.1, on the reverse strand, counting down.
ATTTCATAATTTTCGGAATTAATAGGAATATTTCATGAATTTCCTAAGGTGAAAAGGGCATTTATTTCAGGTTTTAATTATTAAAAATAATAAAATACTGAATTCTTCCCTGAAATTTTTATATAGTAAAGGAAATGTTATTTCAGATTTTTGATGAATTTTTTGGATTTTTCCCAAGTGTTTTCAATTTATTATGAATTTTCTAAACTAGAAAGGCATAATAATTATATTAAAATATTAATTTAATGGTTTGAAAATAATTTTGGAAATCATGAAATCTGATTATAGCAGTTTTTCTGCAAAGAAATTGATAAAGTAAACCTCTAACAAATAAGAATTTGACAAACAATAAGGGTCGGTGAAAAGAATATACTTTATTTAGCAAAATAGTAGTTTTACGTTAATTACGAGTCTGCCACTGAACCTATTTCTTCACTGTTGGTGGAACCCCTTTCTCCAATGTTGGAGGAACCCCATTTCTCCACTGTTGGTTGGAACCCCCTTTCTCCACTGTTGGAGGAACCCCTGTGAGAAATGCGGATTACGGATCTTAAGGCTAGAATTAACACTAGAGGGGGGTGAATAGTGTTTTAAGGAATTACTAATTCTTTTTGAGTTTATCTTAATTTGAACACAAATGTATGCAATATTCAAACACAGATATGATCACAGAATCAAACACAGATGCAGATATAAAGTAAAAGCAATAAAGGAAAGAACACACAGGATTTTATACTGGTTCGGAGTTACCCTACATCCAGTCCCACAACACAAGTACGGATTTCCTTTCAAAATCAATTCTTACAATTACACCCTCGATTTCAAGGCCACGAGGTACACCGCTCCAGATTCACAATCCTCTGGGTAGAGATACTTGATTTTACAGGCAACAAGTTCACCCGATTGATTTTCCAGGCTACAATCACACCTTTTCTCGCTCGATTGAATACAAAGAAGTCTATAACTCTGATAGCACTGGGATCTTGTTGAGATAGTGATAGAGAATACCACAAGAGATGATCTAGTTAGATTCAATGGTGATTTCGGCAGAGTAATGGTAAAAATGTATATAAAGAAATGTGGAAGAAGAGGAGGAGTGAAATCAGAGAAAATATGATTGTAAATTCGTTTTAAACAGCCCCTATTTATAGTAGAACAACAGCCATGTCCATTCGTGAAAGGATATGCCGAATAGACACTTCCTTTGAAATTCAAACTTTTTAAATAAACTGTCACCTTGTCGACAAGGGGTCCTTGGGGTTGTCGACAAGCCTAAGTTATTTTTGGTAATTTGTTTTTCTTTTAAAATAACTTCTATCTTGTATTAAAACTATTTTAAACTTTATAAATATACTTAACTATAGTTAAAATACATAAATAAGTATAGAGAATAATATTTTAGTATATATAAAATTTTACTATAATTTTATATTTAAATCTAAGTATAAATATTAAAAGTTAAATATATTATAACTAAAAGATAGTTTTAAAACCAAGTATAATTTGATATTGAAAATAAAGATTATTTTGAGGCTAAAAGTATATTAAAACCAGGATAGATGTTTTTGATTTAAAAAGGAAGATTTTGAAATCATTTTGAAAACAAGATATAATTTTGTAAAACATTTGAATAAAAGTTAGTGGATACAAAACAATGTTCCACTAGATTTCTCGTAGGTTCCATCCTACTTAGGGTTCCATCCCTTTAACGGGCTCGAAGTGGATTCCATTCCATGAATAAAATGGATTTTAAGATGTCAGTGCTTTTCTAGGAGTTTTAACAAAATTGCTAAACAAATTACTTATCTTGAAATCTTGCACTCTTGATAATCTTGATACTCATGAGTCTTGAATCTTGATATCTTCGATCTTGAGTTCATCGGTTCTTGAATCTCTATACTGTACAGTCTTCATTCTTTGGTACATGTATATATATCCTGCATATACATATATATCTAAACAATAATGTTAGTATTTATATTTTATAATCTTATTCTAAGGTTGTTGTCGTCAAAACCAACTTCTCAGGGACTAACAACCCCTTTCTCCACTGTTGGTGGAACCTCCTTTCTCCACTGTTGGGTTGAACCCCATTTCTCCGCTGTTGGGTGGAACCTCATTTCTACGATGTGGGTGGAACCCCCTTTCTCCACTGTTGGTGGAACCCTTTTCTCCGATGTAGGTGGAACGCCCTTTCTCCAATGGTTGGTGGAACCCCCTTTCTCCGCTGTTGGTGGAACCCCTTTCTCCGATGTTTGTGGAACCCCCTTACCCCCCTTTCTCCAATGTTGGAGGAACCCCCTTTCTCTAATGTCGGAGTAACCCCCTTTCTCCACTGTTGGGTGGAACCTCCTTTCTCCAATGTTGGAGGAACCTCCTTTCTTGACTGTTGGGTAAAACCCCCTTTCTCCACTGTTGGTGGAACCTCTTTCTCCAATGCTGGGAGAACCCCCTTTCTCCACTGTTTGGTGGAAACTCCTTTCTCCAATGTTGGTTGAACCCTCTTTCTCCACTGTTGGATGGAACCCCTTTCTCCACTATTGGTGGAACCCCTTTCTCCAATGTTGGTGGAACCCTCTTTCTCCACTACTGGGTGGAACCCCTTTCTCCACTGTTGGGTGGAACCCCCTTTCGCCACTATTAGGTGGAACCCCTTCCGCCACTGTTGCTTTAGTATCCTTTCACCAGCTATGTTTTCAAAACTTAAAACATGTATAACTTTTTAACTGCAAGTCCATTTCACTATTATGACCACTCTACGGAAAGAGTAACCATCATTCAGAAGCAATGGAATAGGTTAGGTACCATAATTCTATACCTATAAAAGTTATAGCCCAGGAAAACTATGCCTTGAGAAATGTTATTGACATGGGCCAATAGATTCTTAGTGATCCCATGAAAACTGTCCAGAATAAGTTATTGATAGAGATTAGTAGGTTCATAGTCAGCCCAGGAAAACTATGTCCTAAGAGATGTAACTGGAGAATCAATTAGGTTCATAGTCAGTCCATGCAAACTATGATTGGATGATGTTATTGGTAGACACCAATAGGTTCTTAGTAATCCCATGAAAACTATGAAATAGGATAGATAGTCCATAAGCTTGGAACAGGTTATTAGTTGGCCCATGAAAAATAATAGGTTAATAGTGACCCTAGAAACTATAACTTGAGACAGATAGTTCGATGAATGGGGATGGGAAATCCATGATATATTGTATAATTGCATATCATCATATTATGTTATGTTTTAACCATTGTGGATGTAGGTGCACAGAATATGGTTAATTAGTTTTTGGTTAAGGTACTAGTGAGGGGAAATACCATTCCGCTCAGTGGCGTGGTTTCGCTAGATATCTATTTGGTTCGAGATGGTATATTATTATTGACACCAGACTTTTTGTCTGACTCGAAGTTTATGTTTTTCCCCTTAAACTCATAGGTGCTCAAAATTAATTTGAGTAGGTTGAGGGTAAGGGTTTTTCAGGTTATTAGTTGACGAATAAGCTTTTGGAGACGTGCAGAAGGAAAGCTAGCTATTTAGGAGATTCTATCTATTGTCCGCTGTGTTATTTGGATGTAAGGGAAAATTTGTCTAATTGCCTATATTTAGACTCTGATCAACCAAGGGGGCACCTTCATATGTCGCTCTTGGTGTATTTTATAACAAATTGTAATTTCTCTGAACGTGGCTTACGTATGGGATTATGTAATGAATTTGAAATACTATTTGTAATGAAATGAGAAATTTGTTTTAAATTGAGTTTAAATTTTTTCATATTTCCTGTGTTTCCGATATATCAATGTATCTAACATTACCACATTTGGTCATCAAGAATTAATAACTATGGATGACTGCAGCATCCGTAGCAGTTAGTTTTGAGCCTCCAAATGAGGGATGTTACAACGGCCCCCGCTGTTTGTTGTTGTACATCAAAAAGATTATAAGTAATAAAAGTGGTGGAATTTTGATTGTAGCTTTATTTTGTCTACTTATCTGTGTCTCATGCACTTATGTTACTTTTTATTCATCACTGTTTTATTTAGTCCCGTAATTACTGCCAAAATTCTTTATTTGGAGTAACAGAATTGTAAAGTATATGCTACTTTCGTTGAGTGTTGGTGTGTGCGCCCCCTAGTTCATGGGACTGTTCACTCCGAACAATTGTATGAGACTAGGTACCCTTGGTAGTCTTCATGATGCCCCCAGTCAGGTCTACACTCCAACTCCTATCTTTGGGGATTTCTGGCTTGAGATATTCGTTAAGCTCTTTAGTGGCCTCATGGCGAGTATTTTTTGCACTCAAGTGATCTACGTACTTAAGTGATCGGCGATGCCGGAGCAACATCGACTTCTTGATTATTTGTTAAGTTATTTCATCGGGATGCTGACATTCAGGCTATCGCGCACAATATCGCTCCTTAGAGAGCTATTTTCTCAGCTTCGGGGGCGGTATGTGATTTTTTGCAATATGAGAGTTCCTCATTTTTTGATGCAATTTTGCTGATCCAAGTAGTAGTGTGCAGCTTACAAAATGCGCACAATAGGATCGAGGCTTGCATGGTCATAGTTTTACGAACCAGGAAGCGATGCGCGGCTTACGAGATGTGTCGCTTAGGTTATTGTGTTTGCTTGGATGTGATTTCACAATCCAAGAGGCGGTAAGAGGCTTATGAAATGCGCGGCTTTGATTTGGTCCTTCACAGTGTTACCGGAGCAACATCGGTTCTTAGAAGGCAGGGATCGAGTTCCATCGATCCAACGGTTTGAGTCGATTTGCTTCCATCAACTCGGCGGGTAGATGGAGCATACTTGAGCGTGGTTCCACTATCACAGGCAGCGATTGGATGGTTTTGAGTCAATTTGACCTCATCGACTCAGCAGGTTACTTTTATGAACACAGTTTTATTGGTTCAAAAAGAAAAGCAATTTTATTAATTAAAGTTGGGCAAGTTCTGCCTATTTACAATGCCTCTGGTATTCCGGGATGGCTTATTTGCAGGAAATACAAAAGATAGTCTTAGATAAAATAACGACACAATGATTCATTGTTCCAAGCTCGGGGAATTTGGGTTCCATCAATGGTTGTTAGCTTGAATGTGTCATCCCCTGGCTTTTGGCCGATCACATAGGGCCCTTCCCAATTTGTTCTGAATGTTCCTGGCACAGGGTAAACCCTTTTGAGGAAAAGGTCTCCTACCTCAAAAGTATGGTTATGGACTTTGGAATTAAAATATCGCGCGATCCTTTTATGGTGAGCAACAGTTATTAACTCGGCTTCTCCCCTCTTCTCATCGATCATATCGAGGGAATCTAGTAGGAGCTGCTCGTTTTTCCTTTAACTGAAGTTTTGCCTTCGATGAGAGGGGACTTCCAGCTCGACTGGGATCATTGCTTCTGAACCATATACTAGGGTGAACGAAGAGTGCCCGATTGTAGATTTGTGTGATGTCCTGTAAGTCCATAGCACAAGTGGAAGTTCATCAACCCAATTTCTTTTAGCTTTAGTTAGCCGCTTTTTGATGGTGGACTGATGATCTTATTCACTGCTTTTGCTTACCCGTTTGCCTACGAATGTGCAACGGTAGAAAAGCTTTTATCAATTCGGAAGCATTTGCAAAAGTCTTTAAACTCAGCGTTCTCGAATTGAGTCTCGGTATCCGTGATGATTTTTTATGGCACTCCAAACCTACCAATAATGGCTAGTGGTTCCGCTTGAGCCCTTTTGGTGAAACAGTCAACAACTACGATATCTTATTTGGCTCCTCCTTTGGCTATTGGCAATACACCAATCAAATCGATTCCCCAGATTGCGAATGGCCACGGGCTGACCGTTTGTGTTAGTTCTATTGAAGGAGTTCTTTTGATCTTGCCGAACTGTTGGCATTGGTCGCACCATCTGGCATAATCTGCTACATCATGGTTTATGGTCGACCAAATATATCCATATCGGAGGACTTTCTTTGCAAGGGTTTGCCCCCGGTTTGATCTTCGCAGTCGCCTTCATGAACTTCCCTAAGGATTCTTCGAGCTTCGTCGTTGGTCACATATCTAAGCAATGGAGTAGAGAATCCCCTTCGGTAGATTATCCCATCATGTACTATGAACCGTGGTGCCTTTTGAAGGAGCTTTTTCCATTGGTTCCTATCTTTGGGGAGTGTTCCACTGAGCAGGTAATCCTTGATTGGTGTTATTCATGTTTCTGGTCCTTTGATTGTCTCAATATAATCAAGTTGATATCCATCTCGCTTATGGTTGGAGCAGTTAGCGTTTCAACTAGGACCAGTCCTAATGATTGAGCTTCTCCGGAACTGGCCAGTTTGGCAAGATAGTCCGCCTTCGTGATTTGTTCCCTCGGGATATGAGTTATAGTGTAATGTTCGATGTCAACCAGTAATTCCTGCACTTTAGATAAATACAGGGCGAGGTTCTCTCCCCAAGCTTGGTATTTGCCTTTCGCCTGGCAGACAACTGGCTGGGAGTCGCTATAGGTGTGTGCGGACTTTATCCCGAGTTCCTTCACAACTTTCAGCCTTGCTATCAATGCTTCGTATTCTGCTTTATTATTTGTTGCAAGGAATTCTAAGAGTAAGGCATAGCAAGTGGATCGTCCTTCGGGAGTTTCGAGCACTACTCCTGCCCCCCCGAGCAGAAGTTGTTAGATGCACCTTTGGCGAACAACTTCCAAGGTGTTTCCACTTCCGGAGTAATCTCGTATCATAAACTCGGCAATGAAGTCTGCTAGGTCCTGCCCGTTGATCGCCTTTCGAGGATGATATGTTTTTTCATACTGACTTAATTCGATGTTCCATTTGATAAGCCGTCTAGAGATCTCGGGGTGGTATAACACTTGCTTCAAGGGTTGATCTGTTAATATTTTGATCAATTAATATTTTGATCGGGTGTGCCTAGAAGTACGTTCGTAACTTTCAAGATGCGATCAAAAGGTAGTATGCTAGTTTTTCCAATTTCGGATAGTTCTTCTTGGCTCTAGTGAATCGTTTACTGATGTAGTGTACGGGTCGTTGGATCTTTTCTTATTCTTGTATGAGTGCGGCACTTAATGCATGGGGAGAGACTGCTAAGTAGATAAATAAGTCTTCTCTGTCTACCATCTTGGATAGAATTGGTAGGGTTTCCATATGTCGCAGCAGCTCTTCATTGACAAGCTTAATTCCATTCGAAGTTCTTCTTTCCCTTCCTTAGCGTGTCGAAGAATGGTATACATTTGTCGATTGCTTTTGAGATGAATATTTGAAATATATTTTGTCGATTGTCGAGTTTTGTTAAAGCATTGGAAATATAAGAGAATATTTGAGTGGAGAAGGAGTGAAGAAATGAAGAAAAACAAACTTAAAATTCGTTGAAAACAACTGGTATATATAGGAGAACAACGGTCATGTCCATTCCCGAAAGGTTATGACGAATAGACACTTCTTTTGAAAATTTGAAATTTGAATTCTACGGCTACCATATCGACATGGGGGGATGAGGGATGTTGACATGCCTATGTTATTTTTGAAAATTGATTTTGCTTTAAAACGATTTCTATTCTAAAATTTGTCAAAACATTTTCTAAACTTTGTAAACCATTTTGAATATAGTTTAAACTTATAAAAAAGTTTTAGAAAGTAATCTTAAAATATATAATCTATAATATAAAAGTAATATTAAAAACTAAGTATAGATTTCTTTAAAATATATTAAAGCTAAAATATTAAAATCAAGAGATAGTTTAAAAAACAAGAGATGATTTTGAAATTAATATGAATAAAAATAGTTTTTGAATTAAGGCTAAAATATTTAAATTGATAGAGATGACTTTAAAAAGATAGTTTTGAAAAAATAAATCATTTTGAAAATTTTGTGGATTCCATTCCACTAAAGAAGATTGTGGGTTCCATCCTACTCAAGAGGTCGTGGGTTCCATCCCACTATTAAAGTGAGAAGGTGGATTCCATTCCATAATTAAAATCTGAATAAAGATTTTAGTGTTATTATGAAGTTTTAACATAAATCTAGACTCTATTACTTATCTTTATATCTTGAACTCTTGAACTCTTGATACTCATGAGTCTTCAGTCTTGATTTCTTCAATCTTGAATTCGTCAGTCTTGAATCTCTATACTCAGTCTTGAATCTTTATACTGTACAGCCTTCATTCTCAGTACCTACATATATATATCCTGCATATACATATATATATCTAGACAAGAATATTAGTATTTATATTTTATAACAAGTCCAAAGGTTGTTATCATCAAAATCATCATCTCAGGATCTAACAATCTCCCCCTTTTGATGATGACAACCTATGTTTATAAAATATACTCCACCAGACTTTGATTCTACTCTGACTCCCCCCTTATTCCAACAACTCCCCCTTAATCTACTAACTCCCCCTTAATCTAAGCCTAACTAAACTATTTTATAATTCTCCCCCTTTGTCATCAACAAAAACTAATCCTAAACTATATAACTCCCCCTAAATCTTATACTATAGCACTGTATAGGATAATAACACAGTATAGTATAATATAAATGAGACAAATAATAATATGAATAAAATATAGTAAGGTAAATGTGAGAGATATGAATATTTCAAACATAATCAATTAATATATACATCATGTCCTTATCAAACCACACCATGTTCAATCATATATTACACACCATATTCAGATCAATCCAAACCATACCAAATCAAATCAAATCAAACCAAACAATTCAAACCAAATCAAAGTAAATCAAACTACATATGTCAAATCAAACATTTCTTGGAACTTGAACCCATCCTTCTTCACCGAAGATAGGATCTGCCGTTATAGCATCCCATTCTTCATTATCTTTATTCAGAGTTCCTTCTGGATTCGCTTTAAGTTCTTCTTTGTTGAGGGCTGAGATCATCCATCGAATGGCATCGAAATGCCTTTCTTGTTTTTTTATCATCTGCATTTAGCTTAATTCTAAGTGACGTTGATTGCAAAGGATAAAAGTAAGTATGTTCTTGATGGAATTGAGAGTTCCTTCAAGATTCTAACTTAGATTATGAATAGGAGAGGCCATTTTTTGATAAAATATGAAGAATTCAATAGAAAATAAAGAGAACTGAAAGTATGCATTTTTCTGGAAGAAACGGGTATTTAAAGAGTTAGAAAGTCGTTTGAAATGAAAAGACACAAGGTAGTTATGTCAATTTCAATTTCAAAACAAAACCATTTTCTGGCCGTTACATGTCGACATGGGAGGTAGGGGGATGTCGACATGCCCCTGTTAATTTTGGCAATTTTCTTTGTTTCTTTATATTATATACAAGTCTATATATATAAACTTATATAATATAATAACAAGCATTACAGAGATATTTTAGAGCTAATAAGCAGAAATAAAAGGTTTTCATTGATAAATTTAGTTAACATTACATAAACGATACATAACATTAACTAAAGAGAGATACAAACTAATACAACATGAAATAAAACTAGTATTAGTTAGAGGATGATGAAGATGATGATAATCCAAGCTTGCGACTCACTTTTCCAAAGAACTTGTTCATTTTGGTGGAAATGTTGTCCAACTTTTTACTAACGGATCTTCTGAGAATCCGTTGGTTTTCCATGATAATCTTTTGATTCTTGAGAAACGTTTTGTTGGATGGATTGTTAGGAGTGATAGAGTATTCGATGCTTTCCGCTGAAGTCTCTTCCTCCTCTCCTTCTTTTTCAATTTCCATCTCCTCCCCTTCTTCCTCCTCCTCTTCTTCTTCCATCTCTTCATGAGCCAATCTCTCATCCTTTTCGGCAAGTGTTTCATATGGTTGAAACAAAAATGGAATTTTCATGAGAGAGATGTTAGCATAGTTAAACACTTTTCTACAAACGAACTCCTCCTTCTTATAATCAACACCAAAGTAGTTAAAAATCCGAGTGAGATAAATCCCATGATATAAAGTGTTTTCACCTAAAGTAAAAATTTTGGGACGAAGTTCATCCAAAATCACTTGCACCCAATTAATGTCATAGTGCTCAAAAATAGCAAAAAGAGCCTTACAAACTTTTAAAGTAGGGTGATTGAAATTTCCCGGTCTTGGAGTTATGGTATGTTACAAAAGAAGGTTTACAATTCTAGCTTTAGGACGGAAATTTCGGTTTATAAACTCAAAGTTATCATCTCCTTCAAAAATGTGATGAAATGTCTCACAATCATGTTCATCAATTTGAAAATCCGAAAGATCCATTCCCGTATACTTACAACCAAGAATGTTACCCAAAATCTCACTATTAAAACAATATGCGTTCCTTTAACGCTACTCCACAATTCCCCTTCATTTCCTTCATAAAAACCATGATTCAAATTTGCATAAAACATTTTGACAAGATTCAGATAACAAACAAAATCATTTTGAGAATCATCAATTAAGCTAAGAATTTGATTTTCTTCAAAAACAACATCGATTTCATAGGAAGAAAAATCATTAAAGATAGCAAATTTTCCTGTATGGACCTTTCTAAAGTTTACATAGCTTATGTAAGCCTTGACAGCTTCCGAATCATTATAGAGGAACTCTTTGCTGGCCTTGGACAGTCTAATGGTGGATGGAGTGCTTGACAAATCCATTTTTGAAGAAAGTAGAGAGCTTGAGAATTTGAAAGAGAGTTTGAATTTTGAAATGAAAGTGAAAAGATAGGTAAAGTTAAGAAGATAAATAGATATCTAAGAGCCATGTTCTATGGTCAAGAGACACCTTTTCAGAGCTTTGGAGTTGGTGAAAAGGTGGAGGGAAATTCAAAGTTTTGAATTCAAATTTGAATTTCAAATTTCTAGAGGGATGTCGACATAGGGGGTAGGGTCATGTCGACATGGGTACCTTAAATCATGTGACTTATTTTTCTTATTTTATTTAATATATATATATATATATCCTATAATGTAATTTATATTTTATCTGAAATAATATTAAATATAATAACACTTTAATATTAATATTTTAATATTAAAATAATATTATTCTGAAAAATAAAAAATTTAAATTCAAACAACAAGCAATTTCAAAACATGCAAATAATCAAACATTCAAACATTCAAATAAGCAATTTTAATCAATATAATTTAAACGCGTACCTATTTTTAGATCCATATTTCCGAGATCATCAGAATCATGAATAGCTGTATAGCACATGTTTGAATTTTCCATCTCTTGATCTTCATCACTAGAGGATGAGTCTGAATCGTCCAATGTAGCAGTATATGCTCTCTTTCTTTTCTTTGACGAAACATTACTTGGATAAAATTTCTGCTTATACGAATGCGGGAAATCTCTTTTTAAGTGGCCTGGCTCATCAAAATTGTAGCATCTGCCGTTGTTTTGAGTTTCATTATTGTTTCTAGTATTCTTGTGATCATTTCTCTTGTAATTGTTCATCTTTCTATATTTCAGAAACTTTCTAAAATTCCTTGTCATCAAGGCTATTTCTTCATCGTCGTCACTGTTTGAGTCTGAACCATCTGTTATTGCATTGAACGCTATTGACTTCTTTTCTGAGGCCTTGCTTTCTCTTCTCCCTTGCATTTGTACTTCAAACGACATCAAATTCCCAATCAATTCTTCAATTTTCAAAGTACTAATATCATTAGCCTCTTCAATTGCTAGAGTCTTCTGATCCCATTCCGGAGTGAGCGAATTCAGAATTCTTCTAACTTGATCTTCTTCGGAAAAGTTCTTTCCTAATGCAATTAGTGAGTGCACAATGTCTTGAAACCTACTGTACATGTCTGAAATGGACTCATTTGGATTCATTTTGAATAATTGAAACTGATTGGTCAAGATAGATATTTTGGTATGTTTAACTTTGCTTGTTCCTTCATAAGTAACTTGCAAAGTTTTCTAGATCTCATATGAAGGCTTATAGACAAACACTCTATTAAACTCATTCCTATCAAGTGAATAGAATAGAATATTCATGGCTTTGGAATTGTTTTGTGCAATAGTCTTTTTCTCAGCAGTTCACTTTGCAAAATTAGTTGTGGGTTCAACGTACTCAGTTTGTGTGATATTCCAAGTGTTTAATCCTATTGATCGTAAATAGATTTTCATCCTACATGCCCAATATGCATAGTTATTGCCAATAAAAAGCGGTGGTCTGGCAATAGACTGACCCTCTATAAATGAACTAGTGATAGTGTTGACATTACCAATGTTTGCAGCCATTTGAAAACTTTTCAAAAATCAGATTATGAAAACTTTGAAAACCAATGCTCTGATACCAAATGTAGGAAATGCGGATTATGGATCTTAAGGCTGGATTAACACTAGAGGGGGGTAAATAGTGTTTAATGGATTTTATGGAATTTTTGAAATCTTTTCAAATTAAACACATACAGATGCAATTTCACAAACACAGAGAAAATCACAGAACCAGACACGAATGCAAATAGTACATAAAAGTAGTAAAGGAAAGAACACACCAGAATTTTATACTAGTTCAGAGCTACCCTACATCTAGTCCCACACAATTTCTTATGCAGATTTCTTTTCAAATATAATGTCGATATTACAACCTCAATTTCAAGGCCATGAGATACACCCTCCTGTCTCCGAGTCTAGGGAAAACTCTCTTGATTTAACCAGGCTACAAGATCACCTAATTGATTTACGGGTTACAATCACACCCAATTGATTTATGGGCCACAATCACACCGTTTCCAATCACACTTTGACAGAGAGAGACTCGATACACTTCTTTGATTACAAATGATCCTATAACTCTGAATAGCACCGAGATCTTTGAGAGAGAGTGGCAGAGAATCAAAGTAGAGATGATCGAGTTTGATTCAATTAGAATTTCGGCAGAGTTTTGTTAAAGCATTTGAAATATAAGAGAATATTTGAGTGGAGAAGGAGTGAAGAAATGAAGAAAAACTAACTTAAAATTCGTTGAAAACAACTGGTATTTATAGGGGAACAACGGTCATGTCCATTCGCGAAAGGTTATGACGAATAGACACTTCTTTTGAAAATTTGAAATTTGAATTCTACGGCTACCATGTCGACATGGGGGGATGAGGGATGTCGACATGCCTATGTTAATTTTGAAAATTGATTTTGCTTTAAAATGATTTCTATTCTAAAAATTGTCAAAACAGTTTCTAAACTTTGTAAACCATTTTGAATATAGTTTAAACTTATAAAAGAGTTTTAGAAAGTAATCTTAAAATATATAATCTATAATATAAAAGTAATATTAAAAACTAAGTATAGATTTCTTTAAAATATATTAAAGCTAAAATATTAAAATCAAGTGATAGTTTAAAAAACAAGAGATGATTTTGAAATTAATATGATTAAAAATAGTTTTTGAGTTAAGGCTAAAATATTTAAATTGATAAAGATGACTTTAAAAGATAGTTTTGAAATAATAAATCATTTTGAAAACTTCATGGATTCCATTCCACTAGAGAAGATCATAGGTTCCATCCCACTAAAGAGGTCATGGGTTCCATCCCACTATTAAAGCGAGAAGGTGGATTCCATTCCACAATTAAAATCCGAATAAAGATTTTAGTGTCATTATAAAGTTTTAACATAAATCTAGACTCTATTACTTATCTTGATATCTTGAACTCTTGATACTTATGAGTCTTCATTCTTGATTTCTTCAATCTTGAATTCGTCAGTCTTGAATCTCCATACTCAGTCTTGAATCTTTATACTATATAGTCTTCATTCTTATATATCCTGCATATACATATATATTTAGACAAAAATATTAGTATTTATATTTTATAATAAGTCCTAAGGTTATTGTCATCAAAACCATCATCTCAGGAACTAACAATAGACAAAAAATCCCTTGTTTGAAACAAAGCCTTTTGAAAACAAATCAAAAAACAACCTCCATAAACTTATTTCTACTCTTTGATTTCAAACAAGCATTTTTCATTTGTCAGAAATGAAGTTGTTCGAGTAGGGTATTATCAACTAAAGTAACTTGAATCAATATCATAATTTCTTTAAATCAAAAGAACAATTATCCCGCTATAGAATAATTAAAATAAATTGATTATGCTCAAAAAATAAGTTATACTCATAGAATAAGTTATATTCACAGCCTAAACTTTAAATCGTTTTGATTTAGGGAAGCAGATGGAAATCATGATTACCTTGAAGATGAAGATGGTATTTGGTTTCTTTCTTTAGTTTGTGAACGAATTAAAATAAGATATGGACCGAGGTATTTATAAGCAAAGAGAAGGTTGCTTTAGTAATTACCTAACCTCCTATAGCATATCCTGATTCAACCATATTTTGGTCCAATGACAACCATCTGCATTGCATAATCTGATTCGACCAAAATTTGGTCAAATGGCAACCATCCGCATTGCATAACCTGATTCGACCACATTTTGGTCTAGTGGCAACCATCCACATGGAATATAAGTTAAATGAGAATCATTATGCTATTTTGTTTTATTGGGCAGGTCATTGTACTATTTTATTTTATTAGGTAGGTCTATTTTGTTTTATTTGGAAAATTCTTTTCTTAATTTCTAAGAAGTTATCATTCTCATTTGTTTTATTAGGCATAAATAAGTTTAAATAGTGAGGTCTAGTTAGAGGGTAGAAATTTTTAATTTTTAATTTTATTCTTAATTGAATCGATACCCTTAACCGCCTTATAACTCGAACCGTCTTGAAACTAACATTTTACATCCGTAAATAAACCCACTCAAGACATTTTATCCAAAATTTATTTGATTTAGAAAATCCATTATTTAATCATTTAAAAATATATTAAATACTCATATTTAAAGTGGCTAAATTACGGGTCGTTACATTCTTCCCTCTTAAAAGAATTTCGTCCTGAAATTTAGCACTCAAAGAAGATAACTCAAAAGGAACATATATCATCTATGATGAAATTACATATAAAAAAGATACATGATAAGTGACTGCACCGTAGATGGTGAGTACTATCGATACAATATATGCAAACTACTCATCTATCAGCAACTCGGGATAAACCTTTCTCATGTTATCCTCAGTTTCCCAAGTGCATTCTCTAGTATCATCACTCTACTAAACCTTGACCAACCTCATGACCTTACTACGGAATTGTTTTACATTACGATCCATGATGTAAACATGATGCTTTATAATGGTCAAGTTCGACTCCACTTCTAAGTCTTACTGAATAGCTGGCTCAATAATTAGTGTCGGATTATGCTCATATTTCTTCAAATGAGATACATGGAAAACACTGTGTATGCCCGACAATCTCTTAGGTAACTCAACTCGATAAGCAAGTGGGCCAATCCGCTCAAGAATCTGAAAAATTCCAACATATCGAGGTGCCAATTTTCCTGCTCTCCCAAACTGCATAACTCCTCTCAGTGGAGAAACCTTCGCAAAAACAAAGTCCCCAACTGAGAATTCCAAGTCTCTACGCCTCTGATCGGCATAGCTCTTCTATCTATTATGTGATTCCTTTATCTTCCTTCTAATCACAGCTACCTTCTTTATGGCTTAACGAATCATATCGGGAACAAGGACCAATCGATCTATGGTTTCAACCCAACACGACGATGATTTTCCCGACCAACCAAAAAGAGCTTCATAAGGTACCATGCCAATACTTTCTTGATAACTGTTATTATAAGAGAACTCAACCACTACAACAAAAATACCCTATTACAACGTCCATTTTACAACGGGCATTGGTTGCCCGTTGTAATAGAAGGCTATTACAACGGTCCATAAGCGCCCGTTGTAAAAGATGCCACATACAACTTCCTTTTACAACCGGCATTGGTTGCCCGTTGTAATAGAAGGCTATTACAACGGTCCATTTTGGCCCGTTGTAATAAATGCCAACTTTACAACGGTCGCTTGCCCGTTGTAATGCATGCCCGTTGTAAAAAAATATTAACCGGCCCAACGTAAATAATTAGACACTCTCCCCTTCTCTTTTCTTTCTTCGGCCGCGCTTGTGAAAAATGGCGTTCGTCTCTTTTGCCAAAACTAGGGTTTTGTTGCTAATGCTTCGACACGTGAATGAAATAATTTCTTCTCCTAGGGAACGCTAAATCAAATCAAGTTTCGCGATTTCGATTTCGCTCCGCCTCCTCATTATTCAGGTACGAATCTCCTTTTTTATAACCCTGCTTTCAAATAATTTTAATTTGTGTGTTTTCTTCTTCCTTTTTAACTTTTCGCAGGTTTGAGGTTGGATCGATTGTCGCTGCGTCGAAGTCTTTGGTGGCGAAAGTTTGGATTGGGAGATTCAGGTATTTGATTTTGGGAATTTGCGATTGGTGAAGGCAGTGTAGTAGGGTTAAATTGTCAACGGTTTGGATATGGAGATGAAGCATTGCATTTTTTGCTTTCTGACATTAACGCATTGCATTCAGGTATTCTTTTGTAAAAGTCATTGACGCATTGCATTTTTTGCTTTCTGACATTAATTTCTCATTTTCAGAAGTTTATAATTTTTTTAAATATCATCCAGGCATTATGATTTTAAGTTTAAAAAAAAATCATTGCAACATGGCTTTAATTGTTACTCTGTTTTTGAAATTCATTGCAGTTTCTTAAAATGTGAAAAATAAACAATTCTTATATGATATATTGATTTGTCTGAAGTCTGTTTTTAAATGTGTATTTTGGATATTTATCTCATCAACTACCTCCTCTATTCTCGCTTCAAATACTCAAAAAAAATTCTATGTTATTTTGACTTTAAATATTTATGGTTCAGTTTGGTTTCGAGAGGCTATGATATAGCACTGGTGGCAGTTGAGAAAGTGGTGATGGGGGAAGTCTGGATTGATGATGGTAGCAGTTGTAGAAGGAGGCTCTACTAATGAAGTGGCAGAGGTGAGAAGTGTGGCAGTGTGCAGTGATGTAGAGGGTGATTGTCAGTTTAGTTGTTCAGAAGTAGATGTGGTAGTTGCTGAAGTATGATGGTGGCTGTGAGGCAGTGTTTGGTCATAGTTTGTGGCAAGTTGATGGTTTAGAAGTATGGTGGTTGTTTGATGTGGTAATCAGGGGAGGTTACGGTGCATTGGCTGGTGATTCAATTGGCAGAGAAAGGTGGTTGAATATTTGGAATTTGTTTTGTCTTCAGGAAGGAATGAATGTGCTTAGAAGAGTGTATTGATATGGAGGTGATGACTATGCTGCAGGCTACTGTGATTTGGTATGTGACAGTTTGTTGAATGCAAATGTTGGTGGTCATGGATGTATGTTGATATGAGGTTGTGAGAGGCTTGGTTTTTATGTGAAGTTGATGGTGTGTGCTGTTGCACTGAGATGGTGGATGACTGGTAGGGATGTTGTGGAGAAGTTTGTATGTATAGGTGAAGTGTTTGAAAGGGATGCAACAGAGTATGACAAGGGTGTGGTTGTTTGAGGGCTACAGGCAGAGGGTGACATTGATCATAGATGATCATTATCGACATTCTTAAACAAATGGCACAGGCAATTGTTACAGTTCAACCTTTTATATTCCTCAGTTAAGACATCTAGCAGGTATATCTTGAATCTTGTACTCCATATAATAGCACTATATCTCTTAATCACTATTTTATTATGCTCAAATGAACATGCGTTTTGTGTTTCCACGAGAGTGTACGTTTTAAAGAACCAATAACGAGCCAGTGTTCTATGTACGTTAGTTTTAATATTATTGCTTATTTATCTGTATGCCTGTAATCTGTTTGTGAAAATTCCACATTTTATTGTGCAAAAAAACGGATATACGGATTTCTATGAACTTGCGATGAACTATTGATGAGTAGTAGACAAGTGGATTAGATAGTTAAAATGAATAGTTGAAGTTATGTTCTCTAAGTATGGGTTATGCGTAAGTTTATGATATTCATATGCTCTGAAGCAAACTGAATTTGTTGTATATCTTTATACCATTAAGATCACTAATACTTTCCGACTTTTAGTGTTCTTAATGAGTGATCAGCCTTGATGGATAGTGAGACAAATTGGAAAACCTTTATTGAAGCTAGTTTGAAATTGATTCTTGGCATATGCAACGAGAAGTTCAGTTACGACATTTGATTAATTACATAGGCGGATCGACTGGTCAAGATGGTGCAACATCTCAATCTGGTGGGTGCTGCTCTTGATGTGATTATCGACATTTATTAATCTGTTATGCTTTTATCCCAAAATTGTGATATATTCATTGACTTTGTTGTTGTTGTTGGTGCCTTCATGAAGTTCCAGTTTGTAATTTGTTAAATGTTTTATAGTACTTTCAAAATTTTATTGTAGCAGACATTCTTAAACAATGGTTTATAGTGTGACTACTTTTATGCTACAAATTGTTTAGTGTTGTGTGCTGTGTCAGCATTGCCTTCTTAAATTATACGAATTACTCTTCTAATTCAGATTGTATTTGGTAGTGTGTTGTTGCTCTTTTTATCATATGCTTACTGTTAAAAATTTATAATGTATTACAACGGGCTTTGCCCGTTGTAAAAAGGTATATTACAACGTGCATTGCCCGTTGTAAAAAGGTATATTACAATGGGCATTGCCCATTGTAAAAAGATGTATTACAACGGTCATTGCCCGTTGTAAAATATGGTCGACCTATTACAACGAGGCCTAATACAATGGGCTCATGCCCATTGCGAAATCCATATTACAACGGGCATTGCCCGTTGTAAAATGGCTGTTTTGTTGTAGTGAACTAAATGAAGACGATCCTCCCATGACCCTCTAAAATCCAATATGGAAGCTCTCAAAAATCTGAAATCCAATTCTCACATAGTAAGTAATGCCTCCACATTTGTAATGCAAATACAATGGCTAAAATTATAAGTCGTGCGTTGCATAATTATGCTTATGAGGCTTTAGTTGCCTACTAGCATAAGCGATAACCCTTTCATGCTATATTAATACCGCACTCAACCCTATGCCACAAGCATCTGTATACACTGTCAACCCTTTACCCTCATCTGTAATAGTTAAGACGGGAGTGCTGGTTAACCTCTTCTTTAACTCATTGAATTCTTCTTCACACTTTGGGATCCAGATAAAGTTAACATCCTTCTTTGTCAACTTTGTTAAATGTGAGGCGATTTTGGAGAAGACTTGAATAAATATCATATAATATCTCATCAAGCCTAAGAAGCTTTGGACCTCCGTTGAAGTCTGCGGTGGCTTTCAATCTTGAGTAGTTGCAACCTTCTCTAGATCAATTGAAATACTTTCCCCTATCACAACATGTCCGAGGAACCTTACTTCTGATTGCCATAAATGACATTTAAAATATTTAGCTTTTAAATCGTGCCTCCTCAACATTTCAAAACACAATTTCTAGATAGTGTTTGTGTTACTCCTCGGTCTTGGAATAAATAAGAATATAATATATAAAGACCAACAAAAATTTGTTAAGCACATCTCTAAAGACTCGATTCATAAGATCCACAAAATAGGTAGGTTCATTGGTTAGCCCAAAAGGCATAACCAACCACTCGTAGAAACAACCGGACCTCTAAATGCTATTAAGGGTATACTATCCTTTGCTATCCTTAATTGATGGAATCCCGTGGTAAGATCCATCCATGAGAATACCCCAGCATCATGAAGTTGGTCAAACAAGTTGTTTATATAGGGTGGAGGGCACTTGTTCTGAACCATCCGTTTGTTCACCTCATGGTAATCAACACGAAGCCTTAGCGAACCATCTGACTTTGCAACAAAGACTACAGATGCTCCCTAACTTGAGCAACTTGTCCTACTCGGTCCCTTACTCAGCAAATCATCTGTTTGATTTCTTAACTCCACCTTCTCTCTCGGAGCCATCTTATGGATAGGATGATTAATAGGTTTCCGACTAAGAATTAAGTCGATACAAAACTCGATTACCTGATGTGGAGGTAGGCTATTTACTTCTTCGAAAACATCCGGGAAGTCCTTAACAATTAATATCGACCCTAACTATTTTTGGAATGAATCAGGTGCATATAGGAAAGTACTCATTAATTTGCTAGGCTCTTCACACATCACCTCAACTCTGTCTCTTTCTTCAACACTATCGTCCTCTTGACGCAATCAAGAACATCTCCATACTCCACTAGCCAATCCATACCAAATAAAACATCAAACCGACTAAAATCTAGAACAAACATGTCACATGAAAAATGATGGGTAAGGTATGTAACTCATACATTCACCACCTACGGGGTTAAACACACAAATAGGGGTTCTACAATCGTTGCAGAAAGTTTCAATCTATTAACCAATCTTTTAGAAATAAAACTACGGGAAGCCCCGGTATCAAATAATATTCGCAATAAAATTCCATAAATATATAAAGTACCTTCAAGAACTCCTTTCCTCTTCACATCCTCTGAGGTCGATGGTTCATTTTTGATGGCATAAACTTTGACTTGCTAGCTTTTTTGCAACAGTGGGCAATCCTTTACCATATGTCCTGGTTGGTGGCAATCAAACCAAAGTGTCTTTTGAACCATTGGAGAAATAGGTCATGTTTGCTACTTTTGACTATAGGATTCCTATAGAACCTTGCAATATTTCCCTTCTACTTACTCTTATAATAATAAAAATCCTTGTACTTGTTTCCTTGAGCCCCTCCTTTTGGTTTTCCTCCCTATTGCTTCTTTCCTTGCTGATTGAACTTCCTCTTGTTCGGTTGTTGCTATTATTTCTTGGTGTAGCTACCATCTTCTTCTTATTAAGAACTTCATAACACAAAGCATATCTACAAGGTCTACAAAAGATTCTTTCAAATGTGTAGTCGCCATCTCATGAAACTCTTCCCTCACTCCGACTACAAACATTTCATTCTTTTTAAGAGGAGTATCAATAAGCCTTGGCCCGAAGCATGAAAACTCCTTGAACTTAGTTTCATACTCATCTACAATCATTTCACCTTGCTTAAGATCCAAAAAACTTTTGTAAAGATGTGTCTTCCCTGATGTAGGCATATACTGATCTTCAAATACTTCTTTAAATCTTGCCTAAGAAAAGTCATCCTCTGGGACATTCACTATAACATAATCCCACCATGCTGAAGCTCCCTCCTGCAATTGCCAAGTTACCATAAAGCGCTTTTACTCATTAGAAATACCAAACCCCTGAAATATCTTCTCACAAGAACGAAGCCAAGCTTGGAATTCGATAATGGATTTTGTGCCTTTGAACGGCTTTCCCTCCAAATTGGTATAGTCTTTGCACAGGGATGCAAAGTTAACCCGAGGTTGCACAGGCGCCACTTCTTCTATCACCCATACCCTACCATCATTTGGAGCTCGACCATTGGTAGTCGTAGTACTGCTAGTTCCCCTTCCTCGTCTTCCTCTTGTACTTATTTCTTACTACCTAAATAGAATAAGATAACTTTTAGAATACATAGACGAAATTAACTTAGGGAAAAGGGTATTAAATCAAACATGTAAATTTTGATCATAATAACTTATATATATATATATATTCAGATAAAAATTACAAATAAGCACTCTCATAGACTAAACTCATTCTAGGATATTACTAATCCTATCTCTAATGAGTTGATCCCAACCAAGGCCTAGGTATTCGTCAACCTAAGCTTTGATACCATCTGTAATAATCTGCCTTTCTTACACCAAAAGACGACACTTGATACATCCACGGTATTCATGTAGCGATCATCTAGGCATTCAAAAGACAGATTGTTGGGGTAAAAGAAAAGAAAGACAAGAAGAAAGAAACATAGAATCTTACAATGCATGGAAATCACATATAATAGAACATAAGATAGTACATATATTAACTCCCAAAATGAAACATCAGAGTTACAACAAGTACTAACCTCAGCCAGGGATAGCTATAACTGTCCGCTCCCACTATGTTGATACATAACTACATACAAACGACCACAAAAATAAATAGATAACTAAATAATGGCAAAGCCTCATGCTCCATGCTCCTCCAAAATGCATCCGTAAGAGCCTGGACTACTTGGCTGCTCAAAATTAGAGTACCTAAGAGTTTAAGAGAAAGAAAGAAAAACTTCGGTTCAGACATGGATCTAGTGTGAGTAAACTTAGATCATAAGCTTTGTTATAGTTATAAACCCTTTATACGTAAGACCACGCCGCATATAAACATGGACGAGTTTTTATCTTACGATAACCAAAACATTTCAAATAGAAAATTAGTTTATATTATAATAATGTTTAGGGTTTAAAATAAATATTTAATTATAGCCGAAATGGTTACATTAATTACATTCAACGACATATTTAGTATACAACTAACTCCGTAAGGCACGTATTGGAAAATGGATTCCATACACTGACAAGGTTACTAGGGTACCGTCTGTTACTACACCTCTAGAGGAAATGTACCGAGGGCCTTACATGGACTCCCTGCAAATCAGGACCGGCCTACCCTTTACTGGATAGTACAAAATATAATCATCACTCGGTTGCGATCAATAACCGTACCGGGTCCGAAGCATACATCCAAAAATAATATCGATCTAGATCGAGGATGATCATACCCTTATGATAGCGAGCCACATAGCCTTGAAGCATATCCCCTGTTTTAGGCATTTTCGAGTGTAGGCTCGGGGCAATGATTGCCATTTTTAGCAAGTCCATCTTGGAATGCTAACACTGCCTTGCATGCAACAATGCAATGCCAGCATTCGTCCACACAAGTTGATCAGGATATGAACATACCAAAGGCACTACTTCTACTACATCCTTGGGATTAGTAGTAAGTAGCCCTTGTACTTCAAAGAACTCCGTCTTTGATCCCATCATCTTCAAGATGTCTTCAATTCGAATGATGATGCCGGTTCGAAGTGGTTTTTGGATAACTCATTCTTATTCGATCATGCTCTCTCTGAACCAATAATCAATGGACCCTCGTTGACTCAATCCCGGTTCTTTCAAAATTAAGCAGACGATATAAGATCCTTAAGGAGATCTCGAATATCTTCCCTTAAAACGAGAGACGTTTCACCGAAATGAGTTCACCCAAGAGAATCTCAAACCGTATGAAGTTGCATAGCTTTCATATACTTCCTAAGTCAAAATAAGTCAAGTTGTCGATAGTAGACAAACCACTATCTGGTGTAAGTAAATAGTTTACATATAAAAAATCGAACATCATATACTTACCACCACTTTTCAATTTCAACCTCATGCTATCCCTCGATTAACAATGAAGTCGGACAAGTTGTTACCACTCAAACCTTGACTCGACAAATTCTTAATTCTCACTGATTGAAACATGCTTCCATAGCTCGAAATTTAGTGTCAAGTATAAGATGAAGCACCTTTCATATACTTAATTAATCATGACTTATTTATTGAAATTAATCCTCTTATACTTATCATGTTTCCGATATTTCGACTTCTCTATCACTCACCTAGAATTGAAGCCAAGTAATTAGAGCACTGATTGCATATCAAATCCTTGCCTTAAGCACTATGATTCCAGATCTCACATATAGAGGAAAGTCTACTCATCAGCTTTTAGTGCTAAATATAAGATGACTTAATTTCCATAAATGTGTCAACATTTTAGCACTACTTATTATATTTGTTTCATGTTACCTAATGGCATAGACAAAGAAATCCCTTGTTTAAAACAAAGTCTTTCAAAAACAAATCAAAAAACCAACTCCATAAACTTATTTCTAGTCTTTGATTTCAAACAAGCATTTTTCACCTGTCAGAAATGAAGTTGTTCAAGTGGAGTATTATCAACTAGAGTAACTTGAATCAATATCATAATTTCTTTAAATCAAAAGAACAATTAACTCACTGCAAAATAATCAAAATAAATTGATTATACTCAAAAAATAAGTTATACTCATAGAATAAGTTATATTCACCGCCTAAACTTGAAATCATTTTGATTTAGGGAAGCAGATGGAAATCATGGTTACCTTGAAGATGAAGATGGTATTTGGTTTCTTTCTTTAGTTTGTGAATGAATTAAAATAAGATATGGACTAATGTATTTATAAGAAAAGAAAAGGTTACTTTAGTAATTACCTAACCTCCTATAGCCTATCTTGATTCAACCATATTTTGGTCCAATGGCAACCATCTGCATCATATAATCTGATTCGACCAAAATTTGGTCAAATGGCAACCATCTGCATGGCATAACCTGATTCGACCACATTTTGGTCCAGTGGCAACCATCCGCATGGAATACAAGTTAAATGAGAATCATTATGCTATTTTGTTTTATTGGGAAGGTCATTGTACTATTTTCTTTTATTAGGTAGGTATATTTTGTTTAATTAGGCAAATTCTTTTCTTAATTTCTAAGAAGTTATCATTCTCATTTGTTTTATTAGGCATAAATAAATTTAAATAGTGTGGTCCAATTAGAGAGTAGAAATTTTTAATTTTAATTTTTCTTCTGAATTGAATCGGTACCCTTAACCGCCTTATAACTCGAACCGCCTTGAAACTAACATTTTACATCCCAAAAAAACCCACTCAAGACATTTTATCCAAAATTTATTTGAGTTAGAAAATCCATTATTTAATCATTTAAAAATATATTAAATACTCATATTTGAAGTGGCTTAATTACGGGTCATTACATTCTTCCCATCCTAAAAGAATTTCGTCCTGAAATTTAGCACTCAAAGAAGATAACTCAAAAGGAACATATATCATATATGATGAAATTACATATAAAATAGATACATGATAAGTGACTATACCGTAGATGGTGAGTACTATCGATACAATATATGCAAACTACTCATCTATCAACAACTCGGGATAAGCCTTTCTCATGTTATCTTCGGTTTCCCATGTGCATTCTCTAGTATCATCACTCTACTGAACCTTAACCAACCTCACGTCCTTATTACGGAATTGTTTTACATCACGATCCATGATGCAAATAGGATGCTTTATAATAGTCAAGTTCAACTCCACTTCTAAGTCTTACTGAATAGCTGGCTCAATAATTAGTGTCGGATTTTGCACATATTTCTTCAAATGAGACGCATGGAAAACATTGTGTACACTCGACAATCTCTTATGTAACTCAACTCGATAAGTAAGCGGGCCAATCCGCTCAAGAATCTGAAAAGGTCTAACATATCGAGGTGCCAATTTTCCTGCTCTCCCAAACTGCATAACTCCTCTCACCGGAGAAACCTTAACAAAAACAAAGTCCCCAACCGAGAATTCCAAGTCTCTACGCCTCTGATAGGCATAGCCCTTCTATCTATCATGTGCTTCCTTCATCTTCCTTTTAATCATAGCTACCTTCTCTACGGCTTCACGAATCATATCGGGATCAAGGACTAACTGATCTCTGGTTTCAACCCAACACGATGATGATTTGCACGACCAACCAAAAAGAGCTTCATAAGGTGCCTGCCAATACTTGCTTGGTAACTGTTATTATAAGAGAACTCACCTAAATGAAGATGATCCTCTCATGACCCTCTAAAATCCAATATGGAAGCTCTCAAAAATCCAAAATCCAAATCTCACATTTTTAGTAATGCCTCCACATTTTTAATGCAAATACAATGGCCGTTAATTATAAGTCGTGTGTTGCATAATTATGCTCATGAGGCTTTAGTTGCCTACTAGCATAAGCGACAACCCTTTCATGCTACATTAATATCGCACTCAACCCTATTTCACAAACATCTGTATACACTGTCAACCCTTCACCTCCATCCGGAATAGTTAGGACGGGAGTGCTGGTTAACCTCTTCTTTAACTCATTGAATTATTCTTCACACTTTGAGGTCCATATAAAGTTAACATCCTTCTTTGTCAACTTTTTTAGATGTGCGGCCATCTTTTGGTTTAACCATCCGCATGGCCAAACCTGATTCGACCATCTTTTGGTTTAATGGAAACCATCTGCATGGCCAAACCTGATTCGACCATCTTTTGGTTTAATGGAAACCATCCGCATGGCCTAACCTGATTCGACCATATTTTGGTCCAATGGCTACCATCCGCATGGAATATTAGTTAAATGAGAATCATTATGCTATTTTATTTATTTAGCATGTCATTATACTATTTTGTTTTAATAGGCGGGTTATTTTACAATTTTGTTTTGTTAGGCATATTTCTTTCTTAATTCCTAAGAAGTAATCATTCTCATTTGTTTTATTAGGCAATGATAAGTTTAAAAGGCATGGTCTAGTAAAAGAGTAGAAATTTTCAATTTTTCTTCTTATTCATAATAAAATCGGTACCCTAACCGCCTTATACCTCGAACCGTCTTTAAACTAACATTTTACATCTATAAAAAACCCACTCGGGATATTTTATCCAAATTTTATTTGAGTTGTAAAATCCATTATTTAATCATTTAAAAATATATTAAATGCTCATATTTAAGGTGACTAAATTTAGGTTCATTAAATGTTGCCCATATATAATAGTCACTCATCCTTGTCTAGATTAAAATTTCTTATAACGCAATAGAAATTGGTCGCAACACCTATGCAAGCTTGCTCATATTCCCGGCCTTAATCCTTGCTTAGCCCACTAACTTACAATAAAGAAATCTACACAACTATCAATGTCCCACTATTGACCGCTAACACAACAGTGACCACTTTGCCTATGCTTCTAAACAAAGCTGGGTGGAGCACTCAACAATATTGCAAGAACTTAGTGAAGTGTCTCACCAACATACAGTCATTTATGTAGTCAAACATGATTCAAAAAATGTCTAGAGCTTTGGAAATATAAAACGGCTATAATAGCATAAAGTTTTTGACAAGAGCTTGCTTTGACATTTGCAGCCTGACAAGGGTATACTATTAGGGATGGCGACCTATACCTTCTTTGTAAACGATTCACTGATGGTATTGGGCCCATAAGGAGACATATGGACCTTTCTTGGCCTATGACCACTCAAGAGATACTTGGGGAGATGGCAAGCATCTGGACCGTCCATCCCTCATTCTAAAGGTTACATATAATTCATATCCATCATTAGCACAATGGATTAAGTTTTTAAGAAAGAAAACTCAATTAATTCCTTTGTGTACATTATAACCAAATTATAAAGCAACAAAATGAGAAGAATTATAGTGGACATGGAATTGTAAATCGAACCACTCTAAAGTCAGTTTTATTTCTCTTATCATCAATAATTAACTTTCTCTCGTTACTCGCTAACATCCTTAGCCTAAAATTAATAGTTGAAGATCTTCAAAATCCACATAACTTCGAGTTAGCCCGAATTATTCATTTAACAATTCTCCAAAAGTTGATGGACCTGATTGGTAGTTATCCCAAATAACTGGTGGTTATCCCAATTAGGAATACATGGAAGTTTCTGCATTATATGGATTTTGGGGCTCCTACGACATCCAAGTATTATGTATGAGTGATTGATCGATAGGATTGGTAGTCCCATTGTTTAACTCTATCTAGGACATCTAAAACTCTATATGAGTTAGGTCTTCCATTATATGGGGTGATAGAAAATCTTTGGGCTCTTCGCCTGAATCAAAAGAATCATCCCATCTCCTTCGACCGTATGCTTGATCTATTTATCTTACATTTTCAAACCATCATTTTGACCTATCTCGAGATCGTCTCAAGCTGTAATGTCATGGAGTTCTTTGATTGGTTAATTATCGATCATCTTCTCTTATAGCGCTTTAATAGAGAGAGATTACAAGCTTAGAGTGGATTGTTTTGATCAATTAGGAATCTTTCATTTAGAGACTGAAGTGAGTTATTTTGACCTCCTTTATCAAATTCCAATTCAACATTTGGATTAAGGGTTGAGCTGGAGTATTTCAATTGTAGAGTCGGATTAGTGATTCTCAATCTAGGGTGACTCGACCGGGAAAGGATCATGTTCGATTTCCTGAAGCTCCATCTTGGGTGCTATAGCTATTTCGGTCGGGGTTGGCTTCAATTGAATTTCAGCCATTTTCATTAATTTTACAAGTCCATTCATTTGTTATGCACTAAGGGATATAAAGCGTCATTATGAATTGTAACAACCCGCGAATTCGACATAATTAATATTAAATTAATAAATATGGATTTTTAATAGAGGAATAGATTGGATGTTGTATTTATAACCATTATGAAGGTCTTTTTGAGCTAATTAGTATAAGTTTGATAAATTTGGAGTTACCGTTTGTACAATAATGACATTACAACGTTAAAATGGGGTATGCAACCGTTTTTTGGCCAAACGGTTGTAAATAACCAAACTCACATGACTGTCTATATAAATAAAGTTACAAAAGCCCAAGGTGAAGCCATCACTTTAGGATTCTCCCCTAATCTCGAAGTTCTACTTAATCACATTCTAATGACATACAATTTTTTTTAATTGAAAATTATTCCAAAATTCAGAGTGTCCAAATCACATCTTATTATATATTGAGTTAAAGCTTTCGAAGAGATGAAGAGATTGGAAAATTTAATTTTCTAAAACAATGACCGGGTTAGCTAGATATCACGATCAAACATGAACCCTGACGGACTTGGGTTATGAATTGGGGCTTTTTTGATTGGAGCATCGTTTTGCGAAATTGGGAGCATAGGATTGTATACCTTGACCATAGATCTTAGGAGTGGTTATATTGGACAATGGTGGCCGGAGGCGATCGGACTTTGGGTTTAAAACTTACAATGACGAAAATTTTATGAGATGATCTCTAGCGAATGATGGTGTTAGGCGAGGTGCACTGGTCATAATTACTAGCTATGATGATGGGATTCTAGAGATGGTCGGGGATGACACTATTATGGTCGGAGGTGAGAGAATTTCACGGTCAAAGTTTAACGTCAGTGGCGGTTGTTAATTTGGGGAGAAAGATAATTTTTCAACTCGTTCCTCATAATTTTATTAATTGAAAATTAACACTACAACTTCTAATTGCTATAAGTTTTTCGTACGACCTCTATTTCTCATATAGTTATTACACTGCGTTTATGGTAAGATTCTGAAGGTTTTCAAATGTGGTTTGTCGAGTTTTGAGACTATCGGTGAGAGCACCTTAGTGGATTTCAAATATCGTAAGTATCTACATTATTTAATATTATAATATTAAATGAATAACCATTATATATATATATGTATATCTATGTGTATGTGTCCCATAAATACGTACTTATGTTAATTTTATAATGGTTTGCGTTTTTTGATATTTATTTATGAAATATGATTTAATTGGATTTGATTGTATTGCTTATTATGTAATCTTTCTATTGATTGTATGGGTGTTTAAATATTAAACTATTAAATAATAAAATTGTATATTATACATGATAGTTGTACTAGGGTATAGTTTGCTAGTTAGTATAGTACATACCCTATAAGTTGGTCGTGGATTATTTGAATATATACGTAATACTGCTACAAAAAGAACCACGTATAATTATTTATAAATAACGCTTGAAATAAGGTTATTTAAAGAGTAAATTTTCCTGATATTATTATTAATGAATTTCTAGGAAAATTTATAATTGATAATAATAATTATTAAGTATAGGTTATTGTTTCACTTTAAAAGTGGTTAAGCCAAACAAGTATATATATTAATAAGTATAAAATAGTAAAATACATTCAAGTAGGTTATATGGACTTCTATAAAATAATTATTTATTTATTTATAAATGCACCTTAAAGGGAACTAAAATTTATTTGAAAGGATATTAATAATAATGCAAACTCCAAGCATACAATGTAAAACGTTATGGTCATTATTACTACTATTAAGAGGGTGGTAATGATATAGCGGAGAAGAAGTCATAAATTGTAATACAATGACTTACTGTATTGGAAATGAAGTGATGCCACTTATTATGTAATATTGGTCTCGTGATTCAGTGTTTATTGTTATGGACATGTCGTTTGGGAGGCAATTACCATTTGTTAGTAGTTGGATTTGTAATCGCTATTTTCTAATATGTATTCGACGATGGTAAACATATGAATGTTTGGATTCACTGTTCATTAGCATATATGGTTGTTGGTATCACCGATGGTTGTTATTAACAGTTGTTTTTTTATTGTTGTTTGTGGATTTATATGGTCGGCTATATGATTTAATGATTGTGTTTGGTTGACACTTGATTGCATATGGTTGAAATATGGATTGATGGCTTCTTTATGTATTAAGGTATTGTTATTTATTTTGTATTTCCATGTTGTCGATGATATGATGGATGTACATATGTGAGTTTGAAGTATTAGTGATATTATCATGTACTAATTTGGTTGCAGGAGAAGAGCAAGTTTAGATATAAAAAATAAAACTACGTGGGTTTGATCTCTAAAAGGTACGTAGGTAGTCTTTTTCTGCCTGATGGCCATAACCTTAGATTGGGCTAGAGTGAGTAGAGTTATGCACAGTACCAAACTGGTTGACACCATTTTTTCCCCTTGTTTTTGTATATCCATGCGTCTTTGAGTTTATATGTGAAAGTGATGAAACGAGAAAGAATGCTTGGTGTAAGCAGCTACTACAGGTTGATTACTAACTATGTTCTTTCTATATGATATAAGCATTGTTTTGTAAACCTAGAGATGATTGTGTAATTGGATATAAATTGAATTGTTGATACTATATTCAATGTATTGCCATTTTATACTATATAATGTTAAAGTAATATAATATCATTTGTTCCTATGTGTGGATGAATTTGTTGTAGTTGAAATTAGCATTTTTAATTTATTTAACCAACGAACCGAGATTTTTAACATATGGAATTAGTGTTTCAGTTTATTTGATCCGAGTTTAGCACTAATTTTGGACATTAAAAACCTAGGGTTCTCACATTTGGTATCAAAGTTTAAGTTACTATTTCCTAAGCCATTGGTAGGTTTGAACTATCTAGAATGGATAAATTTACAACTTAGATTTGGTTAAATATAAGATGAGAGAATGCACTTGTTTTTTTGTATGCTTTGGTTGAATATACAATCCACTACTCCTACACTTAAATGATGTTTATTAATGAGGACCTTTGTTTGAAAACTAAGAATGAGGTAGAATAGACACTTTTAGGAGGTGTTTGGTTTCCATATGACGTTAAATTTTGAAAAGGTTTAATAAAAATCAATTCATCAAAAAATAATTTCATATATCTGAATTTAAAGCGATTCCTTAAAAAAGAAAATTTATGTGTGAAACTAAAAAACTATTTAATTTAGGAATAAGATAATTTTAGTACAAAGTTATTTTGGGAAAAATTGTTTGGCTTATGAAATATCTTATTCAAAAACATTTTGTAAAAATATACAATGTTCAGAATATTTAGAAAATATTTCAGTAGAAAATCTTTTATATACAATTTTCTTTGGGTTTAAAAACATTTAATGGAAATTATTTCATTGGATATAATATGATTTGGGACATTTTTTTAAAGTATCTTTGTTAAGTTAATTTGGAAGATATTTTATTTGAAAAGAAAAAACTTTTATTTGATGAAATTTTATAAGAATACAATGTTACATATGATTTAAATGTTGGTTTCAAGAAAGTTTTGAAAGGAAAATACTTTGCTTTGTTTATAAGCACATATGGTTGTGTTATTTGAGAAATGTTATTTGGAAAAGTACTTTAGCTTAGAAAATGTTTGAAGATATTTTGATTTGAGAAACAGACTTTAGTAGAAAGAGATTAATATTGTTAAATAATTGGTTAGGAGAATCTTATTCAAAAATGCTTTAGGAAAATTTTTGTTTGGTATATTTTCAAGGAAAACGATATGTACATGTAACAACCCAAAAATTTTAAATAGTTTTTATAACCTAATTGACTGAAATTTTGCTTAAAGTTTTATAATTGAATTTGGAAATAAAAATTTAATATTTGGAATGCGTCTATTTTAACATAGCAACTAGTAAATTTTCATCTGAAATATGAAAGTTTATTTTATTGTGTAGTTTTATTTAAATTTAAATCAGCAAATAATTGATGGTAATAAAATGTTTTCCAAACCTGAATATATTTATATAATAAATTTGTAAATCATCTTCTGAGTGAGACGTCATATTTTGTTTCTCCAAATTTCGACTACTATTGCTCCGTTTATCTTATTTTCGTCAGAATTGCAGCATTTTTGTACCGACATCGACTTTTGATAGGATGATCGTACCACTGACATTTGTATACCGTTTTGATCGTCTCGTCGTGCTGATCACCACACTATATTTATTTCTGTATTTTAGGACCCGGTACGCGACGAAAACGATAAAAACGGATGTTGTACCGGTACCATATCCGTGACCTTTTTGTTTTCTATTGCTTTTCAAACTTCAGCTGTGTAATCTAAGCAACAATTAATTGCTTTAAATTATTTAGCTGAGCTTCAGTGACCGTTGCCTTGCATTAACTTTCGCATATGTCCACTTATGTTCCTTTCAAATTCTCCGTCATTTCCGCTCTACCGTTGAAACAAATATAAATTATATATACAAGGCTTTTATAATTTTGTTACGAAGCCAGCTGTCTATTCATTGCTTTTGGGAGAAAATTTTCAGCTGCATATATTTATTTTGCCTTTCCTTTCAGTTGCATTCACATCCTCAAAACCAATTCGCCATTACACTTTGTTTGTACGCCCTCCTCCTTTCTGGCAATCGACTTTGCCATCTCTCCACCGATTCGCTTTCTCCACCATCATAGCCGAATCAACATCTCGCATAACTCCCCCTCAGATCCAACGTCCCCTCTCCTTCTTCTTATTTATAATTCGTTCTACGCTTCGAAAAAAAAGGTTGCAAAGCTTATATATTTGTTTGAGACAGCCTGCTCTTCCTCTTCTCTTTGAAAACCAGACCCATCCTCTTTGCTCAACTGCCTGCCGCTTCCCTTCCCTCACCGCCACCTGAAGCTCTGCCTCCACCGTGAGTTGAACATCCACGCACGGCCTCCATAAACCCGAACCCAATCGCCATCAAGCCTTCGCCAGCCTCACCATTCCTCCTCCGCTCTGACACTCTCGGCCGCATCCACCTTTATCTCAGCTTTGTCCCTCGTCTTCTCGCTTTACCCGATCATCCAGACCCGTGACCCATCACTACTTGTCTCCTCTCAATCCAACTAACATTTTCTATATATGCGTAAGTGCATATATATGATAGTTTGATGGTAAAAATATTTGCTTATTTGATATTTTTACTATATATATAAAAATATAATTACAAAGGGTTGTTTGGGAACGTATAAATTATATCCAGTAATGGTTTATATAGACAAGTGTATGTAAGTTTATATATATACACACACGTGTACATATGTCTTGATTTTAGTATTGGTAATTTGGTATATATAGATAGGCATACTAATTATATATTTATTTGTTTATATAAACGAGATCTGTGAGTACACATCTATATCTATATATATATATATATATATATATATATATACATATATATATTCGTAGCTTATGCAGGTTAGTATATTTGTACGGGTTGTTATATTTGAAGTTGCATATTATACATATTATTTATATTTACAGTATTTTGTATTTGTGGTTAGATCTATAGAAATGGGTTCTAGTAGTTCAATATATTTTCTGTCAATGATATTGAAGTACGTATATATATGTTGCATACATCTTTAAGTTTATATGTTATATAAGCTTTGACGAACCTGTGTTTATATATGTGTAAAGCAAGTTTAAAACATAGTATACTTATAATATG
Organism: Allium fistulosum; assembly: GCA_030737815.1. Classification (NCBI taxonomy): domain Eukaryota; kingdom Viridiplantae; phylum Streptophyta; class Magnoliopsida; order Asparagales; family Amaryllidaceae; genus Allium; species Allium fistulosum. Next base: position 304,259,222 of record CM060905.1, on the reverse strand, counting down.
TTTAAGGTGTTGTAAAATATAAGATTTATATATACTAATTTATACAAATCTGTGTAAGTATATATGTTTATGTATATTAGTCTATATGGATATATATGTGTGTTTACTCTATATGCGGTACACCGTTAACACAATTTGTTCAATGGTATAATATAAGATGTTTAAAAGCTGGGCTTTGTAGATGGGCTAGTTTAAATGATATGATAGTTTATATATATAGAGAGTCTTTGCCTGCAACTTATATATTAAGTTAGCATGTTCATGTTTGGACTGAAACTATGTGGGAGGAAACAGTTTTAATAATAAAATGTAGATTTGTGTGTGTGTGTGTATATTGTTTAAGATATAACTTGTATGTATGTTGTATATGTATTGTTGCATATCTTTGTTCAAAGGCTGAGATGCATAATAGAATAGTTATATATATTTCATATAATTATTAGTATATATATAGGATATATGTATATTTAAAACATGTAAATATCTAGGGATTTTTGGTTTACAGGTACATTAGTTTGATTTTCAAGTTTTTATATATATGAAGATTTTTGTTTTATGTATTTGAATTAAATATTAATCTGACATTCGTGTTAAAATTTTAAATATTGATTTTAAGATAATAATAATAATAATAGTATATATATGTAAGATAATAATAATAATAATATATATATATGTTCTGTTTCTATCAAACTGATTGTTTTTCTCATCGATTCCTATCTATCAGCTTTGTCCATCAAATCCGCTTTCAGCTTACTTCACTTTGAGACTGTTGTTTGGATTGTTCGATTTTCTAAATCGTGATCCAATCCGTAGCTTGTTGTGTATCAAACTCCTCTAGCCTCGAAAGGTGAGCAAATCACTCACGATTAACGTTCTTATATTTATTAAATTTGATTTCAATTGAAACGACAATTGGAATATGCTGCTAAATTGAACTGCTAATTTTTAATTGCTATATATGATATGTTGTTATCTAAAATTGTTCACCTGTGGGATATGACACCATATCCTATTGTTTATATTTTATCTAAATTGTTATTGTTGATATATGTCTGTTGTTGATATGTTATATTTATTATCATAACAGTTATCACTCTACAAGTTCCATGTTAGTATAGAACTCACTATAGGTTGAAATAATACATACCCGAACGATTTTGTAGAATAGGGGAAGATCGTTATGGGTTGAAATGATAAACCCAAGCGATTTTCATTGAATTGAAGTTGAGATTGCGGGTTGAAAAGATATATGCTCGTATATTTTAAATTACGGATTGAAATGATAAATATCTGTATCACTTGATCATAGGGTAGAAAATTATATACAAACACTGTTGGTCTATATATATATATATATGTGTGTGTGTGTGTGTGTGTGTGTGTGTGTGTGTATTCCCAAGGTTTTGAAAAGAAATATATGTGGTTTTAATGAATATTGATTTTGAGATATTATAATTTGAAATTTGAGGAAACTATTTTTATTATATATATAAAGTATTTTAATATATAAAAATATTTTACTTTATGAATATATTTCATTTTTAACTATTTTAATATACTAATTATTTTAATATAAACTATTTTTAATTTATAACTATTTTATTTTATAAACTATTTTATTTTATAATCTATTTTATTACATATACTATTTCCTATACCTAAACTGTTGAGTGTAAAGTGTTATGATTTCAAAGTGTTATAATTTCCAAAGTGTTATAATTTCCAAAGTGTTATGATTTCAAAGTGTTCTAATTTCCAAAGTGTTATAATTTCCAAAGTGTTATGATTCCAAAGTGTTATAATTTCCAAAGTGTTGTAATTTCCAAAGTGTTATAATTTCCAAAGTGTTGTAATTTCCAAAGTGTTATAATTTCCGAAGTGTTATGATTTCAAAGTGTTATGATTTCAAAGTGTTATAATTTCCAAAGTGTTATGATTTCTAAAGTGCTATGATTTCAAAAGTGTTATGATTTCGAAATGGTTATAATTTTTGAAAGTGTTACGATTATGGAAATGAATATTATTTAAAGTGAATAATGATATCGAATTCGATATGGTTTTGAAATGAATATGATAATTTGAAATGACCATGGTGTTATAATAACGTTTGGTTGTTTAAGAGACCGGGATCGGATATTGTCATACTCTCTACCAATATCGAAAACCACTTTAACAACCATGTACGTGGTGGAGATTCCAGAAATGAAGTAGGATGGTTTGGCGATGATTCTATATGGTATGACGTGACCCTGACTCCCGTGAGTCAACTTAGATGTGACTAAAATCAGGAGCTATACCGGGCCAAGTGAGGTCATTCCTCTTATCGGGCACATTTCTTCGATACCATTCTATTGCTTTTGTGATTGTTTTGGTGCCCACCCTCGATTTTTGATATGGGAGTGTGTCCGAGGTGGGCGATAGTAGCTGCTATGCGTCACCACTAGTCCAGAAGTGCAATTGGTATATCTACCTTGGCATCTCCTCGTGTGCCGTGTTCACATGCCCTAGAGCGCCTTCTACGAGTTTGTTTTGTACCGTACCTATGTGATGTCCTCTGGGTAAACCTCCAGTTTACGGAGGAGCGTACGACATTGTATAGACTACGGGAATGTATAAAATGTGTTAAGGGGGATATGGGTAACGCCTTAACGCTATTTTGATACCTTTACTTTACTATAGACATATTATAATAGCGTATATTATTACATAGTAGATAGTTCCACGGATCCTTAGAGGATGGAAATCCCAAACATCCTTTAAGTTACTTGTATTTCAGTTGATATTTCACTTGAGTTGGATTTATTGATATAAGAATGTTAATCCTGACTCGAGTGTTTTGTGTTTTGCTTTACGCTCAGGTCAGATTGAGTGCCACAACATTAGAGACTCACCTTTGGAGTTGGAGATTCGCTTGGAGATCCATCTATATCTATTCAGCTTCCAGTTATCTCGTTGTTGGTTCAGACTTGTCATCTGTTTGTATTCGAGACAGCATTGTATTTGAGATATTCCGTTGTATTTTATTTCAATTATGTTATTTATCTATTCCGTTGCTTACTGTTGTAATACTCTGTGTCTATGATTCTGTGATTAATTTATTTACTCTATATGTTGAGTTTTGCAAAATATAAATTAACAATATGATATTTTAGGCAATTCAAGTCTGACATGTGCGGATGCGAATGGCACGAAATAGCGGATCGTTGCAGTACCATTGGAAAATGTTTTTACCCATGTGGAGATTAAGATGTAGTATGATATGTTATAATGCTCCTTATTAAATTATAGAAATGAATGTTGCACTTAATGAAATTAAGAAATAAGTGGTACACCTAGCTAAAGTACACAATAGTTCCTATAGATTAGTATAGAGGAGAAAGGTTGGGACATCTACCTATACTAGCAACTGTAGGCACCAATGTGTTCGAATTAGTCACCCGGGCCTAGAGAAACTAAATACTAGCAAATCTTCTAAGGGTTATAGTAAGTCATATGGTGGAAGAAAGGACGTACGATAATATAGTATGATAAAGGCACACAATAAACTTGATTAACTAATATGTTACATCGTGTATTTTCCTTCTTATTAATAGATTAGTTTTAAGTGGGTATTATCATTGATTTATGTATGGAGTTATATTGATGATATGATTATCCACTAAGATGGATTTCATTTGCTTGTTTTGGTTGTGTTGGTTTGCGCTGTTCTTGTATTTGTTTAGTGATTAATTATGTTAGGAAAAATGATTTTTTCGACTATGGTTGTTTTTATAGTATATGACTTGTTTTGATGATTTATTTTTTTTATATTGCTTTATTGTTGTTTACTTGTTGATTGCATTCTCGTTTTTGATTGAGTGATTGCTTTATTTGGTTAGCTTGTTGTGATTGTTTCCTTGTATGGTAAGCTTATTTTCTTGTTTTGTATGATAATTGTGAGATGTGAAAGTTATTAAAATTGATTTCTTGCAAGACGTGCATTGGAAAGACTGACAATGGCTTAATAATGTGGCGAGTTCCTAAAAGATGGGTAAGGTATATATGGGGTTAAATTAAGGTGACAGTGGTAGAAGAAAACTTACTCCACATTTGTTAGTATCCAAGCATGCTCACATTGATGTAAGTCAGTATACACTTTAAATTTGTATATTGTTACACACTCTATTATACGACATAAGTCATATATTGAGGTGTGTGTTTGGTTGTACAGCATAAGTTGTACAATAATTAATATTTGGTTAAAATAGTTAATAAATTTGGTTTGGAATTTGATTGGCTATGTTTGATATTTTTTTAGAAAACTGATATTTTATTACTACAAAAATTCAAATACTTCAATAATATGTCTCATCAAAACTTTACAACCAACTAATTTAAATGGATGTGTTGCAAGAGAAAAGAATACATATTATCTCCATATATTAAATTACAACAACATCAATCTTTCCATTGAGCCAAAACAGATGATGGCTAGGCCAATAAAATTATTCATTTTAGTAAATAGCAGAGGAAAAAAGAAAAAATAAATTACAATGATATATCTAAAGATTAAATCATTACTTGAAATGTTATAGTCTCCTTCTTGCTTCGCATGCTATCATAACAGGGTGTGTGAATTCGCATTGAATACATTGAATACTTCCACGTTTTGTCTCCTCGTTTTCAACTCAGTCCTCCTTCCCACTGTCCAACAGAAGTAACAGTTCATGGCGGTATCATTCTCTTCCATTCCTAAGCACAACAATATTTAGGAATCTGAATCTTCCACTCCTTCTTTTCACCGAATTCAGCTAAACTTCCCTAGCTCTGAAAAGAAAAGGGCGACAGTGTATTTCTGAAGTCGAATGTAACAACCCGCCCACCAGTAGGTCCGAATTTTTGCTAAATCAAAAACCCAAGTCTACCAAAGCGCAGATTATTGGTGTTGGGTATCCTACAAATAACGAAAGCATATCAGAGCACTTCGATATAAACTCATAGCCGAATAGTAAAGCATAATAAAACATATGATTACTGACTAAGGTTGAAACCTTTAATCTTTAGTGTCCTTGTCAGTGTCAAGCATGCTAAAGTAAATTTGTCGTTCCACCGTTTCTTCCTTATACCAGTACCTGTCCCTCTAAAGCTATCCTGTGGGTTGTAATGAGGAAGGGGTCAAAACAACGTTCTAGTGACCGATAAATTACACACTTTATATATAACACTAGTTTATACGGATTGCCTTCCATTACATGTTATGTCTATTATTTTTATTTAGTCGTCTTAACTTCACGCACGCATACGATACGTCCCATCTACCCTAGGTAAGCAATAATTACATATATGTACGTATGTGTGTGTATGTTTATACATACATACATATATATATATATATAAGTACAACCGTCCTCCTTCAGACCAATATACTTTCCCCGCTAGTATCCCTAACCCAACACCTCGTCATGATCCATTTCAACGCAGTATCACGTCCTCGCTGTGCATAACAAGGAACTCCCGTAGTGCCTAATAACGACGTCACAATAGTTTAGCCGTATTCTATTCGTTTTTTTAAAGACCTCCACAAAAGGGTTATCTAGCCTTGCCTCTTAATAATAAACAAACTAGTAAATAACTATGAGGCGGTGCATGTCCTAAACGGGGTCTACACTAGTAGGAGGTGTAGTCCGTTTAGGTTTAACCCTGTCTTTCCACTGACCGCTCAAGGCCGAAGTCTTTCTCGGCCTATGTAAATAGCTCCCCCTGAAAGGTGTAGTCCTATTTCGATTGTCTAATGTAATCAAGATAATGCCCACTTGGCTACTTAAGCGCACCCCCTGAAATTTTGAAGCAGACTCTATTTGTCCTTTGCCACTTCGACCGGGCGAACCTTCCTATTGGTATATTAACTTCATCTATACGTGAACGTATAATCTCACGGGTCCTATAGTTGGATATGTCCCATATTAGTATAATGTACACACAACTGTTGGTAGCCCCTTGTGGTGGGCAGACTTTTATTGTGCAACTCTACTAACATCGCATTCCAACCCATTTTAACAACTATGTCATTCTTATTTAATCTAAGCTATTGGCTACATTTATTTGGGATTATGTATATATTTATACTTATTTATTACTACGCCTTCCATGTTCAACTGTTAATATGTAGTTACACTACAACAAACAGGACCTTTAACAGTATTTTTAAAACGCTATAAAAGCTATTAACAGCATTTTTACATACGCTGTATATCGACAGGCAGTTATATGTCGGGGATATACAATGACAAGAAATAAACGCTGTTAAATGTCCTTTTTAACAGCGTTTCCCTGGTGTCATGAAATCATTTAACAGCGTTTGGTTGGGTGCAGTTAGAGATCTTTCTTAGCGTTTGTTTCGTGCTAAGATAAGATTTTATAGCGTTTTTTCAATGTTGTGATATTTATTTACAGTGTTTCCTTGTTGAAATAAATCGTGCTTTATATTTTAGATACAATTTAAATGCATTTTTAATACGCTGTTAAAACTTTCAACGGCGTTTTAAAAACGTTGTGGAATGTTTTAACAGCGTTTTAAAAATGCTGTGGAATGTTTTTATTCCATTTCATTAAACATCTCCCACAATGTATATATATATACCACATTTCAAAATTAGCATATTATATCAATATCACATTTCAAAATCAACATATTATATCAATACCACATTTTGGACACATATTTGATAACCAACGTATGAAATTACATAATCAAAATACACAATATTCTTACACCAAACATAAATAGTTCGTCATCGATAGTTCATAAACAAAATATAGAACAAGTAGCAATAACAAATCAAAAGCAAGTAGTACATACGTTAAAACCAAAAATTAGTTCTAGCAGCAAAAATAACTTCGATCCATAACTCGTTGCAACCTTTTTTTGCATCACAGTCATCGATCTACCTGTAAAGTAAAAGTAATGCTTGAGAATCAATTCATCAAAAAAGTGTACACAAAGTTAAATCGGATTCATAATGCAAACACTAAATATTCATCATACTATTTTATTACTGAACACACATACAAGTGGTTAGAAACTACAATGCAGAAATGACAACTAAAAAGAGTAACTCAACTGCGAGAATTTGAAAGGTAGGTAGAATCATGGTAATTTCAAACAAACATATGAACAGTAATAAAAAGATCACTGACATTACAAGTTGGACCTAATCTGATAAATTATTAAAGTTTGTATAGTAATTAAAAGTTCAACCCGGGACATAGAAAAAAGATGATTAAACTTACATAGAATGCAACAACAACACCAGTAGCATAATCAGAAGGCAGCTTAATAGAGGCACTGAAGAACCCATGAAGATACAAGTCTTGTGAAACAAATCCAGCACCTTTTCATTTTCAAAAATCATAACATTTTCGATATGTATGTTGCAAGAAAAACCATATACAATCAGGGAATTTCGAGACTACCTTTTCTTGAGTATATCAATCATATCCTTCATCAGGTTTTCCTACATGAAGAAGATACTGATTTGTCAGTATTAATACAACAATCTGTATGGATGCATCACATTGATTTGTATTATATAGGGGCTTTATATAGATGGTTATTGATCAAGGATATGAAATTATTATATAATGAAGACATACTCGAAAGATAGGAAATTATTATATAATGAAGACATACTCGAAAGAAACAATACTATATTTTCGTTGTTATTGTAATGAAATTTCTAATATGTTTACACCTAAAGTGCCTAAGCACGACCTTAAACTGAAGTGTTTCCATCCAACCCATGAACATTGAAAAAATCACATCAAATTTTATTTAAACCTGAGCCTATAAAATGTAATGTTCTACTAATCCACTACTGAATAGTGAAACAAATACTTTATTATATTCAGTTCCCTGAATTAACCACTATCACAAATATTTGTTTATAAATTAAATTACTTCGCTGCTGTGTAGTGCGTACATCACCAATGATGCATGCATGCTGAAGATCAATAGTAAAATTTTGTAATATGACAGAATATGGATGATATATAGTCTACAACATGCATCTTAAAATGCAGTAAGTAATACAAAATTTAGATGTATTTATTTTTGTATTGTAGCAATTTTAAATAAAGATAATATGTCTGTGTATTTAAAGTGAACTAGCTTATTTATACATTATGGGTATATTTCTGTTTAAAATCATTTTAGGAATACTTGACTTGACTTTGAGATTAATTATAATAACACATTTGAAAAGATTTCGAAATCCTTCTGGAACTACTGTATATCACAGATATGCATGAAAATTAACATCTTCAAACTAATAGAGTTCCTTCAACACGAGTTCAACTCAAGTTCCCATTTTAACTCGAGTTCCTTAAACAAACTTGTCCATATAAGCAAATACAAACAAATTTCTAAGTAAAAAGAAGAGAAAACTAACCAGAAGAGCTCCTTCAACTCGAGTTCCCATTTCAAGAGTGACATAGCTGTTCATAAGTCCACATTAAAAAAAATACGTGATAGTCAATGCTATATACACATGAACATTGAATAGACTTCCAAATTCCAAATTCTTGATCAATCAACAAACTTTTACAACAGTTGCCTATATAACATTTATACAACATCCAGAATTAAAATGCATTCAAATATTTATACATCTTTAAAAATTTGTACCTATAAAAGAAATAACTTATACTTACTAACGTTGCACGAACAGAGAATTAAGTATGCTAACAGAGAATTAATTGAATTGACCATGTATCTACAAAAATTTGTATCTATACAATATTTATACAACATCTAGATTAAAAAAATTGAATTGACCATGTATCTTTAACAATTTGTATCTATATATAACTAATAGAGAAAAAAAATGGTTGATATGTTAAGTACAAGACGAATTGTCCAATTACAAACATAAATCAATGTATGCATTTTGCTAACAATTAATCAACCTTAACCCTTGATTTTACGTTCTAATCCAAAAAAAATTGGTATCAGGACAAGAAAATGGGTTTTTCAGACAAGATAGTTTCAGAGTTACTTAGTTAACTTAGTTCATTTATGTTTGTAATTGGTATCTTGTCATTACTTAGTTAACTTAGTTCATCTTAGTTACTTGAATTACTTAGTTAACTTGTCATTACTTAGTTAACTTAGTTCATTTCATTGAATTGGGACAATCCCCAATTGGACTTAAAAAATGGCATCTTGTCATTACTTAGTTAACTTAGTTTCTCTGATAAAAATCAAAGGACTAAAAACGAATTCATAGTTACTTTCTTAGAAGATGAAAAACCATCATGATTTATTTATTTATTTTATTACTAGGTTATCGCATTGCTTAAAAATCATTGGAAAAGGAAGGAAATTGGCATCCAAATCTAAGAAAATTATATTGATATATGAAGCCTGTATCATTTCACCCCTTGCTTTATGTCAATCTAGCAAAATAATCAGAGTTGGCAATTTGGCATACCAGATTATCAAATCCAAGGAAATAATATTGAAAGGTGTAGACCATATGTGATCCAAGATTTACTATTATCCACTGTTGTTTATACTCCAAATATTGCATTGATATAGTTTCATTCTTTGAGAGGAAAAATATATATTCATTGTTAGAATTCAATTATGTTTTAATCAATATGAAAATTGTATGATGCCATATTTTTATTTGTTATTTTCAGATTAAATGATATATTTTTTACGATTTTCCTATTTTGCACTTAATTCATCAGTTTTTTTGCATTTACAATTTTACCGATAATATTGAACACAAAACTATTTTTAAGATAAATGTAATTACCGATTCCGTACCGAAAGAAGTGCGTTAGGGTGATTTTTATCTCTGGTTTTTCTTTAGCCCAGCTCCCATATTTCATAAGACAATCCTTGCTATTCTACCCTAATACTGTTGATTCTGCTTCATTTTGTTTCCATGGCTATTTTAGTGCTCTTACTAGGGGTACCAAGGCTAGGATTTCCACAACATATTAGCTATTTACAGTTATACTGTGTGTATATGTAACGATAATGATAACTTTAGTGATAACTACACACACACTAAGGAGCTAAGGCAGCAATCCAACATTTTCTGATAAAAACATTTTTCGTCTCATACAAAACAATAACACCACAAAATGTAACCCATCCATGAGTGTTGTGATCGAATTATTATTTTTCATCAAAACATATAGGATGAATAACTATATGTTTCAGAAATAATGTGATTGCAATACCTGGAATCGATTGATTCACGCTTGTACATTTCTATAAACAGCCTCAACTCATGGTCACTTTTTCTTAACCTTTGGACCTGGAAAACAACATACATATTTTCAGAAGAACTTTTCTTTAGTAGAACTAAGTGTGAGTGTGGAAAAATGACCGTTATAAAATCATGAATAAAGTGAAAGTATCAAAACTTTACTGCATATAAGGATTTCATTAGAACAACTTCTAGAATTTGGAAGCCTAAAAACTAGATTATATATATATATATACACACACACATAAACTGCTCCTCAGAAGCATGTTAACGAACTTAAAATCAATAACTACCTAAAAGTGCAACTGATAACTACATTTAAGAACTGGATCCTACAAGTAAAACTAAAGCATGCTTGAAAAGGGGCATGTTTTTCGGTAGTCCTTTGATCAAATTAGGGTTACTGCCCTTTCCAACCAATAAGTATAAACTAATCCACATGCATCATTGACAAAGGTAACAAGATGATTAAAGCAAAACTCAAAAACAAAACAGCAAATAAATAACCATGATTCTTAAACATCAGATGGAAAAATATACATGAAATCAGTTTTGACACTCTAAGTTATCAAAAAATATTTGTAAAACCAAACCAGTTTATTCTTCCCTTAACTTCCACGGCAAAAGATTGCAATAAGCATATAGAATATTAAACTGTATGATGTTTGCTTGAAATTCTGTCTGAAATAATATAAAATATTTGTACTGTTAATTATAGGACCAAAACCATTTAAGTACTCTGAAAAGAAAATTAAGGTATTGTTGCACTGATTACTATTCCCAGAATATGATGAAAAAAGTATAAGTTGAAGTAAAAGCAACCGTACATCTTTGTGTAGCTTCTTTATCTCTGAAAGTTGTCGAGAGGATTTGTTAGACAATGAATCTGACTCACTCACCCGCAAGTATGATACAGTATGACAAAGCAATGCCTCTAAAACTAATACATAATAAGAAATATGCCAACAAAGTATGATATACTTCACCTTCCTATCTAATAAACTAGAAAGTGACTGTACTTCAGATCATAGAATATGTAAATCTGGGGATGATGCTTTGTATTTAATGATTTCTTTTTGCATGGCAGACATATCCTTTGAAAGAGATGAAATGTATGGTTTAAACTCTGCCATTATTTCTTTCATACCTGATGTTCATTAGCTTAATTTATAAAATAGCATATAAAATCCAACAAAACTATTAACCTTAAATTAGCAACAGGGAAGGAAATTACCTGGCTCTTTCGAAGCTTGTTCAAGCTTGCTTTCTATCATAGTCCGTCCTTCCTGTAATTTCTGTAAATCCAGTTCCAGCTGAGCTCTATGAGATCCTGAGAAAGCAGAGAGTCTCTGATAAACATCAGCCAAATCAGCTTTTGAAGTAACTTTTTTTTTTGAAATGGTACTTAGATACAACATGTCACTAGGAAAACATAATACAAATCACATGTCAATATATGTTCGAATCAAGCTATGCGAGTTTCGAACTTGTGACCTCTCGCACCAAAGTCGAATCACTTAACCACTGGGACAATGATGTTTGTCAAGTAACTTCTATTTCATGTCAGATTATATTATCCTTTTCGACCTATCATGATAAATTTGAACTAACATCAACCAACTAAGATACACATGTCAAAAGAATAACAAAGATTACAAAGGCTACAATCATTTGTTGAACAGTTATCACCTGTAGTTTCTCTATGGAGGTCCGGTGTAGATCCATTTTCGCTTTTGATTTATCTAGCCATTCACATAGTGACAAGAAAGCTAGAGATTAAATGATGCTTTGTACATCAGTCACAGCATTCTGCAAATATGTTTATACAAATACATCTATTTAATCAAATTCAAATGCTAAGCAATTGAGTAAATAAAGCAAACAAAAGAGAAAATCCATTTAACCACACCTTAATATCAACTAGTTTCTTTAAAATATCTATTCTTCCTTCATGCAGGTTTCTTATTTCAACAAGCCTGCTTGATGCAAGATCCTGTTCAGAAGAATGGATATTAGAACACAAAGATAAAGATATAGGAGAAAACTACTGTAAGCTGAAAATGTGTACCTTCATATTTTTTAGTGAGGACTCCAAATCTTTCGATTCAGTTTCCATATCTCTAAACTTATCTCCGCCCGATGGCTTACTTCCCAACATAGGAAAAAGGATTGGAGACTGAAACACATTTGTACAAAAATATTTCTAAATGAAACATATTTTCAAATAATTAATGATTAATTTTGCTTATAATATTGAATGTTTTTAATTTGACAAAAAATTTATGTAAAAATAGCGTATTGTTGCAAATGATCTTAAAAAATTTATATTCCGAATCAGAACCAAAAATTATTTTCCTTATATAAATTTCCAGTTTCTACCTACTGTCATCAATTACTTGTTAAAAAAAATTTCCCATTAAAATATAAATGAACAAATTTTGTTTAAGAGTTGAAAATATTTAGCTCAAAAACTAGGCACTGACTTTTTCAAATAACTCTGTTGCAACTTAGAGATAAATTGTTGATGAATGGACATGCCAGTGAGATAGTAATTGCATAATTAAACAATACTTGAAAATAAACTAAGCAAACATATTTAGTAAATAATCACATAATATCAAGAAAAGTATTTCAGTAAACGCAAGATATAACAGTTTATAATCTGTACTTTGTAGTTTACCTGTCATCGGCAAATTCTTAAAGCAACATTTTCCGGTTACTACATAGCTACCATCATCTTATATGTAAATTGATCACAATTCCTCTGAGCTCATAATACTTCACATTTACCTGTCATCGGCAAATTCTTAATGCAACATTTTCCGGTTACTACATATCTACCATTATCTTATATGTAAATCGATCACAATTGTATAAATTAATCATAATTGTATAAGCAATACTAGAGAAAGAAAAGAATACCTTCATTCGAATTCACATTCTCCCTTTCTCGGCATCAAATATATAACTAACAGCCGTAGCTCCAGCCCTGGCACTAGTAATTAGAGGATACATTTGTAAGCATAGATTCACAATCTTTTCTTCGCAGACAGGCCAAATTAACCATTTGCTGAAGAAGCTTCTATGAGATGGTTTATAATCTTGTTAAATAAGAGAATTCTACTTTTACCCTAACTTTTTAGATTCAAGTATATGCAATATTTGGTGCTAGTTAACAGTTCACAAAATTTGTAGGCATGGTTTTCAATTTCATTGCATATGTAATTAAGCCTACAACTCCAAAATAATTATATAAAGGCATATAAGGAATAGATTTACAACGAAATAAATCCAATACTATATAAAAGTATATAATTTCTCACTCACCATTAAGCTTTCCAAATCTCCAGATCTTAAGCCTTATTGTTTCTATTAGACTCCCCCTTTTCTCCTTATCGAAATATGTACCGCAAGCATATACGTATTTATTAGAAATTTAGATCCGAGAAAAGATTTGAATTTAATTTAGATTTGGATTTACCTTTTCTTTGCAGAATTGATTCACCCCTTATTCTTTTTCTCTTTTATTTCCCGCTATTCTCCATATATATATATAATGTACTCATTTATAAGTTCTATATTTCTTAGAATTTGTGGAGAAAAGAAAATGGCGGAGCGTCACTCCTTGATTCAGAAAATATAAGAAGAAAAGTTAGGGATTAGGCCTGTATTTATAGACATACAAATCAATTCCATCCCTTAGATTTTAACTTACTAAATTCGGGTCGTTCAGCCTACGTTCAATCTTGCCGCTACAACAACAACCAATTGACCGCTATGTTGGAACGGGGCCAACTCGCAACAAAAGTTATGAATGAATTTCAATAAAATTTCCCTTATTGGATCTATATTGGGCCTATGAAGTCTAATTCGTTTATAACATTTCAAAATTTTATTTAAATAAAATCACTTATTTTATTTAAATTTATAAATTATATAGTTTAATTTAATTTACACACACACATACACACACATATGTATGTATGTATATATATATATATGTATCATATACATATATGTATGTGTGTGCATGTGTAACATTTCAACCCGTGCAAGGTATAATATGTCTGTGTATAGATGTTGGAATTTATATCGTAACAGATACGTTAGATCATCCAATATGTAGTATATGTTGTCCAAACATATGCATGTATATAAACTTGTTACTTATACATAAATATTTTATTTTTGAAAATTCTTATACATAAATATTATAAATAAATACATACATATATATATAAAGGTATATGGTAATTTTGTTTAAATAATTTTATGTAAATGAAAATATTTAAATATAATATATATATATTATTAATAATATATATACATATTATTCTAATACATTTATTTAAATATTAAAATAAGGTGTGTGTGTAATTTTTTTTCAAACGTGAATAATATATGTACCAATATATATATATATATAATGATAAAATAATATTTTATTTAAAATGATACATACACACACATGCATACATAAATATATTTATAATTTCTAATAAATATATATATTAATAGAAAATTTATATATTTTTTTAATTTCAAATCATATATACAACAGTAAAAAAATTATTAGTAATTTTTTATTATTCTAAAATTTATATTAATTGAATATACATTCAAAATTACATAAAATGTTAATAAAAATTATTTTCCAAAAAAAATTTCAAATTTCAAATTTTCAGTAAATCATATATGATATTTTGAAGTTTGAAAAAATATTCCATATTTTTTTCGATCAAATTTTATTTTTTATTAGTTTATTAATTTTCGGTCGATTATATTAATATGTTTTAAAAATAGAAACAATGATTTTTATATTTTTTTTACTAGTAGAAACAGTATCTTATGATAAATTAATTTTATAAAATTTAAAAAATTATTTTCATAACTTATTTAATTTTATATGATTTATTTATGTAGTATACTGATTTAAATATTATAAAATAATTATAAAAATAATTTTATTGCTGCCGAGAATTTATATTGCTATAAATTTATATTGCTATAAATTTATATTTATAAAATTATATGATCAATTTTAACCATAGAATAATATTGTAATTAAATATAAACCATATATGTATAATTAAATTATATATATATATTAATAAAAATAATAATTGATATATATATAATAGGTGGTTGTATAGATCTGATTTTATATATAAAAAATTTATTATTTACATGTATAAACATACATATAACCAAACTAACTTGTGACAACATTAATATATATAGAATCGTCATCTAACTCACAATATAATAATTTACATAATGAAGTATTATTCAGAAAATTATAAGCTATAATTCAATGAAAATCATACCTAAGAACCAGAGCCTTGAAGCATACCTTGAAATAATGAACTCTCCCCTCTGAAACCTTTTTTAATTTGTCAGATTACTAGTCCTTGAACCGCTGACCTTCAGCTATTGTGTAGTAGATTTATTGATTTTTATTCAGAAAAGAAGGAGAGCGGGAAGTCTATTATCGGCTAAAGTTAGGAGAATAATAGGCTAAAAAAGAATCACCAAAAAATGAATGCTGGAGTCCTATTTATAAGAAAGGCTTCAAGGTGTAAAAGGACGATCCAAATCCACCTTTTTCTCTTACTCTTTCTTTTCTCTTGAATTCAAAGTCCAAGCTCCAACCCTCTTCAATTTTGGCTGGCCTACACTTCTATTTGCTGTCGAAAATCCAAGCCCTTCTTGGGCTTCAAATCTATTTAAAACCTGAACAAAATATATTGCATTTAAATCCAATTTAACACGTATCGATATCGTATATCGATCAATATATTTATAACTATTATAAATATATTTTATAATATTTGTTCATCAAATCAAAATTAAATTTTTATAATTAATATTTCATAAATATTAATTAATTTATAACAATTATAAACTAATTCTTTGGTCATAGAAGAATTCATCGTTTTGGTTGTGATTCGTTAGGTTTAAATTTGATCAGCGATTAATATCGAACTATTTGAATATTAATGTTCACATGTCACTTAGCAGACGTGTGACATTTTGGTCAAATTTATCGCTTACATAGTTCCGGTAAAATCCAATTTCACTTTGTTAAGCATTACCCGTTTATGACTTTTATTTACACCAATTCTCTTTGTCAAAACTATATCACTTTGGACTTGTGGAATTCGGTAATGGTCAAAATTCCAATATCATCCATATTCAACTTTATAGTCAAAACATAAAGTCCTTGGTTAAATAATAACAATCATTATTAACCAAACTGCTTTGGTCAAAGATTTTGACTTTGAGTTGACTTGAGTAAACCATGATACTAACCCCATATAACTGAGTAGACGAATCCTCTCTTGAATAGTGCTTCACTTCCAATACTTCCACTCGATCCAACTATAGCCACTCGATGGACGTCATGCCAAGATTTGAGTAGTCAAAGCAGAGCTTTCGTATTGAAGATCCACAGTATTCTAAAGTCGAGAGAACAGTGTAAACCAGTCACATCGATATTTTCTGTTTGACCTTAGTTATATTAATCAACAGAAAACTATTGAGTAAGTCTTTCCATGGTTATCTAATAACTATTAGTATGTAATCCTTAGGTGCCCTCAGTAGTTATGAGAAATACATTGTCCAACGTTTGGAGAGCGTTACATACTCTAGTCTCAACGGTACATCGATATCCAGTCTCAATGCGTCTTGACTAGGAACATTAAAAATGATTTTTTTTTATTGTGATAATTACTCACGGTTACAACACTTTGTAACTATTATCATAAAACATACCATTTATTGATTTTCTATAAATATACTTTTAATTTAATTAATTAATTAATATAACACATTATATCAATATCAAGTACATAATAGAAAGAAAACACATTTTATTTCGAATTAAATTGGTTATCGAATTAGATATATGTAACAAATTGCATAATTGACCTTAGTACATATCTCTAACTCTATCACGCCATAACCCCACCGGTCGACCGCTAGCGGTCGAGTCGCTGTATAAATGTTAAGTTTTATTTTCTTCCTTTTATTTGCTTCTACGACCAATTTTATTATTAAGGTTAACGTTAATTTTAGCGTTACTTAGGGATGAAGTACTAGTTTACCATTAATTACAATATTTATTTTCTTATGCGTTCCATTTATTTATTTTCTTCTACGTTTGCTTAATTGATTTGTTTAATTAAACACTAATTTACGTTTATATTTAATGATTGCTTAGACACTAAGCTGGTAATATTTATTGCCTATTTTTTTTTAAAGGTTAATATTCATTACCTTCGCCTCCATAAATTCTTATTTAATTTTTTTTATTGCTGGTTTAATAAGATTCATCATATCCATTTCCTTTAACATTAACATTTATATTTAATGCCCATTTTATTGTTAAGTTACATTTACTTCGTTAACTGATTTTAAATTGTTTCTGATTCGAAAACTTCAAATGTTAAAAACTTTTTTGTTTGAAATTCGATCGTGAAAATTTATATATGAAAATCAATCAGAAAATAGTCACGAACACAACGCGGTGCAAGTTTCATATTTAAATTCTGAATTTCAAAAAACCTATTTTTGGGTTTTAATGCTTAATTCTCTTTAAATTTAAGGGACGTTATATCAAATGTCATGCCCGAACTCTTTCCGTACTTCGTGGAGCCGAAACAGTGGATTTTAGTAGCAGATCTACTTGAATGATTCGGCCACTAAGAACAATTCTAGAGCTTTCTCACAATTGTTTCTTCTGTAAACTAAATAAGTTGAAAATTCTTACACAGTAAATCTCATCTATTGCATACGCCGATAAGTGTTTAGATTCGGTCGGTGATTATTAACTTGTAATCATGAATGATTGGATCTATTCGGACCTCCATTGGCAAATGTTGGTTTTGAAATATTCTTAGGTTACGTCCAACCCAAATGTGCCACACTGTAGTGCTGAAGCCACATCTATTAAATACGTATGAAATTTATTGTTTGATGAGATGTTGCAATTAGTTCTAACAGAGGGGATAGTTTTTTGATGCTTATATTTTGCAATAGATGCCTCTGTTTTATGTTCTGCAAGATTTGTTCTGACTATTCGCATTGAAAGAATAAATGCTCATTATTTTCTTCATGTTTGTTACATAACTGATACATAACTGACAAGTTGAAGATTGAATGCTACACCAGTTCTTTAGCTTATCTAAAGTATTTAATATGTTCAGCAAGGCTAGATATAAACACCGAGACATTTTTGGTGTATTTATTGGTTTCCGTATATGATGACTCCGACCTTGAGTTGGTTCTTGAATTCTGATGCTATTACAGGCTGATTTCAAGCTAAATTGTCCATTTGCATTTGGTTTCCACCACCAAAAATCACCCTGTGCAATGTTATGAATGTTAATATTATATATTATATTACTTATGTTTGGGGAGGTTGGAGTTGAGTTGGATTGAGTTACAGTTTTAATAAGTTCCAATCTACCACTAACAGTTAATAGTTTTCCACTCTATCCGATCTGCTTATGTTTGACTTTGTCAATAAGCTATCATTTCTTCTTAATGAAGTATTACTAAGTGAATTCCTAGGTACACAACGGGCAGATTCCGGATATCTATTGTTGCTTTCACATTTGCTCCTTCACTAAAAAAAATGTTTAGATTGTTGATTATTCATTATTAATTCCACACGTTCTTCTAACTTTTGCATAATATGTTTAATTAAAGTTGCATTTTCTACTGTAGCTTTAGCAAAAACCAAGAGATTGTCTGCATATACTAGATGATTGATGATTAGGTCGTTTTTGTGGATAAGGGACAGATTGCCTTCTAAATGTTCTATTTCAAACATAATAGATGAGTATTCTACTGCAATAGAAAATAAATAAGGTGATAGGGGTCTTCTTGTCTAGGTCCCCTGTTACTTACAATATATCCACATGGGAACCCATTGATCGGTATAGAAAAAGTAGGGCTGGAGATACACTTGTATATTAGGAAGATTAGTTTGTGTGAAAACCCTATCAAGGAAAGAATATAGCACATAAATTCTCTGTTAACTTTATCATATGCCTTTTACAAGTGGATTTTGAGGCATAAATTGTTAGACCCTTTCCTGTTGAAAGTTCTTACCATTTCATAAGCTAGCAGAGAATTTTCACTAATGTTTCTTCCTGGAATGTATGCATTTTGATTATAAGAAATCAACTCATTCATATATCTTTTAATTATGTTACTAATGATGTTTGAGATGATTTTGTATAGTATGTTGCAGCAAGAAATAGATCTGTAGTCTGATATGGTCTGGGAATTTTCTTCTTTAGGGATTAATGTGATAAAAGTGTGATTTATTTCACTAATGAATTGGCCACTTGTGAATATTCCTTTTATTGCTGATGTGAGAACTTCACTAATCATATCCCAGTGTTTTGAAAATTTTTGCACCAAAACCACCAGGGCCGAGGCTACTATCGTCATCTATTTGAAATACTGCATGCTTAGTTTCATCTAATTTCATCCTTGCTTGATCAGTAAATGCTTTTTTTTTTTTACAAACAATGTGAGAAGCTGTTTTATATGTTACCAGTATTGTACAGAGTAGTGTAGTAATTGACAACACTGACTTTAAGCTCCTCTAAATCAGTTACTAATTTGCCCTGTTGATCTATAATTGCTAGGTGTGACTCGCATTGTAAATGGAATGGACGCGTGGATTGGACGGTTAAAAGTCCCACATCGTAGGATTTTGGAATAATCTGTTTTATATCTATTCTGTTTATAGATGAAGTCATATGAGATTGATGGCACATGGTGAAGTGTACGTGTACGGAATGTGGGAATGCCGCTATTCCACTTTTTGGATAAAGTAGTATGAGTGTATAAATTTTTTAAACATTGATCCCTTTCATTTAGCCATTAAATTTTTGTTTTTTTTCCAATTTCAGTAGTATGACTATGAATGAGACTTTCAAGATTAAAAAGACTTCTTATACTCCTGAACTACTCTTAAGTCAGTGGGATCATGTTTCATTTTATTACATAAATCATTTTTCATACTTCTCAACTTACATATCATGTCATGTACGCTTGCCCTACCTTTATTCAATTTTTTTAATTCTTTCTTAACTTGCTTTAATTTCATTAAAAGAATGAAAAGAGGTATACCGTGAAGTGAACTTGACCATGCATTATTCACAACATCTTTGTACCTGCTGAAATTTATACATGCATTATTAAATCTAAATGGTGTGTAACATGTGTTTTTGGGTTCCCTATTACTGCCCAACAAATCAACTGGAATTGGACAATGATCACTAGTAGAGTGGTTTAAAACATGAGCAATAGAGTTTGGAAAATGCGCCTGAAATGAGTTGTTAATGTAGACTTTGTCTATCTTGCTATGTGTTGAATATTCTTTGCCGCCTCTCCATGTAAAGTTGTTGCCTGAGTATTGAATTTCTTGCAAGCCTGTATATATAGTATTTTGTAGAAAACTTCATCCCCTTTTGTGGTTGGGTTACTTGGCCCAATTTTATCTGAACTATATAAAACACAATTGAAATCTCTGGCTAAAATCCATGGAATATTATTGCTCATTCCCACTTATTTATTTGATCCCAAAGTTTTTCCCTTTGAAACTGAGTGTGAAACCGTATACACCTGCGACTGTCATGTTCAAGCCTCTACTATTTAATTTGTATAAGGAAAGGTATATATTTTTTGTCGTATGAGAAATTGCTTAATTGCCAAATGTTTGGGACCCCAAATAAGTATCATTCTGCTTTACTTCCATTATCAGAATTGCAAACATAACACCAGTATGGGATGAAACTTTTAGTAAAAGTGTGCAACATTTCCACTTCAAGCTTATGCTCGATTAGGATAATTATAGATGGTTTAAGTCTTTTGATATGCCCTACCACATCATATTTCCTAGTAGGAGCGTTTAAACCCCTTACATTCCAAATAAGGAATGACATTTAATTCTGTTTTGATGTGTTTACCCCATTTTCCATGCATGCCACCAGGGGAGGGGATTACTTTTGTTTTCTTAGTTTTCCTTGCTTTGGTTTTAGTTTTGTAACCAAGTGTGTCGATGCAGGATTATTGTTAACTTCAGTTGGAGCTATAGAGTTAAACTTTGAGAGAGTTTCATCTGCTCTTGATCACGAGTTTGCCTATGGGAAGAGCTAGAGGCTCCATTAGATGCTGCGACCACTTCATTGTATATGTTTGGAGTTGCGTCATGGTAGCTTAAGTCTACAGTATCATTTTTTCCATTCACTATGGTATCTACGGTATCATTATTTGCATCATACTGCTCTACTTTATCTGTTATTTTTTGAGCATTCAGACAATCGAGCTAAGAGGTGGAGTCCGAGGCTATCGCTTTTCCTTTAGCTACCGTACCAGTTTCAGCAACAAAACTTTGGGAATTGTTATCATCTAATAATGTATTTGTTTTACCAGAACAATTAGCTTCATTCAGTTTTTGGAGAGGTTGTTGAGAGTCCACATTCTCGTTTAAATGTATAAATTCAGACTATGTACAAAACCGACTATTGTTTTGTGATGCATGTTCATTATCTGTTTTATTATTGTTGTATGCTTATTCAGTAGATACACTCGCAGCTGTATCCTGAGTGACTGGATTATGATCAGCTTGCATTTCATAACTATCAGTAGATGTTGCATCTCCATTTTTTCGATCTCGTTGCTTACTTAAGTTTCAGTCTTTCCAAATGTCCAAAACACCCGCACGAACTGCATTTTTGTGGCCATCATTCATGGTATTTTCTTTCTCATTCTCATCTAAAAGGGGGACTACTTTTGAAAACGAAAAGTTTGCATCCACTTCAATTAATACTTTTACAAATGTAAATTTATCATTCCACTCGTCATTTGGTCTGATTTATTTGGTCTACCAATCAAGGAAGCTATTCTACCTATCCTTTCTTCGGTCCAAAACTCAATTTCTAAATTTGAAAATCTAACCCATAAAGGAATTGATTGTAAGAAATCTTTTGTTAATTTCATACCTCGTGATCGTTTTTTCATCATCATCCGTCTCTTATCATAGAAGTACGGTCCATTTACCAAAACCTTGTCATAATCTTCAGTTTTGTCAAATTTCGTAATATGGAACCCATATTCCTTGAAATATACTTGAAACTTGCTTCTGGCTTCCAAACTCTGGATAAACCTTAAAATACTTATAGTAGGGTGATGCACACACTACCAATGATAATATACAGGAAGGATTACATGTTGATAGTGCACAAGGAAATACTGCACGTCCAAAAAGGCTAACAAGGGTACCTAGGAAGCTGCTAGACTAAGGTATCAAATGGCACCACCGATTGTGAAATTGCAGCTACTTTTTCTGTTTTTTAGAGTTACTTTTTCATTCTGTTATTTACCTATGGATTTGGCGCTTTTGTTGTGTGTTTTGACGCTCAAATATTGCCACGTCCTCAAAGTTGTTAGAGGAAACAGACTATATAAATGTATCCATGCTACCAGAAAAGATATAGAAGAATTTATTTGCAAACTTTTCTCTCATAATCCTTTCTTTTCCAGTCTTTTTCGTCTCCTTCATCCCCATTATTTCTTCCTTGCTTTCTCTGTATTGGTAGAATCACATCAGTTTGTGACCATGACATACAGTAAAATAGAGTTTATCCATTTGTCCCTTGCTCCATTGACAATTTGCATAGACAGTTTGGCACACCTTAAGATATTGAATTCACGAGGAAGATAATAAGGTATCCGCATGTAAGTTAAGATCTCATTTTCTGCAACCACTACGCTCAGTGTTATCCGGCATTTTAACCTGGCTATATTGAACTAATTGCACAAATTAGATTCAACTGTTATCAAGGCCGATGGCTCCAAAGTGATGATTGTGAGGTCCAGAAGTCAAGTACAGATGGTAACATGGAAGTCAAGGTTGAATAGACTTGATAGATATGCAAGGCAGAATATTTGAAGCATGAAATATGATTCAACACATAGGAGGAATCATCATAAATTAGCTCCAATAATAGGGATCGACATGTTTCAAGGTGTGAGAGCATTCCTATAGAAAACAATTAATATCTCAAGATCCACAAGTCCATTGCATATGAAATTTTTGAGCAAGAAATGAGAACCCTAGGGAGCCTACCCTAGGGATCGCACCTCAAGGAGATGAAGTTGGAGGGATCGGTATACTTCCCTTTAAAGAGATCGGCAGAAATCAACAAGCAAACCATGATGGAACAAAGATCGAGCAATATCTCAAGATTTATCGATTCAATTAGCATGAAATTTGGAGGCTAAGCGTGTTTTAGCATAAGGAAGCCACCATAGGGATCAATACCGATCCCTCTTCATTGAGAATTGGGCCATGTGATCCCCTTTGGCCCATATGGCCCTGACGGTCCTTCTGCCGAGTTTTTAAGAGATATTTGGTCGTCTTTGTCTATAAATATAAGCTTGGTTGTTCATTTCCGGGGCCTAGACGCTGCTGATTGCTTTATATTCTTTTATAACTAAGGATTTTCATCCGATCTCTATTGTACTCAGATTATAAAGTGATTAATAAAGCAATCTATTTAAAGTGTACGTAGACAAACAACACCGAATCACTATAAATTGTTGTGTGCGTGTTATTCTTTCAATTTACCGCTGTTTATTTGTTATTATCCTCTATTTTCATTTTATATTCTTCATTTATTTCTCTCTAAAACTTCTATTGAGTGTTTGTGCCAATTTTTGGTGCTTTCACCGAAACCTTGATTCTCAGCCAATTTTTGGTGCTTTCACTGATCCCTTTTCCAGAGGAGGGAACTTATCTATGCACACTAGGATTCAAGCTGGAGCTGTTGCAGCTAATTTGGATGATGGAGTTCAATCGAATGCTAACTAGTTGCATCCCCGGAATGATGATGAAGTGAATTTACGAGATATACATCGGGAAGATGTTGAACCAAGAAGGCGTGGAACGGTCCGTAGACATCGACTGGACCATTCACGTGAGGTGGAACACAACCACCGCTTGGCACCAACTATCCAAATGCCGGACTTGTCAGTTATGGTTAGACAGTTAGTAAGAGAGAGCCAAGGCTTGACCAATGATGACTGGGAAATCTCGAGAAGTCATGCATCATTCATTGACAATGTCCTACATGCAGAGTATCCAAGGAGGTTCAACATGCCGTCGATGTCTGCCTACGAGGGAAAAAACCAACCCCATGCAGTACATCATGAGATATGAATGGTTGATGGTTTCTGCATAAGCAGATGATGCAACCAAGTGTAGATGTTTTCTCATAACTCTCTTTGGAATAGCAACAATGTGGTTTACAAGGTTACCCTCACAGTCGATCTCTAGATTTGATGATTTGGCAACAAGGTTTGTAGAGTAGTTCCGTATGCACGCAACTCGCCCCAAAGATGTAATGTCCCTATCCAGCGTGATCCAAACTCTGGGAGAATCGTTGAAAGATTATTTAGAGAGATTCCATATAGCTGTTATAGAAATCAGTAATCCGAATGACCATATAATATTGCTGGCCATAATAAGAGGGATTGATCCAGATTTTGATTTTGGCGATTGGTTAACTAGCAAGCCACCCGCAACGTTGGAGTATTTTTATGCAAAGGCGGCTCAGTATTTGAGGAAGGAGGAAGCCAGATGCTCCAAGAAGAAGAATGTTGCGGGACCAAGTGGAGAGGGAGTATGAAGTAATATTGCAGTGAAGCGATTTGTTGATAGCTCTGGAAAAGTTCAAGTGAATGTCCAGAACAAACCGAATCAACAAAAGAAAGGTGGAGATAGGAGCAGAGAACGAAAGAGGGAATGTAGGATTCTGATGTATAATACTCGCATGCCACTGAATACATCACTAGAGAATATCTATTTGTCTACCTGCAACACCATGTAGTACAGGAGGCTGCCTCCAAAAAAAATCAACGGAGAAGCGGAAACAAACCAGAAAATATTATCGGTTTCACGAATGTTATGGACATAAAAAAATGAATGTAGGCATCTCCAGAATATTATTGAAAAGCTGATTTGAGAAAGGAAGTTACAACAGTTTGTAAAAACCCCGCAGGATGACAGGCATGGGACATTCGACCACAACCGAGGACAAGCACCGCACAGGGCTGAGGAGCCTGCGCGGACTGGTGGAAGATTGGTAATCAATACAATAGTTGGAGGACCGCATCCAACTGATAAAATTTGGCATGAGATGGAGCGTTACGCTAGTGCGATTAAGCATGTGGATTTTGAATGATGTTCAAGTACGGAAGATGGAGCTCCAGAAAAATAGCAACGTATAATGGCAGATGATATCGTGTTTAGAAACATAGATGCAGACGAGGTGGAGGCTCCAATGATCGACCCAATGGACATTTCGGCCATGATCGGCCCCGCTTTAGTGAGAAGGATATTGGTGACTGTGGAAGTTCTGTAAATGTAATTTTCAAAAAATCTTATGATTAGATGAGGATGGAAGCCAAGGACTTGAAACCGTCTCAAGCCCACATTCATGGATTTAATGGTGCTGCAACTGAAGTTGTTGGATATGTTGAATTACTTGTAGAGTTGGGAGAAGGTGACCATAGGAGAGTACGGATTCTGCCTTTTGTTGTTTTGGATGTTGACTCTCCATACAACACTTTTCTGGGCCGACCAACCCTAGCTGAGTTCCAAGCAGCTATTGCCCCATGGTGTTTGACTTTGAAGTTCCTTACAGATAATGGTGTTGGAGTTGTTCATGGTGATCAGGCGGCAGAACGTGCCTATTATGTAGCTGAGTTGAGAGATGCTCACTGCAAGGAGAAAGGTAAGGGTGTGGACAAGTCAGTTCGCATCCAAGCCATTGAAGATTGACAACTAGTGCTTGAGCCTTGCCTCGGGTGCCGCAATCCATTCTATAGAGATATAAATCTGAGAGATAATGAGGAGGAGCCTAAAGAGACCAAAGGCTACACCGGTTAAGTTGACGATTGACATCACAGTCAACCATAACGACCCGTCATGAGTCCTAAAGATTGGATCAAAACTCAGCCCTCTGATGATGAAAGAACTTGCTTGATTTCTTCGAGCCAATCTCGACGTATTCGCTTGGACTCACTCTGACATGTGTGGGATCTCGCCTGCCATTGCGAGCCATGCATTGAATATCAACCCGAGGCATGTCCCAGTGAAACAAAAAAGACGTGGCAAAGATCCGGAGAGATCTGTCGCTCTTAAAGAGGAGGTGGATAGACTAAAAAACAATTGGTTTATTTACGATGCCCTCTACCCAAAGTGAGTATCTAATCCTATACTTATGAGAAAGGCGAATAGAAAATGCCCGACATGCGTTGATTACTCAGACTTGAACAAGGTATGCCCAAAAGACAGCTTTTCCCTTCCAAGGATCAACCAGCTAGTAGACTCAACCGCGGGACACGAATTGCTATCTTTTATGGATGCATACTCAGGATACAACCTAATCGCAATGCATATTCCCGACCAAGAGCACACCAGTTTCACTACCGATGTTGGATTATATTGCTATGTGGGAATGCCGTTCGAACTAAAGAATGCTGGAGCAACCTACAAATGCCTAGTCAACGGAATGTTTAAAGATTAGATCGGAAAAACAATGGAGGTATATGTGGATGATATGCTCGTGAAGTCACGACAGTCTAGTGACCACATTAGAGACTTGGTTGAAATGTTCAACATCCTCCGACATTATAAAATGAAGATTAATCCTCTGAAGTGTTCTTTTGGTGTTACATCGGGAAAGTTCTTGGGTTTCATCGTAAATGCCCACGGAATCGAAGCTAATCCCGAGAAGATCCAAGCTATTCGTAATATCCAAGCGTCGAAGACTATCAAACAAGTATAGAGCCTGAATGGGAAGGTTGCCGCCCTAAGCCGATTTATTTCCAGAGCTACCGACAAATGCATTCCTTTCTTTAACTTGATTAGGAGAGGAAAAAGAATTTTCGAATGGACATAGGATTGTAGAGATGCATTTCAAGCTTTGGTGAACCACTTAGAGAGACCTCCCATCTTATCAAATCTAGTGGATCATGAAGATTTATATACCTACTTAGCCGTGTCGGTACACGCTATAAATGCCGCATTGCTTCGCGAAGAGAATCGAATCCAGAGTCCGGTCTATTATGTTAGCAAGCGATTGATAGGGGCTGAAAGGAACTTTCTGAAGATAAAGAAAATGGCATACTACTTGCTGATTGCATCACGAAAGCTCCGCCCTTACTTCCAGGCATACCCTATCTATGTTTAAACCGACCGACCGTTATGACAGGTCATGCAGCAACCTGAGATGTCTGGAAGGTTATTCAAGTAAGATATCAAGATTAGAAAATTCGACATTACTTATCTTCCTCGTAGGCGTATCCAGGGTTAGGCACCGGTGGATTTTATAGCAGAATTTACTGCATAAGATGATTTTCCAAAGATCAGTGAAACCTCTACCACATGGTAGAAGTTATATACGGATGGAGTGTCCAATGATCCTTGTTCTGGAGCTAGAATTGTGCCTGTAACTCTTGAAGATCGGTCAATTTTCTATGCTTTAAAGCTTGATTTTCTTGCAACAAACAATGAAGCTGTGTATGTGGCTCTGATTGCTGGACTTAAACTCGCCAGAGAACTGGGGATAAAGTCGCTTGTTATGACTCACAATTGGTTGTATGCCAAGTCAAGGGAGATTACCTAGCTAAAGGAAAATGACTTGCTCCATACCTTACCCAAGTCCAAGAGTTGTTGATTGACTTTGAGTACTAAGGCATTACGCACATTCCTCGGGATCAAAACAGAGAGGCTGATTCATCAGTGAAGTTTGCTAGCACCGAGGACACACAACAGATAGGCTTGGTTCTAGTCGAAGTATTAAATGCTCTGAGAATAAACCTGATGGAAATCGACCGGGTACTAGGGACGAAGCCTGAGAAGGAATTTGTATGACTCTGATTAAAGACTATTTGCTATGGGGAGTTCTTCCTAAATGAAGGAATAAGAAGCGACAAGTCCTTCGTAAAGCTTCACGATATTTCATATAGGAAGGAGTTATGTACAGAAAGGGTTTTTCCATTCCCCTGCTCCGATGTATCACTCATGATGAAATAAAACAAGTCCTAAAGGAAGTTTATGAAGGAGAATATGGCGATCGCATTGGGGGGAAAACTCTAGCAAAGAAAATACTCTATTACGGGTATTATTGACCAACTGTCAATCAGATGCTGCTGATTATATAAGGCAATGCGACAAGTGCCAGATATATCCAAAAGTTCTAAGAGCTCCGCCGATGGAAATTACACAAATGGTCAGTCCATGGCCATTTTCCATATGAGGCATAGATATTATCGGTTCCTTACCGATCTCCAAGGGTGGTGCAAAGTACGGCATCATTGCAATTGTTTACTTCACTAAATGGGCCGAAGAGGAACCATTAACTACAAACACAACAAAGAAAGTAATCAACTTCATTATTCGGAACATCATCTGTCGTTTCGGTCTTTAACGAACTATTGTAACAGATAATAGGACTCAATTCGATAGTTCTGAATTCGATGACTTCTGCAGTAAGCATTATATTGAAAAGAGATTTGCAACAGTCGCTTACCCTCAAGCCAATGGACAAGTTGAAGCTATGAACAAAATCATAAAGTCCATTCTGAAGAAGCGTTAGGAGAAGGCCAGAGGCAAGTGGGTAGATGAACTCCCGATGGCACTATGGGCTTATAGGACCACACGCAAGTCTGTGACTGGCCATACTCCATTTGCCATTGCTTACGATTCCGAAGCTATTATTCCTATTAAGCTTGAAGTTCCTTCTCATCGAGTGACCTACTATGATCCTAGAATGAATAAAGACCTCCTCTTAGATTCTCTAGACTTTGTAGATGAAAAGCATGAAAAAGCTGATTTGAGGGCAGCTACGCACCGACACTGAGTCGCCCGATACTACAACACCAAAGTCTGACCTAGAACCTTTGAAATCAGCGATCTCGCCTTGAAATGGGTTTTTCCTGCCCCGTCGCATATGAATCCTACTTGGGAAGGACCATACATCATTGAACAAAGGCTTGGAGAGGGAACTTTCAAGCCAGCGACTGTTGATGGCATAACACTCCCAAGGGCATTGAATAACAAGCATTTACGACGCTATTTCACTTAGTTTATTCATTTTTCATTCAATTGTATTTAATTTCAGGAATTGATTTAGCATTTAATTTTCAAAGATATGTAATAAGACAAATTATGTCATTTCTTTCTGTTTGGCAAATAAAGTTTTGAATTTCCTTGATATCTGTGTTTGCTGTAGCAGTACATATTAGTTACGATACTGGACTAACCAGTATTAACATGTCCAAGTAGGTTCCCAGAGTTTGGAGCAAGCCGAGTATATAAGTTCACGATTAAACTAAACGAAATGAGAATGGTCCTACCGTTCATTTGACGATCCACGTTCACAACTTGACAGACAAATACCCAACGAGGGATAGATGTGGTTCAACCATCCAATGACCAACCTAATCCTATCAAACGATAGGACAAATATGAATCAAAAGCGATCGTGACACGACCGATGCTCGCTAAGTTAACCCTCGGACTTGGGGGCAAATCAATCAATTAAGGAAAGTACGATCCGACTATTTTTCGATATTACTCTAACTAGAGTGTGGGTTGGAGTATAAACACAAGCCGGGTGTGCTTCGACCACCCGCTAACTAACTCTTATCCCCAGGGCGTAGACTAGGGTATAAACACAAGCTAGGTGCGGTTTGACCACCCGCTAACTAACTCTTACCCCCAAAATGCATATATGAGCATAAATAAATAGAAGTGTGTGGTTCGACCACTCATTATTCTATGAAATCCGGCCTGAAATCGACAGGAGGAGTATAAACTCACAAAGGATGGAGTTCATCCATCAACCATTTAACCATGCTAACCCAAGATTGGGTGCAGGAGTATAATCATTCAAACCGCTGAATCCGACAGTGCAACACCAAGGCACGAGTCCTGGTTTGACTTAGGGCCATGACCACGTGGATGCCTTGGGATAGAATTAAGGGATTGTTATCCGAATCAATGAGAAATAAATTACAAGTAAATTGAATGGAAAGTAATAACTCAACTACTTAAGTAACAATTCACATGAGAGTTCAATAAGCTTCAAAATTGTGATACGAGTTTATTCGAAAAATGAAGGACGGTCCCGTATAATCACGGCTAACAAAAAGGAAAATAGATATACAAGTTATGTACAAACAGAGCTGAAGGGACGGCTATTCCTTTTGTCTTCTCTCATTTTTGGATTTTTTGGGAGTGGCGCCACCCGAGCTTCCGTCTGTCAGTTTCCTCGATCCTTTACCGCCTTTAGTGGGAGAGCTTTCAAAAGTAGGAGGGGTTTTTTGGGAATCGACTCGCCAGGTGGAATGACTTGTAATGGAACGAAATTTGGATCATCGATATCCACATCGACGGGTTCAGTCTTGGTTTGTTTCTTCAACAACTCCTCCCTCTTGATGCGCTCCTTTAAGCTGAGCTCATCGGTGTGTTTAGAGGTGCCGGTGATCACAACCTCATCAGATTCATCCAGCGACAGCAGATCTTCAGCTTTATCATCATCGAGTGTTCCGATAACTTGAGCATTGGGCCCAGAAGCATCGGTGGCTGCCGAAATCTCAGTAGCTGTCGATCGTTGCTCCACAGCGGCATCACTTTTTGGAGTTTGGATGGGACCTGAAAGACCTACAGATTTGTGGAAATAAGAAGATAAGCCCATGACTATTGGGCATGGAGAACGAAACCTCTCGAAAATTAGAGAGTAAAGTGGAATACCTACGTCCGGCTGACTCTCAGTTGTCGCTGGAGTGCTCCCTTTCAAAATAGGGGTCAGCACCTTAGAGTGATAACCAGGTTTGTCCGGATCGTAGCTCAGATCTTCTCCCGGGCCGAAAGAAATTGATGCTCCGGCTACTTGAAAAGAAGAGGGGCCTTTGAGATCAGACTTCGAAGACTCAGCGATATTTTTCCCTTTGCCGGAAGGTGTTAGAATGTCGACATATTGGAGTCTCGCAGCGGCAAGGTCTAGGGGTTCATTTCCGCGAAGGATCTCTCGCACTAGTTTCTCTTCGTCCAAATCAGCTTCGCCGAGAGTTTTCATTTTCATTTCAACAATATATTCCCAGGTCTCGGCAAGAGACTCAAGATAACCCTCTCCATTAAAGCTCGGATCGCGGTGGAGAAGTACTTTTACATTATATTCAATGATCGGGGGATAGAACATGTCCTTGGTATCATTCTGATCGGCTTCCTTGGCATCATCCACTTGGGCCTCGAGTTGTTCTCTCATCTCATTATGGCCCGCTTCCCTTGCCTCTTCTTTGAGGACTTCAATTTGAGCAAGTTGTTCATCGAGCTTAATTTTCAAAGTCTAGGCCTCAACTGCCTCTTCACAATATCTTTGCGATTCTTTTTGAGCTTTGATTTTCTCTTCCCTCTCCTTCTTAATAAGTTCTTCAAGATCCTCAATGCGGCGGGTCGGAATATTTTTCTACTTCTGAAAAGTATATTTTTCCAAGGCAAGTGCACCGCTGCGGTTGAGAGCAACATCAAGTTCCTTTTTGTGGGTAACCTCTAGACGACTCACCACTTCAAATGTTTCCTTAGCACTTTTTTCTGCCTCGGACAGTTTTACCGTCAAGTCCGAGATCTCAGTATCTTGGTGTTTGATTATATCTTTGTCGTAGATCGCCTCTAGCTTTAGGCGATCAATTTCATGCTGTCGGTCAATAGACACCTCAGAGGACTTTTCTGTCAAGTGCTGGAACGATTCATGTTGAACAAAAACGTCATTGACGCATGCGAGAGAACTTGCCTTAACATTCCCTGGGATTGTATGAATGGAGGGGAGAAACCTAAGCCCATCAAAACAAATCTTTAGGAAAATGACCTTAAGTTTGGCCAATTTCTCTACTGTGGAAGCTTCAAGAGCAATGGTCGGCAAAGATGGATCGAAAGCGACGATTAGACATTTGCTCGACCTGCGGTCACAGGACTACTTAGATCTGGATGAACCAGAATACTGCTTAGGTGGTACAACAGCTAGAGGACCACGGAAAGAGGTCTGATCGCTACTATGCACAGGAAGATTAGATTGCACTTCCATATGGGATGACCGAGATTGGGATTTATGTTTTCAAGATGAAGATTCCCTCGAACGATGACTTCTTTCTCAGTCGTCATCCCTCTCTTTACGCCTACCCGATTCTGAATTACGTTTAGATCCGTATTGCATTGAGGAACCCCTCAAGCAATCAAAAGCTCAGGATTGAGACATCAAACCTGCAAAAAACCAAATACCAAAGTATAAGTGACCATTGCACAAAAGATAGATGGAAATCGCATGGTGAAGTGCACGTGATTGTGAGTGTCCTAGTGTCCCCCCAACAGACCGGTTGCTACAGCCTTGCTCATGGGAGTTTTCTCTACTTTGCCGGTAGGATGAATGCCATCACCACTTCTGGTGGGAAAATTGAGCCCATCAGTATTGATGTGTAACACCCCACATTTTTAGATAATTATATAAGCAAAATAATTATTAACAGTGAAAATGAGCATTTTTGGAATTTTTAGAATTTAGCTACAGGAGTTGCACCATTGGGTCCGTGACAATTTTCTGATCAATTTCCATATATAACTTGTTGAAATCCGAGCTAGTATGTAGATGTTACAAGAGAAACAAGAAATCAGAATTATATTACAATTAAACAAAAAAAAGACCTATAGGGGTCGACCCTTGCTATGGATGGGTCGACCCACAGGTCGACCCGCACATAGCCCAGGTCGACCCGCATTAGTGCTTGGACAATTTTCCATCCAGGTACGAGCCGAAGAGTGTAAAATTGATTTTTTTGTGAAATCCTGTGCGTTTGTAGCTGCATCTGATGGTTCTTAGTGAGCCTATGATGTGGTTGCACCAGATTAAATTTTCAAATCCGACGGCCTAAGATCTCTAAGCCACACTATAAATAGAACCCTAGGCCTAGCTATTTTTCTCATTCAGATTTTCTCCTAATTGGGTTCATTGCCTGAGGCTGAACCCTAAATAGAAAATTCTTCTGAGGAGGAAATCTTTTTAATAAAAATATAATACACCCTAGAAGTGGATCTAGGAAGGCCAAGGATTAGAGCTAAGGACCACAGGTGAGTGTTTTGTAATTATTTTAGATTTGTAAGCAATTTAAAATAATAGGGTTCTCAATTGTTGTAGTTTTTCTATAATTTTGAGACATTTTTTATGTAAGTTTATTTACAGTTGGTTTTTAAGTAAATTTCAGAAGTTCTTTTCAGTCTATTCTTATTCAGCTATTTTATTCAGTTATTTGCAGTTATTTACATCTATTTTAAGTTGGAATTTAGCCTGTAAATATTAGTTTCTTTTTATAGAGATTTAATCCTTTTTGACGTGAATAAAATATTAAAAAGAGAAGAATTCGCAAATATGTATTAAAATAGAAAAACACTAAATTTACAGAAATCAGATGTAAAATGAGAAAAACTGAAATAAAATAGAGATGGACCGAAATAGGCATATTTTAGATATTTGCAAGCATGATTATAACAAGTGGTTGTAACTAAAAGGAGAAAATAGAAGAGTAACTGTTGCAAGAACAATTATAACACGTAGGTAATAATTAGAAAGAAAGAAATAAAAGAAGGGGCTTATTTTAAAACTTAGATCTTGGATTAAGTTAATAAGCAAATATAGCAGTAGTAGCCCGTACCTGCAGCATTCCCTTTCAGGTCTAGCACTGATGGTCTCACACGTGGGTGAGGCTAGACATGCTTATGATGATTAGGGTAAATAAATGGCCAATAGATAGAGCCTCAAATTTGGGGATTTGGGAAAAGAGCGCAAAGTTAGAAGATTTGTTTGTTAGGACCAGTACCGGCAGCATTCCATTTCAGGTCGAGGACTGATGGTCTCACACGTGGGTGAGGCTCGGCACGTTTATGCTGATTAGGGTAAATAAAGGGTCAAATAGGGGGCGACGGTTAGTGTGTACCGGCGATGACCGAGTGTACGACATCGATTAGGGTAAATAATCCGCTACTGCGTACTAAGCGCTAAGAGGTGTCTTTTGCTGTGGGACTAACAGGATTGGCTCACAGTGGCACAACGGAGACAGGAAAGGCCAATCAATGGGTAGAATTAGGATTTCAGCCTAATCAAGTTAGCAGTTGAGATAGGATTAGGGTTTCAGCCTAATCACGGCAGTTTAAGACAAGTGCAAACAATCAAAGAAAACAATCAAACAGAATCAGAAACAGTATTTTATGTGAGTTTTATCTTTTCTATACCTTCCTTTCATGCTAGAACTATTGCTTAGTCTATTATCCTTATCTTGCTTAGAAATGCTTGTAATTACTTTCACTCACCAGACTTATTGTCTGCCCCACTCCTCTATCTTTCCGTTTCCCTCAATAGGCCAGCAAAGTTAATGATAGTTGACTCAGGTTGCTTGGAGATTCATTTCCGGAGTTTCCTCATTTCAGATGTATTCTTCTTCTTTTCATCTTTTTTATTGGCTTATGATGGATTGGCACTTATGAGAGGGATTATTATTGTTACTTTTACTCTGATTACATGAGACTGAGATGTATTTTCATAAGACATGAGAGATTTTGAGTTTTTGAGGCATGTTATGTTTTTATGACTTATTTTGAGATGAAGATTAATTTTGAATGATAAGTTATTATTTAAATGTTTTCCGCTGCTTTTACTTATTTTTCCTTGTGAATCTTAGTCTCTGTGATGCTTTAGCTATACCTATAACGCACCACATCCTTTGGTGTGCCCTTTGTAGGAATATTAAGGGGTGTGGGGTGTTTCATTTGGTATCAGAGCCTAAGGTTACAGGATTCCTATAAACTTGTTTTAAAAGTAAAGTATTTTTCAAAGGTAACATATCTTCAAACTAAAAGTATTTTTCAGAAAGAAACTCTTATTATAGAAATAGTTTTCAAGTATAAGAGAGTTTTTTTAAATATCCCCTCAAAGTCTAGTTCAACCTTCTTTCGATTCTTTCGAGCCTAAATTTTCTTTTCTTTGCATAGAATGGCGGACGCCCCAAATCTTCTAGAGAGTGTCCAAGTCCCTGGCTGGTTCCATAGATACCTCCAAGCTACAGCACCAGAGGTGCTAGGGCAAGCGCCCATTGTAGCACCGGCGGGTGGTGGTCCCGTTAATCCACCTACAGTAGCCAATTTTTCAAAGCTATGAAAGGACTTCGCTAATCTAGGAGGTAAGACATTTTCTGGCATGGAGGATTTCATAGAGGCATGAACTTGGTTGAGAAATACGGAGAGGATATTTGGGATATTAGGATTGGAGGACCGACAGAGAGTTCAGCTTGCATCTTGGCAGCTGAAGGGAGAGGCTTATTACTGGTGGGAGATTGTAGAGATGGAAGGTAGAGACATTGGTTGGGTTGGATTTTGGGAAAGATTTGAGAGAAAGTTCTTGTCGCAAGTGGAGGAAAGCATGCAGTTGGAGAAGTTCATTAGTTTGAAGCAGGGGAGTCTTTCGGTGAAAGAGTATATAAATCAGTTTGATGATGAACTTGTTAATACACCGCATAAGAAGGCCACCAAGTTTGCTAAGGGTTTGAACCAGCCCCTCCAAGGGTTGGCATTGACACATGTACCTATGGGAGCGATGTATGAGTCACTTATGGAAATGGCCCTCATATTAGATGTTGCTAAGGAAGAAGAGGTTAAGGAGGTTCCTAAATCAGAAAAATCTAAGAAGCAGTGGTGAAAGAATAAGAAGGATAAGTGCAAGAAGAAAGGAGGAGGACCTCAAAAGAGACAGATCAAGAAAGGCGAGAAGTGTCATAATTGTGGATTGGTTGGGCATTACTCAAAGGACTGTAAGAAGGACACGATGAAGGGGAGGTGTTACAGCTGTGGGCAGCCTGGACACCTTAGTAGAGCTTGTCCTCAGAGGATGGGACAGAGAGCAGGCGCACCTACGACAAAAGTACGGGCTTTGGATGCAGCACCTTCTTGTAGTGGACCGGACCGAGGTAGGAAAGTCTTTGTAGAAGGTTTGATCTCTATTTTGGATTTTCCTATTCGGACTCTTTTTGACTCTGGAGCATCGCATTCTTTTATTTCTAGTTCCTTGGTTGATTGTTTGCACTTGGATATCTTTCTAGTTGTAGACCCTATAGTTGTTTCAAACCCCATAGGAGGATCGACACATTTATTCATGATTTGTAGGGGTTTGAAGTTTTTTATACTAGACGTAGAGTTTGATTGTGATGCCTATGTACAGGGATTTTCGGGATATGGGATGATTTTGGGAATGGACTGGTTATCAACTTATATTGCGATGTTGGACAGCGAGAGGAGAGTCGTCAGACTAGGGACATGTAGCGGACGGACCCTCGAGGTTTCTTGCGACCCACAGGGGTCAGTCATGTTGAGCTTCCTTTATTCCCTTGATTCGTCACTAGGAGAGTTAGATTTAGTTCCAGTTGTTAGAGATTTCCCATACATTTTTGAGGAGGTTAGGGGGCTACCCCCTAATAGAGAGATTGACTTTAGGATCTATCTGAATGATAATGCTAAGCCAGTGGCTTTGCCCGTGAGACATATGGCTCCTAGGGAGAGGAAGGAGTTAAGTAAGTAGATTGGTGAGCTATTAGAGAAATGCTTCATCAGACGGAGCATATCTGAGTGGGGGGTGCCAGTCGTCTTCGCTACAAAGGCAGATGGTTCCCTTTGACTTTGTGTTGACTATAGAGAGTTGAATAAGCTCATGAAGAAGAACCGTTACCCACTTCCTAGGATAGACGATCTTTTTGATCAATTGGTTGGCTCTTTGGTATTTTCTCAGCTTGACTTAGCCACTGGATTTCATCAGCTCAGGATCGCTGACGATAGCATCAATAAGACAGCATTTAGGACACCCGATGGGTTCTTTGAGTGGTTGGTTATGCCGTTTGGGTTGACCAATGCCCCAGCCTATTTTGTAGATCTGATGAGTCGTGTTTTTCGAGATGTCCTAAATAAGTTTATTGTAGTGTTTGTGGACGACATTCTGGTGGTTTCCAAGAGTATGGAAGAGCATGCTATTCATCTTGAGGAGGTTCTTCGTACACTCCGTGTTCATCAGTTGAAAGTAAAATTCTCGAAGTGTCACTTTTGGCATGAGGAGGTGCGTTTCTTGGGACATGTAGTTTCAAGAGAGGGTATAGTAGTGGATCCCGCTAAGGTAGCAGCGGTATAGGATTGGAAGGCCCCCAAGAATGCTACCAAAGTTAGAAGCTTCCTAGGTTTGGCTAGTTATTATAGGAAGTTTATCAAAGATTTTGCTAAGATTTCAGCACCGCTTACTCGCCTCACTAAGAAGAATGCGACATTCGGGTGGGACGTGGATTGTGAGGATTCCTTCACGATGCTAAAGAGGGCCCTTACTAGTGCACCAGTGTTAGTTTTACCCGATGGAGCTAAGCCTTTTACAGTATACACTGATGCATGTGGGACTGGCCTTGGGGCAGTATTGATGCAGGAGGGGAGGGTAGTATGCTATGGGAGTAGACAGTTGAGAACTTATGAGAAGAACTACCCCACCCATGATTTGGAGCTAGCAGCTATTGTTTTCGCGCTCAAGTCTTGGAGACATTACTTGATAGGAGAGAGGTTCGAGCTTTTCACTGACCATAAATCATTGAAGTACTTGTTCTCACAAAAGGATTTAAACTTGAGGCAGCAGCATTGGATGGAGTTTCTGGCATCATATGACTTTGAGATAGCTTACACCCCTGGCAAGGGGAACGTGGTTACAAATGCATTAAGTAGGAAGAGAACAACTCTTAGTCCAATGTTCGTGGAGTGGAAAAGCCTAGATTTTATTTCCACCTTTGATTTTAAGCCCTCTACGGACATTACTCCTAGATTATTGGCTGCACTTGAGGTTAAGCCTACCTTCGTAGATCAGATTGGCCCAAGGCAGCGAGAGGATTCAGAGCTTGTGGATATTCTAGATAGGATTAGCAGAGAAGAGCTCTCTAGACATCTCCAACGCTATTCCACCGATAGTAAAGGGTGGCTAAAGAGAGATGGAAGACTTTGTGTCCTCCGCACTGGTGATTTGATGAGTGCAGTTCTAGCAGAAGCACACCATTCTCGGATGATTATTCATCCGGGTGGTGATAAGATGTATAGGGACATGAAGAGAGTGTTTTATTGGAGTGGCATGAAGAAGGATGTAGCAGAGTTTGTGGCTAAGTTTCTTGTGTGCCAAAGGGTTAAGGCAGAGCAGCAAAGGCCTGACAGATTGCTTCAACCATTGGATGTACCCGAATGGAAGTGGGATAGTGTTTCGATGGACTTCATAGATGGTTTACCACGATCTAGGAAGGGGAATACCAGTATTTGGGTGATTGTAGATCATTTGACTAAGAACGCCCACTTTATTCCAATCAAGAGTAAGAGGACATCACCTTATTTGGCATCCATATACGTTCGTGAGATAGTCCGACTTCATGGAGTTCCCTCTAGTATAGTGAGCAATAGAGACCCTATCTTTACTAGCGAGTTTTGGAGGAGCTTGCAAGAGGTTTTAGGGACACAACATAGATTAAGTATGGCCGATCACCCTCAAACGGATGGCTAAATGGAGAGAGTTAATAGAGTTCTTGAGGATTTGTTGAGAATGTGCATCCTTGATTTTGGAGGGACATGGGAAGAGAACCTTCCTTTAGTGGAATTCGCTTATAATAATAGTTTTCAGGCTAGCATTGGGATGGCTCCTTTTGAAGCGCTTTATGGAAGACCTTGCAAGTCGCCTTCGTGTTGGTTGGAGTCTACAGAAAGATTGCTACTTGGTCCTGACATGGTTAGAGAGACTTTTGAAAAGATTGATTTGATTAGAAGAAGAACGAAGACGGCCCAAGATAGACAGAAGTCCGAGATTCGCAGATAAGCGGAGAAGGGATATTGAGTTCGAGGTAGGAGATTTGGTTTTCTTTAAGGTGTCTCCGCTGAGAAAGGTAGTGAGGTTTGGATCAAGTGGGAAACTTGCTCCTAGATTCATAGGACCGTTCCCCATTGCGGAAAGGGTGGGGAAGATGGCGTATCGGATAAAGCTACCGGAGAGGCTCGTGGGAATTCATGATGTTTTTCATGTTTCGCACTTGAGAAAGTGCTTACATGATTCGGTAGAGGTAGTAGAACCTAGCCAACTTGAGGAAGTTGAAGTGGAGAGAGAAGCATCGGTTTTTCGCATTCCTATCAAGATCATTGGACATGATATCAAGAAGCTTAGGAATAAGGAAGTCTCTTTGGTTAAGGTGTAGTGGGGAGATAGTATTGAGGACGTTACGTGGGTGGCTGAGGAGAAAATACGTATCTCTTATCCGCATCTCTTAGATGGTATGTCTTGAATTCCCTATTTCCATCTTTAGTTTTGAATAGGTTCTTTCCTCTAGTATCCTTTGGGAGGGTAGATCTTAGGATTTAACCTATGGATGGAAGGACTGAATGTAAACATGTTACTAGAACATGTAATGTATGTTGGACGCAAGTGGTTGCAAGTGTTTGCTAATGGATGCTAATGGATGTATATACGCACACTAAGCACTATTATCTCTTAGAGATCGGCCTAACTAGGTCACTAAAGCATGTGCATATGGATGTGTGTGCACTTGCATTTTTATTTCATGGTTGCTATGAATGGATGATTATCATATGATTTTTGCATTTGGATGATGATTGTAGCACACATATAGAACTATCAGTTGTCATTAGGGAATTTGCATTCATTTGGATACATGGCCTGGACATGAGCGCATAAAAAGAAGGTCGACTGAATCAGTAGACCGCCTAATCTTTTGCATTAGTTAGGGACATTGACACTACACTATTGCATATGTCATAAATTGCATTAAAAAGCTTAAGGATAATGGATGTAATGGATGATGGTTGAATATGTGGTTGTGGAATTTGGATGAAAATATTTATCTCATTTTTCTGTCCTTGGAGATTTCGGAGGTGAAATCCTTTAAGGAGGGGAGAATGTAACACCCCGCATTTAGCTATGAGAGTTGCACCATTGGGTCCGTGACAATTTTCCGATCAATTTCCATATATAACTTGTCGAAATTCGAGCTAGTATGGAGAAGTTACGAGAGAAACAAGAAATCAGAATTATATCACAATTAAACGAAAAATAATAATAAGACCCATATGGGTCGACCCGCACATAGCCCAGGTCGAGCTGCATTAGTGCCTAGATGATTTTCCGTCCAAGTACGAGCCGAAGAGTGTAAAATTGATTTTTTTTGTGAATTCCTGTGCGTTCGTAGCTGCATCCGATGATTCCTAGTGAGCCTATGATGTGGTTGCACTAGATTAAATCTTCAAATCCTATGGCCTGAGATCCCTAAACCACACTATAAATAAAACCCTATGCCTAAAAATTTTTCTCATTCAGATTTTCTCCCAATTGGGTTCATTACCTGAGGCTGAACCCTAAATAGAAAATTCTACCGAGGAGGAAATCTTTTTAATACCCTTTCATCAGGAATTTGGAGATTTTAAACCCTTTCATCAAGTTTTCTAAATGTTGGGAAGATGACTCTTCGTCGACAGAAGTGATAACAAACTCTGGAACCTTAGCAGTTTTTCTCCTGCAGAGCTTATATGCAAGCTTCTTTCTTCTCTTAGCTGCCTTGTGATGGTCCAACCATAGGCGCCTTGCTCAGGCTTGCATCAGTGTCGCTAGGCTCGTTAGTTTGGCCCCCCTAGTTTTTCCTTTTTCGGCGTCATCCCGAGTCCCCTCCACTAGGCTATGACAGGGTTATTGATATCCCCTCCTTGTTCTATAATCTTTTTTGATAGTGCAGCACTTCTAGGAAGCCCGATGTTGCAGCCTTCTTCCAGTAGCCCTAATAGAGATAACCACTCGTCGGTTACGAGGAGTCTAATGTCCCTGTTACCGACCGTCGTGGCGCGAACTGCAGAAATTGCTCTTGAAAAACTATCGCCCTCTAGATATGGGAGGACACCTATAGATATTTAGAATGTTAGTTGATTCAGAATATGACTTGGATTAAGGAATTTTAGAATAAAGCGAAGACGACACTTACGTCCTTCCAACCATCGCTTTGCAAAGCCAGGCGGAGATCGAACATAGAACCATTCATGTTTAAAAAGGGCGAGTTTGTTCAAGCACCCGTTAAGACTTGACAGTTGGGAGAAGGCTCTAGGAAATCATAAGGACTTCCTGACCGTCGTTTAAAGTTGTAAATAAACCTTATGTCCTCAGGAGTTGGCGGGCGGAATAGGACGCTCGTGAATAATAAGAAAGTGCCATGGAGAAAGGCATAGCTGTTCGGATGAAGCTGAGTGAGGGCTATTCCAAGATTTTTTACCATCTCCTAGATTAAAGAATTAAAGGGGGACATGCATCCGGCCCAGCACATGAATTTGTTGCATGCTGTGTACCCCTCCGGGGGCAAGTGAGCCCTGCATTTATCGAAGGAGCCAGAACATCTTCGAATGGAATTCCATGTTTGGAACAAAGTCTGCAAAAGGCGGTTTCATCAATTCTGAAGTATTGAGAATCTGTCGGGTTATCTAAGAGTATAGCGCCTTCTACACCGTCGGAGGCAGGACTTATATCTTCCACCGGGAGGACGGGAACATCAGAAAAAAGGTTGGCTGGTGGGCCGGAAGCTTCTGTTCGTTCAGTTTGATGACCAGGGTAAAGCCTACCAGATATGGTTGCGGAACGCAACTCAGCTTCGGGATTCACTACAAGAAAATGGTCTATTAATAGCAAGAGAGCATTGCATTAAAACATATCTTGCTATTGTTATCTATTTACCAGTAATTTATAACTGGTCTTCACGCCATCATTAATCAAAAGAAAAGGTTAGCGGTACATTTTCACGCTCCCATACTTATTCCTTTTCTAATGTCTTCCCCGAATCCCACTTTTCACCCTTCAGTTCAAAAACTCTAAAAACGAGTGCTCATCTTCACTTCAAATCCATAAACTTCACTGAAGCATCGATGCTATTTTTCTTCTCTTATCCATTCAGTTGAAACTCTAATTCCTTACGTTTGCCGAAGCTACTCTGTAGATACCCAAATTCGACTATTTTAGGTATATTTTTTAATCCAATATGTTCATATGACCCAATCTGACTATCCAGACCGTTGTCCACATCAAAACCCTAACCATCCTTGGTGCTAAGGTACGTTGGTGCTCTTGCAACATCTTCTCCACACATATCACGCTGCTGCTACGATTGCCCTGATTCTACCATGATTTTTGCCTGGAAAGGGGAGACCTTGCAGGAGTATTGGTGGTGCACGTAGAGGGCTTTGGATTGTGGTCCTAGAGGTGGGCCAGATCTGATTGTAGATGAGGTAGCGATGCTACGCTTTTGATTCATAAGGGATTGAAGGTGGAGAAGGAGCATGAAAATAACAGAAGTTTACTAGATCAAACCAGTACTGATAATATTGAGCTTCAAATTGTGTTGACTATTATTAGGGATAGATTAAAGGTAGATCCCACAAAGTATAGGAAGATGAAGGAGAGATTGGTTGGTGTTAGTGAAGTAACTACAAATAGTGTTAGAGGTTGTATCAGATGTAGGCTAGTGTTAGAGGTTGTATCAGATGTAGGCTAGTGGCGCCTTAATCCTTATGTTTGCCGACTCCAGAATCGGATGAGCTTTAGGTATAATACACACGCTGTTTTATAATGAACGCTGATTTTATAGGTGCATATATATTGCACTGTTTGAATCAGTTTATTCAAAAAAAATTATTATCTGTGTGTTGAGCTCTTTTGCATGTGTTTGTTATATCCAAGAAACAAGTTAAATTAAATGCCTTTGATTCTAAGCTAGATATTCCTATGTCAACATGTGAATATGCATGAACAAACATTATTTCAGCATGACAAGTGAGATGCTTTGACAGTAATTGTTCTGGAATTCTTTTCCAAACAAGGTTTATTATTT
This sequence comes from Allium fistulosum, assembly GCA_030737815.1. Classification (NCBI taxonomy): domain Eukaryota; kingdom Viridiplantae; phylum Streptophyta; class Magnoliopsida; order Asparagales; family Amaryllidaceae; genus Allium; species Allium fistulosum. The sequence continues at coordinate 304,215,903 of CM060905.1, read as the reverse complement.
TTAAACTTTACACTAGCCAAGAATAGTCGTGTTTATGCTATCATGGGGCATGGTTTTGCGAACAACGAAACTAGAAAATGAATAAATATTGCACAAAAGGAATGTAATGAGCTTCACTTTGATCCACATATCAATTACCGCTCCACTAGATTTGTTAACCTTCGAAAGATACAATTTAGCTGTATTAGTTAAAAAAGTGTACTCTAACGTTACATATTTAAAATTCAAAATTCAATTCTCATAATCCCACATAAAAATTTCTCTGTTAAACTAGCATGGTTCAAAATATATATATATATATATATATATATATATTATGGCTATTCTTGTTTTTAAATAGGGGTTGGTGATCTGCATATTTTGTATATATAAGAGTGAAAGAAAACAAATTACACGAAATGGGTTTATAATTTATGTGTAGGAAACGGACCCTGAATACATCTTCCATTTTGTTACTTAAGACCTTTAGCTGAGTGACGTGTCATAATTCATTGCAGACATGTTAGGAGTACTGCATTTAACAACGTGGCATTAGGGGTTGCAAAAAATGTAAGCAAATATAAGTGTAGTAAGAAATAGAGGTCCGAAAGAAAAATAATAAAGGAACAAATACCTATGTTGTTAATTGAAATGAGAAAAACAAGAGTGCATATTTCAATTTAGCGGAGGACTAGAAGTCTGTGAGTATAGATAAGCAAAAGTTCAAAGGAAATCTTAAACAACCTTTGACATTAAAGATGTGTTTTTACTTGAATGCTTCTTGTATACTTGTACTTGAAGTTTCTTGTAGTTTCAATCTTTTACATGTGTAAGATTTTGGTTTGGATATAACTTCTTTTTTTGCGATTCAAATTAAATGCATAAATTCTTTTGGAGATTGAAATTACATATTCATTACTATTGGTACATACTAATAATAATTATCCTCAAATGGAGATTTACTTACTGTATGTGTACCTTTTATATTTCAGTATGATGCAAAAGTAGAACTAGAAATTAAAAAAAATTGATCTTCAAATCTATAATGTTTTCGAGGTGGCAAGGTAAAAACCACCATGTAAAAATAAATTAACTTTAAAAATTATGTTCTGGACTATGAAAATAAAAATGATTGAAACGAGTTGTGCAAAAAAAGTCCATTATGAAATTGCTCATTATCTTGGCAATATTTCATTCATACATGAAATGTAATATAGCTAGTTTTAATGCAAAAGTAAACATTTAAAATGGTGATTAGAAATCTGACTCAAATATCGTATGTGTTCAGTTTGTTGAACCAGAGAAAATTAATAGCATGGAGAACTTGAGAGGAATATTAGTTTGTACATATATTTCTCAACTCCATGTAAATCTGCAACTTGTGGTGCTGTAACCATGACAGAAACTTAGAATGATGACATCTTTGAAAATTGATTAAAAAAAAGACATCTTTAAACATTTATGTTAATCTACTTTTTTGTCTCACAGCTATCTTAAGGGGTTAAAGAACAATATCTCTAGACAAGAGTCATTCTGACCAGACGGCGTTCACTCAACGTCATGAGGCTATTGCTGATATGAAGTTCACCTATGTAGTTTCATGTCAGATTTATGGAATGTAGAAAAAATCTAGCAAACCACATGACAAAAGTTGTGTAGTGACCTGCCTTTTTGGACGTTTTAAGCAGACACACATGTCAGAATCAAACCATTCAAAAGGGCAGATTGTTATGGGTAAATAAGAAAAAAAGAGAGAAATAAAACAAATACAGAATCTCGCAGTGGAATGACAAAATATAATAATCAAATAACAGTTCATGAAGCTGTTTTATAAATATATTTGACTATTCCTTTACAACACAAAAATCAGAGTTACAGAAACAGGAAGAAATAAAGAATAAATGCAGCGGAACAGCATGATGCAGCGGAATATAATAAATAGTACTAGTACAAATCTTCATCTTCGTCCTCTAGAAATAAGGTCTTTAACCCTGAAATGCTCAGGCTGACCCGAGCGAATTAAAAAGACAAAACACTCGAGTCAGAACTAAAAGATCTTATGTAAGTTAAATCAACAGTAAATATGAGTATGACGGCGTCAGAGATGTTTACGGGGTTTGACATCTCATATCCAGTGTCTCACGTGAGTGCAGTAACTTAAGAGATGTTTGGGATTACCATCTCCTAAGGATCCGTTAAACTATCTACTATGTAGTACAATACGCTATTATAATAGTGTCTACAGTAAAGTAAAAGTATTAAAATAGCGTTAAGGCGTTACCTATATCCCCCTTAACACATTTTATATATTCCCATAGTCTATACAATCCCGTAAGCTCCACCAAACCGGTGGTTTACCCAGAGGACATCCCATAGGTACGGTACAAAACGAACTCGTAGAAGGCGCTCTAGGGCATGTGAACACGGCACTCGAGGCAATGCCAGGGTAGATTTACCAATTGTAGAACCGGGCTGGTGGTAATGCATAGCAGCTACTACCGCCCACCTCGGAACACACTCCCAAATCAAAATCAAGGGGTGGCCACCAAATCATCACAAAGTCATAATATGGTATCGAAGAAGCATGTCCGAACGGAGGAATGACCTCACTTGGCCTAGGTATAGCTCCTATTTTAGTCACATCTAAGCTGACTCACAGGAGTCAGGGTCATGTCATACCTTATACAGAAATCGTTTGCCAAACCATCCTACTTCATTTCTGGAATCTCCACCACGTACACAGTTGTTAAAGTGGTTTTCGATATTGGCAGAGAGTATGACAATATCCGATCACGGTCTCTTTAACAACCAAATGCTTATTTCACACCGGATGGTTCTTTTACATTTCAAAAGTCAATTCATAATTTATATCAAAATATCATATTCTCAAAACCATATCATTTTTAATCATATTCACTTTCAAAATCACATTTACTTCCAAAATCATATTTACTCAAATATGTCATTTCATAAAAGGTATCCCTTCCAAATTCCAACTTAGGTTGTATCATCATCAAGGATTTAAATATAAATACTCCAACTTTACACAGTTTGAAATTTTAGAAAATAGTTTAGATAATCATAAATAGTTTTAATAGTTCAAAATTAGTTTAAATAGATTAAAATAGTTTAGATAGTAAAATAGTTTAAATAGATTTAAATTTGAGTTACTTAGATTTAAAATGATTTAAATAGATTTAAAAATAGATTAAATAGATTTTATTTGGTTTAAAATGTTTTGAATAGATTAATTATAGATTAAATTGATTTAAATTATATTAAGTAGGTTTTTAAATAGATTAAATAGATTTAAAATCGATTTAATAGATTTAAATTATATTAAATAGATTTAAAATAGATTAAATAAATTTAATTAGTTTAAAATAGGTAAAAAAAGATTAAATTGGGTTAAATAGGTTATAATAGATTAAATAAATTAAAATAGTTTAAATTGATTAAAATATTTTAAATTAAATTAAAAATAGATTTCAAAGTTATATCCAAACATTTTCAATGACTCAATTCAGATAAATTCACTTATATTTGTCACTTCAACTTTGAAATTCCAATTTAAATCCTTTAAATCAATTCCAATTTCAACATTAACACTTGGGTTGTCAAAAATAATTCAGTTTATATAAATCAATTTCTATTTCAAAATACTAGTTAACTGAATTCAAAATTTTAAGGACTCGAAAATCATTTAATTAAACAATCCGGTGTCTGTATATAATTTTCTACCCTAGGGTAAACTGATACGAATATTTATCATTTCAATCCGCAAATTACAGTTTTACGGTTATATATCATTTCAAACCGAAATCCCGAATTAAATGAAAATCCATAAAATCGCTCGAGTCTATCATTTCAACCCATAACGATTTTTCCCTAATCTATAGATCATTTGGGTATGTATCATTTCAACACATAGGGAACTTGTAGTTTATAACAATATAAAATACAGTCATCCAGTTATCCAATATCAACAATCAAACATACATCACAATAATCATCCAAATCAATCAATAAACATCAACATGTAACTGGCAATCAATAATAGGTATCAAATTGACAATTTAAATTTAATAATGATAAAATAAATGGTTATTTAATTCAAAATAAATTCAAATTAACTGAAATGACGATTTAAATATACCAAACAACAATAAATAAATTTCCAATCACGTCACAAATTTATTTTAACTAACATAAGAAATTTTAGAGTTTGCGAGTGGGTTAAAACACTCACCTTTGAATTTCAAATCGATTTGAAATTCAAATAAGCCCCAAATTTGAACAAACTCAGAATTCGTCCAAACCCTTGCCAAAATATCCGGAATTTCGATACGATCCCAACGAAACAAACCAAGCGTGAATTGGACCTCGTATGAGAAAGTTAAGTCGATTAGAACATTTGAAAATAAAATTGAAATAATAAAAAAAAAGAAAAAGGAAAATGATGCCACGTACCCAGCTATCACGCGAAGCGCTATCTCCCTCTCGATCGAACACACACGAGACTACCCTCCTGCTGTCGCCTTCACTAGAAAAACGCGGCCACTTCGAGTAACTTCGACAACATCCAACCATCTCACGCGACTGCCTGGCCCAAGCCGACCCCTCCTGGACCGCCGTCACCCCACACGATGCCCTGGGCATCACCGCCGCCGCCAGCCATCACCGGCTAATTCAGGCGAAATCGTAACCCTATAGATGCGAACGAGCCCATGGATGCCAGGGTGACAATCCGCCGTTAAAATCGAAACCCTAGTTTCGACGGCCGAGAATGATCGACAATTTCTGGCCAACTGGTGACTCCAATCAAAAAACAGACGGTAGATTTGAGTTGCGCTCGTCGAGAGCTTCAAATCGATATGAAATACGATATATTTTGAGGAGTTTGATTTTTTGGATTTGAATTTGAAATTGAATTTGCAATTTGGGAATTAGGGTTTTTGCCATGGAAAAAGGGAGATAGGAATAGATAGACAGATTTGTACGTACTGAAAAACTGGAACAACTAGGGTTTATAACAGGCTATTTATAGGTAGATAAGAAATAGAGATCAATGGACAAGATTGATTTACAAGTTGAACGATAAACGACCCGAAAAGCCCGTTCTGTCTCCGGAACGAAAATGGGTCATCCCATATATCAAAATAGATGTTTTCAATAATTTTAAACTCAGTGGAACATGTTTTAAGTCCTAATTCCATCGTATGAAGAAGTTAGCTTTAAAATCAGCTTATTTCAAATTGATTTCAATTAAATAAATTTCTATGCGTTTCGAGTCCGTACGATCGAACAACAAGTCCGATCGCTACGAAACTTGAAAGCCTACAATAATTCATCGTTACGGATCCGATGAAACTAGTTTCGTCGAAATCCGAGACAGTTGCCAAAATGGCTATATTTCAAGTTAATTTAATAAATTAATATTAGATCAACTAAATCGCCCTTTTAATTCAAATTTATAAACTAACAAATTTCATCATTTTTGATTACTTGGACATTTATAATAACTTAGAGCAAATTTAAATGTCAAATCCAGTGTTTAATATTTCACAAATTTCAGTGTTTAATTTTAATTATAGTTAAATTCAATTAATGTAATTTAATTTCAATAAATTTATTTAATTTGGTTTCGATCTTTTAATTCAATCAATTATTTCTCTATATACATAGTTAACATTGTTATATATTTTATTACATTAACCCTCTACAATTTCATCTTAGTTTTCATTAACATAGTATTTAATTACATTTAATTGCAATAAATTCATTTATTATAGCTGAAACCCCCATAATTTGATCAAACTTGATTTCCATTCTTTTATTCAATTATTTATCATATTATGAATAAGATTTACGTTGGTTGCATCTTATTGAATTAATATTCTACAATTATCAATTTAAATCTACATTTACTGCACTAATTAAGTGAATTAATTGCAATTGATTTCAAATTTTAATTTAACAGGCTAAATAAATAGGTAACATATAATTATTGTCACCATTAACTTTTAGTCACATTTGTATGTTTGTTATCTACACACAAATGTTATAGTTGTTCACACAACATTCATTTTTTTCCAATTTACAATTTATAACATATTATTTAATTAATACAACACTTAAATTATCAATTGCTCTTTTAATTCAGTTATCAATTGATACATTCATTATTACAATAAATTTACAATTTATAACCAATTATAACCTTTTTAATCCTTTTAATTAATTGAATTACATTTAAAGCAGTTATCAGTTACCTTAAATTAATACCATTTCATTTGATTCCAGTTATATTATTATTATTTAATCACAAATTTTTATTTCTTCCAACTTTGCATCACAAAATCTCATTAAATTAACAAATTTTAATTATCGAAAATTTACGGATCGTCACACTCTCCCCCAATAAAAACTTTTCGTCCTCGAAAAGGAACAGAAGGGAAAAGAAGGAATTAAGTAATCAAAATATCTTATTCAAAATATTAAATTCATAAACGAATAATTTACATAACTAAATACTTTTAAATAAAATATATCAATTTATAAACAATTAAATCATTTATATTCAAGTTAATATAAGTTTGAAAATCATTTCACAAAGTTTTTCTAAGTCCAAAATTCACGGAAAATTTCGGTAGAGTCTTCTTTGTACGTAGAGGCTCGGGAGAAATAATAATATCAATAATAACAATATATATCATATTTTTCAAAACAAAATATCCCAAACCACGGAAAAAACAAAATAATGTCGCTATAAAACCGTAATCCGAGAACGTACCTATTTGTCGGGCAAACAACGCTTATTTTATGAAACCAAAAGCAGTAGCAATTGCTTCCATAACCTGTATTTCACTTATATAATCCAAAGATGTTAATAATTATATAAAAAGGGAAATATTTAAGTTGTTTCAATAAATAACAAACAAAACATCACCACATAACAACAATCACTTGCAAACAAACAGTACAAATATTATTTCAACAAAGAAAACAATCATCCATCCATTTCAACCAAAACAAATGGTTTGTTTGAGTTCAGAACTTCTAATCATATAAAATGATAAATAAACTATGAAGTAAACCATACACTCAATAGTCGTAGATAAAACTTTATAGATTATTTATACATCTTTATACAAAATAGAAGTATCCTTTCCCAACCAATCCATAAGCCAATGCAAACAAAGAATCCAACACATTTTTAAGTTTACTTTATTTTTTCTCCTTTTCACATCATTTATTGTTCATATCTTCTTATTTTCATTCTTTTTTCATACAATAATTATTTCATTCATTCACATTCATTTATTTACATATGTTATTTACATTTCCTAGATATGTTATTCATATACAATTATCCAAACATATGTACATCAATTCTTAAAATACTATATAGGTTTCTTTGTAAAGAAATTCACATTCATTCGTACAATGGTTATTTCATATTCATTACTTACAAAATTTAAACTCATGTAAGGCTTACTTCATTAATTTACATTCTTTACTTCCATATGTTATATCCATTTCAATTATTTGAATTATAAATAGATTAATTATTGAAGTATTGTATACATTATATTTCAGTTTACTTCACATTTACAATTTAGTTTGATTTCCTTTTTTTTCTTCATCATTAATTTTATTTTCTCATTCATATAATGTTTATTTTCATTAATTTACATTCATTATTACTTACAAAGGTTCATTTCTCCTTATTCATACAATGCCATTTTCTTTCATTTTATTACTTTACATTCATTGCCTAAATAAGTTATTTTTATTTCAATTATCGGATTATACATTATTTGGTAAGTTTCTTTACAATTCACTTCCCCATCTATAGATTTTTTTCATATTCAATCTTCCATATAAAGTATTATTGAATTTTAACTCCAATTCTAAATTATTTCAATATTTTCTGAAGTTATATTCATTCAATTAATGTAGTACTCAATTTAATTATAAATGGCTTCAACATTAACTCAAGTTTATGATTATTTACTTACAGTATTCACCCTTTTTCATTAAGTCTGATTATAAATAGTTTAGATATTACTTAAGTTTATAATCATTTTTCTTACATTATTCACTTTTATTACATTTAATTAGCGGCATTTCAATTATTAACTTCGGTTTATAACAATTTATAGCATCAGAATTCTTATTTATAAGAGTAAGTCCATTGAACATCTTCATTTTCCAAGTTTTACTTGTATAATATTCCATTACATATTCTTATTAACATTTCAACTTTTAATAATTTGGTAAGTTATATATATGTTTTTAAGAATGTAAATAAAAGGTTACAAGAGTTTTCATATTTATTTTAAATCAAAATGTTCAATAGTTACATTTTCTTATTTTTCATTTCCTTTTTATTTACAGTTTACAAAATTTTAGTTTCTTATATTTTCATTAATCATTTTAACATAAAATTTCTTATTTTCATTTTAGAAGTTTTCAATTATTAATATAGTTAAGATTCCATTCATTACAATAATTTCAATTTCTAATTTATAGAAACTTAAGAACTAAACAACCGGGTTTCATTTCAATTATTTTAAAATAATATATATAATCATATCTTACATATATATATTGATATCAATCCAACTCCAAACATAAAAATTAAGTTTCATTTATAAAAACAGATATGCAGTAAAACTACTACAGCGGTCTTCCCACTTTGAACTCGAAAATGAACGTTGACGATACGTGCACTCATCACCGAAATTATTTTCTAGCGACAGAGAGGGGAGTACAGAACTTATTTCCTTTAAAAGTTCCCTTTAAAACTTTCTTTCAAATCATCTTGAAACATTCTTATCAGAAAATACTTCTAAATACTACTAGTATTATATTCCAAAACCTTTCGAAAGAAATTTCCAAAAATCCCGGAACTTCAGTTCTAAACTTCCAATTTATATTTATTTTATTTACAATCTCATTTTCAACCAATATTTATAAATTTCACTACCTAAAAAAAAATATAACAACCAACTATATCATTTATAAATTTATTATTTTGTATATAAAATATATAATAGGCAAAAATTATTTCATTTACCTATATTTCAAAACAATATTGTGTCGGTCTGTCTTATTTAGTGTTTAGAAATCCCTATCGATGTCATAGCGTCCTATGCACCGACCAGAATTTATGAATACAAAACAGAACAAATTAACACAATACAAAAACCTTTTATAACACTAACAAATATGTTCTCTCATATGTATACACTCAGCGACTCATTCTAGGGTATTACTACCCTATGTAATATGAGTCGGAACCCACAAAGCTAAGGTTATCGCTAAACCTGGCTCTGATACCAACTATAACGACCTGCCTTTTTGGACGTTTTAAGCAAACACACATGTCAGACTCAAACCATTCAAAAGGGCAAATTGTTATGGGGTAAATAAAAAAAAGAGAGAGAAATAAAACAAATACAGAATCTCGCAGCGGAATGGCAAAATATAATAATCAAATAACAGTTCATGAAGCTGTTTTATAAATACATTTGACTATTCTTTTACAACACAAAAATCAGAGTTACATAAACATGAAGAAATAAATAATAAATGCAGTGGAACAACATGATGCAGTGGAATATAATAAATAATACTAGTACAATTCTTCGTCTTCGTCCTCCAGAAATAAGGTCTTCAAACCTGATATGCTCAGGGCCTCAGGCTGACCCGAGCGAATTGAAAAGACAAAACACTCGAGTCAGAACTAAAAGATTTTATGTAAGTTAAATCAATGGTAAATATGAGTGTGACGGCGTAGGAGATGTTTACGAGGTTTGACATCTCCTATCTAGTGTCTCACGTGAGTGCAGTAACTTAAGAGATGTTCGGGATTACCATCTCCTAAGGATCTGTTAAACTATCTACTATGTAGTACAATACACTATTATAATAGTGTCTACAGTAAAGTAAAAGTATTAAAATAGCGTTAAGGCGTTACCCATATCTCCTTTACACATTTTATATATTCCCATAGTCTATACAATGCCGTAAGCTCCACCAAACCGGTGGTTTACCCAAAGGATATCCCATAGGTATGGTACAAAACAAACTCGTAGAAGGCGCTCACCTCGTAACACGCTCCCAAATCAAAATCAAGGGATGGCCACCAAATCATCACAAAGTCATAATATGGTATCGAAGAATCATGTCCGATCGGAGGAATGACCATAATTGGCCCAGGTATAGCTCCTGTTTTAGTCACATCTAAGCTGACTCGCGGGAGTCAGGGTCACGTCATACCTTATACAAAAATCGTTCGCCAAACCATCCTACTTCATTTCTGGAATCTCCACCACGTACACAGTTGTTAAATTGGTTTTCGGTATTAGCAGAGAGTATGAAAATATCCTATCCCGGTCTCTTTAACAACCAAACGCTTATTTCACACCGGATGGTTCTTTTACATTTCAAAAGTCAATTCATAATTTATATCAAAATATCATATTCTCAAAACCATATCATTTTCAATCATATTCACTTTCAAAATCACATTTACTTCCAAAATCATATTTACTCAAATATGTCATTTCACAAAAGGTATCCCTTCGAAATTCCAACTTAGGTTGTATCATCATCAAGGATTTAAATATAAATACTCCAACTTTACACGGTCTGAAATTTTAGAAAATAGATTAGATAATCATAAATAGTTTTAATAGTTCAAAATTAGTTTAAATAGATTAAAATAGTTTAGATAGTAAAATAGTTTAAATAGATTTAAATTTGAGTTACTTAGATTTAAAATGATTTAAATAGATTTAAAAATAGATTAAATAGATTTTATTTGGTTTAAAATGTTTTGAATAGATTAATTATAGATTAAATTGATTTAAATTATATTAAGTAGGTTTTTAAATAGATTAAATAGATTTAAATTATATTAAATAGATTTAATAAATTTAATTAGTTTAAAATAGGTTTAATAATATTAAATTATATTAAATAGATTAAATTCCCTATTCCAACATCATGCCTCCCCTCGCCTACAAATCGCCACCCTCAACTCCTCTTCCTTCAGAACTGCCTAGCAGTACCGTAACAATATTGAATAGTTTAAACAAACCCAGTTCAGATAAAACTCCTAGCTACTTGATCTCTTCTCAAGTAGTGACTAGGAGAATGAAGATTGAAATGCTTAATGCTACTGCTCTCCAATGATGACAAATATCGGAGCATGGAACATACGTGGATGTCACCACGTCATCAAACTTGATCAATGTCGTCTTCTTATTAGCAAGCATCAGTTATCGATTCTAGCTATTCTAGAAACTAAATTAAACCTTGCCTTTGCTATCAAGGCAGCTAACTATGTTAAATCTGATTGGAGTTTCATCCATAACCTTGATGAAGCACCATACGGTAGAATCTTGATTCTCTTCAATCCCCTTCATGTCCAATTAACAACTATTCTCTCCACTCCCCAGCTTATTCATTGTCTAGCTCATAACTCCTCTGACAATTCCAACTTCTATGTCACCTTTGTCTATGCCTTCAACACTGTTGTTGCTCGTGCTTCATTACATTCGCTTATCCCTGCTCTGAGACAGTCCTCCCACCCATGGCTGATCTCAAGTGATTTCAACTGTTGTTTCAATCTCTCTGATAGAGTTGGTGGCAACCCCCTATCCCGCAATGAAATCCAGCCTCTTGCTAATACCATTCATCAAGCTGACCTTGTTCCTATTAAATCGGTTGGAATGCCGTATTCTTGGAATAATAAAAGGAGGCAAGGCAATAGAACCTTCTCTAGGATTGACCACTCCTTCTCGAACCAATCTTCTCTTGTCAAATGGCCTCTTCTTTACATTGATCTTCCTCCTCCTCTCCTTTCTGACCACTCTCCTCAAATTATTCATCTGCGAGAAGCTGGCAAGAGAGGAAAAACAAATTTTAAAATTTTTAATTCTTGGGTGCTTGAACCTGATTTTAAAACAATTGCATTAGCCTCTTGGAGTAATACTAAGTATGGTAATCACTTATACATTTTGCAGGAGAAAATCAAAGAAATGAAAGAAGTCCTGAAGGAGTGGTCGTCTAAGAGATTTGGTAAAGGAGCTAAAATGAGCTCGACGCTAGAGGCTGAGCTAGTTACAGTGCAAACTGCTATGATGAATAATCCTACTGATGAAAGTCTTGCAACAACCAAAAGTCTGCTGTTCCAAAAGTACTACGAAGCACTGGCTAAAGAAAGTGACATGATTCGCCAAAAGGCTAGAATAAAATGGAGAGAAAAGGGAGATAGGAACAGTTCTTATTTCCATGCAAGTCTCAAGAATAAGCAGCGATGTGAGAACATTGTGTCTATCCATGACAGACAAGGTGTCCTTCAAACCACTGATGATGATGTGAAAGCTGCTTTTGTCCATCATTTATCTTCCCTTTATGGCAATGATAACAACTTCTCCGCCTCTATTGATGAAATTCCTCATGAAATCCTTCCTAAATTATCTGCTGAACATTATGATGCATTATGCAAAGAGGTTACTAAAGAAGAAATTGAAAAAGCAATGTTCTCTCTCAATGCCAACTCGTGTGGTGGTCCCGATGGATTAAATGCTAAATTCTACACATTTTGCTGGCCGTTTGTTTCGACTGATGTGTGTAATGCTATCAAGCTATTCTTTAAGAAAGCCAAAATCTATAGATCCTTTAATTATACCAATATTGCTTTAATCCCAAAGATTAAGAATGCTCATAACGTGAATGACTTTCGCCCTATTTCTTGTTGCAACACTATATATAAATGCATCTCCAAAGTCATTGCTTCTAGACTTAGGGAAGTGCTTCCTTCCATCATCTCCAATAACCAAGCTGCCTTCTTACCTAAAAGAAATATTCTTGATCACATCCTGCTTTCTCATGAATTGCTTAAAGGGTACAATAGTAAGCATTCTCCTCCTAAAGCAATGCTGAAACTTGACATCATGAAAGCTTTCGATATGATTCAATGGGATAGTATAGTGAGAATTATGGGTTACATGAACTTCCCGCCGCACTTTATTACGTGGATCTACGAATGTATCTCTACAACGAACTACTCAGTCACTGTTAATGGTTACACTACTGGATTTTTTGGTGGTAAACAAGGTATACGTCAAGGGGATCCGATTTCAGCGTATGTCTTCATTATCGTGATGGAACTGCTGACAGGATTGATAAACAGGCTCATAAGTCAGGGTGGCTTTAAACTTCATCAAGCTTGCAAAGAACCACAAATCTCCACTCTCATGTTTGCTGACGATTTAGTGATATTCTGTTCTCCGGACACCACCACTGTTAAGAATATTATGTTAACCCTCGATCAGTTTTTTGAGATGACTGGTTTAAAGGTTAACATTCATAAATCTGATATCAAGATTGTTGGAGTTACTTTACAACAAATGGCTGAAATTTCTCATGTCTCTGGTCTGTCTCCAAACTACACTACTATTTCCTACTTAGGGCTCCCTCTTGCATCTTCTAGAATAACAACCTTACAATGCCTTCCCTTGTTTGAGAAGATAACTGCACGTCTTGAATGTTGGACTGCTAGGAAGCTTAGTCAAGTAGGAAGGCTCACTTTAATAAAGTCCGTGCTCTTTGCTATGCAGGTGTACTGGGCAAGGACCTTTGTACTTCCTTTTAAACTTGTTAAAATGTTGCGCAGTGCATTTATGAACTTTCTTTGGATGGGAAAAACTACTGGTAGATATTATGCTCCGATTAAATTCACCAGAGTTGAATGTCCCTTGAATAAAGGTGGGCTTGGTTTATTCAATTTAACTCAATGGAACAAAGCAGCTTTTGCAAAACACATTGATACATTCTTCAATTGTTCCACTAGTCTCTGGGCTGCCTGGTCTAGAAGAAATGTTATCAAAGGCAGGAGTCTATGGAATATGCAGAAGCCTAAAATCTCAGCTGGACATGGCAGTGTATCTTTAAACTCAAGGAGACTTTTCTTCCTATAATTCATATAAATTCCAACCCAATATATAACACTAGTTTCTGGGATGATCCTTGGCTTGACACGGGCCTGATTCTAAGAAGACAATTAACACAATGTGAACTAATGCAATCTGGTATTCACTCTATGGCTAAGGTTAAGGATGTTGTTCAAGATCACCAGCGGTTTAGATCCTTCTCTTCTAATTCAAGAATTCAACACTTCTGGAGCATGATCAGACAATATGTTCCTCTCAACATGACATCAGCTGAACTATTTTGGGGGGAGAAAAAAGGTAAATACAAAATTTGGGAGGCTTATGAGTACTTGATGAAGAACAATTCTCTGCCAGAGTGGAAGTGGTGGAAGCGTACATGGAATAAGGATGGTAGCATGCGTGAAAATCTGCTGATGTGGAAAGTTCTGAATCGTGCTATTCTCACTAGAGTCAAACTCGTCGCCATGGGTATGAATGTCACCATATACTGTACCTTCTGTACAGATCATCCTGAAACTGTCGAGCACCTGTTCTTCGAATGTGCGGTTATCAAAGCGATTTGGATTGCTGTGAAGAACAAGCTCTGGTGTAATAATGTTGCTCAACATAATCTGGACGAATGGAATCATATCTATGCTAATACTGGGTGCAAGCAAGTGTTGAAGAAGCTATCTACTGCTGTGTTGAAGAGTTTTATTATGGCTATTTGGACAGAGCGTAACGTTAGGGTTTTTGACCACGTAAATTCGAAGAGAAGTTCTGTGCTCGAGCATTGGGTCATGCATGAAATAAAGCGAGAATTGGGAATGCTGCAGTTCTCTTTTGACCTAGGAATTCTTCAGTCTTTCAATGGCTAAGTCCGCCTGGGTGATGACTTTTATTTGTTTTTTTTTCTCCTTTTTGTGTTTGTTTCCCTCTGTGTTTGCAGCATTTTGTTTCCCTCTATTTTCTTTTGCATTTCTTGAGTGTGTTGTTCTGATTGGTGCTGCAATAAAATGGTCGGGGTCCATCTAACCCCGTCGGCCTTGCCAAAAAAAAAGGTAAAAATTGATTAAATTGGGTTAAATAAGTTATAGTAGATTAAATAAATTAAAATAGTTTTAAATTGATTAAAATTGTTTAAATTAAATTAAAAATAGATTTCAAAGTTATATCCAAACATTTTCAATGACTCAATTCAGATAAATTCACTTATATTTGACACTTCAACTTTGAAATTCCAATTTAAATCCTTTAAATCAATTCCAATTTCAATATTAACACTTGGGTTGTCGAAAATAATTCAGTTTATATAAATCAATTTCTATTTCAAAATACCAGTTAACTGAATTCAAAATTTTAAAGACTCAAAAATCATTTAATTTAACCAATCCGGTGTCTGTATATAATTTTCTACCCCAGGGTCAAGTGATACGGATATTTATCATTTCAATCCGCAAATTATAGTTTTACGGTTATATATCATTTCAAACTGCAATCCCGAATTAAATGAAAATCCATACAATCGTTCGAGTCTATCATTTCAACCCATAACGATTTTTCCCTAATCTATAGATCATTCGGGTGTGTATCATTTCAACACATTGGGAACTTGCAGTTTATAACAATATAAAATACAATCATCCAGTCATCCAATATCAACAATCAAACATACATCATAATCATCATCCAAATCAATCAATAAACATCAACAGATAACTGGAAATCAATAACAGGTATCAAATTGACAATTTAAATTTAATAATAATAAAATAAATGGCTATTTAATTCAAAATAAATTCAAATTAACTGAAATAACGATTTAAATATACCAAACAGCAATAAATAAATTTCCAATCACGTCACAAATTTATTTTAACTAACATAAGAAATTTTAGAGTTTGTGAGTGGGTTAAAACACTCACTTTTGAATTTCAAATCGATTTGAAATTCAAATAAGCCCTAAATTTGAACAGTCTCAGAATTTGTCCAGACCTGCGCCAAAATGTCCGGAATTTCGATACGATCCCAATGAAACAAACCGGGCGTGAATTGGACCTCGTATGTGAAAGTTATGTCGATTAGAACATTTGAAAACAAAATTTAAATAATATAAAAAAAGGAAAAGGGAAAATGATGCCACGTACCCAGCTATCACGCGAATCGCTATCTCCCTCTCGATCGAACACACACGAGACCACCCTCCTACTGCCGCCTTCACCAAAAAAACGCGGCCACTTCGAGAAACTTCGACAACATCCAACCATCTCACGCGACTGCCTGGCTTAAGCCGACCCCTCCTGTACCGCCGCCGCCCCACACGATGCCCTGGGCGTCATTGCCGTCGCCAGCCATCACCGGCCAATTAAGGTGAAATCGTAACCCTATAGATGCGAACGAGCCCATGGATGCACTCAGCTCGATGACAGCAACCAACCTATATCCTCTGATCGTCGCCAGGACGACAATCCGCCGTTAAAATCGAAACCCTAGTTTCGACGGCCGAGAATGGTCGACAATTTCTGGCCAACTGGTAACTCCAATCAAAAAACGGATAGTAGATTTGAGTTGCGCTCATCGAGAGCTTCAAATCGATATGAAATTCGATATATTTTGAGGATTTTGATTTTTTGGATTTGAATTTGAAATTGAATTTGCAATTTGCAATTTGGGAATTATGGTTTCTGTCATGGAAAAAGGGAGATAGGAATAGATAGACAAATTTGTACGTACTGAAAAACTGAGTAGAGAAACAACTAGGGTTTATAGCAGGCTATTTATAGGTAGATAAGAAATAGAGATGAATGGACAATATTGATTTACAAGTTGAACGATAAACGACCCGAAAAGCCCGTTCTATCTCCGGAACGAAAATGGGTCATCCCATATATCAAAATAGATGTTTTCAATAATTTTAAACTCAATGGAATAGGTTTCAAGTCCTAATTCTATCGTATGAAGAAGTTAGCTTTAAAATCAGCTTATTTCAAATTGATTTCAATTAAATAAATTTCTATGCGTTTAGAGTCTGTACGATCGAACGACAAGTCCGATCGCTACGAAACTTGAAAACCTACAATAATTCATCATTACGGGTCCGATGAAACTGGTTTCATCGAAATCCGAGACAGATGCCAAAATGGCTATATTTTAAGTTAATTTAATAAATCAATATTAAATCAATTAAATCACCCTTTTAATTCAAATTTATAAACTAACAAATTTCATCCTTTTTGATTACTTAGACATTTATAATAACTTAGAGCAAATTTTACATATCAAATCTAGTGTTTAATATTTCACAAATTTCAGTGTTCAATTTCAATTGTAGTTAAATCCAATTAATATAATTTAATTTCAATAAATTTATTTAATTTGGTTTCGATCTTTTAAGTCAATCAATTATTTCTCTACATACATAGTTAACATTGTTATATATTTTATTACATTAACCCTCTACAATTTCATCTAAGTTTTCATTAACGTAGTATTTAATTACATTTAATTGCAATAAATCCATTTATTATTGTTGAAACCCCCATAATTTGATCAAACTTGATTTCCATTCTTTTTATTCAATCAGTTATCATATTATGAATAAGATTTACGTTGGTTGCATCTTATTGAATTAATATTCCACAATTATCGATTTAAATCTACAGTAACTGCACTAATTAAGTGAATTAATTATAATTGATTTCAAATTTTAATTTAATAGGCTAAATAAATAGGTAACATATAATTATTGTCACCGTTAACTTTTAGTCACATTTGTATGTTTGTTTTCTACACACAAATGTTATAGTTATTCGCACAACATTCATTTTTTTCCAATTTACAATTTATTACATATTATTTAATTAATACAACACTTAAATTATCAATTGCTCTTTTAATTCAGTTATCAATCGATACATTCATTATTACAATAAATTTACAATTTATAACCAATTATAACATTTTTAATCCTTTTAATTAATTGAATTACATTTAAAGCAGATATCAATTACCTTAAATTAATACCATTTCATTTGATTCCAGTTATATTATTATTATTTAATCACAAATTTTTATTTCTTCCAACATTGCATCACAAAATCTCATTAAATTAACAAATTTTAATTATCGAAAATTTACGGGTCGTTACAAGTTGCTACCAAAATATTCTGATTTGATGTTAATGTAAATAAATCTTATTTGATCATATTATTTATATGCTTTCTAAAATCCATATCTATTCATATAGTACTTTGTTAATGTAGGTATCCATCATTACGTGTTGCTTACATTGATGAGAGGGAAGAGACGATGGATGGAAAGTCTGAGAAAAAGTATTATTCTTTTCTGGTGAAAGGCGGTGATAAGCTGGACGAGGTGCATAATTAGACTGCTACTTGGTAATAAAGCAAACATTGGTTAATTCACTTGTCTACTGATTGCCTTCAGAAGAATTTCTAGAGTAAATTGGTAATAGTCATAAATGAAGCAGGGATGATCCTTGAATCCCAAACTTCTTTAAAATGTCATATCAAACCCTTCAAACGAAATTTTATTACAAAGTTTTTGTGTTGATGTAACCTCTCATTCTTTTTATTTGTTTAGGAAATTTACCGAATCAGGCTCCTTGGGAAACCCATGGATATCGGTGAAGGAAAACCTAATTGTCATATGTTCGTGCACGCATGCACTGTCATGTGTGTGACGTCATGGTTTTTTCTGCTGTAAAGAAAGTACAACAACAGTTAGTACTCATAGCTAGGACATTGAATTTTAATTTTTTTACTATTTTGCCCAACCATATTTCTAATTATTTTGTTACATAGGGTCTGATTCCACTATGGTCATCCTGATATATCCGATAGATTATTTCACATAACTAGAGGTGGCATGAGCAAAGCTTCAAAAGGCATAAATCTAAGCTAGGATATATTTGCTGGTATTTTATTTATTTATTTCATTCAGTTGTAGCTTGTAGCTTTTCATGACTAAAAGTTTGGAATTTGAGTGAACGTAAAGGTTATAATTCAACTCTACGTGGAGGAAATGTTGCACATCGTGAGTACAAGCAAGTGGGTAAAGGGTGTAGGAATGAATCAAATTTCTCTTCTTAAAGCAAAGGTTGCAAATGATAATGGAGAACAAACATTGAGTCGTGATGTTTATCGATTGGGGCGTCGATTTGACTTTTATAGAATGATGTCCTTTTATTTTACCACAGTTGGATTCTATTTCAGTAGCATGGTATGGTACATTTTCATGTCTTTAAAATTATGATAGTATTCTCTGTTCATATGATTCATGATTAAGTTTCATATTTTCATACAATTTGGTCCCAAAAAAATTCTATTGTAGGGTAGTAGATCTAAAGTCAACATATTTGCCTAAACTTTTGGTATCCTTAAGGTTCAAATTCTTAGCCCATGGTCCAGAGGTATGATCCAATTTATGTTGCTTCTGCAACTTTTGACAATAATTTTTTAGTTGAATTTGCATTATAGCCTCTCATTTTATGTAAGGAAAAGGAAAAAAAGGGAAAATTGGTAATTGGTGCCAGGGGCATACGGTTCTAACTTCAATGACTGACATTATTAATTTACGATAATAATTTGATATAGTTTCAAGTAATTTTTATCATAATTCCTGGTCTTTAAGTTGTAACTGTACATCAATCAACACATGTTAATAACTTAACATATTTGAAGTTGCATCGTATTTACTAAACATCTTGTTATTACTTATTCTTGACAGGGTACATCGGTCAGTCTAGATGGAAAACTCATTGCCATTCTTGGTGACAGCACAGATTGCTTATTAGCTGATGCATAGTGTAAGTTTAACAATTTACGCTACTTCATCACTAACTTATTTCATATAAGAAATCTTTCTATCTTGTTTTGATATGAATTCGATCTTGTTTTGATCGTATAAATATGTATTGAATTGGGGCATGCGGGAAAGCACTAACCGCGCAATGGAGGTGCTGTCGAAATTTTATGAAATCTGATTAGTTTATAAAAGCTAACCAGGTTTTACATAAACTTAATTAAACTGAATTATAAAATTAACTTCATATAAATTAACTAACTTCTACAAAAAAACTAGGTTAAGCAAGTTTTATCAAAATTAAACATATTTATAAAAATTAAGCATATTTATAAAAACTGAGTAATACAAAATTTTAACTAAGTTTTACAAAGAAGTAACTAAGTTTATAAAAAATAATTAAGTTTTATACAAATTTAACTAAGTTGACTAATAGTTTGTAAAAATTAACTAATTTTTATAAAATTTAACAAAATTAACTAAGTTTATAAAATTTAACTATGTTAACCAAGTTTTATTAAAAATTAAATAATTTTCTAAAAATTAACTAGGTTGTATAAAATTTAAACAATAATTAAGTTTCCTAAAAATTAATTAAGTTAACTAGGAATGAAAAGCCACTCATTTCATTTGCAGACCGTCTTCCATGTGCTGTAATGCATCCTGTTATGCCACTAAGAACCTGGTTTGCTATCGAATTTATCGTGCTGCCCTTGTCAATGATATCCAGTTTCAGTGCTCTCTTTCCTTTTGAATCTTGGTTGATATCAATTAATTAGGTGATCTATAGTACATCATAGACACTCCATAATCCTATCACCATAAAATACAATATACACAAGTGTAAGTGACAACTTATATTGAATCTCCATAAAAGGAGCTATGAATTGTCATTTCTAAGTAATTTTTAACAGTAACTTCTAATTTAGAAGTATTAGATGTAATTTAACTTTTAAGTTAAAATAAATCAATTTAGGTGTTTGGGTAATATTACTTGTATGTAATGAATGCATAAGCATTTACATAATTGAACATGTCTATGCATGTATGTGACTGTACATGAAAGTTATGAAATTATTGCTTTTTTTCTTTCTTTATAAGTTGTAAGCAACAACTAATTTTTTCTTGTATTTCTAGTTCTAAGATATTTATGAAATATCCTTGTGAGAAGTTTCCTAACACCAGAATTCTTGAGTACTTTTAAGGAGTAACTAAACATGATATAAGACTCACTTGTAATATTGGTTATTTATAACTTACGAGTAGTTAGTACCTCAAATGCAACAGTCTGTACTGACTCGGTTTTTCAAGTTGAAATGTTAGAATTTGGCACAGAAGCATAATGCATGCAAGTCAGAGATTGCCATTGATTTTCGCTTAGTGAATCTCCAACAAATATTATTTTCTTCCTTTGGTATTATCTCAGGAATTCTTTCCCATCAAACCTGCACAACAACTGATTCATTAATTGCTTATTATACTCAAATTGAGATCTTAAGGTTAAGTTCGTGGTAGGCAGCAGCTGTGCAGATGCAGCTTTGATTGGTGGAGAGCACTTGCAAAACAGAATCGTGCACTACCAAGATAGCAAGGCTAGAATGGCAGATTAAACATGAATGGCGAGCTAAAACTAACCAACAACATCTATGAACTGACCCGTGGCTGTATATGGTTTTAATAAAACTGGTAAATGTAGCTGCTCAAAATATGAAGTGAAAACTGGCGTGCAGTTGAACTATGTAGCTAAATCAATTATGAAGTTAATGAATTCTCTTGCAGCGCATCTTGAAGCTTGGGTGTAACGCATGTCCAAGAACAGGTCAAGAGCAAGAGGTATGTGTGCCTAAAACCTGTGTTCAAATATGTAGTATGTTGTGATTTTGAGTTCAATTAACGATGCTCTTGTTAGCATCGAACTAAAAAAGTTCAGCATTATACGTATCTGTATCTCTCACGTTTTGTTATATTTTCAATGCAGGTCAAAACGGTGCTCAAACCATGTGATATTTTTAATGTCTTTAGAACTTAAAGTTGCTGGAAGTGAAGGTTATAATTTTTTTAGCGCTTATGTTTTTCCAATATTTTTGAGCATTTGGTTAGACTAAATGTGAATATTACTTATATAATACATCCTCCTTTTTGGTTCAGATTTTTAGTTGAAACGTTGACTATAAATTACAAGAACCTTTAATTTATTTTCGACATAAATACAATTGCACATATATAAATTCTGTAACTTGATAGTACATGAATGAAATTAATTCTCATTTTTTAAAATTAAATAAGTTTATAAAATTTCTAAGTTTTATAAAAATTAATAAGTTTATAACAATCGACATGCAATTGTTGAGTAAAGTATTTAAAACAAAATATAACATTAACAAAGTTATCTAAGTTTTATAAAAATTAAATAAATTTATAAAAATTAACCTAATTTATTAAAAAATAACTAACTTTTGTAGAAGTTAACTAAGTTTTATAGAAATTAACTAAGTTTAAGTTTTCAAAATAAAATAAATTTATAAAAATAAAAAAGTTAATAAAATTTTACTAAGTTTTATAAAACTTGACCAAGTTTTATAAACATCTGATTAAATTAATTAAGTTTGTAAAATTTAACCAAGTTTTATAAAATGCTAACTATGTTTTATAAAACTTTAATTAATTTTTGTAAAATTAAACTAAGTTAGATAAATTATAAAAGTTAACTATGTTAACCAACTTTTATAAAAAGCAAATAATTTTCTACCTTAACTAAGTTTTAGAAAACTAAAAATAAAATTTAAAAATTAACTAAGTTGTATAAAAATTTAAATAAGTTAAACAAGTTGTATATAAATTAAATAATTATCAAAATATTGACAAAATTTTGTAAAAGGTAAGCAAATTTATAAAATAATAATTAAGTTTGTAAAAATTTAACAAAGTTATCCAAGTTTTATAAAAATTAAATAAATTTATAAAATTCAACCTAATTTACAAAAATTAACTAATTTCTATAGAAGTTAGCTAAGTTTTATACAAATTAAGCAAGTCTATAAAAAATAACTAAGTGTTAAACTTTAATTAATTTTTTAAAATAAATTAAGTTTATAAAAATAAAAAGTTAATAAAATTTAACTAATTATTATAAAATTTAACCAAGTTTTATAAACATCCGACTCAATTAATTAAATTTGTAAAATTTATCCAAGTTTGATAAAAAGAAATTGTGTTTTATAAAAATTTAACTAAATTAACAAAGTTTCTATAGAATTTATTAAGTATCATAAAGATTTTGCTAAGTTAATTAAGTTGCCAAAAATTAAACTGGTATTATTGAAATAAATCAAGTTTTATAAAAATTAAATAAGTTTTAAAAAATTAATGGTATCTGCACTCGTTTAAATACAATAGTGATTTAGAATTGAATAAGTTCATAAACATCATATATTGTTGTTCAAAAGTGCCACTTTATATGCATATTTTTCATGAATCATGTCTATTACGACTAATTATTGGACTGCCTTTTCTTTACAAGTAACTAATACATTTGGTGCTAGCAAGTGGCAACAAGGTGATTTGAAGTAATAAATAGTGTCATGTGTATCTTTAGTGTTTGAATACTTCTATGTATCATTTTGGTAAGATTGCTTGCGTATAATATTAGTTTTGTTTACTTGCATTTGTAATCTTCATACGTAGTTATGAATATAATGAACACATGTTGTTTTGGTTTAATATTATTTGTTTACATATAACGTATTGGTAATCAAATGTGATCTTAGTGATATTTAAATTCGTTATACATATATGCATTGAAACGTTAAAAAAAAGCACAGAAAATCTTATGCAATAAGATATAAGATGATAGCATTAAAAATGCTATAAAAGGTAACAATAGCGTTTTTAAAGCGCTATAATATGCAACTATTGATAGTAGTCCAAAAACACTATTGTTAAGAGAGTTTTGATAGCGTTGGTAAAACGCTATTGTTAGGAACTTTTTATAGCGTTTTATTCTTGCTGTCTAATAACTCAACTATTTATAACATGTTTTTTATAGCGTGTGCAAAAGCGCCATTAAAAGAATTTACAACATTTTCCAAACGCTGTTAAAAGAACTCATTTATAGTGTTTTGGTGTTGCAATCGTAAATCACAAATTTATAACAACATGTTGATATACAACGTTTATAAAAACGCTGTAAAATCCTTTAATAGCGTTTTTTAAACGCTATTAAAAGACCAAATTGTTGTAGTGATTACTATGTTGCGAGGTTAGTCTGAAAGACATTGCAGCTAGATGCTGTGAACATCTGAAGTCCATGCCAACTATACTCAATAGATAATCAAGATTAGAAAAGTTTACCTTTCCCCCCGTGCTAAGTGTAAGCTAGTGTGGTGCAGTGTAGTGTAGTACAGAAATAAGCAGCTTACAATAAGAAAGCTGTAACCCCCCTAGTTTTAGTAACATTATTCAGGTGATTTAATTAGATAAATTAAATAGAATAATGTATAGAGTGATAAGTGGATTGAGATTTGAAAATCAAATTAGGGTCATGCTTAATTAAATAAATAGAATGGGTTATGGAAATGTTCCATAAATTAACTCATGACGAAATAAGGCAAGGGCATTATGGGGAATAGCCGCACCCATAGCCCCATAACCCTAAACCCTTATTCCCATTCTCTACATGTTCATAATTCAAAATTCTAAAACGTAAACTAAATCTCAAGCCGACCATAACCTAGGGGAAAAAGAGGAGAAAAATCGATTAACGCTAAGCAAGCGAGCAAGAGGAATTAACCAAAGATCAAATTTCAAGTTCCTTATCCTAAGCAAGGTGAATAATAATCAAAACCACCTCTATTTTCGTTTTTAAAGAGCATTAGATTTCGGGTTTAATTTTAAATCCATTATGATGATTTTTAATGATGATATGCTTGGATTACGTGATATATTATATTCAAACAAGTTTGTTGGATAATTGTTTTATTTGATTTTAAGGCTAAAATCGTTTATATTGGGTTTCGAGTGCCATGAGGATTTAATATGTTATGTAAAACATTATTGTGAAGATGAGTTTGATTTTTCGCAATTATCCAAGCTATGGATAATTTATTATGAATTTTCAAAGGAGAATATGAATAATTGGGTTTAGAAATTAATTTCGGTAACTATATAAAGGAATTTGGGTCCGAAATTTATATATGTTAGATAACATAACAAAAGTGAATATTGATGATTTTTAGGGATTTTTCCTAAGTAGTTTACTAGGTAAATTAATTTATTCAAGATGAAGGATTTAAAAGTCTTAATTGTTTTGTTAAAGGGAAGAGCTTCTTTGTTAATTATCTTTATTTAGTTCCTGAATAAATTCAGCAGTCTTTTAGAAAGGATTTTGTTAAAGTTTATGGCAATCAATCATACTTTTACAATTAGGTAGGTTAGTTGAAAAGTATTACTTAAAATGGCAATAAAAATAGTTTTGCATAAGTTTATTGTTTCGCCACTTCCAGTAGCTACCTTTCGACCTTACACTTCCGCCTCAACAAAGTCGAAACCAATACACAAGCTATCAAGGCTTTGGTACATAATGGATTGGAGAAAGGAGGCAGGTGTGAAGTCAAAACCAAGCTTTCGAAGGGGTCGAAGCCTTCATTTTGCTTCCTAAATTAACGCCGCTTGGCTTATTTTTAAAAGAATGCTTTCGAAAGGTTTTAACATAGCTTTCGAAGAGGTTGCCGCCTTTTTGTTTAAAGGGTAGTCTTTGAATGAGTTGCCTTGTTTTTAAATCAATGCTTATGAAAGCGCAGTTTGAACCTAGTCGAAACCATGCTGCTGCCTTTATACCTTCGAATGAATTGAAGTCATCAAAAAGTTCGAAAGGTAGATTTTGTTTTATAAAAAGTAATAAGCCACTTCCCAATGATTTCGAAAGGGCTCCAGTAGCCACGTATACCAAACGTTTCGAAGGCAATGGCTTCGAAAGGGGTTTCAAAGCTATCCTTCCAAGTGTTTTACTTAAATGATTAGTGCCTTCAAAGGGATGGTTCCAAAGCCATCAGTTTTCCCCAATCATTTTTTTAAAGGTTAATGGTTTCGAAAGGGGTAGTTTTGTTTATATTCACTTTGACCCAAAAGTTATTTTTAAAGGATAAAACCCAATGGTCTCAAAAGGGGTGCTTTCAAATGGTTTCAAAGCCATGCTTCTATAAGTTATAAAGTGGTGCTTAAATACTTTCGAAGGGTATGCTTTATTGGTTTTGAAAGAGATGTTTCAAAGTATTTCGAAAGGCATATGCTTAGTGTTTTGAAAAGAAGATTTGAATGCTTTCGAAAGAGGTTTTCCAATGGTTTCAAAAGTAAAGGTCTAAGGTTTCGAAAGCCTTAGTTTTCAAACAAAAAACCCAATCTCATTTTTAAAAGGAAAAACCCATGGCACTATGAAGAACTGTAAATGTTTTTAAATTTGGAGTTTTTGAAGAAGCGTGTCTTGATAGAAATAATGGGTTAAAGGGACTAACCAAATTTCAGGGCGAAATGATTTCAAGGGTAATAAACCAAAGATGTTGGTATTATTTTTGTATATGCTTCTTCTATAAATATATTCACTATGTAATGGACCCATAACTGTATTTTGGGGAGTAAGGGCAGAATAACCAGGTAGGTTTACCCAGTGGTGAATATAAGTTAAGTAACTCCTGAATGAATAGAGTTGCATCCAGGAGGTCAGGTAGACCAGAATATAGGATGCCCAAAGACTAATTAATAACTTATCAGTTAAGATAGGTTCATAGCAAACCCATGAAAACTATATTTAGTATATGTTACTGGTAGGGGCCAATAGGTTTGTAGAGAACCCACAAAAACTATATCCGGATTAAGTTATTGACAAAACTCAATAGGTTCATAGTCAACCCATCAAAACTATGATATAAAGGGAGTTATTGGAGATACCAATAGGTTCGGGGAGAACCCATGAAATAATTGAATGAAGTTATTAGCAGGAGCCAATAGGTTCTTAGTGATCCTATGAAAACTATGAAATAGGATAGGTAGTTCATAAACTTTAATCAGATTTTTAGTGAGCCTATGAAAACTAATAGGTTAATAGTGACCTCAGAAACTATATCTATGACATATAGCCAAATGAATGGGGATGGGAAATCCAGAATGTTTTGCTTGTTTGCATATCATCGTAATATTTTAAATTGTTTTGTTTTTAACCATTGTGGATGCAGGAGCACAGTATATGGTTATCATAAATTTTAAGTAAGATACTAGTGAGGGGAAAACCCGTTCTGCTAAGCGGCATGGTCTCACTAGATATCTAAATGGTTCAAGATGGTAAGTTATTATTCATACCGGGCTTTATGTCTGACTCGAAGTTTATGTTTTCCCCTTAAACTCTCGGGTGCTCAATTAATTTTGAGTATTGAGAGTTGTGGCTATTCAGGTACTTCTTAAACGAATAAGCTTCCAGAGACGTGCAGGAGGCAAGCTAGCTATTAGGAGTTCTTTTCATTTTGATTCCGATGTGTCTTGATGCAAAAGGCAAAGTTGTTTAATTGTCTATGTATATACTCTAATCATCCAAGGGGCATCTTCATATGTCGCTCTTGGCATATGTTGTAATAATTATATTTTCTCTGAACGTGGTTCTCGAAATTTGGGATTATGTAATGAATTTGAAATGATTTGAAATGGAACGAGAAATTTGTTTAAATATTTTTAAAATTTCTTCATATCCATGTGTTTCTGTTGTTTTAATGTTTCTAACATTACCGCATTTGGTCGCCGAGGATTAATAACTATGGATGACTGCAGCATCCGTAGCCGTTAGTTTTGGGCCTCCTATTGGGGGATGTTACAAGTTGGTGCCAGAGCATAGGTTTATGAAAACTTAAGAAAAGCTAAACCTAAAAGAATTTTCAAATCATAATCCAATGAATCAGAAAATAAGATCGGGGTTTGGGTTAATGCTATAGTAACTTACTTGTATTTGATATATATATAAGTACGTATTCCCCTCTCTCTTAGACTGTTCTTCTGTATCTTACTAAGGCTCGTATGCAGATTTACGAGAAAGGAAGATATGTAGGCAGGAAACGGAAGAGGAAATCTCGATGGAGGAAGCACCACAACAAATGGAAATGTTCGACCTAATACCAGGACGAACCAGGGTCGACAGGAAAATGCTAATCAAAATGCAAATGCCAAAGTAGGTGCTTGAAATCTGCCAGTAGATATTGGGATGATGTATCAGTTCTTCGTTAATCTGGTGCAAGTTGGAGCAGCTGCAGGAGTAGCTAGGAATGTTGGGGGAGCTAATCCCGTGGCTCTAATTGGAAAAAACTATGCTAAGTTGAGCAGAGATTATACCAGTCTTAGTGGCAAGCCGTTTTTTGGAATAGAGGATGCTATAGAAGTTGAGAATTGGCTTTTTCATTATGAGAGAATCTTTGATGACTTAGGATTGAATGATGAGCAGAAGAGGAGACTGGCCTCTAGGCAACTACAAGAAATAGTGCTTTATTGGTGGAACAGTGTCACTGCTGGAGTTCCAGAGGAAGAGTTAACTTGGGTGGAATTCCGTAGGAGGTTTGAAGAAAGGTTTTTGTCTGAAGTTGCTAAGTCTGCATTATTGAGGAAGTTCATGGGCTTGGTGCAAGGCGAGATGTCAGTGATTGAGTATGCTGCAAAGTAGGATGAGTTATCTAGGTATGGGTATGCTATTATTGACACCATCATCAAGAGAAATGTGAAGTTTATTCAAGGACTGAGACCCGAGATTGCTAGTGTGACCTTGCCACATCTTCGTGACCCTTGTAATGTTGTTGTGTAAATGGCAATTCGACATGAGGAAATGCTTTCTACTTATGGGAAGGAGAAGCAGGTTGAAACCCAGAGTTCCCTTGGCAAGAAGAGGAAGTTCTATAAGAAGAAAGGAACCCAGAAGAGAGAAGCTTCCAATAAGGCAAAGGCTAATTTGGTTTGTTTTAAGTGCGATAAGAAGGGTCATTATGCTCATGAATGCCGAACCGGCAAGGGGAAGAAGGCTGTAGAAAAGAAGAGTGTGAAATGCTTTAACTGTGACCAGGTTGGGCATTATAAGAATCAGTGTCCAGAACTAGTCAAGGCGGACAAGGGAAAAGTCCTTTTGAGAGAACAATGCATTATAAGAATCAGTGTCCATAATCAGTGCATCTGCAACCCAGTTGCCTTTCCCTGGTGTGTACTCAATCCCAAAATTATAAGCAGCTATGAATTCTAACCATATTTGTTGTCTCATGTTCAGCTCCTTCTGAGAGAACAAATACTTCAGTGACTTATGATCTGTAAACAGCTCAAACCTTTCTCCCAAAAGGTAATGTCTCCACACCTTCAAAGCAAAAATCATAGCAGCTAACTCTAAATCATGCGTTGGATATCTGACCTCATGTGGTCTAAGCTGTCTAGAAGCATAGGCAATCACTTTACCTCTCTGCATCAGCACAGCTTCTAATCCTATTTCACACGCATCGATATAAACTACCAAGTCCTGATTCCCCTCTGGAACTACCAACACAGATGCATGGGTCAATAAGTGTTTCAAACTCTGGAATGCTTCCTCACACTTATCGGTCCACACAAACTTCACATCCTTACTTCTTAGCCTAGTCATCGGTGCTGCTATCTGCGAGAAATCCTTAATGAATCTCCAATAATAACCCGCCAACCCAAGGAAACTCTTAGTCTCGGTTACTGTCTCGGGTCTCTTCCAACTATTCACTGCCTCGATCTTGGTCGGATCTACTGATAACCCTTCCTCTGAGACTACATGACCAAGAAACTTCACCTCCTTCTTCTAGAAGTGACACTTCGAAAACTTTGCTTTGAAATGATGCTGCCTCAACGTCTCAAGCACCACTCTAAGATGAACTTCATGCTCTTTTTCATCCTTAGAGTAAATCAAGATATCATTTATGAAAACCAGCACGAACCTATCAAGTACGCTCAGAAAATCCGGTTCATCAAATCCACAAAGAAAGCTGGAGCATTCGTCGGTTCGAACGACATAACTAACCATTCGTACGATCCATATCTGGTCCTGAATGCTATCAAAGGTATACTATCCTTTGCTACTTTGAGCTGATGGAAACCCGTTGCCAAATCTAATTGAGAAAATACCTTTGCTCCACTTAGCTGGTCGAACAAATCATCAATCCTGGGCAATGGATACCGATTCTTTACCGTCCTCTCATTCAACTTACGATAATCGATACATAGCCTCAACGATCCATCCGGCTTCTTAGCAAACACTGCCGCTACACCCCACGGTGAACTGCTCGGCCTGACAAAACTCTTTCCCTCTAAGTCCACCAACTGCACCTTCAACTCCTTCATCTCTGAAGGGGTCATCCTGCTTGGCGGTCTACTCACTGGTTCTGCTTCTGAAACCAAATCTATCCAAAACTCAATGGCTCGTTTCGGCGGCAATCCAACTACAGGATCAAACACATCTGCGAATTCTCTAACCACGAAAACTCGAATCAGCTCATCATCTGAATCCAATGCACCCAACAAAGCAAACACTGCACCGTTAGAACCTCCTACGGTGAAAACAATCTGATCGCTAAAATCCGGGTGACAAAGAGATATCTTCCTACCTTGGAAAAATATCTTAGCATCGTACTCACTTAACCAATCCATACCTAGGATGATCCAAAACCCCACAAAATCAAACACATGCAAACTGCACTAAAAAATATGACCTAACAGGTCAAACTCAAACTGGTCACACCTCAACCCTAGAGTTGCATACCCTCCTATTGGATTCGCAACCCGTAAGGAAGTAACTAAATATGTGGGTTCAAGGTTAAGCTTATCTATCAAACATCTAGATATAAAAGAATGCAATGCACCAGTATCAAATAAAACGCTAACAGACATACCTTGAATCTGAAGCATTCCCCCAAGAAATGACTTTCCCTTCTCTTGGGCTGTTGGCTTGGAAGCGGCAGGCTCCAATGCATACACCTTGCCCTTACCATCTCTGATGGGCTTCTTGCACTGGTTATTATAATGGCCTATCTGGTCATAGTTAAAACACTTGACATTCTTCCCCTTAGCCACATCCTTCGCTTTCCCTGAGCGACACTCATTAGCAAAGTGCCCTTTCTTGTCGCATTTATAGCAGACAACTTCAGACTTCGCTTTCTTGGCTGCTCCACCCTTCTGAGCACCTTTCTTGGGAAAGAACTTCCTCTTTTGGCCCTGGCCAACCTAGACCACTTTTGCCTTGCTCTTCTCCAGAGACTCAAGGACTTCTTCCTGCCTCAAAGCCATCTCTATAACAATATCAGAAGGATCTCTAATGTGAGACAAAGTAGCACTAGCCAATTCTGGCTTCAATCCTCTGATAAACTTCTCATTCTGTTTCAACACAGTATCCACCAAAGCATACCCATACCGGGCCAACTCTTCGAACGTCCTGGCATACTCAGCAACAAACATCTCTTCCTGCACCAGCTCAGCAAATTGCCTAATCAAAGCTGACTATGCCATTACTGACATAAACCTTTCCTGAAATCTCCACTTGAAATCCTCCCAGGTTACTGTCTCCTCATCAACTGTCACCGTTACACTGTTCCACCAGAACAATGCGGTCCCTGAAGCTGCCTGGATGCCAACCTCCTCTTCTACTCGTCATTGAGCCCTAAATCTTCAAAAATTCTTTCGCAGTGCAACAACCAATTCTTCACTTCAATGGCATCCTCTGTTCCCATAAACGGCTTCCCTCCTAGCTTCACATAATCACCGCTCATCTTGGCAAAATGACTAACTACTGGAACTTCTGGAACCCCTACTCCTACGGCATTTCCTCCTACAACTCCAGCTGCAACTCCTACCTACATCATATTCCTGAAAAACTGATACATGGTTTCCATTCCGACCTGCAGGACTTCAGCAGAAATATTCTTTGCCTGATCTTGGCCTCTCTCTGCATTATGTCCGACATTCCTTTTGGTGCTTCCCTCTCTTTGGTTAACTCTTCTTCTTCTACCATCCATATCTGTATTCAAACCTCATGAGATACATAAAGATAACTTAATCAAATATAGATGAATGGAGATAAAGCGCATACTTATGTATAGAAAATACAAGAACGTTACTATAGCGTTAACCCAACCCCAAATCTTACTCCGATTTCCTTGGATTTTTTTTCAAAACCAATTTTTAGTTAAATTTTTCATAAACCTACGCTCTGATACCAAGCTGTAACATCCCGTATCTGGAGGCCAAAAGCTAAGCGCTATGAATGCTGCGGTCATCCACAATATTAACTTTTAGTTACGAAATATGGTAAGGTTAATGGTATCCATAATATACGAAGCACTTGAATATGAACAAAATCACAGATTTCCAAAAAAATAGTTTCAGTGATTATATTTTAAATAAATCATATCCAAGATACAAAAATCCCAAACATAATCGCAGACATTGATTAAATATAATTTACAACAATACGCCAAGAGCGACATATGAAGATGATCCCTTGGATGATCAAAGCAATATAGACGTAATTGTCTTAATACACAGCGGATGCTTTATTCGCCAAAATCTGCTAAAACCTAAAAACCTAAACCCTCAGCCTACTCAAATCAAATTTTGAGCACTCGAGAGTTTAAGGGGAAACAAAAACTTTGAGTCAGACTTAAAGCCTGGTATGAATAATTTCTATTACATCTCAGTTTACTGATAAATAGTGAGACCATGCCGCTTAGCGGAACGGGTTTCCCCTTACTAATATCTCTTTTCAAAACATATATTTTGCAAATCCTTTCATGCAACCCAACTGGTTAATCAACATATTTTTATAATAAAGCAATATTCATTATGCTAAAAACAGGAAATAAAATAGACTATCTGTCTAAATCTGAACTATCTATTCTTTATTGGACTATCTGTCCTAAATTCCGAGCTAACTGCTCTTTTCTGGACTATCTGTCCTAAAGCTGGTTATAACAAAATAGCAATATCTTTTATGCTAGATAATGGACTATCTGCCCAAAACAAGTAAAAAGGGTGGACTAACTGTCCTTAAAAATTTAGCAAAATCCGTTATGCTAATAAATGAACTATTTGTAAATATCAGAGCTGACTGCTCTTTCTGGACTAACTATCTTTTGGGTTGACTTCCCTCAAAATGGACTAACTGTCCGAATTTTAAATGAGCTGACTGCCCGAATTTTCTTTTGGGTTAACTACCCTTCAAAATATTTGAGCTAACAGCTCTTTAAGTTTTCCTTGAAACCCTTTCAAAATAATTTAGTCTGTCAAATTATATATATACAAGGAAAATATACCTTTAGCTTTACTCTAAGCTATTTTTTCCACGTTATATATACTTTACTCAAAATAATGTTGATGATGTTCAATAAGGATTGTCTATCCTTTATAATAAGTTAATGTCCTCTATAACTTAAAGCACTTAGGCTATCTGCCTAGTTCTTATATTCGAAACCTTTGTTTAAAACATTTAAACAGCCTTTCCAAAACATATAAGGTAACTCCTTCAAAACCATTTACAAAACCCTTCGAAAGTATTTAAGGTAACTCCTTCATATCCTTTAATAAACCTTTCGAAATCATTGAAGGTAACTCCTTCTAAACCTTTTAAAAGCTTTCCTTTTATAAGCTTTAAAACATATGAAATCCTCCTTTTAAATCCTTTAAACCTTAGCCTTTCAAACACATAGGAAAACTATACCTTTCGGTCGAAAGGTCTTACCTTTCGACCTTGTCGGAAGGTTTCTTCTCGACCTAGTTGAAAGGTTTCACCTTTCGACTTTGTCGAAAGCCTGGGGTACCTCCCCTTTATAATAAACCATTCGAAAGCAATGTAACTCCAAACCTTTCGAAGACATTGGGTTCAATCTAAAATAGGCGGAAAACCTTTCGAAACCAATCAAAGTTAACTACTTTGAAACCTTTAAAACGTTTCGACTTAAAAAATTTGGATTATGCAAAGGGATCAGAAAAACATCGGAGTCGAAAGCAACTGCTTCGAAACCTTTATAAAACCTTTCGAAACCATTTGAAAATAATGAATTGTTGGTGTTGGAACCAACCCTTCGAAATCAATAGAGAGAGGCGACAAGTTTTAGAAAACAAAAGATTCCCTTTGACTCCATCTGTGTCGAAAGGTTAGGAAGCGACAACTATGCTTTCGGCCTTGTCGAAAGCTATACCTTTCGACCTTGTTGGAAGGTTTCATTTAAAACAAGAAAGCAAACCAACCGAAACCTTTTTCTTTTAAACCTTTTGACAATTTCAAAAGCTCTTGGTCGAAAGCTAGCAGGCGTATTTTCTTTAAACCAAAAAAAAACATCATCTCTTTCGAAAGTTATAACCTTTCGTCCTTAAACCATTCGACTCCATACAATTCACTATGTACCAATTGCCTGATACCATATGCATTGGTATTGACCTAGCCAAAAGTTTTGATACCTTTCGACCTTGGCGGAAAGTCTCGACTGAAGGCCGAAGCTCTACCGAAACGGTTGAAATAGAAGAAAGACTATTTGTTTGTACTATAAAACAGTTCTTTTGTACCCCACCTCCCTTGTTTGTCTAAATTTGATTGGTTGCCAGAATTTTATATTCAAAAGTGCTGCCGACTTTCCTAATTTGGAAATTTGAATAATTTTGAAAAAGCCCCTTTCTCCTTTATAATTATATAAAACATTTAAGTCTCATACCTTAAATAATTTTATATAACTATTAAAACACCTTCAAAAATTCTGGAAAAATTCCTGAAAATCTAATAATATGTTCTTTTCAACATATAAAATTTTCGAATCCAAACTAAAATTATTTTTCGCATAAATAATTTTATAATCCAAATTAACCATTTCTTCGTTAGAAAATTCATAACAATTCCACAAAGATTTAGAAAATTCTAAAAATCAAAACCCATCTCTAAAATAACTTTTTAGATCATCATAAAAATCGCAAGGCTAAGGGATATCCTTTAATAGGGTTTTCCTCTTAAAACATGTCATAAAACCTATATGAACATACATAAATTGTCAACGTGTATATATATCATTTTATCTTTCAAAAACATGGAAAACCTTTGCAAAATCATTCGGAAGTAACCTTAAAACCGAAACCATAAAAATTTAGAGATGTAAACATTGTTCACCTTTTTCTTTAATGATTAAGGAGCTTGAGATTTGAATGAGTTTGATTTGAATTTGCTTTCCTTAAGCTTCTCTTTTGTTTCCTCTTCTTCTTCCTTCGTTAATGGTGGCCGGCCAAGCATTTTATTTTTGAAAATGAGAGTGAATGTGTGTTATGAAATACATGGCCTAAGGAAGTCAATATAGGAATGGCCTCTTTCCCATAATACCTATCCTCTAATTCATTTTAAACCCTTCATTTAATTTATTAGTTAAAAGGCACGGCTACCTTAATTAAATCAAATCTCAATCTCCTAATCAACA
Organism: Allium fistulosum; assembly: GCA_030737815.1. NCBI lineage: Eukaryota > Viridiplantae > Streptophyta > Magnoliopsida > Asparagales > Amaryllidaceae > Allium > Allium fistulosum. The sequence goes on along the minus strand of CM060905.1, from coordinate 304,180,676 downwards.
CATTATTTTATTTAGTTTATCTAACTAAATTTCCTAAATAATGTTATCAAAAATCTGGGGTGTTACAAATACAAGATTGGTTGTTCATTTCTGGGATATTGACGTTGCCGATTGCTTTATATTCTTTTGTAACTAAGGATTATCATCCGATCCCTATTGAACTCAGATTATAAAGTGATTAATAAAGCAATCTTTTCAAAGTAGACGTAGGAAAATAATGTTCAACCATTGTAAATCGTTGCGTGCATGTTATTCTTTTAATTTACTGCTGTTTATTTATTATTATCCTCTTTTTCATTTTATATTCTTCATTTATTTCTCTTCAAAACTTCTAATGGGTGTTTGTGCTAATTTTTGATGCAAATACCCAGGTTTTGGGAGCTTTCTGATTAATACGAGGAGAAGATAGGGATGGACAATTGAATTTAGTTGTTTGCTGAAGATTAAAAAGGGAACTGTTTAGGGCTTCACATTGAAATCCTCGTACTGCTTATCAATACCGCATGTGGGCCTATTCTATGCAATAAGGAACTCATGCGATGTTCTCTTATTGAAGACATCTCCCGCATTTAGATCCAACAGGGGTGAATCCATCTTCTCCTCCACCATTAGGAGGGTATTGAGAAGGTTGATCATGTTAAAATTCGGGGCGGGTGTTATTGGGGTGACGGCTGCCATGAAACCCTAGAGATGAAAACATGTCCTTGCATCTTTTAAAGCCAAATAAATATAAATAAATAATAACATGATTTACTGACATGCATGAATTCATAAACTTACTAATTTAATTACTTTATATCAATATGACATTATCCCTTCTCAAATTATAAACTGAAGTGGTTAGCTAATTTGACCCCGCTAACCCATAATTTGTATCACAACTAATCCAATGTCTTACACTAGACCGAATGGGAATAATAAATTTTATCATCGTTTTACAAAATTGGCTAAGTTAGTAAATAAAACCTTAAATATATTATATGCCCTTTATACTTCTAGACTGTATTTGAATTAAGTAAGGAGTCGTTGATAGTTTTTGCCCGTAAAATAATTTAAATTTCTTTGTGAATAATAAAGATACTAGTTATTAGATAAGTGTAGAAAGTGTTAATTAAGTTAATCATGAAAATATATTATATTGATTCACCGATCATGGCAAAAGTTAAGTTAGTGGCACTGTTTAATAAATATAGATATTGATTGGTATTGAAATTAATATGAAGGTAAACTGATCATTATATTTGAACAAACATTATAATAAAGTGATAACATTATAATTAGGATGAATTGGATATGAGTATAACATGGAAGAATTGATGAAATAAAACAATAAAGGTGTACATTAAAGTTAAATAATATCTCTTGAAATACAAACAAAACTAAATGAAACTGAAGTACATACTCAACTAAAAATTTACAAAATAGTCAAAATGTAGAGGTCTATTATCAAGCAGATGTCTGAAGTTATACAACAAAATTTTGAAATCTAGCATTTCAATTTGAAAAGACCAGACACCTAAATGTCTAGTAAAACAACTAAATTAGTAGGTCGGATGTTTGAATGTTTAATTGAGATCATGTTGAACAAAGACCCTAAAAGACCTATATAAATGGAGGTATATATGCTAAGAAAGGTACATTTGATGACTATTGTGAACACATGTGTGAATGATGCCTAAAGATAATTATTGTTTTGAACATGTGAACGGATACAAGTAACTAGGAAATAAAGCTGTGAAGGTATGTTAATATTGTAAAGCATACCAATAGGAATATTATATGTTAGCACTGTAAAGCGTATCAATATGAAAGTAAAGCTACGGCGGTATGTTAATATTGTAAAGCATATCAGTAGGAATACGATACATTAAATTGTGAAGTTTATCAATAGTAAAATAAAGTTATGGGGATATACTGATATTGTAAAGCATATAAGCAGGAATAAATTCATTAATAATTGTAAAGCGTATCAATAGTAAAGTAAAGCCGTGGGGATATGTTAATATTGTAAAGCATATCAATAGAAATAGGATACGTTACATAGTTATAAAGCATACCAATATGAGGATAAGACTACAAGAGTATGTTAATATTGTAAAGCGGATCAGTAGGAAGATAAGGAAAATATGATACGTTAAATCGTTATGAAACATATCAATGGAAAATGAAGTTGCATGGGTAAGTTAATATTTAAGGCGTATCAGCAAGCGAATAAAGATAATAAGGTATGTTAAATAGTTGTAAAGCATATCAATCTCCATGTTATACAATTATTTTGTTATATGTTATGGTCATGAGAATAATACAGTTGAAATGTTAGGAATAGTAAAGTAAATTGATAGAGACGAGTAACTCTTAAAACTGTAAATGTAGTGGTTTACATAATGATGATTTAATAGCACGTTGTTCTTCGATTGGTCAACTTCTACACACAGTATTGTGATGGATGATATTGTATATAGGGTAATATGTTTCCTTGTATGTGCATGTTTTGTTGAGAACTTTTTTTATGAACTCTTATGGATGAATTATTATAGTACATGGAACGTTCTATGGTAGATATGACCTAAAATTGATTGTTTTGGTTCTTTGTTGATGAATGCTACTTCCACATGCTAGATTTTGGTTGCAAAGTTACAGAAATGTAGGCAACACATGTGCATGAAAATTTGTTGTCCTTTTTGTGAATATGAGCTAGATTCTTTTGACTTGGATGATTGTGTCATGCGATAGTTGTGTGATACTACAAAATCATAAGCTGTGATTGGTATGTTCCCTTATAATTTGTACATGATTATATGGTCGGATGTATGACATGATATGATATTTTACGTACTGGATGGATGGTTTACTCTTTTGGTGAATTACGAGGACACAATCCTTTTAAGTGGGAAAGAATGCAACAACCCACAATAATTTTATATTAATAAAAATGGATTTTTAATGGAATGATGATTTTGATGTTGTATTAATAACCATTGCATATATCTATTTCAGTTGATCAGTTTAGATTATAAGCTTGATAGATTAAGAGTTACAATTTGCAAAATAGCGATGTTACAGTGTTAATATGGGGTACGTAACCGCTTTTGGATCAAACGGTTGTAAATAACTAGACCCACGTAACATCTATATAAATGTAGTTATAATACCCTAAGAGGGAACTGTCACTTCAGATTTCTTCCTAATCACGAAATTCTTCCTAATCACTTTCTAATGATGGACAATTTTATCTAATTACAAATTGTTCCAAATTCATAGCGTCCAAACCCCATTTTTTATATATATCAAATTGACCCTCTTAGTAAGACAAAAAGATAGGAATAATTCATTTTCTGAAAAGATGACCAAGTTGGCTGAAAATCAAAGTAAAAGATGAACGGCGGCTAATTAGTTTATGAATTGGGCTTTTTGATTGGAGCATCGATTGGTGAATTGAAAGCATATGATTGTAGATCGTGAAGAATGGAGCTCAAGGGTGGTCAAATTGTACCCAATGGCGATCAAAATTAGAGTTTAAAATTGATGGTGGTGTAAATTCAGGGAGATGATTTCTGGCGAACAACGACACTAGGTGAGGCGACGTTGGTTAGAATCGGTTGGTCGCAATGGGGGTTTTGGAGATGGTTGGCGATGATGCTATTATGGTCGGAGGCGAGAGAATTTCATTTTCAAAGTCGGTATCGGTGGCGATTGTTAATCTAGGGAAGAATGTAATTTTTCAATTTAGACCTCGTAATTTTATCAACTGCAAATTGTACCCTGCAATGTCTAATCGCTATAACTTTTCATAAGACCTTCGTTTCATGCTGGTTTGTTGCATTCGGTTCATAGCGAGATTCCCAAATTTTGACATGTGGTTTGTTGAGTTTTGAGACTGTTAGTGAAAGCGACTTACAAATTTCAAAGGTCGTAAGTATCCGCATTTTTAAATATTATTAAATAAATATCCACATTAATGTGTGTGTGTATGTCTCATTAATACATAGTTATGTTTATTATACAATGGTTTGCATATTTTAGCATTTTAGTTGTGAAATATGATTTAACTTAACTTGATATGATTGCATTGCTAATTATTAACCAATATATTCATTGCATGGTGTTTGCATATCAAACTACTAAATAAATAAAATTTATATAGTTATGTATGATAATTGTAATAGGTTATAGTTGGCTAATTAGTATAATACAAAACCTATAAGCTAGTAGATTATTTGAAAGTACAAGTTGAATTATTATAGAAATAACCACATATAATTATTTATAAAGAACACTTGAAATAAGTGTATTTAAAGAGTAATTTTTCCTAATATTATTATTTATGAATTTTTGAAGAAATTTATAAATAATAATAATAATAAATATCTATCAAGTATAAATTAATGTTTCATGATAAAAATGGGCAAAGCCAAACGATAAAATAATAATAAAAAGAGTAGATATAAGTAAAGAAATAGTATATATTAACTATTTAATAAACCCTTAGGGTAGTACGGTTGGGTAAGACATGCGACGTTCACCTTGAAGGTCGAGGTTCCAATCCTCATCAAGGACATATCCGTGCGAATTACCTGAAGTATGTTATGTCTATTTGGTGCATACTTCCTCCAAGTTTACAAGCAAAGCTTTGTTCTCCGGGCCTTCAAGTAGGTTAAATGGACTATTATCAAATAAATTATTATTTATTAAAAAATGAGCTTTAAAGAAAATTAAAATAAAGGGAACTAGTATTAGGATATGAAAATCTAAAATATAATGTAAAACATTATGGTCGTTATTAGTACTATTAAGAGTGTAGTACTGGCATAGTTGAGAAGAAATCGTAAACTGTAATAGAATGACTTAAAGTGTTGTAAATGAAGTTATACCACTTATTATGGGTTATTTGTCATGTTATTCAGTGCTTGTTGTCATGGACATGTCATTTAGGAGGCGATTAACATTTGTTACTATTTGGATGAGTAATTGCTATTTACTAATATTTATTCAATAATGGTAATTATACGATTGTTGTGGTTGACCATTCGTTAGCATGTAAGCTTATTGGCATCACGGATGGTTGTTGCTGTCATCTAATATGTAACTATTGTGATTACCATTATGGATTTATATAGTCACCTATAAGATTTGATGATTATCTTTGGTTGACACTTGATTAGATATGGTAGAATGGTTGATGACTTTGGTATGTTCATGCGTGTTAAGGTATTGTTACATATTTTGTATTGCCATGTTAAGAAAGATATGATTGATGTACATATATGATTATTGATGCGTTAATGATATTATCATGTACCTCTGTAGTTAAAACCCTGCTAATACCCCATAAAATCCCCACTATAGCGCAAAGCGCTCTCCGACTACTATGCTTTTTCAATATAGCGCTATTAAAGAGTAGACCCACTTTAAGCCCCGCTATTTTCAGCTACACTCGCTAAATCAACGCTTTTTAGCACCCGCTTTAGCAACATTAATATAAAAAGGTTGAATTAACTAGTTCTAGTTAGTGAGACTTTTGTCTTACCACACCCGAATGAATGCAAAGTAACTTTAGCAATAATTACTTCAAGGATTTAGAATCGGCAAATTTAAGTAATATTAACTTTGCTTTTAGGTAGTAATTGTGCCATTGGAAGCTTACACAATTATGTAGTTGCACTTTACCTGTTTGTTAAAATGTCAAGTAGATATTGCACTTAATTCAAATAAAGATAGGATAAAATCTAATGCTGAAATCTAGGTGAAAACAACCAAAAATGTAGAAAAGTAAAAAGACACGGAGAATTTGCGTGGTTCGAATATTAAGGAATCTACATCCATGGAAAAATGTCACTTTCTTCTTTATATTTCTTGGTACTGATTTTAATGGCAAAGAGTATAATGCTTTTGCTTTCTTATCCACAAAATTAACAAATTGGGAAAGACCCTTTCTTGCTACAGTGCCTTTTCTATTTGTAGTACAAAGACGTACGTGGATTTCCACGTTCCTTCTTCCGCTGTTACGATCTTCGCCCTACGATCATGCCACATGTCATCCATCTATGTTGTTTATTTAATGTGCATGGATTGTTGGCGTGTTATTCGAAGTATATTGTGATTTGAGCGGTTGAATTTTCGGTTTTGGTAGGAGATCTGAAATTGAAGCGGGAACGTTTGAATTTGAGCCAGGAGGTTTAATTGAGCTTCGAATTTCCTTTCTTTGAAGGGTGAATGACCCTGGCATTGCTTCCTTTTGCAAGTGTGAGTAGGGTAAGATATTGTCCTTACTGCGCCACTTTTACATTATTTGCCTCAAAATATGGTTGCTCATTTGATCTGCCCTAAGCATTGAAGATGCTTACAAGGTTGGTTAGGGTGATTGTGCCGTCACTTGTGAAGGTAATAACTCTATTTGATTCTGCATTAAGCTGCTCTGAGTGATGGACTGCGTGGGTTATTTATAAGGGAGACTTATACCTTTGTTGTTTTCTCCTGAACGTGGATCTGCATGGGTGCACTGTTTGAGTAGCCTTGTATGCAACCCTTGGATTGCTTTTGACTCCGCTTGGTACTGCATAAGTAGCCTCTAGTGAGTGTAGTGCAGATCCGTTCTTGGAGTTATTAGAAATGTATATGCTTTATGAATGATATCGAGGTTTATTCAACCCCTTTGAGTGTAGCGTGGCCCTTCTCTTCTGAGCCTCGTGTTTCGATGGCGGTGCACTTCTGATGGCAGTGCATTGTGTCATTTCACTTTTTTTATGGTGTTAAAAAGGGGGCAACACATCCTTATTTTCGTTCAATGCAAGATTGATTTTTCAGTTCTACTACCCGTATATATTGGCTTGTGAGTGCGGTATGTCATTGATTGCGTGCGTCTTTTTAAGTGAAGTGTGTTAAGCTTTGATGTTGCTTATACAACTTCTTATGTCGTAGGGGAACATTAACAATTTATTGTTATATGGGATTTTGGTTACGTTGTAGTTCCATGTATTATAGTTGTAGACCATCTACAACACTCTGTGATAATGTTCGGTTTTGGGCTCGGGATCATAATGTAATACCGAGATTAGGGTGATCGACGCAATTTGAATCTTTGATGTTGTCTTACAAAATTTGAGCGCAGTATTTTCTTGACTTTGCTTCACTCTTTTCCTTTCTTCCTTGTAGTCCATCTTTTATTGCGAGGGAATCCCGTTTTGATCTTGATGCTTTAGTCATATTGTCTTTGGTGGGATTCAGGAAATACGGGTGTAACATTTGCCCCCCAAGTCTGCGGTGATCGCAGATCGACATTGACTTGTCTTCATTGGCCCTCGTATCTGTCATTTCCGTCTATTCCTTTCTTTCCTTTCACCAAAGGGATAAAGTCTTAATAGTTGTTTCGCATTTAATGCTCCTGCGTACATGTCATCCCCTGAATCGTTGTCACATCGCCCTCTTCGCTTTCTAGATAAATCCATCCCAATCTTTGCACTTATTATCTTTGCTATTTAATTGATTGATGTTTTGCAAGTTTCCTTTCTATTTTGGTTGTACGGTTATTCAAATTAAGGTGTGTATATATAGTTTTGTTGAACTTGTCGTTTTGACGATGTAGTTAATATACATGTTCCCCTTTCAATTTTAACATGTTGGTAGAGAGGCCCAATTTGGTTTTAGTCCCTGCCCTCACGCAGAGGAGTTGGTGGAGGACTGATAAGTATTTTGGTGGTTTTACCAGAAGTGTTAAGAAGGCCAAGGTTCGGCTGATTGACACTTTGGAGGGGACGTGGGAGAAAGCCATATGCAAGATTTATGCACTTGAGGATTCCTTGAACAAAGTTTGAGGCAGGGTTTACCTTCTTCTCAGAAACAATTTAGACAAGAGAAAAGCTAAGAGCAAAAAGGGGTAGGTTTTCTCGCAGCGCGCTAAGGACGAATTCAGCAATTCTTACCTTGCACTTGACCTGAGCTTCCCATGCAATGTCGCAAGCTTCAAGGTGGTTGTAGAAGAGCTAATGGGCCCATGGGTTAGCGCTTTCTATACCCTCTGAAGGTCTATCCCCACTAGTAGGGCCTTGCCTCTGACCAGCGTTCCTAAAACATTTTTTACGAAGTGCGTGCAAACGTGTAGAACATAAAATTGTGCGCGGATCTTTAATGAGTGTGGGTATAACTAAGTAAACTTAAATAGACCTTAGTTTTTTATGTTTACTTGACGAGCTTTAAGAAGTTTCTAGAATCGTACGTGATCTGTAAGTTGCAGTACGTCCCATATGTTGTTTTTCCTTATCATTTTCTGGATTAAGTTCTCATGCTGCTCATGAATGCTGAATTTAGCTTTTGACATGCGCATTCTGCTGCATGCTAGGCATGACCTACCCCCTTGTTCAAGGCATGTTCAAGTTCGTGTGCTTGGCACGGTCTACCTTGCAATTTATGGGCAGACTGATATTTTATTGTGAAGTCAGGTTGCGTGTTTACGGTTTTTATGATTGGTTCAGGCTGTCTAATATCCTTGCATCCAGTGTGGCTATGTTAACAGAATTAACATAGAGGGATTTTTATACTAGTTCGGGCCGCTTAACATCCGTTCGACTAGTTTGGTTGAGAAATTCAGGCTGCGTTTTGTGCAACTTTGTTTTGATACCTGGTCCCGACTATCCAATATCCCTACGTCTAGCGTGGCTACGTTAACAATTTTAACATAGAGGGATTTTTATACTAGTTCATGCCATCTAATATCCCTACGACCAGTTTGGCTGAGAAAGCCGAGCTGCATTTTATGCAGCTTCATTCTGACAGTTATTTCAGTCCATCCAATATCCCTACATCCAGTTGTTTAGCTATGTTAAAGAGATCAACATATAGATTTTTATACTACTTCGGGCCATCTAAAATCCTTACGTCCAATTCATCGTATTATTACTTTTCATAACAATTATAATGTTTATTACATCAGTAACGTAAATAATACAAAGTAAGGCCCGAGGTGCTCTGAATTTCATGCTCTTAGAACTAGGTTGCCATCAGGCTTTGATAGTTGGTACACTCTGTTTGCCAGAACTTATGTTATGAGTAATGGTCCTTCCTAATTTGGGTCCAATAGTCCATCTACCAGTTCTTTTGTGTTGGCCATTATCCTTCGCAGTACAAAACCCCCCTAGCAGAAGTTACTTTACTTGAGCCTGATGTAACGACCCGTAAATTTCAACTGTTTTAATATCGTAATTAGTTGAAATTTTGTGAAATTTTAAACGATAAAATTTTGAAATAAAAATTTAATATTTGGAATACGTCTAGTTAAACATAGTAACTGGTAAATTTTCGTCCGAAAATACGAAAGTTTATTTCGCGCGTAAATTTACTTCAATTTAATCAGTTAAAAAGCGATGAAAATAAAATGTTTTCGGAACCTAAATATTTTACATAGAAAGTTTCTAAATCATCTTCTGAGCAAGACGTCATTTTTCGTTTTCCAAATTTGACTTCTACTGCTCCGTCGATCTTATTTTCGATGAAATAGCAGCATTTTCGTACCGATATCGACTTTTGATAGGTTGATCGTACCACTGATATTTATGGACCGTTTCGATCGTTTTGTTGTGCTGATCTCCGCACTATATTTATTCGTGTGTTTCGGAGTTCGGAACATGGCAGGATCGATGAATCAACTAACCGTATCGGTATTGTTTTGATCCTTTTGAATCCTTTGACCATTTATTTTCTACTGTATTAACCAAACTGACATTTGCATTTAATATTCTCAGAATTCAAGCCATTTGTTACCATATTCCTGTTCAACTTCCACCTTTTACCATCCGACCGTGTCACTTTATTTTCTATTTACTATGTTTATTTCATATTCCCGAGAGAATGAATTTTTTTTTGAGATCATTTCTTCCTTCTACACTTCGTTTTGGTTTCAACAGTAAATAAAGTTGCTGTAGTTCTTCCTCACCTACTCCTTCCCTACGCCTCATCATTTCCTCCTTCTCTTCCTTCCATGCTTCCCTCTAGTTCTGTCAAACCCATCCAGGCAAGCCTTTCTTCTGCCCATCTATGACCAAGTCCGGCCATGCCTTCAGTGCCCTATCTCTTCAAGCTTCCACTGATCTAGCTCCTCGGCACTTATTTCGTCTGCAGTTGACATTCCACCTCTGGGTTCCCCTTCGCCTAGTCATTCATTAGCTATTTTTGTTCTGAGATCTAAAACGCCATCGGTCATCACCCACCCATTCTCGGTCTTGGAAGATTCTCTTTATGAGCCGGATCCTATTCATAGTTTGATTTCAGGTATTGCTACCTGTTTAGATGATGTGGTTACCCTATTGTCACCGTTGTTTGTGGCAGCAGCTGATAATGTGGATGGCCAATGGTCCGTTGTTGATTTGCTTGTAATAGGTGTTACTGTAGGTTGGGTGACTCGGTCATTGACGTTGATGAGTTGGATGATGTAGATGAAGGTGCTCGTACTGACATTACTGATATTGGATTAGGCACTAAAAATGTTTGTTCAAATGTTAATTCCAAAATTCCTGTTCATGCTAGTTGCAATTCTGTTCTTACTATGCAGCTCCCCATTGCATCTCAGTCCTATGCTACTAGGCCTAATGCCGATGTTGGCCAGCTTGCTACCATGTCTGAACATGTATGTCTTAAGTCTTAGTCTTCTCTTTTCCATTGCCTCCCTCGAAATGCGGCTGTTTACTTGCTTATTGACTTTGACATTGTGGACGATAATGGAAATTTGATTCCTCCACCACTGCCATACAACCCCGCGCATCGCCTCACGACGCTTCACCACACGCGACAGTTCTTCCACCTACGCACCCAAAATGGACTCGTCATCCAAAGTGCCATGCATTTTTTCCCTCTACCGTGTGACCCGCGCCACCTCCTCCTCGCCGAAACCCCACGACCACTGCACCGTCCCCGTTGTCTTCCCCTCCTAGTTGTCGTTCCTCTCATTGATTTGCTCTCATCAATTCGAAAGTCTGTAAGTATATAATGCATATACATCTATGTATATATTTTTTTTTTTGATAATAAAATCTTTAGTATTATGTTCTGTACAATATATATATGGGTTGAAGCTATATATATACTTTGATTTTGGCGACATATAATTAGTAACAGGGGGGTTTGCTTTGAAAAAGAAAAAAAAACTATACACGTTCCACTTCTGTTATATATAGTATTTCACATTAGAATATAGGCTGCTGCTTTTATATAGTAAGTTATATACATATTTTTAAGTTTACATATTTTGTTTTGATTTTGGTTTACCCAGTTAGTTCATTTGGTATGGGATGCCTGTAGAGAGTATTATATGTATGCAAGTTATACATTATTATAAACTAAGTTCATATTGCTCTTTATAATAAATAGTGATTTTGAATATAGGGGGTACGGAAGCTAAATATTGGTTTGTTTATATTTTTTTACTGCGAATGAAGTAGCATACCAGTTTACTGTTTATATTATGCTATGTTCCAATATAAAAGTTATAAGTACTTGGTTGGACATATTAGTTCTGTGCATTTATCATATACCAGTACTACCCTAGATTTCAAAACATTAAATTGAATATAATAAGTTATATTACAAGCTATAGGTTGTACAGTTTGTTTGAAATATATATTAGAGAGATTTGACTACATATATATGTATATAGTGCATTATATGTGTTATTTCAAAAATATATAATGTATAAGTGTTGATTTTATATATGTTTAACTGAAAACTATGACCATAGAAAATATATGTATATTTAAATTAATATATGTTTAAAATTAGGATATGTTACGTATATAGATATGTATAGATATATGTATGTTCACTTATATCAATAATCATTATCGATCCAGCCTGATTTGAATTCGTCAAATTTCCATCTGTCAGCTTGTCCATCGAACGTGTATCCATTGTGCTTTGTTTTGGATTCGTGCCTGGATCTCGTAACTCTACTTCATTGTCAATCTCTCTAGCCTCGAAAGGTGAGCACTCACTCACGATTAACGTTCTTTTATTTATTAAATTTGATTTCAATTGAAACGACAATTGAAATATGCTGTTGTTAGTTAATTACACTGTTATATATGCTATTACCTGTATCAGTTCACCTGTAACATCTGACACCATTTTCTGTTAATTATTTATGCGATGATAATACTGTTTGGCTGATAATTGATTGATTGTTGATGTTTATATTGGACGTTAAACTGTTAATGTAAATTGATAAATAGTATGAAATTGAACTCGATATAGAATAGTTAAATGTTTAAAAAAACTGATTAGTTAAATTGTATAATATGACCACTTTAACTGTTGAATTTATTGACACGTAGGATTTGTTTAATTACATCTTGAACCACTGAATGTATGTTGTTAAATTGATGATGTATGAAATTGTAAATAGATGACAAGTGAAAAACCGTAATGTAATAATCTTTAATCTACATGAAATGATAGTGTAGATTCTAGAAATAATTATATTAATTCGTACAAATAACAATGCGAATTTATACGGTTATTTCGGGATTATTTGAATTGATTATTGGATTGATATTGATTGTTGTTATTGCTTGTTTATTTACTTTGACACCCTCCCAGTTATCACACTGCAAGTTCCCTTTGTTATGCTTTCATTTTTGAATTGAATTGGAATCGGGTTGAAATGATAAATACCCAAATTGAACTTTGACCTAGGAAAGAAAATTAAATAAAACCCGATTGGTCAATAATTTGATTTAAAAATAAACGAAGATTTTATTTGAATAAATAATATGGTTTTGAAAAGAAGTTGAAATTTGAATTTTAATGAAAGGAAAATGTTAATATTTAAAAATCTGAAACAAAATATTAAAAATGAAATTGATGAAAGAACGATGTTTAATTTGAGAAATGATTGAATTAAGTTGAAATGATTAAATAATTAAGTTTGAAATTATAATTAAGTTTGAAATTATTAAACTTTGAAATGATTTAATAATTAAGTTTGAAATTATAATTATTAAACTTTGAAATTATTTAATAATTAAGTTTTGAATTATTTAATAATTAAATAAGATTGAATTATTTAATGATTAAACTGAATTGGATTCTTTAATAAGAAATATTGAATTTTTGAATAAGTGAATTTTACTTCGTAATAACTAAAATTGAGTTCCTTTATTAATTAAGTTTTGGAAAATTATTTAAGTAAGTAAATAAGTGAAATTGAATTTCTTTAACAAGAAATAAAATGTGATTTATTGAAATTAATGTAAGACTTGAAATCTAAAGAATTTGATTTGATGAATTTAATTTAATTCAAATTGTAAGTTTTGAAATAAGGAAGTTGAATTTAAATAATGGACTTAATGAATTGGAAAGTTAAAAAGGAATTGTTTTGAATGATAAATTTACTTAACGAATATTGAATGAAATCGATAAATGAATTTAAATTGATTTGAATGTTGAATTAAATTAATTTAAATGTTTTCGAAATGAAACTTATATTCGAACTTGAATCAATATTTGAATTGTTTTAAATAAAGATTTTTATTGAATTATAAGACTTTGAAATTATGAAGTTTTGAAACGTAAATTTTGAAAATTGATTTCGAAAGACAAATGAAATATTGGTTTACGAATTGAAATTGAAATTGAATTTGATTTGGTTTTGAAATAAATAAACGACCAATCGGTGAAATAATTACGGAAGTTATTAAAGAGACCGGAATTCGGTTATGGATATACTCTCTATCGAAACCGAAAACCACTTTAATAACTATACGCGGAGTGATGATCCAGAATGAAGTGGTTGGAATGATGTACGTGATGACTGAAGAAAGAGAACGATAATGGATAGCCTTGACACTTGTGTTAAATTGGAAATGACTAAAACAGGAGCTGTGCCGGGCCAATGGAGGATTTGCTACCTCAAGTGGACACACTTCTTCGAACTATTTATTATTTGTTGTCGATTGGTGCACCCTTGATTTTGGGAGTGTTGTTTCACGGTGTTGCGGGCGCTGCGGCGTTGCGTTCTCACAAGTCCGGATCAGGCGAACGGTAGTATCACTACCTTGGGTATTGCCTCATGTGCCTTGTCATACTTGTATTCCATTTATGCGCGACCACTACGATTTTGATTTGTACCTTTAGTATATGGATTGCTCTCTGGTGACTTCCGGTTTTGGGGAAACTACGGTCTTGTATATGCTTTTGGGAATAAAAATGTGTTAAGGGTGGAATGGGCCATGACTTAACGCTATTTTGATATCTTATTATTACTGATAGACATTATCTACTTAGCGTATATTACTACCTAGTAGATAGTTTGACGGATCCTTAAAGGATGGTTATTCCAAACATCCTTTGAGTTACTTGTATTTCAATTGCTATTTCACTTGAGTTGGATTTATTAATATAAGAATGTTAATCCTGACTCGAGTGTCTTGTGTTTTTGCTTTATGCTCGGGTCAGACTGAGTGTACCAGTATTCGAGATTCACCTTTGGAGTTGGAGCTTTGCTTGAAGATCCAGCCATCTATTCTGCTTTCAGTATTCGATGATTCTAGTGATGCATTCTGATTTGTATCTGATGTATCGTATTACTCTTCTGTTGTAAACTCTGATGTATTTTATATATTCATATAGTAGCTTCATGAACTACTATCTCTTTTATTTCCGCTGCAATTATTACTCTGTGTCTGTGTTCTTTGATTATTTATTTACTGTATATGTTCAGTTTTGCCAAATTTAAATTACAATGCGGTATTTTGAGCAATTCAACTCCGGCATGAGTGTCTACCTATACACTTATAATGGATGCGAATGGTCCAAAATTCTGGGTCGTTACAGTTGGTATCAGAGCTTTGGTAGCTCTAGGCAAAACTTAACATATAGGGTAAATGTATTTACAGAATCACTCTCATTCGAGTTTCAATCTCTTTCTTTGACTCAATTCCTTTGAATTTTGGAACGTACCACTCGGTTCCGAAATTCATTCGTGTCCTTCACTATTCGTCTTCTTTCAATTCTGGAGCACCCCATAACTCCATTTTGAATGATATCTATAATAGATCGGCGGTCTCGCCAAACTTCGAATGATTCGTAAAGGGGCAAAACTCCTTTATAATAGGCATCGATTTACCGGAGATTTCTATATCCTCGGTTTACGATGCTATCTATCTCCTGCTATACCTGAATTTTATTTCTTGAGATCGAATGTCGATTTACCTCGGAATTCTACAATGATCTTATTCTTGAAGTCATGGTTGACCCGGTTAAGGTTGCCCGCGACTTATATAAAATTTATCCATCGCCTTATTTTGTTATTTAATTATCTCGTCTTTGTTTCAAACCTATCTTCGAATCAAATTTCTCTTTGATTTAAGTCCATCAAATTTGAATCCCTATCCTTATTTTGAAAATCCATTCCTGTATCGTCGAGCAAAGAAATGTATTTCTAAATTTATATTAAAAATGTTGTTTTCAAATTTGATAAACAAAATAGTTTTGAATGATTATATTATATATAAATATAAGTTTTCTGAAATTAAATTATTAATGAATTTGTTGTTTGAAATAATAATATTTGATTTTCATTTATTGTTTTGTAAACCATTGACTATTGCATAATATAAATAAATGAATTCATAAATACGGTTTATAAATTGATTTGGAATTTGAAATGAATTTAATTCAGAAATTTGAGAATTTAATTTCCAATGATTTTCGAACTATGGTTTTAAAGGTTTAAAATGCACATTATTTAAAGGTATTTTGACTATAATTTGTTTCCAAAGAATTCTAATGTATATTATTTAAAGTATTTTCAAATAGAAACCGTTTTCAAAAAAAAAATTTAAAATGTTGAAATCAGTGCTCTTCCCTTTGTCGCTGGAAAATAATTTCGGTGATGGCGGCCGCATCATCGACGTTCATTTTCGAGTTTCGAAGTGGAGATACTATTCTGTAGCTTTGCTACGGTTTGTTTTGAAAAATAGTTTAATTTGAATTTATTCAGTATAAATTTGATATATATATATATATATGGGTATCTTATTTTAAAATTAAATTTGATTTGATATAAATATATTGAATATATCTCTAAAGTGTTTAAAGTTAATCGGAAATCTAATTCTTCAATTTTGTTAAAGGATGATTTTAATTATAAATAAAACCAAATTTGGAATAAATATTTAAACTTGAATAATTGAATTTGGAAAATTTTATTTGTATAATGTTCAACTACATTCTAATACAACTTACCTAAATCGTTCAGAAGTTGAATATGTAATTGGATAATATATAATATAAATTGAATTTATAAATAAAATTTGAGTGTTTATAATAAATGTATACACTAAATTTTGGTTATAAAGATGTTAATAGAGTTAGATAGGATAATAAGTAAACTCAGTTAATAATGAAATAAATTTGTTTGAAAGAATTAATAAATTTGTTTTGAAAGAGTTAATAAATTGAAATTTGATCAACGTATGAAAATACCTTGAATTTAAAAGAAATTAAATGATGTAAATTAATTTAAATCTAAATTTTATGTTTTAAATTAAATATATGTGATTAGATATATGTGATAAGATATATTAAGTATAATAAATTTAACATTAAATTGGAATAAAGAAGAATTTAAAATTGCTGAAAAATATGATTATAATAAAAGACTATTCAAATTTATGGTTTTAGAAATTGAAAATTGAAGAAAATGGGATAATAAGATAATGAATTTAGAAATAGCGAGATTGATTTTAGTGAAATCAAATGGATTAAATCAATTATTGAATATCAATTTATTTAAATTTGAATTTAGATGGTTTAAATTAATTATTATTTTGTATTTCAAATCGGTTTTCTTTCTGGTTGTTTCTATTCTCCTACCTCGTTCCTTTTCGGGGACGAAAAGTTTTGAGTGGGGGAGAGTGTAACGACCCGTAAATTTCAACTGTTTTAATATCGTAATTAGTTGAAATTTTGTGAAATTTTAAACGATAAAATTTTGAAATAAAAATTTAATATTTGGAATACGCTAGTTAAACATAGTAACTGGTAAATTTTCGTCCGAAAATACGAAAGTTTATTTCGCGCGTAAATTTACTTCAATTTAATCAGTTAAAAAGCGATGAAAATAAAATGTTTTCGGAACCTAAATATTTTACATAGAAAGTTTCTAAATCATCTTCTGAGCAAGACGTCATTTTTCGTTTTCCAAATTTGACTTCTACTGCTCCGTCGATCTTATTTTCGATGAAATAGCAGCATTTTCGTACCGATATCGACTTTTGATAGGTTGATCGTACCACTGATATTTATGGACCGTTTCGATCGTTTTGTTGTGCTGATCTCCGCACTATATTTATTAGTGTGTTTCGGAGTTCGAAACATGGCAGGATCGATGAATCAACTAACCGTATCGGTATTGTTTTGATCCTTTTGAATCCTTTGACCATTTATTTTCTACTGTATTAACCAAACTGACATTTGCATTTAATATTCTCAGAATTCAAGCCATTTGTTACCATATTCCTGTTCAACTTCCACCTTTTACCATCCCACCGTGTCACTTTATTTTCTATTTACTATGTTTATTTCATATTCCCGAGAGAATGAATTTATTTTTGAGATCATTTCTTCCTTCTACACTTCGTTTTGGTTTCAACAGTAAATAAAGTTGCTGTAGTTCTTCCTCACCTACTCCTTCCTACGCCTCATCGTTTCCTCCTTCTCTTCCTTCCATGCTTCCCTCTAGTTCTGTCAAACCCATCCAGGCAAGCCTTTCTTCTGCCCATCTATGACCAAGTCCGGCCATGCCTTCAGTGCCCTATCTCTTCAAGCTTCCACTGATCTAGCTCCTCGGCACTTATTTCGTCCGCAGTTGACATTCCACCTCTGGGTTCCCCTTCGCCTAGTCATTCATTAGCTATTTTTGTTCTGAGATCTAAAACGCCATCGGTCATCACCCACCCATTCTCGGTCTTGGAAGATTCTCTTTATGAGCCGGATCCTATTCATAGTTTGATTTCAGGTATTGCTACCTGTTTAGATGATGTGGTTACCCTATTGTCACCGTTGTTTGTGGCAGCAGCTGATAATGTGGATGGCCAATGGTCCGTTGTTGATTTGCTTGTAATAGGTGTTACTGTAGGTTGAGTGACTCGGTCATTGACGTTGATGAGTTGGATGATGTAGATGAAGGTGCTTGTACTGACATTACTGATATTGGATTAGGCACTAAAAATGTTTGTTCAAATGTTAATTCCAAAATTCCTGTTCATGCTAGTTGCAATTCTGTTCTTACTATGCAGCTCCCCATTGCATCTCAGTCCTATGCTACTAGGCCTAATGCCGATGTTGGCCAGCTTGCTACCATGTCTGAACATGTATGTCTTAAGTCTTAGTCTTATCTTTTCCATTGCCTCCCTCGAAATGCGGCTGTTTACTTGCTTATTGACTTTGACATTGTGGACGATAATGGAAATTTGATTCCTCCACCACTGCCGTACAACCCCGCACATCGCCTCACGACGCTTCACCACACGCGACAGTTCTTCCACCTACGCACCCAAAATGGACTCGTCATCCAAAGTGCCATGCATTTTTTCCCTCTACCGTGTGACCCGCGCCACCTCCTCCTCGCCGAAACCCCACGACCACTGCACCGTCCCCGTTGTCTTCCCCTCCTAGTTGTCGTTCCTCTCATTGATTTGCTCTCATCAATTCGAAAGTCTGTAAGTATATAATGCATATACATCTATGTATATATTTTTTTTTTGATAATAAAATCTTTAGTATTATGTTCTGTACAATATATATATGGGTTGAAGCTATATATATACTTTGATTTTGGCGACATATAATTAGTAACAGGGGGGTTTGCTTTGAAAAAGAAAAAAAAACTATACACGTTCCACTTCTGTTATATATAGTATTTCACATTAGAATATAGGCTGCTGCTTTTATATAGTAAGTTATATACATATTTTTAAGTTTACATATTTTGTTTTGATTTTGGTTTACCCAGTTAGTTCATTTGGTATGGGATGCCTGTAGAGAGTATTATATGTATGCAAGTTATACATTATTATAAACTAAGTTCATATTGCTCTTTATAATAAATAGTGATTTTGAATATAGGGGGTACAGAAGCTAAATATTGGTTTGTTTATATTTTTTTACTGCGAATGAAGTAGCATACCAGTTTACTGTTTATATTATGCTATGTTCCAATATAAAAGTTATAAGTACTTGGATGGACATATTAGTTCTGTGCATTTATCATATACCAGTACTACCCTAGATTTCAAAACATTAAATTGAATATAATAAGTTATATTACAAGCTATAGGTTGTACAGTTTGTTTGAAATATATATTAGAGAGATTTGACTACATATATATGTATATAGTGCATTATATGTGTTATTTCAAAAATATATAATGTATAAGTGTTGATTTTATATATGTTTAATTGAAAACTATGACCGTAGAAAATATATGTATATTTAAATTAATATATGTTTAAAATTAGGATATGTTACGTATATAGATATGTATAGATATATGTATGTTCACTTATATCAATAATCATTATCGATCCAGCCTGATTTGAATTCGTCAAATTTCCATCTGTCAGCTTGTCCATCGAACGTGTATCCATTGTGCTTTGTTTTGGATTCGTGCCTGGATCTCGTAACTCTACTTCATTGTCAATCTCTCTAGCCTCGAAAGGTGAGCACTCACTCACGATTAACGTTCTTTTATTTATTAAATTTGATTTCAATTGAAACGACAATTGAAATATGCTGTTGTTAGTTAATTACACTGTTATATATGCTATTACCTGTATCAGTTCACCTGTAACATCTGACACCATTTTCTGTTAATTATTTATGCGATGATAATACTGTTTGGCTGATAATTGATTGATTGTTGATGTTTATATTGGACGTTAAACTGTTAATGTAAATTGATAAATAGTATGAAATTGAACTCGATATAGAATAGTTAAATGTTTAAAAAAACTGATTAGTTAAATTGTATAATATGACCACTTTAACTGTTGAATTTATTGACACGTAGGATTTGTTTAATTACATCTTGAACCACTGAATGTATGTTGTTAAATTGATGATGTATGAAATTGTAAATAGATGACAAGTGAAAAACCGTAATGTAATAATCTTTAATCTACATGAAATGATAGTGTAGATTCTAGAAATAATTATATTAATTCGTACAAATAACAATGCGAATTTATACGGTTATTTCGGGATTATTTGAATTGATTATTGGATTGATATTGATTGTTGTTATTGCTTGTTTATTTACTTTGACACCCTCCCAGTTATCACACTGCAAGTTCCCTTTGTTATGCTTTCATTTTTGAATTGAATTGGAATCGGGTTGAAATGATAAATACCCAAATTGAACTTTGACCTAGGAAAGAAAATTAAATAAAACCCGATTGGTCAATAATTTGATTTAAAAATAAACGAAGATTTTATTTGAATAAATAATATGGTTTTGAAAAGAAGTTGAAATTTGAATTTTAATGAAAGGAAAATGTTAATATTTAAAAATCTGAAACAAAATATTAAAAATGAAATTGATGAAAGAACGATGTTTAATTTGAGAAATGATTGAATTAAGTTGAAATGATTAAATAATTAAGTTTGAAATTATAATTAAGTTTGAAATTATTAAACTTTGAAATGATTTAATAATTAAGTTTGAAATTATAATTAAGTTTGAAATTATTAAACTTTGAAATTATTTAATAATTAAGTTTTGAATTATTTAATAATTAAATAAGATTGAATTATTTAATGATTAAACTGAATTGGATTCTTTAATAAGAAATATTGAATTTTTGAATAAGTGAATTTTACTTCGTAATAACTAAAATTGAGTTCCTTTATTAATTAAGTTTTGGAAAATTATTTAAGTAAGTAAATAAGTGAAATTGAATTTCTTTAACAAGAAATAAAATGTGATTTATTGAAATTAATGTAAGACTTGAAATCTAAAGAATTTGATTTGATGAATTTAATTTAATTCAAATTGTAAGTTTTGAAATAAGGAAGTTGAATTTAAATAATGGACTTAATGAATTGGAAAGTTAAAAAGGAATTGTTTTGAATGATAAATTTACTTAACGAATATTGAATGAAATCGATAAATGAATTTAAATTGATTTGAATGTTAAATTAAATTAATTTAAATGTTTTCGAAATGAAACTTATATTCGAACTTGAATCAATATTTGAATTGTTTTAAATAAAGATTTTTATTGAATTATAAGACTTTGAAATTATGAAGTTTTGAAACGTAAATTTTGAAAATTGATTTCGAAAGACAAATGAAATATTGGTTTACGAATTGAAATTGAAATTGAATTTGATTTGGTTTTGAAATAAATAAACGACCAATCGGTGAAATAATTACGGAAGTTATTAAAGAGACCGGAATTCGGTTATGGATATACTCTCTATCTAAACCGAAAACCACTTTAATAACTATACGCGGAGTGATGATCCAGAATGAAGTGGTTGGAATGATGTACGTGATGACTGAAGAAAGAGAACGATAATGGATAGCCTTGACACTTGTGTCAAATTGGAAATGACTAAAACAGGAGCTGTGCCGGGCCAATGGAGGATTTGCTACCTCAAGTGGACACACTTCTTCGAACTATTTATTATTTGTTGTCGATTGGTGCACCCTTGATTTTGGGAGTGTTGTTTCACGGTGTTGCGGGCGCTGCGGCGTTGCGTTCTCACCAGTCCGGATCAGGCGAACGGTAGTATCACTACCTTGGGTATTGCCTCATGTGCCTTGTCATACTTGTATTCCATTTATGCGCGACCACTACGATTTTGATTTGTACCTTTAGTATATGGATTGCCCTCTGGTGACTTCCGGTTTTGGGGAAACTACGGTCTTGTATATGCTTTTGGGAATAAAAATGTGTTAAGGGTGGAATGGGCCATGACTTAACGCTATTTTGATATCTTATTATTACTGATAGACATTATCTACTTAGCGTATATTACTACCTAGTAGATAGTTTGACGGATCCTTAAAGGATGGTTATTCCAAACATCCTTTGAGTTACTTGTATTTCAATTGCTATTTCACTTGAGTTGGATTTATTAATATAAGAATGTTAATCCTGACTCGAGTGTCTTGTGTTTTTGCTTTATGCTCGGGTCAGACTGAGTGTACCAGTATTCGAGATTCACCTTTGGAGTTGGAGCTTTGCTTGAAGATCCAGCCATCTATTCTGCTTTCAGTATTCGATGATTCTAGTGATGCATTCTGATTTGTATCTGATGTATCGTATTACTCTTCTGTTGTAAACTCTGATGTATTTTATATATTCATATAGTAGCTTCATGAACTACTATCTCTTTTATTTCCGCTGCAATTATTACTCCGTGTCTGTGTTCTTTGATTATTTATTTACTGTATATGTTCAGTTTTGCCAAATTTAAATTACAATGTGGTATTTTGAGCAATTCAACTCCGGCATGAGTGTCTACCTATACACTTATAATGGATGCGAATGGTCCAAAATTCTGGGTCGTTACACCTGACGTTGTAGTTCTTTATCATCTTTTGCCGATATGTGGCACTTACTACTTCCGCCTCGTCTCTTCTTTTTTTAATGAGATCCAGGGCAACTTCCTACAACCTTTTGTTCTTCTCTACCGTGTACTATATTCTTCCGTGTGATAGGACTTTTGCTTCGACAGGGAGTATGGCTTCATATCCATAGATTAGCGGAAAAGGAGCACGACCAGTTGGGATCTAGTTGAGGTTCGGTAGACCTATAATACCAGAGCTAGCTCTTCCACCCACTTTCTCTTAGCTTTATGCAGTCTTTTCTTAAGGAACTTCCTAATGGTTTTGTTTACGACTACAACCTGTCCATTCGCTTGTGGGTGTGCGACGAAGGAAAAACTCTTAATTATGCCATTCTTTTCACAAAGCTCCACAAATTCCTTAGTTTTGAACTAGGTATCATTGTCAGAAATTATCCTATAGGGGATTCCAAATCTGTCGGTTATGTTTCTTACCATAGAAGTGACTATCTTCTTTGCAGCGATCGTGGCTAAAGGTTTCGTCTCTACCCACTTGGTTAAGTATTCTATTACCACTTTGGCGTACTTCACCTCTCCTTTAGACATAGGAAGTGGATCTATCAAATCTATGCCCCATATGTCTAACAGCCATGGACTAGTAAGTGAGATGAGCTCGTGGGATGGCTGCCTAAGGATACTTGTGAATCGTGGAAATTTAGGTCACATCTTCTTACAAATTCCCTCGCATCCTAAAGTGCTATGGGCCAGTAATAACCATGCCTCAATATTTTCTTTGCTAACTTGGTACCTCCTGAATGATTCCTGCATTGGCTTTCATGTACTCCACTCATAATCCGTGCCCCATCTTCTTTGGAAACACACCTAAGATAAGGGGTTGAAACCCTCTTTTGTATACCGTGCCATCAAAGAAGTAATGCGGAGCCTGGTATCTTATTTTTCGAGCTTTGTTTCTGTTTTTGGGTAGGATCCCATTTAGCAAGAATTGTTTGATGGGAGTCATCCAGTTGTTCTCCTCAATTTGCAGAAGTGTGGGTTCAATTGGGACTATTCCCAGTTTTCTACTGTTTCCTGATCTTAGGCCCCTTAAATTGCTGCCCTCTAGACTTGGATTGAGACTAGTATCTTTGATTCTATTATACTGGGCTCTGCCTAATGCCCTATTGTTACCGCCTTCATTTTATTTGTCGCTTTGATGCTCGCAAGTTTGGCCAACGAGTCGGCAGACGAGTTGATTCACGTAGGATTTGTTTTATGCTAAATTGTTCGAACTACTTTAGTAATTTCTCAGAAAGTTCCACATATTTGGCCAAGGTTGGTTCCTTTGCTTAGTAAATGCCCTGCACTTAGTTCACAACTAATTGAGAATTATTGTGAATTTAATGTGGGTTACCTTCATTACCTGGGCCATTCTCAGGCTTACGAGGAGAGCTTCGTATTATGCAACATTGTTGGTTGCTTTGAAACCAAGTGCACTACTCCATAAGCTTCTACTTATCTACAGTGGTCAGTACATACCCAATTCCTGCCCCCTGTTCATTTGATGCTCCGTCTATGAATAGCTGCTAGAACTGTGGGGTTGATGCTTCTTTCTTTGGTTGAGGTTCGGCTGGCAACGTGCATTTTGCGATGAAGTCTGCCAGTGCTTGACCTTTGATTGCCTTTCGAGGACAATAAGTGATATCATATTAGTTGAACTCCATTGCCTATTTCAGTAAGCAGCTTGATGTTTCGGGCTTTTACAGTATCTGTCTTAGGGGTTCGTCTGTGAGTACTTTGATGAGATGTGCTTGGAAATAGGGTCACAACTTCCTTGCGTAAGGAGCAAGTTATAAGCTAGCTTTTCAATGACTGAGTAGTTCAGCTCCGCTCCGCTCCTGATAGCCGCTTTCTACTGAAGTAGATAGGTCTCTAGTTTCCTTTATCCTCTGGTATTACTGCAGAACTAACAGCTTTGTCTGTTACAGCTAAATAAACATAGAAGTCCTCACCTCTTACCAGTTTAGATAGTATGGGAGTGTTGACCAGATGATACTATAGGTTTGGAATGCGACTTTGCATTCCTCTGTCCACTCGAAATTTCACATTTTCTTTATTCGGTCGAAGAACATGATGCACTTGTCTGTTGCCTTTGAGATGAATATGCTCAGTGCTGCAACTCTACCATTTAAGCTCATCAGATCCTTCAGTTTTTCTAGGATCGCCATTTGTCTTATGGTTTCTATCTTTCGGGGTTTGCTTCTATGCCACACGCACTTACTATGTATCTGAGGAACTTCCCTGATTGAATAAAGAAGATACATTTTAGAGGGTTCGGTTTCATATTGTACTGTCGTAGGACTTCAAATGTCCACTCTAGGTCTTGAATGTGACTCGATGCTACCTTTGACTTGACCAACATATCATCCATATATAATTCGACATTCTTTCCGATCTGCTATGAGAACATCATATTAACCAACTTCTGATAGGTTGCTCCGGCATTCTTTAGCCCGAATGGCATGACTTTGTAACAATATAAGCCTTTATCTCTCACAAAACTGGTATGCTCTTGGTCTGGCTCGAACATTGCTATTTGATTGTATCCTGAGTATGTGTCCATGGATGTGGACAGTTCGTATCTGCTACTTGCATCTACTAATTGATCAATTCTTGGTAAAGGGAAGCTATCCTTCAGGTAGGCCTTGTTGAGGTTGGTACAATTAATGCAGGTTCTCCATTTTCCATTGAGTTTCTTTACGAGCACTAGGTTAGCGATCCATCTCGAATAATATAGCTCCCTAATGGATCCATTTCCCTTTAACATTTTGACTTCTTCGTGCAAGGCATTAAATCTTTCATGATCTAAGGTTCTACATTTTTGATTGACTGGATGGACATTTGGATTGATGTTAAGTGCATGATAGATGATGGCTAGGTCTATTTCTACCATATCTGAATGAGTCTAGGCAAATACATCTGTCGATTTCTTCACGAAGTCTATCAATTCAATTCGTGCTTCTGCACTAAGGTTCTTTCCTATCATAAGTACCTTTATGGGATGCTATGGATCTATTTGTATGTCTTCAAGATCTCCACCAGCTCTAACTCTTTCCTTGATGCCCCTAATCTCGAGTCAATCTCATTTTCTACTTCCACTTTTGGTTGTGATTTCATTAAGGACGCCTGTTTCTACGCTTCTTTAGAGAAGTACCGTGCATAAGTTGAATTATATTCATCAGTGTCGATCATGTGCATATATGTTCTTTTCTATTTCCTTATGGATTTGGTGTCGTAGAATGGTCTACCTTAGTATCGGCTTTTGTGCTCTGTACCGATGCAGTTCTTTGAATTGGTTTAGTTTCTTGTTTATTACTATTATCACAAATATCAAAAGAGGCAGCAGAAAGATTTCGAACAATTTTATTGCTAGAGTCAAGAGTTACATTGTATAGTTCCCTAGCTAAAATTTATTTGCCTCTTGCTTATCGCACCGAGTAGGAGTGTTGAATTTCATAAGCAAGTCTTTCTAAGAGATGACGGCCTCCAAATCTCTAAGTGCAGGTCTTCCTAGGAAGGCATTGTATGGCGATGGCTGATCCATAATTAGGAAGCTGGAATTGAATGAGTTATGTAGAGGGGCGGTTCCACCTATGACAAGCAGGCATGCAGATACTATTGGGATGGTTTCCATGTTGTTGAACCTGTATATTGGTTCAGGGCTTGGCTTTAGGATTTTTTAGGGAAGCTTCATCTTGCCGTATGCTGATTTGAAGATGGCATTGGCCAAACTTCTTGAATCAACAAAGACTTTCTTCACAGTGAAATTTGAGATCTGCACCGTAACCATAAGCGGGTCCTGATGTGGGAATACCACTCCCGCTGCATCTGCAGCTGCGGAAACTATATCCTGGGTTGACCTCTGTTTAACATGGAAAATCGTCCTTTGCTTTACCTTGGCCTCTTGCGCATATCTTTCTTGTGCTTTTTTGCTTGCCCCAATAAGGTGTGGTCCTCCATGAATCGAGGCTATGAGGTTGAAGGGGTTTCCTACTTGGTTTTTGTTTAGGTCGGGAGTGAGGTTTCCGCTTCTATTTTCATTATCGGCCTTCTAAAAGCTGCCTAAATACCCTTTCTGGATTAGTCTTTCTATTTCATTATTCAAATGACTACAGTTGTCGATGTGATGACTGTTGGCTCTATGGAAGCGGCAGTATGTTGCACCCCAATTCTAATCTACATTATTCCCTTTATTTGTTACGTTATATGCGAGCTCCGCCTTGGTCATCTCGTATATCTCCCGAGGAATGTGAGTGAGGGGATTTTTGGTAGTGAGGTTCAATTTCTTTTGTCTCTTCACAAGTGGGTGGTATCCTTCTGCCCCCTTTTCTTATCATAGCCGAGGGCGGAAGTATTCTGAGGTTGCGACGTAGATCAGGCTTCCTCCATCCTGATATACCCAGGTGCTCTTTCGTAAAAAGCCTTCATGCTATGGCACTATTTTCTACTATTTTTATCCCACATAGCAGTTTCTCTCCTAATTCCAGCATGCGCCACCATTAGCAATGCTTCTTTACTAGTTACTCCAAACCGGAGTGCCTCGGCTTTGAAACGTTTAATGAAATTGCATAGGCTTTTATTTTCATCCTGCTTTACACATGACGTTGTGACATAGTATTGATATCTAGGGAAGCTTCTCCCCCTAAATTGAATTGCCTCAGAAAATTGGTAGATAGTTGTCTCCAAGATTGGACCACCTACAGTCAATACCTTCTGAACCTTCGGCTACTCCGGCTAAGTAAACAAGGAACAACTTACATTGGGCCATAACTCCTACCTTTAGGATGTCCATGTAATACTCAAACGTACAGAGGTGGTCGTTAGGGTTGGCAGTTCCACCGAACTTATCAATTGAAGGGGCTTTGAAGTTGTTAGGGAAACCTGCCTCAATGACGGTCTCACTGAACGGGGAAGAAACCACTTCCCCTATATTTTTTTCTTCGGTGCTTTATTGCCATATTTTTGCCAGCTGCTCTACTCGACCTTTAGTTGGTGGATTTCGCTCTCTATGGGGTCGATCTTTCAGAAGTGATGTCTTCATCATCCAGGGTGGATCGGGTTTGTTTTTCCAGTAGTAGTGGGTTAACATTAGTTGTTTTTTCTTCATCTAAGGAATTTTCCTGGATCTTGCTTTTCAGCTTGGTATCAGACTTTAGGCCAGCGTCACCGTTTTCATCTTTAGGAGTGTCGTTATTATTCCCTCCTCGAATAACCTGTGCAGTGGGTGAAAGATGGCGGTGAGCTGTGGAATATGAAGGTGAGGATGGCCTGCGAGTAACATGTTGGGCCATTGTTTTCTCCAACTCCTCTATGTGTTGGTTCATTTGGTTTGTAAAAGATTGGAATGCGGCCAGGATAGGGTCAATGGGGACCTTAGCGGGGGCTCCTACCTTAGGTTGCACCTTTGAGGTTATACATGGCTTCTTTGCATTTTTTTAAGCTAGGTGTAATTGTTCCTGAGCAAGAGGGATGGGTAAATTGGTGGGATCCATGGTATGCGAAATAATTGTAGGTAAAAATTTTATGGACGCAGGAAATGAATGGATGTTCATGCACTCCTTCTAGCGCCAAAATGTTAGTGAGAGTTTTTGTCCCACCATACCCGAATGAATGCAAAGTAACTTCAACAATAATTACTTCAAGGATTTAGAATCAGCAAATTTAAGTAATATTATCTTTTCCTTTAGGTAGTAATTATGTCATTGGATGCTTACACAAGCATGTTGTTGCAATTTAACTATTTGTTAAATTATCAAGTCGATCTTGCACTAATTCAAATAAAGCCCAGATAAAATCTAACGATGAAATCTAGGCGAAAACAACCAAATTACAGAAAAGTAAAAGACAAGAAGAATTTATGTGGTTTGGATATTAAGGAATCCTACATCTATGGGGAAATGTCACTTTTTCTTTATATTTCTTAGTACATACTTTAATAGCGGAGAGTACAATACGTTTGCTTTCATATCCTTAAAAATAACAAATTGGGAAAGATCTCTTTCTTGCTGTAGTGTTGTTTCTATTTATAGTACAAAGCTCTATGTGGATTACCACATTCCTTCTTCCGTTGTTTCGATCTCCGCCCTTGGATCGTGCCACATGTCATCCATCTATGTTGTTTATTTGATGCGCAAGGATTAATGGGGTGTTATTGGTGGGACATCATGATTTGAGCGGTTGAATTTTCAGTTTTAATGGAAGTTCTAAAATAAAGTGAGAATGTTTGAATTTAAGGCGGGAGGTTCCAAATTCGAATGAGCTCTAAATTCACTTTCTTTGAAGAGTGAATGACCTTGGCATTACTGTTTTGCAATTGTGAGTAGGGCAAGCTGCTGTCCTATTTGCGCCACTTTTACATCTTTTGCCTCAAAACATGGTTGCTCCTTTGATCTACCCTAAGCATTGATGATGCTTACATAGTTGGTTAGGATGATCCTGTCGCCATTTGTGAAGGAAATTACTTTATGCAATTCTGTGCTGAGCTGCTCTGGTTAATGTGCTGCATGGGTTATTGATAAGGGAAACTTATACCTCTGATGTTTTCTCGTAAACGTGGATCTACATTGGTGCACTGTTTTAGTGGCCCTGTGTTCAACCCTTGGACTGCATTTGACTCCGCGTGGTACTGCTTAGGTAGCCTCTAGTGAGTGCAGTGCATATTTGTTCTTGGAGGTATTAGAAATGTATATGCTTTGGGAATGATATTGGGGTTTATTCAGCCCCTTTGAGTGTAGCACAGTCCTTCTCTTTTGAGTTCGTATTTCGATGTCGGTGCACTTCTGATGGTGATGCATCGTGTCATTTCACTCTTTTTCTACTGTCAAAATGGGGGCAGCGCATCCCTATTTTCCTTCAATGCAAGATTGTCAGTATAGTTCTACTACCCATATATTGGCTTGTGAGTGAGGTATATCTTTGGTTGCGTGTGTCTTTTTAAGTGAAGTGTGTTAGGCTTTGATGTCGTTTATACAACTTCTTATGTTGTGGTGCAACATTAACATTATTATTATTTGGGATTTTTGTTACGTTGTAGTTCTATGCATTATAGTTATAGACCGTCTACGGTATTCTATGACCATGTCCGGTTTTAGGCTCACTATCATAATGTAATACCGGGATTAGGGGGATTAGCGTAGTTTGAATCTTTGTGGTTGTCTTACAACATTTTAGCACAATATTTTCTTGACTTCGCTTCATTCTTTGTCTTTCTTCCTTGTAGTCCATCTTTTGTTGCGAGGGCATCCCGTTTTGATCTTAGTGCTTTCGTCATATTGCCTTAAGTGGGATTCAGTAAATATGGGTGTAATAGTTCTCTTTTGAGTTAATCAATAAAATTATGGTAAAGTCCTAATTTTAAGGAAAAAGTACTCAATATAAGTTACAAATCTATTATAGCCACCAAAACCAGGTAGCATTAACCATGTTATTCTTCATTTTTGTTATATAAGATTAACCAATATTTCTTTTTCCTACACAGATGATGTGAGAATGAAAATAAATTAATTTTAAATATTTGATTTTATTGCTAATGAAGCTTTTTGCACTTCCACTATTTTCTGCTATATCCCCGCTAAAACTTTTTGCACCTCCACCGCCATAGAACCGCTAAGCGCTTTAACTACACAGTCATGTACTAACATTTGTAGTCATAGTAGAAGAGCAAGTTCAGGTATGAAAATCATAGTTACGTGGGTTGAATCCAGAAATGGTATGTTGGCTGTCATGTTTTATGTAATAGCCACTAGATCACTTTAGGCTGGGATGCGTAAAATTAGGACAGTTCCAAACTAGTTGACCCCATTTTTCCCCTTAATTCTGTATATCTGTGGATCTTTGTGTTTATAGGTGAAAGCGATGAAAAGGGAAAGAAAGATTAGTGTAAGCAGTAACTACAAGTTGATTATTGACTATGTTCTTCGTATATGGTATAAGCATTGTTTTGTAAACCTAGAAATGATTGGCGTAATTGGATATAAATTGAACTGTTGATATTCTATTCGTTGTATTGCAATTTTATGTTATAGATTGTAAAAGTAATAGAATATCATTTGTTCGCACCGGTTGGATAGATTTACTATAGTTGAAATTAGTATTTTAAATTTATTTAACCAACGTCTCAAGGTTTTTAATATTTGAGATTATTGTTTAAGTTTATTTGATTCGAGTTGACAACAATTTTGAGCGTTAAAATCCAGGATTGTTACATGAATGTTTGTGTTTATTCCAACGTTCAATCTTTCTGATAAGTAGTCCTTTATGCATGGCACGATGATAGATTATAACATGTAACAGTTAGTTTCATAGTTCTCATTCCCTAAGAGGGTTTAACAACATCTACAGTATATTATTAATAGAGATTCCTCGACGTTACAAACCATGGTGAGAAGTTCATGCACAAAAGTTTAGGCTCCGTTTGGCTTGTCATTTTTAGTTTTGTATTTTCGTCTATACGGAAGTGCATCCGTTATATATATTGTTTAAAAACAAATAATTTTGAAAAATGAAATTACCATGTAAAATAGAAAACAAGTTTATTTTGTTTTTCGTGTTCCGAGAGATAACAAAAACACGAAGAACAATCCAACTCCTTCGTTGTCCGTTGATCATTACAATGGCTAAGAATTGTAAATCTTCTTCTTTTATTTTTTGGTATTTCTTAGTATAAGTTGAAAACACAAAACTCAAAATACAAAATGAAACCAAACGGGTCCTTATTTTTTTTCCTCAAAAAAATTTCAAATAGCGAAAGAAGAGAGGATCTGATCCTTCCTAGTGAATGGATAAAAGTGTACATCATTTTTTGGCATGAAATCACAAGTAGATCAAGGAGAAGTGCTATAGAGCCCAAAAGTAGGCTTGGAAATTTGAGCAAAATTCGAGGAGGGGGCCATTTAATGTAAAGTATTGAATTGAATAATAGTCGGTGAATCTCTTTCAGGCGAATAATCATACATTATTTCGGTCCTTATAGCTTAACTATAGATTAAGTAGATTTTTTGCCTTTAAGCATAAACCAAAAATATAATTAAAATAGGAGTTATTTATCCACTATAAGATTATAGGTGTAATAACATAAAGAGGTAAGAATAAGTCAGATGAAAAACATGTTAAATAATAACAAATAAGCATTAATAAGCTAGAATGCATAGAATTTTTGAAATAGTTGAGTCCGAACCCCTGCTTACGTCTACGTATTCTATTTTCAATGATGCCTCTTCCATAAATTTCTTTACAACTAATTGCAGTGGAGTTACAATAATGTTTTTATGTAGATTAGGAAGTTACGAGTAAATAATGGAGTTGGGTCCAAAACTTTGTCCAAAATTGCTAACAATGGAGTGTTATAGCTTCTCTTGAAGTTCCCTTCTCCGGAACTTCTATCTGTTATTTATAGGCTTCAAATATTGAAAATATCTTTATAAATGTCAGATCTAAAGTATGAATCAATTTTGGAAATATTTGGAGAAGGAATAGGTCGACGTTGGTCGGGGATATTCAGATCTAAGGCGGGGGGAAGGGAAGGAAGGAGGCGGATGGAGGGTAATCAAATTCAAATGGTCTGGTTTGACTAGGTATTGCTGTCAAATACCACAGGTCGAACTTGAGCGATCTTGCAATGTTGAGTGCTTTGGCTTCAAGTTATGATTCAAAGATCACTTTGGATAGAGAAGCTAGCGCTTGTCTTGCTTCGGATCATGCTTTTGGTCGGTACTTAGATTGGTTGAGTCCAACTTTGGGTCGACTCAAATATGATAAAGTCTTGGTTTTTGAACGTTCTCTTTGCTGTTAATTGAACTTCAAGAGAAACATTATCTGCCTTCATTTGATTCTTTAAACTAGTCTCCTACAATTTCTGCTTTGATTCTTCTCAATGCCAAAAATCATGTACAATAGTACCCAAGACTTACTCGAAAAATTGTTCCAAGAAATGCTTCAATTCAGTGTAAAAGCACTCAAATGGACGATGGAAATTGTATTATAAGGCAGTCGAGAAATGCTGATTTCGAGCAGTCGAATTAATAAGATAGACGATCAAATTATAACCATCATGGGACCAAGTAGAGCGATCGAAGCAATGTAAGAAGTGCTCGATAAGATACAGTAGAATAAGGAGTATAAGGCTCAAATGTTGGCCGTCAAGTCAGAAGCATGGGCGGTGAGATTTGACTCCTTCAAGAATTTTAGAGCGATCAAAAGTTATCTTAAACTCGTTGGAATTTGGTGATATTTTAAAGAAAGATTATTCAAACCTATAGATCAAGTTTATAATGATGGAATTTTGTTTGTAGTAAACTTGCACCCAAAATGTACATAGTGTGATGCTAAAGGTGTTACCGTTTTGGCTAAGGGTGCCACGATTAGCAGTTGAACGTCGACTGTAGCTAGCTAGGGCGATGTTCAATCGCCAACCATGCTACATGCAATGTTATAAAGTCGCCCTAGCTAGGTGTGACCGACGTTCAACTGCCGACCACGACGCCCCTAGCCAAAGCGACGAGGCTTTTAGTAGCACACAATATATAAAAGAGTAGCCCGAGTAATTTTAATAAATAAATAAATCTTCTTAACCAAGGTATACTGAATTTACTCCATAGTTGTTAGTAAAGTTGAATTATATTTGTTAATTTCGTTTTTCTAATCAGAAGTATCATCCTTGTTACACCTTACTTATAATGGCAGATAATAAGCAATGTAAACATGAATGGATCAAACGATCAAATCAATACAGGGTTATGTGGAAAGGAAGATGAAAAAACATGTCAGCAAAAAGAACTTAAACCAAACATTCCAAAAACAAATTCATCGCTAGTGACAACTTGAGAGGAATCATTAAAGAGAACTGTAGCGCATCCATTGTTAGAAAGAGGAGGGTAATTATATTTTTAAAATTAATAGAGAAAGTGTAAAGGAAATTTATTTATTTTATTAACACATTAATTCAATTTGCATATAATACAACAAAATGATCATATATTTATAGTAGACTACATACATGTACAAATAAACACAACTCATTAGATAAGCACCCAACTAACAAGACGTTCCATTGAACAGACACGACTCTTCACTTCAATATATACAACTTTTTATTCAATATACATGACTCTTCACTTGAATGGACATATGACTTTTTACTTGAATAGACATGAATTTTCACTAATAGACATATTAATTGGATTTACTTTTCAATATCTCCCTAAACCCAATTCACCACGTAACTTTTGAATAACATCAGTCTTTAATGACTTTGTGAAAATATCTGCAATTTGGTCTTATGACTTCATGAACTTAGCATCACTTCCTTCTTTGATATGAAGTCTCAAATAAAATGGTACCAGGTATCAATTTGCTTACTCCTATCATACAAGACTGGATTCTCCGCTAATGCAATATCAGATTTATATCAACATAAATCTCCATTGAATCGATTTGTGATAAGTTAAGCTCTTTTAATAAACTCTGTAGCCAAATAACATGACAAACACAAGAAGCGGCTGCAACATATTCCGCTTCACATCTTGAAAGAGTTACATTGGATTTTTTTCTTAGGATTCCACGTAAATGCTGAATTTTCCATAAAGAAAGCAAACCCCATAGTGATTTTTTGATCATCGATATCATTGGCCTAGTCGTTATCGCAGTAGCCAATAAGCTTGAAGTCATGAGAAGGAGCATATAAAAGTCCATGATTGATTGTACTTTTGATGTATTGAGTATTCTTTTGGCAACTTTCAAATGTGGTGTAGTAGGAGCTTCCATATAACGGCTAATAAACCCACCTTTGAATAAAATATCGGGTCTAATGAAAGTTAAATATCTCAAGCTTCCAACTAGACATTTAAAGAATATGAGATTTTTTTTCCTTACCATGTTGATGTAAGGATGATTTAATTGCACATTCTACAAGGGCGGTAACAGGTTTGAAATTCTTCATTTTAAATTTCTTGAGAACTTCTTTTGCATATTCTTATTGAGAAATAAATATGCCATCATTACTTTGTTTCACTTCTATTTCAAGATAGTAGAACACCAACTCAATGTCCGTTATCTCAAACTCCTTTGTCATAGCCTTCTTAAATTCAGTAAACATCTTCGGATTATTCCTTGTAAAAATCAAGTCATCCACATACAAGGAAATGAGTAGCATATCACCATCTTTATTTACTTTGTCATATAATGCATGCTCACATGGACATTTAGCAAAACACTTGCTTGAAAATATTTACCGATTCTACTATTCCAAGCACGAGGGACTTGCTTCAAGCTGTAAAGAGCCTTCTTCAATTTCAACACTTTATCTTCATGTCCTTGTACCATACATCCCAATAGTTGATCCCTATAGACTTCTTCCTCCAAGAAAGCAGATTTTACATCCATTTGGTGAATTTTCCAATGATTTTTGGCTGCAAGAGAGATAATTAATATAATTGTTTCAAGATGAGAAATAGGTGCAAATACCTCTTTGTAATTAATTTCGGCTTTTGTTTGTAACCTTTGGCAACTAATCTTGTTTTTTATTTTTCAATCTCGTCTTTAGCATTTCTCTTTATTTCACTTACTTCACACCAATAATGTTTTTGCCATTCGGTTAAGATACCAACTCCCATGTGTCATTTTTTCTAATTATCTCTATTTTTCATTCATTAGAGTTCTCCCATTTTCATCACAAGCAGCATCATCAAATCCCATAGGTTCAACTTCTGCAGATAAGCAATGATATGTAAAATCATGCGTACTTTTGAATCTTCATGGCCCTTCACTAGAACATGCATCATCATCATACGCAATTTGTGGTTGAGGTATTACTTGTAGAGTAATAGGTTGTGTTATGACTTCTTCATCTTCAAAGAATGTACAATATTGTTGGTTTTCCATTTTATTATTCCATTCCCAAATGCCTTCTTCATCAAACTCAACATCTCGACTTATAACAATTTTTCTACTGCTTGGATTATATAAACTATAACCTTTAAAGCTTTGACCATAGCCAATAAAGATAAACCTTGCACTTTTATCATCGAGTTTAGTTCTTTTCTCATTGGGAATGCATGCATATCTATGCTTTAAAAAACTCTTAATTGTGAAACACTTGGTTTGTAACCACTCGAAGATTCTTGAGATTTTTTTTCCATGAACACTTTTGGTGTAACACCGATTTATTAAGTCGATTGCACAAGAAACAGCTTCAGCCAATATTTTCTTGGCATGTTTTTACTTTTCAACATACTTCTTACCATATTGAGGATGGTA
The DNA here is from genome assembly GCA_030737815.1 of Allium fistulosum. Lineage (NCBI taxonomy): Eukaryota > Viridiplantae > Streptophyta > Magnoliopsida > Asparagales > Amaryllidaceae > Allium > Allium fistulosum. The sequence goes on along the minus strand of CM060905.1, from coordinate 304,144,810 downwards.
AGGTTCTTCCTTTCAGCCACTCTGTTTTGTTGAGGTGAATATGAAGTTGTCATAGGACTATAGATTCCATTTTCCTCACAAAATACCTGGAACTGGGTTGATATGAACTCACCACCTCTATCAGATCTAAGAGCTTTGAATTGACAACTACTTTCCTTTTCCACCAATGTCTTGAACCTTTTGAAAGTTTCACACACATCTAACTGTTGCAAATTTTAGAAGGACCTTCAAGCTCTGATACCAATGTTAGGAAATTTTTATAAGAAGAAGGAGGGAGAAGTAACTACTAATTTGCAATGGAGATTGAGAGATAAATATTTTATGAAGGAGGAAATAAACTTTATTTTTCTTTCAACTTTTCTTTTTTGCTTGTATACAATTACATTTACTTGCTTGTACACATCAAATGAGAGAGCACATCTCAATTTATAATGGAGTATATTCTCTAGACTTTTCTTTTTCTATACTTTTCTTTAATTTTCTATTTCCTAGATTTTTCTTGACAAAGCATTTTCTAGAATTCTCCGAATTACATATTTGATAAGTCTAGATTTTTCTCCACTATTAGTTTTGGCCTTTCCTAAATACAAAGATTAAATTTGCAACATAATCAATATTTCCTAAAAACCAAGTTTATTTCCAACATCCCCCGTAAACTTGTTTTTGTAACTCCAAGTAAATTTTCCAATCTTTGTATTTTACGTGCTTCGGTAGGAATAAGGATATTATCCAATCTTTCCTTATTGTATTAAGGATCTTCCCCATTGTCAAGATTTTCGATGCAATTTTGTGAATCTTTGTGATGCTCCATTCATTTCGTACCCCATCATTACCATAAAATACTCCAAAAAGTATGCGTTCTAACATCTATCTTGTTCCAGTGTCATAAATTTTGAATGAGTCATATATGTTATCTTTCCATTCTTTCTTAATTTTACTCTTACAATCTTTGGCCCATTCAATTTCTTTGTGTATTTTCCAAATTTGATTTTTGTATGAGATTCCAAAACACATTGATTGTGAAATAAAAAAATTTGAATTAGAGAGGATATACTCACCACTTTGTTCTCACCATCATAGAGCTCATCATTTGTCTCTTTGACTCCCTCTTTGATCATTTCTATTTTTACCTTTTTAATACCCTATTTCCATTTCTTCAAATTTTTGCTCACGTTTTAAATTCCTCCGGTCTCTAGAATTTCTTCTCCTTAGTTCACGTCTTGTTTATATTCTTCTCTTTTTCTTTTATGCTCTTCATAGTTTGCATCATCTTCATTGACTTTATCCTCTTCATCTTCGTGTTTTTCATTCTCTTTCATATTTAATTCTTTGGCAATCTCATTTTCCACTTTATTGGTTTTTGTATGCTCTTCACCTGCTATCCTTATGACTTTCTCTTCGATTATCTTTGGTGAATCTTCTGCAACATTCCTCTCCATATCAATATTCGTTTTCTATTCCTCTTCCATCGCAATATTCTCTCTTATTTTGTTGTTTTCTTTTTTGTCCTTCTTATCAGCTAAGATGTCTTCTTCAATATATTCCGTTTCATTATCCGCCGCGTATTTGATTTGAAGAGCTTGATCTAATGGCTCTTCTTTCGACTTTTTTATTTAATTTTTCTTCATAGATTTGAAGCATTTTCATAAGTTGACCAACGTTCATGGTTTTTACATCTTTAGAGTCTTCAATTACTACAACTATGTTGTCAAATTTGGAATCCACAGATTGTAAAGTTTTCTCAAATATTTTAAAATTATCTATTTTTTCATCATATCTTTTCAATTGATTTACAATTGATAAAACCCGTGAAAAATAATCATCAATCGATTCTGATGATTTCATATGTAAATATTCAAACTTAGCGTGCATAGTTTGTAATCGAATTTTCTTCACTTTATCAATTCCTATGAATGCATTCTCCAAAATCTCTCATGCTTCCTTAATAGTAGACGCATTTGCTATCTTCTTAAACATGTCATCATCTAAGCCTGATAAATGATAACTAGGGCTTGTAAATTCTTCTTCAAACTCTTCAAATTATCTCTTTTAGTTTGGGATAAATTGAAAATATAAGTAGGTTCTTCATACCCATTTTCTACGATATTCCACGCACCTTGCGATCCAAGCAGCGCCTTCATGTGAATGCTCCAATTTATGTAATTCTCCTTCTTTAATAAAGGAACTTGAAAAAGAGTCATTCTATTTGCCATCTTCCTTGATTAGCAACTGAGCTCTAATACCACCATTGGAAATTTTAGAAGGATCTTCAAGCTTTAATATCAATGTTGAGAAATTTCTATAAAAAGAAGGAGGGAGAAGTAACTGCTAATTTGCAAATGGAGATTGAGAGATAAATATTTTGTAAAGGAGGAAATAAACTTTATTTTTCTTTCAACTTTTCTTTTCTGCTCGCATACAATTACATTTATTTGTTTGGATACATCAAATGAGAGAGCACATCTCAATTTATAATGCAGTATACTCTCTAAACATTTCTTTTTCTAGACTTTTTTTCAATCTTTTTTTTCTAGATTTTTCCTGACAAAGTATTTTCTAGAATTCTCCAAATTACATATTTGATAAGTCTAGATTATTCACCATTTTTAATTTTGGCATTTCCTAAATACAAAGATTAAATTTGCAACATAATCAATATTTCTAAAAACCAAATTTATTTCCAACACTAACTTCTCCTTCAAAAAATATACCCAAGTTTTTTAACTATAATCATCAATTAAAAGCACAAAATAATTGCTCTTTTCAAGTGATGATGGTTTGATAGGTCTACATACGTCTAAATGAATCAACTCGAATGGATGTCGGGCTTTTGTCAAAGACTCCTGCGGCAAACTCTTTCTTGCTTGTTTTCCAACATCCTTCACAAAATTGATTTGGATGGCCAATGGAGGGTAATCATTTTACCATTCTTTATCTACCCATTATTTTTAAGCCATCAAAATTCAAGCGTTCATGCCTCATGTGCCACGGCGAAGATGAATTTAAACAAGACTTCAAACACATAGTGACATAAGATTGGAGATTCAGGAGGAACATTCTATTCTTTGTCATAGGTACTTTGGTAAGCAATCTTCCTTTTTCATTTTTCATGGTCAAACTTTTACCTTTCAAGTTCATCTCATAATTTTTCTTCAAAAGTTGTCTCAAAATCAGGATGTTACTTTTCGTGTTTGAGACATAGAAGATGTTAGAAATAAAGTGATGACTTCCATCTTTCAAGCAAATCATAATACTACCTTTACCCTTTACTTGGACTTTTGAAGAGTCACCAAATGTGATATCATCACCAATAGTCTCATTGAGTTCCACGAATAGATTTCTCTTTCCACAAATATGACTGCTTGCGCTCGAGTCAAGATACCACTGGTTGCTCTCCTCGTCTTGATTACCTTTTCATGCAAGAAGTAAAGTGAGTTCTTCATATTCTTTTTTGATCTCCATAAGATTATTTCTTACCATTACGCTACTTCTACACTCCCACGAAAAATGATCAAAACGATGACAATTATAACATTTAATATTTGATTTATCATTTCTTGGCTGGCTTGCTTGATAACTTCCTCTTCTACCTCGTCCACGACCTCTTCCTTGAATGAAGTTATGACTTAATCTACTATTATTTAAAATGTGTTTTTCAACCCATCATCCTCTTCCATAACCTCGTCCCCCACGTCCTCCTCCGCGTCCTTGGCTTCTTTGAAATGTACTATGAATTGTTTTTTATTTTAAAGATAACATTTCTTTCAGTACTTGTTCTATGAATCCTGATTCGGTTTCTTCAATTTTTCTTTATGCGCTTGTAACAACCAAGCAAGTTCATCCACAATCATAGTATCCAAATCCTTTGATTTTTCAATATCAAAAACGACATAATTGAAATTTGAATCCGGTGATCTTAAAGTTTTCCAACAACTCTGATCATTTTTTATATCTTCTCCATATCTCTTCATTTGGTTACCAATAGCCAAAACTCTTGAACTATAATCTAAAATAGATTCAGTGTCCCTCATGTGTAGAGATTTAAATTCGCCTCTTAATATTTGAAAACGCACTTTCATTACTCTATCAATTCTTTTAAAAGAAGTTTAAAGAATATATCGTGCTTGCTTAGAGGTGATTGCATTGTAAATTTTTTCAATCATACTATCATCCAAAGCTAGAAAAATGAGTGAGAACGTCTTTTGGTCTTTGGTCTTTGGTTTTCGTGGTTGCATCATCTTCTTCAACACCTTTCTCCATGCATTTCCATGCACCATAGGCTCCAAATAAAGACTTCATCCTTTTGCACCACTTATCATAATTTTTTATTGTGAAAGATGGAACTATTAATGATGATCCATTTCTTCAAACTTTAATCTCCAAACACAGATGGCTTCGATACCACTTTGTTAGAAAGATGAGGAGAATTATATTTTTAAAATTAATAGAGAAAGAGTGGAGAAAATTTATTTCTTTTATTACCACTTCAGTTCAACTTACATACAACACAACAAAATGATCATATGATTATAGTAAACTACATACCCTTATAAATTGACACAACTCTTTAGATAGACACATTTTCGTTTCAATGGACATAACTCTTCACTTCAATAGACACAACTTTTCATTCAATGGGCACGACTCTTCACTTGAATGGACATATGACTTTTCACTTGAATAGATACAACTTTTTACTAATAGGCATATTGATTGAGTTTACTTTTCAACATTCATAACTTTGTCCAAATGAAGCTGGAAGTGGTATAATTTGCCAACTTTTACTGTTAGTGTTCTTACCTGCAACCTGTGCAAACATAACCAAGGTTAATATTGTTGTCTCTATTTCTTGGCAACTTAATATGTAAATTGGCCGCAATGGTTATGTAAGCTAAACTACTCTAATATATAGCTAGTATCCTACAGAAGTAACTATACAATATAACTGATGAATTTCCTATCTAAACTCCTACCAATGCAGAGGGATTTTGCTTTCAAGAACAAATGTAAATATCCTAGTAGCGTGATCATAGTAACTATAAAACTAAATAAAAATATGATCTTTATAACCAATTAACATTACAGCGAAATTTCACATTCAGAAGAAGGGGAAAAAATCACCAATGCTGCAAATATTTGCCTAAGTGGATCAATAAAGCTATAATTTGGAAAGAGGACATGGACATATTTAAGTTAGCAAAGCATATATATCTTTGAAGAATACACCTACTTCATGTGCCTCTAAACAGTTGTTCATCTAATAAAAAAAATGAAGTCAAAGAATGATTGATGGAACTTAATTTGCACTGATGGCAATACATTGATATGTCCGGTGTTAATTACCTAAAACGTAAAGATTTTATGATGCATTTTTGTTGAAGTAATTTAGTTTAGCTTGGTTTAATGACGCAGCGGATTAATCAAAAACAATGTCGATCGATGAGAGTAGCAATCGATGGATTGGAAGATACTGAAATGCCCGAATTCGTTGATCCGAAGATACCGAATTCTAGCTATCCCGAACTCGTTGATCGCGCACGATACCGGGTTCAAAGATCTGCGATGCTTCACACGTTGATCTAGCGCACTAGATTCCGTGAATCGGCTTCTGTAGTCGTTGAATCGAGCGCACTCGATTAACCGAAAGAGGAGATAGGAGATTACACTCGACTACCAATTTGGTGAAAGCACAAAGCTAACAAAACAAGAGTTTTATTTCAAATCAACTAAACTATTACAAATGACTCATACGGCCTATTTATAGGCGTTACAACTCATTCACAATTCTGTCCAAACTCATAAGTCGGTTCCGACCTAACAACCTCCGACTTACGACTCATCTTCTGACGCACGACTTATGACTCAACATAAGTCACACGACTTACGACTTAAAAGTAACAACCTAACACAAACAGTGATATTACAACACAGTGCCAGCGACTTACGACTCAAGTCATATGTACAAATGACTTAAAACAGAAAAATACCAACAGAAAATACATCACTTAAGTCGTTGCCGACTTAACAACCCTACGCGACTCAACTTAGGTCGTACGCGACCTAAAACAGACGACTTTAATTCCAGCAGCGATCTTTCTTTGGACGACTTAAAGAATCAACGGTTCAGATTAACGCGGCATTAGAATCTTTGGTTTATGGCTTCAGCGACTTAAAATTTCGGACGACTTAACTAAGTCGTAACTCGATACCGACTTATCACTTGACTCGGTAAGTCGTTTACGACCTATCACTGCATCAGTTTGCTTTGCCTTCTCACTGAGTAACTCGGTAGGTCGTCCTGGCGACTTAAGATCTTTGATAACCCGCACCTCTTCACGAGTTAGGTCTTCCACTCTGTTAGGTCGGTCACGACTTCTGTTAAGTCGGTCACGAATTAAATCTTCCATCATGTTAAGTCGGTCACGACTTATGCTTATGTCTTCCGCTTCAATAAATCGTGGTTGGCTTACCTCCTCGCCCCAGTTAAGTCGGTCACGACTTATGCTTTGGAGACTTATAGCTTGGCCTGCATCATCCTCCCCTGGTTGAAAGAAATTCGTCCTCGAATTTGTAACTTCTTCCACATCAGCTCGTTCATTCCTATGATATGGTACGAGATGTTTAACATTGAACACATCAGAAGTGTACACATCCTCCGGCAGCTTCAACTTATAAGCATTTTCATTAATTCGTTTCACGACTTCTACAGGACTAATTTTTCTGGCTTTCAACTTGTTATAAGCGCCCACTGGAAAATGATCCTTTGTTAATACTGCATAAACCAAATCACCCTCGTTAAATTCAACGTTTCATCGTTTCAAATCTGCAGATTGTTTGTACTTCTCATTTGCTTTCTTCAATCGTTCCTGAACAATTTTATGATATTCCGCCAGTCCATCAACAAAATCTACAACTCACTTTACCGTCCCCTTCGGTTGTGGTATTACCGTTAAGTCCAACGGTCCCTTTGGCAAATTTGAATATATAATCTGAAATGGACTGAATCCCGTGCTGCGATTCACTGCATGATTATGAGCAAATTCTGCCTGACATAACTTTATGTCCCAACTTTTCAGGTTATCTTTCACCAAACATCGCAAGAAATTTCCCAATGATCTGTTCACAACCTCGGTCTGTCCATCCGTTTGCGGATGATAAGCGCTGCTAAAGTTCAACTTCGTTCCCACCATCTTCCACAAACTTAGCCAAAAATGACTCAGAAAACGAGTATCCCTATCCGACACAATAGATTCTGGCAATCCATGAAGTCGATATATCTCTTTGAAAAACAACTGAGCAACATGAACAGCATCCGCCGTCTTCTTACAAGCAATAAAATGTGCCATTTTCGAAAATCGATCAACCACCACATAAATGGAATCATTACCACGCTGTGTTCTCGGCAACCCCAACACAAAGTCCATACTCACATCAACCCATGGTTTAGTTGGTACCGGTAATGGCATATATAATCCCGCATTAGTCGCAGTTCCTTTCGAAACCTGACAAATATGACAACGCTCCACAAACCTCTCCACCTCTTTTCTCATCGATGGCCAAAAGTAAGACTGTGAAATCAACTTTAATGTACGGTCTCTCCCAACATGTCCTTCTTCATGTAGCTCTTTTACAATCTTCATTCTCAAACTACAATCAGGCATGCACAATCGATTTCCTTTGAACAGAAAACCATCTACCATCATGAACTCATCCGTCTCCCCATTCTTGACTTTATCGACAAACTTCATAAAGTAAGAATCTTCAACAAATAATTCTGGCAACATTTCAAACCCCGTCACTTCAACCTTCATTGTTGTTAGCAAATGATTCCTTCTACTCAAAGCATCAGCCACACGATTCGTCACTCCCGATTTGTGTTTAACAACAAAAGTAAACTGTTGCAGATATGCAATCCACGATGCATGTCTCGCTGAAATCTTGTCTTGTCCTTGTAAATGCTTCAAAGCCTCATGATCAGTATACAGAACAAACTCTTTCTGAAATAGATAATGTCTCCAGTGTTTAATAGCTTGCACAACAGCATAGAATTCCACATCATATGTGCTGTATCTCATCTTTGCTCCTGACAACTTCTCACTGAAATATGCAATAGGATGTCCCCTCTGACTCAACACTCCTCCAATCCCAACCTTGGATGCATCAGTATGTAGTTCAAACACTAGCTGAAAATCTGGTAATATTAGAATTGGTGCAGACGTCAAGAGTTCTTTGATTCGATCAAAAGCAACTCCGGCTTCCTCCGTCCATGCAAACTGTTTACCCTTCATACAATCAGTCACAGGCGCCATCACACTACTAAAGTGTGGAATAAAACTTCGATAAAATGAAGCCAACCCGTGAAAACTACGAACCTCCGTTATCGTCTTGGGTTGCGGCCAATCTCTGATAGCTTCGACTTTACTTTGGTCAACCTGTATTCCTTCTTCCGACACAACATACTGTAGAAATAAAACACTCCTCGCCATAAAAACACACTTCTTTGTAGCAGCATAGAATTGTTCTTCACGAAGAATAATTAACACTTTCTTCAAATGCTGAACATGCTCTTCTTTGCTAGCACTGTAGATCAGAATATCATCAAAGTAAACCACCACAAATTTCCCAATGTATGGCCTGAAAATTTGGTTCATCACCCTCATAAATGTACTTGGTGCATTTGATAGACCAAACGACATTACCAGCCATTCATACAATCCTTCCCTCGTCTTGAACGCTGTCTTCCATTCGTCCCCTGGTCTAATGCGAATCTGATGATAACTGCTCTTCAAGTCAATCTTAGAAAAGACTACAGACCCAATAATTTGATCCAATAGATCATCAAGCCTCGACATCAGAAATCTGTATCTGACTGTGATCTTATTCAATGCTCGACTGTCTGTGCACATCCTCCACGTTCCATCCTTTTTGGGTACCAATAAAACTGGTACAGCACAAGGACTTAAACTCTCTTGCACACGCCCCTGTTCAAGCAATTCTTCCACTTGCTTCCTCAATTCTTCATGTTCCTTTGGACTCATTCGATAATGTGGTCTGTGTGGCAACACAGCACCTGGAACAAGATCTATCTGATGTTGTATATCCCTCAACGGTGGCAACTCCGTTGGTAACTCCTCTGGAAATACATCATCAAATTCTTTCAAAACTGGTTTCACTTCTTCTGGTATTTCAACCTCTTCACTGCTCTCTCGCCCAATCAACAAAAACACTTCAGGCTCCTCCTCTACTTCCTTCACAAACTCCTTCAAAGATAACAAAGTTTTAAGCTCTTCAATCTCCTCCAACTTGTTTTCCTCTTGTTGTCGCTTCTTTGGAACTAGAGTAATCTTTGTGCCTTCAAACATGAAACTATAACTGTTGGTATGCCCATCATGTTGCACCGCCATATCATACTGCCACGGTCTCCCCAGCAACAAATGACAGACATCCATATCTACCACATCGCACCAGATTTCATCCTTGTATTTCTTTCCAATTGAAAACTTCACACAAGCCCTTCGTCCAACCTTCACCTCCCCGCCTTTCCACAACCAAGCTAGCTTGTACGGTTTCGGATGTTTCTCAGTCTTCAACGTCAACTTCCTCACAGCTTCTGAAGAAATTATATTGTCACAGCTTCCAGCATCAATAACAAATTTGCAAACCTTCCCCAGAATGGTACATGTTGACTGAAAAATATTGCTCCTTAACCAACTACAATCCTCCTCTTGCTTTGGTGTTAAACAGGACCTCTTCATCATTAGATTATAACCTTCGTCTCCCGACACTTCTTCTTCCTCCTCATCAGGTGGTGAATTGGAACATTCAGCTTCTTCATCCTCATCCTTAACTTCCGCTATCATAGCTCTCTTCTTCGGCTTTGGACATTCGCTACTTTTGTGGCCCATTTCTCGGCAATTATAACACTTGAAACCATTATTGACTTTCGCCTTCCCAACCTCATTCACAACTGGTTTCGCAACAGCTTTTGAAACATTAGAACTCCAACTAACACCCTTCACTTGATTATTGGAATTTGTAAACACACCACCTCTTCGTCGTCCCTATTTCTCCCAAGCCAACGCTTTCTGATGTGCTTCCGCTACAGATTTGGGATCAAACATGTTAACCATATCCTGAATCTGCATTCGCAATCCCCCATGAATCTAGATGTCAGCTGCTCTTCCGTTTCCATAATATCATTCCTCGCAATAAGCTGATAAAATTCATCCGCGTAATCATTAACATTCTTTGTGCCCTGCCTCAAATTCTGCAAACGTTGATACATCAAAGATTGATAATTGTAAGGTAAGAACGTTGCTTTCATCAATTTCTTCATCTTCTCCCAAGATTCAACTTTTGACTTCCCCATTCGTTCACGTGTAAGTTTGGTTTGCTGCCACCATGCCAAAGCTCTACCCCTCAACCTCGTAGCAACCAACTTCACTCTACGATGTTCTGGAACTTCTTTGAAGTCAAAAATCTCCTCAACATTAGCCACCCAATCTAGAAACTCCTCCGCTTGCATACCACCTTTGAATTCAGGAATTTCAGTCTTCATCCCCGACTCCCACTTGTGATCATACTCAGAGTGATTTCTTCCTTGTCCTCATCCTTGTCCTCGAACACTACCACCATCATACTCCTCTTCAAAATTAGATGTATATCGTTGTCTATCTCGTCCACCCACATCTCTACTACCATCACGTCTTCCTCCAACATCCCTTCTATCGACATTCCTTCGTTCTTGATCATTCACGTTTCCCCCACGCCTTTGATCATCATCAATACTTCTGTCACGATTGGAATGTGGCGAGACTCTACTTCCCCCATGATTAGATTCAGGTGATACCCTTCTCCGATTCTGATTCATCTCTAACATCATCTTCTCTAATCGTCCAATTTGTTCGTTAAGCTCTTCACTAAAATTTTCATTGATTCTTTGCTCCATCTCATCAGCCTCTTCTCTTCGATATAAAGCTTCTACGTTTTGATGTCGATTAGCTCTCCTTGGTGGCATACTTGAAAAATTCACAAACTCTTCAACACTTCAAAATTCAAACACTTTTCGGACTTTGATCCAAAATGAAATGGATCAAAACTTCCACTTTTGTTGCAAATCGCGATGAACACGATGAACAAAATTCTCGGCCTCCAACACAAATCCGATCGAAACAACTTCGAACAAGCTCTACTAACTCGGCCGACTTGATTGGAGATGCTCGGCTCAACTTGATTTCTTCAAAACTCCAAAATGATTAGGCTCCAAGTCTCGATCTAGCTATGATTGGCTAGAACAAGCTCTGATACCAAAACTGACGCAGCAGATTAATCAAAAACAATGTCGATCGATGAGAGTAGCAATCGATGGATTGGAAGATATTGAAATGCCCGAATTCGTTGATCCGAAGATACCGAATTCTAGCTATCCCGAACTCATTGATCGCGCACGATACCGGGTTCAAAGATCTGCGATTCTTCACACGTTGATCTAGCGCACTAGATTCCGTGAATTGGCTTCTGCAGTCATTGAATCGAGTGCACTCGAGTAACCGAAAGAGGAGATAGGAGATTACACTCGACTACCAATTTGGTGAAAGCACAAAGCTAACAAAACAAGAGTTTTATTTCAAATCAACTAAACTATTACAAATGACTCACACGGCCTATTTATAGGCGTTACAACTCATTCACAATTCTGTCCAAACTCATAAGTCAGTTCCGACCTAACAACCTCCGACTTACGACTCATCTTCTGACGCACGACTTACGACTCAACATAAGTCACACGACTTAAGACTTAAAAGTAACAACCTAACACAAACAGTGATATTACAACACATTGCCAGCGACTTACGACTCAAGTCATATGTACAAACGACTTAAAACAGAAAAATACCAACAGAAAATACATCACTTAAGTCGTTGCCGACTTAACAACTCTACGCGACTCAACTTAGGTCGTACGCGACCTAAAACAGATGACTTTAATTCCAGCAGCGATCTTTCTTTGGACGACTTAAAGAATCAACGGTTCAGATTAACGCGGCATTAGAATCTTTGGTTTCTGGCTTCAGCGACTTAAAATTTCGGACGACTTAACTAAGTCGTAACTCGATACCGACTTATCACTTGACTCGGTAAGTCGTTTACGACCTATCACTGCATCAGTTTGCTTTGCCTTCTCACTGAGTAACTCGGTAGGTCGTCCTGGCGACTTAAGATCTTTGATAACCCGCACCTCTTCACGAGTTAGGTCTTCCACTCTTTTAGGTCGGTCACGACTTCTGTTAAGTCGGTCACGAATTAAATCTTCCATCATGTTAAGTCGGTCACGACTTATGCTTATGTCTTCCGCTTCAATAAATCGTGGTTGGCTTACCTCCTCGCTCCAGTTAAGTCGGTCACGACTTATGCTTTCTCCCCAGTTAAGTCGGTCACGACTTATGCTTTGGAGACTTATAGCTTGGCCTGCATCATTTAATTACCGGGGTCTTAGAAAAATATGGATACAACATACAATACTAAGAAAAACTATAACTTTGATTTCTTCTTTGCTGGCTACCTTTAGAATATAAAGTACATCATACATCAGTACTGGATCCTTTCGTGAAAATACCCAAATAAATCTGCTTAAATCTCAGTTGACATATGAAGAATATCAATTGCTGCGTTGACTTGATTAATTTAAAAACAAATGTTAAGTAGATTGTTAAGTAGAATTAAGGATCATGTGACTATTCTCTTGATCAAGGAATAAAAAGACGGCAAATACTAGTTAGTAATCCATAAGAAAATATACTCGTTTCTTGCACGTATTAGACTTACGTAAAATATTGAGTTTTTAATTAATCTAGTCCTAAGTTAAAGTTTACATTTCAGGATTTTAGTCTAACTATAATTCAAAGTCGTGATTAAACTGTTGTTTTTTATATGTTATATTTCTATACAAGTTACAGCAAATTAAACAATAAAATAGTTTCCGGATGGTTTTTCTTAATCTTCACATGTATATATAATCATTGCTTATATTCTCATAAATTTCTCTGTATAAACAGTCTGCTAAGTTTAACTACCATCAGCATATCAGTTAAAGGCAAAAAAATCCATGGTACACACACCTTTTCTATTCCCCCACTTACGCTTTGATAATTAACTTTTCATTCTTGCTCATATTGTTTCTAAGTGCAGGATACAACATTAGTGCAAGGGAAATCGGATTGGAGAGGAAAACCTGCTAACAGAAATAAACACGGAGGAGACTTCAGCTCACTGTTTATACATGGTATTGCTGCAATAAAGGAACACAAATTCATACCTATCTCATATTTTATATCGCACTTGAAATGATACAAAGATAAACATGTACACATGCACAAGGAGCTTTATTCAGTGATATGTCAACATTTCATACTTTCACCTTTGGCAAACTATAGGAAACAAAAGATATCTAACTAAAAGAAAGGGTAACCATTATCCATTTTTTGCAGCACTGTATGGAATGGACAGTTTTGCAACAATGGCACTAGCCGTAAACATAACCACATACTTCACTGATGTTATGCATTTTGGGGTCGATGAGGCCACCAAAGTACTTGCTAATTTCATGGGAACAAGTTACATCTTATCCATAATTGCAGCCTACATATCAGATGCATATTTGGCTAGATACAAAGTGATCATCATTTCTGCAGCTATAGAAATTCTGGTAAAGCCATTATCATAAGCTTAAGCTACACACGAAAAAGTCATATATTTTAAATTTAATAATCTTTGTTTATTTTTCATGTGCAGGGATTTATATTGCTAACAATAGATGCAAAAACTCAGAAACTAAAACCATCGCCATGCAATCCATTTGATCCTTCCTCTCCAGAATGTGTAAAAGTTCGAGGAGGTGATTCTGCTTTCTTATATGTATCCATTTACTTGATTGCTGTAGGCACCTCTGGCATAAAAGCATGTGTGCCTGCACATGGTGCAGATCAATTTGATGAAGAAGATGCTACAGAATCAAAGAAATTATCCGGTTATTTTAACTGGCTTTTATTGGCTTCAAGCGTTGGATCGACCTTTAGTTTGGTATTGACAGTTTGGATTCAAAGTGATATCGGTTGGGGTTGGGGTTTTGGAGTTTCTTTGATTGGAATTTTTGTTGGCACAGTTATTTTTGTTATCGGTGTTCCCAGATACCGAGTTCATGCTATTCCCAAAACGCATTCAGTTACTTGTGTATACAAGGTTTGTTCACATTCCACTTCTTGAATTTTTTTTTTTTTTTTAGTGTTGTATCTGTTATTTCTATCATAGTCTCTGTAACAGCCTTGTAATATTAAGGTATACCAACAACTTTTTTCAGGTTTATGTAGCAGCCTTAAGTAAAGCGAACCTTCCACTTCCTGGAAACTCAAAGGAACTGTATGAACTCCAGTATAATGATGTGTCTGCTGAAGAAGTAGAATTTTTACCACATACGAATAATTTCAGGCATTTCACTTTGATTTTTTGGTTATCTAAAGTGTGAAAAAAAATTGCGAAAAAAGGAGAAAGATAATTTCCTACAATGTTGATAGGATCATTTGTCTATTGTAGATTTCTGGACAAAGCAGCAATCAAGAAACCAGGAGAAAGTTCAATATGCAGAGTCAGTCAAGTTGAGAGCGCCAAAATAATACTGGCAATGATCCCAATATTCCTAAGCACGATTATAATGAGCATATGCTTAACTGAATTTCTAAACTACTCCATCAACCAAGGAATCACCATGAACACATATCTAAACACACTGAAAGTACCAGCCACACCATTTTTAGCGTACTTGTTTATAGTATTCCTTGTGCCTCTACACCATTGTGTTTTTGTTCCTTTCACCCGTAAATATACTGGCAATTCTACTGGTATCACACACTTTCAACGTGTTGCTGTTGGTATAATTTTCTCCATCATCGCAATGATTTCAGGTACTAATATTTTAGTAAATTTGGCCAAGTATCATGATAATATTTCTGGTTTTCACACAATGTTTTTTGTGAAATTTCAGGAGCTATACTAGAAGTAAAGCGCAAAAAAGTGTCTGAAAACAAGAACATGGTAGATGCAATACCATTGATAGAACTTCTTCCAATAAGCTTCTTCTGGCTTTCGTTTCAGTATTTCTTCTATGCGATATCGCAAGTGTTCATTTTTGTTGGACTGGCTGAGTTTTTCTACAGAGAGGCTCCGAGAAGTTTGAAAGCTAGTGCGACGTGTTTTCTCTGGTTGTCGACTGCGGTAGGGTATTTCATGAGCGTTGTGGTTGTGAATTGGGTGAATGATGCAACTAAGAACAATACGGCTACAGGAGGATGGCTTGTGGGTTTGAACTTGAATAGAAACCACCTCAATTACTTCTATTGGATGATTGCAGTGCTTAGTTTTGCGAATTTGCTTCTTTTCATGTTATGGGCGAGGTGGTACAAGAATATATCTCAGAGTACTGATGTCAGAGTTGTAGATGAGAGTACAGTGTGATTGTTTGATGTAGAATGTTAAGTGAATTTAATAGTTGTGTGTGTGCAATTAGGAGTTAAGTTTGGTGTTTCTGGACATTACTGCACTAGTTGAGAACGCATGTGCTAATTTAGAATTGCAAATGTAACGTGTATGATAATTAATATAACTAGTGCGAACTCGTTTTATATACACGGTTTCGAGTTAATGTTTGGTTATTGATTTCAAGATAACATTTCTTTCGTAATAAAAATGAATAAAACTTTGCGGCCGTTGATTACATATATTTTGGCTGATCAGGTCTCAACCGTTCTTACTTCAGAAAGACATCTCAGCCACCCATTGTTTTCTGAAGAGTGATGCTTATTTGTTTGGGCCCGCTGCATCCAAGACCCAACTGTCTTTAATATATATTGTAACTGATTCATGTTGTATTGTAACACTTTCATTTTTTTTTATCAATCAGAGGAAATCAATATCTCTCAATAACATTCTGTATCAATTTTCTGAAAATTAGGAAATCATTCATTTCTATTCAAATCATTCTATTATCATAGTTAAATCTTAATATGCTATCAGAGCCAAATTGCTTAACAGCATAAATACAATTTCAAAGAAGGATTCAGCTACTTCTCCATCAGAGTGTTTTCATCATTTGGAGAAGCTTTTTATCCATCAGAGTTTTACATCATCATCTGGGCCACAAGTTTGTTTCAAGATTCTGATGCATCGCCAAGTTTTTATACTGGCTGCACTCAGCTTTGTGTGAAAGCAAACTTGTTCAAGAAAGCGTCAGAAAACAGATTCAAGAAACCAGAAAATCATCTCATTAAATTTGAAAATAAGGCCAGTGTCGCTCCAAGATCCATCAGAAAGCATTCATCATTTAGATCTAGCTGCTACTTACCTGTTCTCATCATTTTCTTGAGATTTCTTTCCTGTTCCAGAGTCCATCCTGAAGCTTTCTTCCATTTCTTGATTCAAGAATCATCATCATGGCTGATGATCTCTCAGCAACTTCAGATAATACCAATCCTGAGCAGCAAACTGATGCAACAGGGAAACTAATCAAAACTGTCACAAGCCCACAAAGACAATTGATCACCGTGCATTTAGATGAAAATAACTATCTGCTATGGAAATTGCAAGTCAAAACTGCAATCCAGGGATATAGCCTTGAAGGTTTTCTCCTTGGCAGCATACCTACTCCACCAAAATGCATCGCTGATCAAGGAAACAAAGTTATCAGTAATGAAGAGTATGTCAAACATCATAGACATGACAGACTCATATGTTCTTGGTTACTGTCATCTATAAACACAAATCTCTTATCTCATGTTATTGGATGCAAATCAGCAAGTGAAATATGGTCAACTATTGAGAAAGTTTTCAACACTTAATCTGCAGCCAAAGTGATGTATCACAAGAGACAATCTATGATCAGCTTGAAGCTGCAGGCCACAAAGTGTCTGACTCTGAACAAATTTCAACCATATTAAATGGTTCAAGTGATCATTGTGAAGCTGTGGTAGCAGTTATAGCCTCTCATAAAATCTTACCATCAGTTGATGATGTCCATTCAATTCTATAGGCACATGAGGCAAGAATAGACAATAAAAGGCCTCAAGAATCAGAGTTTGCTATTAATTACACTACCAACACTAAAATCAAGAATCAAAGCAATAACAAAGGTGGTCAATCATCTCAAAGAGGAGGATACTCTAACAGGTCAAGTGGAAGAGGCGGGTGGAACAACAACAGCAGGCCTAAATGCCAAATCTGTGAAAAAGTTGGGCATACTGCTGTAAAGTGTTATTTCAGATACTCAAATCACAACAACAACAATCAAAGAAGTGGAAACTACAGTGCTAATGTGGCTCAAGCAAGCTCAAGCAACCAAGTAGACAACAAAGATCATAGTTCAAGTGAAAATGCTCAATCTGAACATGTGCAAGATGACTGTTGGTACCCTGATTTAGGAGCAACAAATCATATAACTAATAATCTTGATAGCTTGAATCTTGGCAACAAAGAGTATAGAGGTAAACAGTCAATTTGCATGGGTAATGGTAAGTGCATCAAAATCTCTCAGGTAGGAAGTGCTCTTATTAAAGGAAAGAAATAATTATTTCTGCATAACTTATTAAGAGTTCCAAAAATCAAGAAGAATCTTATAAGTGTGTCTCAATTTGCTAATGACAATAAAGTTTATTTTGAATTCTACCCAAAATATTGCCTTGTTAGAGACATACTGACTAAAGATATTCTTTTGCAGGATGATGCAGAAAAGAGGCTATATAGGTTTAAGTCTGTCAATTGTGCTAGCTCTACAACAGAGCAAAACTATTGTAATCAGTGTGAAAAGAATAATTGCAGCGGTGTGTTTGACCTTTGGCACTGTAAACTTGGTCACCCAAGTGTAAAAGTTGTTAAGCAAGTTCTTACTGAAAACTGCATTTTATATGATAATATTTCTCTTCCTTATATATGCACTTATTGTCAAATGGGTAAGAGTTATAAATTGCCATTTAATGACTCACTAACCAAGTATTCTAAACCCCTTGAACTTGTTGCTACTGACCTTTGGGGACCAGCACCAATATGTTTTGATTATGGGTACAAATATTATATATCAATTGTTGATGCACACACAAGATACACTTGGATATATTTCTTAAAAACTAAGTCTGATGCATACAAAGTTGTGATGAATTTCATAACAATGGTTGAAAAGCAACTAGGTTCACATGTTAAAATTATACAATCTCATGGGGGAACATAATATAAAATCCATAAAGATTATTTTAAGGAAAAGAGAATAATCCATAGAACCACATGCCCCTATACATCTGAACAAAATGGTCTGGTTGAGAGAAAACATAGGCACATAGTTGAATCAAGGCTTAGTCTATTAGCTCATGCAAGTTTACCCCCAAATTCTAGCCTGAGGCTTTAAACACTGCAGTCTATCTCATTAACAGACTGCCAACCAGAATTTTAGAAGGTATAAGCCCCATAGAAAAGCTACAAGGAGTAAAGCCAGATTACTATAGTTTAAAAACCTTTGGGTGTCTATGCTTCCCATACTTAAGACCATATAACAATAACAAGTTGAATTTTAGATCCAAGCCACGTACATTTCTAGGGTATGCAACAAATCAAAAAGGATACAAATGTCTTGATGATAGTGGAAATTTTTTTATTAGTAGACATGTTGTATTCGATGAAAATATTTTTCCCTTTAGAAAATCTGAAATTAAGACAACAAGTAAGGTGCGCAATCCACATGTTTCAATACCTGAATTACCCATATATTCTGAAAATGAGAGCCCAGCAGAGGTCAGGAAGACTACTGATGATCACCAAACTCATCCCACTATATCTGCTCAATAAAATTATGAGTGGACAGATGATCTCAGTCATGCCAGTCACTCACCTACACATTCAACAAATGAAGCAGATCATAGTGAAGAAGGTCAACAAAGTGACTCAAGAAACAATTCAAGTCATGTCAGAACCGATAGCTTACCTCACACTGAAGCTCCTGCAAGACCAGGTCATCCTATGATTACTAGAGCTAAAAGCGGCATCTTCAAACCAAAATTATACATTGCCTATACAATCTCAAATGAACCAACCACTTATGAGGAGGCTGCAAAATACAACAACCGGAAGGCAGCTATGGATAAAGAGTATAATGCTCTCATAAAAATTAAAACATGGAATCTTGTTTGTCCACCGGCACATAAAAATGTAGTTGGTTGCAGATGGACATACAAGATAAAGAGGAACTCTGATGGCACCATCAATAAATACAAGGCAAGACTAGTTGCCAAAGGTTATACCCAATGGGTTTGACTTCACTGAAACCTTTTCTCCAGTAGTCAAACCCTCTACTATAAGGCTTATTCTTACTATAGCCCCGCATAAGGGTTGGAGCATAAGGTAGTTATATGTCAACAATGCCTGCTTGAATGATATATTAGAAGAGGAGATCTACATGAAGCAGCCACCAACTTATGAAAAAAATGCAAATCTTGTATGCAAATTAAACAAGACAATATATGGCCTTAAACAAGCACAAAGAGTATGGTTTGATAGACTAAAATCAACTCTAATGACAATAGGATATCAGTCTACCAAATCAGACACTTCCTTGTTCATTAAAATTAGTCAGTCATCAACTATTTATATACTAATCTATGTTGATGATCTAATTATTACAAGTGACAATCAAGATGAGATCAATCAAATCATTTGCTACCTGAACAAGCAATTCTCAATTAAAGATCTTGGACATCTCAACTTTTTTCTGGGAATTGAAGTGAACAAAACAACAAATTCTGAGATAATTCTATGTCAAAGAAAGTACGTATCAGAACTGCTTGCAAAAACAAAATTGGAAAATGCAAAGCCCATGTCAACACCAATGATAAGCAATCAGAATTTGTCAAAAAACAAGGGAGAAGCCATAAACAATGTTAAAAAATATAGAAGTGTTATAGGAGCACTAAAGTATGCTACTATAACACGACCTGATATTGCATCTAGTGTAACAAACTTTCTCAATTTATGCAGAATCCTCTGGATGAGCACTGGAAGGCAGTGAAGAGGATACTCAGATACTTAAAAAGGACCATAAATCATGGTTTATCACTTAAAGCTTGCAGCAATCTCAACATAACAGGATATGCGGATGCTGACTGGGCTACAAATCCAGATGACAGAAAGTCTATCACTGGATACTGCATATTCATTGGAGGGAACTTAATATCATGGTGTTCGAAGAAACAATCAACTATCTCTAGGTCTAGCACAGAAGTAGAATACAGGAGTGTAGCTAGTGCCACTGCCGAAATAATGTGGTTACAGCCAATTTTAAGAGAGCTAAAACTGAATTCAAGCATCAAGTCAACACTGTGGTGTGACAATCAAAGCACCGTATGCATGATTGCTAATCCAATGCTACACTTCAAAACCAAACATATCGAGATAGACTTGCATTTTGTTCGAGATCAAGTTTTAAAAGAAAATTGACAAGTACATATACCTGCTACCTACCAGAAATCAGACACACTACAACAAAAATACCCTTTCACAACTGCCAAAAACAGTTGTAATAGGTCTATTACAACTGACATCCGCCAGTCTTTATATCCGCAGTTGTAATAGAGCGGGATTATTTTACAAGAGGCACCTACAGTTGCATAAGCAGTTGTAATAAGTCTTTTTGCAACTGCAAATAGCAGTTGTAAAAGACTTATTTACAATTGTTTACGGCACTTGCAATAAATAGTTTAACAATTGTTTCTACCTGTTGTGTTAACATTTTACAACTGTTTGTAATAGTTGTAATAGGATGTACTACAACTAGTGATGATAGTTGCACCAAATATTTTTAGAACTGCTACAAACTACTATAATTCATCTTTTCACAACTACTATTAACCATAATATTTCATTAATAATAACCACAATCATTCAAATACTTGAAACAACATGAACCATTCACATTCAAAAACAAGTTTATACCATTTATGAATTCATAACTCCGTTCCAAAACATAACTAAATCCATCATATAAATCAATAAAAGTACATATACGTACTAATCAAAAGAGATAAATTCTTTATGCCAAGCAATAGACGTCCCAATCGCTTGTATAATCGTATAGATATCTGAAGCAGGCCTAAATAGAAAAGCTTCAGGATCCACCACCGCATCGGCCCAAACTTTCCAAGCATCTGCTCCTAGTGGTACATGATGCACTAAAACAGTAGGGTCGGTAGATGCGATTGTTGCTTCTGCGACAACATTCCTTTGCCAACTCAATAATTTGCACTTTCTAGGCAGCTGCTGAAATTGTATATTAACACCAGTTGTGACGTTGTTGCTATTCCGATGAGACTGCAAAAAATAAAGCATTATGGTTTCAATGTTGAATAAAAATATATATAGGCAAAATGTTGAATTAAAGAACATACATTGGCAGAAGCAAGTCATGTTAATGTTGTCCCATGTTAGTTTATAGTTTCAATGTTAATGGACAGTTCTCTTTAAATTCAACAGGGAAAAACACATTGAACTAGACCTGCAAGCACACTTGGAATACTACATGTTCACCCAAGATGTCTATGCGTGCTCTATTAGCAATAAACACCAGAAGAAAAATTTCTAGTGGAATGCCAACATAGAGAAGAAAGGAAAAATATGCAATTAAGAGGACAAGTCGGGAAATCATCTATTTTTTCAATGTCATTATTCTAGTACACTACTATAGTGCATTATTAAAAAGCTACAGTGTCTAATCAATGGCAACAATGAAATTGATGGTCTTTTTGCATGGGTATTATGCTCGAATACTGGCAAAATAGCATATCAAAAATTAAAAGACATATTCTTCACAGTGTTATTTTGGCAAATATGGATTGAACATAATATAAGGTTTTTTCAAAGTATTGAAATTGCTTTGAAATATTCGACTAAATTAATCATTGTGGACTGTAAAAAACCAACGAAACGAAATAAGCTTAAAACAGAAGATACAAGAGGTGTGGAAGTTATCATTCATGAATTTGGCTTCGAAATTCATCAGAGAAGTCAAAATGATAGAAGATCAGAGAAGTCCATCATAGCTTATGGAAACTACAGAATTAGCAGCCACTAAAACTAGCCACTTATCATGTTTTTCCACACTGCATAACCATTTTCCTCAAATT